>JANUYF010000003.1:289447561-290047561 GCA_026167975.1 Phrynosoma blainvillii
TGTGATTTTCAGCCTCAGAGGGACTGACTTGCACCACTGCCACTAATAGGTGGCACAGCAGGACACAAGTTTGAACAGCTGCCTGGTATTGTTGTAGAGTACACAAGTAATGGGAGGAATTCAGGGATAACTTCAGGGTCAGAATATTCCTGTGGATGTGGCCACAGTAAAATAAGAAATGGAATGTATAAACATTGCAATACTTGGGGTGAGTGAGCTAAAGTGGATGGGAATGGGACATTTTGAATCAGATGCGTAGGGTTTACTCAAGAAATAAAAATATAAGAAACAGGGTGGCATTAATAATAAGGAGCGATGTAGGGAAAACAGTCAAAGGATATAATGCATTGTAAGAAAATTTGGCCTAGGATCAAGAAATAAAACAGGAGACCATATTGACTGAATTTTGTAAAGTCCACAGTTTGTTCATTACATTCTTCAAGCAACCAAAGGGGTGATTATATATAGATATCACCTGTGGCCAATACAGAAATCAAATAGACTACATAATTGGAAGCAGAAAATGGAGAAGCTCCATTCTCTCTGCAAAACCAAGACAAATAGCAGATTTTGGCACAGGCCATAGTATCAAAAAGCTAAGTAAAATAAGTAAAGCTAGGAAAGAACATTAAATAAACCATTGTGCTGAAGTATAACCTGAATTATACTTCAGCACAATAGGATTTAAATATAGGATTTCAAAATAGATTTCAACTATTAAACCTAATTGATCAGGAACCAGAAAAATTCTGGACTGAAGCCAGGGACATTGTCAGGGAAGAATGCAAAAAGACACCATTAGCAGCCAAAAAGAAAGAGAAGTCTCAATGGGTGAATAAATTTTTCAAACAAGGACAGATGAGAAACAAAAGAAAAAGTGGCAGAAATGAAGCACAAACACTGAATGCAAATTGTTCAGCAACTTGTACTCAAGGACAAAGAGAAATACTATAATAGACAATGTAGAGAAAGAGAAGATGACAACAAAAAAGAAGAAGAGACTTCTTCCACAAAGGCCAAGAAATCAATGGGAAATTTGAACCAAGAATGGGGATCCCTACGACCAGAAAGAGAACATATTACCTGACCAAGTAGAAATAAAAAGATGATGGAAACAATACGCTGATATATATGGAAAGAGAGAGAGAGATGAAAGATTCAGTCAAGGAAGAACCATTTGAAGATAAACTTACAATTTTAGAAAGTGAAGTGGAAGCTGCACTCAGAGCACATGGCAGAAATAAATTACAAGCACCAATAGAGCTGCTTCAAGCTTCAGAGGCAAAATTTGCTCTAGTTCTCACCAAAAATCTATCACCAAATATGGAAAGCTGAACAATGGCCCACAGACTGGAAATGCTCACTCCAGTCCCCAAGAAAGGGGACAGCAGGGATTGCAATAAACACAGGATCATTGCATTCATTTCCATGCAAGCAAACTGATGCTCAAAATTCCACAACAAAGTCTATTAGCATATATGAAGCAAGAAATACCAGATGTCCGAATTGAGTTCAGAAAAGGAAAAGACACTAGAGCTGCAGCCACACTGTAGAAATAACCTGGTTTGGCACTGTTTTAACTCTTTCTGCCTCCAGGCTATGGAATTCTGGAAATTGGAGTTTGTTGTGGAGCCCAGAGTGCACCAAAGACTTTAAGAAGAAAACCACTCTCTGCTTTATAGGTTATAGTAAAGCTTTTGATTGCATAGATCATGAAAAGCTTTTGGTCATTTTTAAAGCGATGGGTGTGCACAACATTTGATTGTCCTGATGCATAACCTGTAGTCAGGACAAGAGGGTAACAGATGAATGGTTTCCAATTGTCAAGGAAGTAAAGCATTTTATCACCTTCTGTTTAATATATTCGCTAAAGATATCATATGTCAAGCAGGATTAGACACCGAGGAAGGAGGCTTGAAAATTGGAGGAATGAAAAAAAAAATTGGAGGAATGAACAGCAACAATGTAAGATATGCAGATGACATCATATTACTAGCAGAAAGTAGCAAAGACTTGGAAGAAAAGAAAAGAAAGTACAAAGGCAGATTTATAATTGAATATGAAGAAAATTAATGACCACGGATGATTTACAAAACTTTAGATGAGATGATGAAGACAATGAAGTAGTTCAAGATTTTGCATGCTTTGACTAAGTTATTAATCAGAAAGGAGACTGCAATGAAGAAATCAGAAGAAGAGTAGGACTTGGAAAGGCAGCTATAAAATAACTGGAAAGTGTAAAGCAATATAACTGAATATTAAAGTTAGGATTGTACATGCCGTCATATTTCCCATTTCTTTATATGGTTGTGAAAGCTGGACAGTGAAGAAAGCTGATAGGAAAAAAAAAATCTCACTTGAAATGTGGTGCTAGAAGAGAGTTCTCTGTATACCATGGACCACTAAAAAGACAAATACATGGTTCCTAGAGCCGTAGTAGCATAGTAGTTTGAGTGTAGGACTAGAACTCTGGGTTAAGTGAACATTCAATATTTTTAGCAGAGAGTAACCATAGAAATAGATATTATAAGATCTTTGAAGGAGCAGGAAATTAACAAGTACTGCTTAATACTATCGAAGGCTCACTTAGCTTTTATATCCTTTTTAGTCTTTTTTCTGAATATTGCATTAATACATAGTAACAATAGTATACATAATGAGACTGTGGAAATGACTTTATAGCATTATAATATTAATCCCATTTCAGTTAAATTAGATTATTATAATAAGAACAGTCTGCTAAAGACTTAATAGGCACCTGTGTGTTCTGTTTGGATTCTCTTAATCTTTATGCCTCTTCTCTTTCCCGAGCTTATTCATAACATAAAAATAACTGAGCTCTCTTGCTCCTTCTTTTATCTACAAACCATTTTAAAAATGTTTCCTGATTCTCAAAACATTTTAAAGGCATTCCCATTGCATAGACAGGATAACTGAGATATAAGCACATTTACAGATCTTCCCACAGTTACTACATAAGAGAGCTCTGTTATAATTCCAAAATCCCTCCCTCCCTCCCCGCTTTTCTGTTTGGCAGTCCCCTTTCCCAGCACTATTCATTGTTCTATGCCTCACCCATCAGTTTTGCATCAGACCATTTCACCCAAAATGATCATTATCCTGAACACAAGCACAAGCCTGTGCATTTTCATATGCAGTATTTTGAATCATTTTCCTTTAAAAAAACAATTTTGGGTTCCGCTTTTTCACCAGCTATATTGTCAAGCACTGAAAGGCAGCATGCCATGTCCTACATGGGGGAGACTTCTTCTTTATATGAGGAAGGGGAAAAAGAGTGACAAGATAACAAGCTCCAGATGGACCCAGAGAAGGCTGGTAGTCCCATCTTGGCAATGGCCAAAGCAGAGCCGGTAGCAGTTGCAGATCTGAGGAGGATACAGAGGCCCTTCATCCTGAGTAGAACATCATAGATTAAAATGAGCTGATGAGTCCAGATGCTGGCTATAAATGTGATGTAGTGTTACTACTCTGTTAACCAGGATTCAAATCACTGCTCGGCCATGGAAACCTACTGGGTGACCTTGGGCAAGTCATACACTCTCAGCTTCAGAGGAAGGCAAAGGCAAACCTCCTCAGAACAAATCTTGCCTAGAAGACCCCACCAAGGTCTCCTTAGGGTCATCATAAGTCAAAAATCACTTGAAGACACACAACACCAGCTATATATTAGCTTGGCCCAATCCATTCTGTTTCTGCAGACAAGCTGCTCCCACCCTTCTTCGTAAGGCATCATACATCTCACGTTTGGTGTGTACCTCAGATTAGTCTTTCTGCTAACTCCTCTCACCATTTGACTGTGTTCAGGATTCATTTTTCTATTTGGAGCTCAGCCTCCTTGGACCAGACTACTGGTTGCAGTTGTAATGCTGTGTAAGCTCTGGGGCTGGCCTGGTTTACTCTGCCATTCCTGATGACTGTGGGTGCATTCACTAAATGCTTGCCAGCCTTAAGTAAGGCATAGCTGTGCACATGCAAGCCAAACTGCCACTACTATTTTTATCAACATTTCCCCACGTTTTCCCTCCAGTGGAAGTCAGCCCCATGGTGTGTGAAGCAAAATTTAACAATAAGATACCATTTTTCCATGCTTTAGAGGATTTATATTTATTCAATACCAGATTAGAGCAAATGATTCACCTATATATACAGATGTACCTCAGTTAACAAAGTAAAAGGGTACCAGAGGGAGAAATAACATGGAAAGAATACAGATAAGTACTTATATCACATAAAAAGGAGCAGCTCAACATGTTTCAGCATTTTTTTTATTCAAAACAAATAAAGATATGTGCATCTGAAATGAAACAACTATTCAGATATTCCTTTGACAAATAAACATAAACATTTTCAACCTACTAGAGACCACTTGAAAACTTCTTCCAAAATGTATCCAGGGATTTTTCCCCCTTTCCTCAGCCTCTTATGATTTCTAATCTGATAGCCAAACTTATAGACCTATGCCAAGATTGGGGTAGCTGATGATGCAGACTAATGTTTCTATTTTTCTTTCTATTTTGCTCTTTATGCATGCTCAATAAGGGATTCTGGAGGTAGCAGCTATTTGTCTCGTCTGTTGTAGGTAGGCACACAAAGCTGCAGTATGGTCAGTGAAATCGAATCTCATTCTTTCAAGCTCAATCTTTTTTATATTGTTTACCCCAGACATGCTGCTATAACTTGACAGCAGAAACTGTGTTTCTCTACCCTCCTTCCCCATACTCCCATTGCTGATGCTGCTAAAAAAAACTTTTAGCTAGCTAGAGGACAAGTGAAAAGGGATGGTCAGGTGGGTGTAAAAAGACTGTTAAAAAGGACCTTTTTTGGGGGGGGACATAGGCTTTGTTAACCAAGGTACTGTATTTCAAATTGCTCAGGTTATTAGCAGAGTGTAGATGATTGCAGTGTTCAGAATAACTATCCAAGGAAAAACTGGTGAATGTATCCTTTTCAGAACAAGCAATTTTGTTCTATGCTAGCTGTATAGACATATGGGGCAGACATTCTTAGATAGGGTGCAAGTGGTTGGATCCTTAGGCGGGAGTGATCATGTCCTCCTGGAGTTTATTATACAGTGGAAAGGAGAAGCCAGGCATAGTCAGACACACATTCTAGACTTTAGGAAAGCTGATTTTACTAAACTTAGAGAAATACTGGGGGTGATCCCATGGACAGGAATACTAAAAGAGAAGGGAGTTCAAGAAGGATGGGAGTTTCTCAAAAGGGAGATACTGAAGGCACAATTTCAAACTGTGCCAACAAGGAGGAAAAATGGGAGGTGTCTCAAGAAACCGGGATGGATGACTAAGGAACTTGCAACTGAATTATGTTTCAAACGGAACATGTATAAGAAATGGAAAAATGGGCAAATCACCAAAGAGGAATTCAAACAAATAGCTAGCACGTGTAGGGTTAAAGTCAGAAAAGCTAAAGCGCAGAATGAAATCAGGCTTGCTAGAGAGGTTAAGAACAATAAAAAGGGCTTTTGGGGGTATGTCAGCAGCAAAAGGAAAAAGAAGGAAATGGTAGGACCACTGTGTGGAGAGGATGGCAAAAAGTTAACAGGAGACAGAGAAAAGGCAGAACTACTCAACACCTTCTTTGCTTCAGTCTTCTCAGAAAAGGCAAAGGGTGCTCAACCTAAGTATAATGGAGCAGAGGACAGAATAGGAGAATTTCAGCACAGAATAAGTAAAGAGATAGTACAGAAACATCTGGTTACTCTAAATGAATATAAGTCTCCAGGACCAGATGAATTACATCCAAGGATATTAAAAGAACTGGCAAATGTAATATCGGAACCATTGTCAATAATCTTTGAGAATTCCTGGAAAACAGGAGAGGTCCCAGCGGACTGGAGGAGGGCAAATGTTGTCCCCATCTTCAAAAAGGGGAAAAAAGAGGATCCCAACAATTATCGTCCAGTTAGTCTGACATCAATACCCGGAAAGATTCTGGAGCAGATCATTAAACAGAGAGTCTGTGAACATCTGGAAAGTAATTCCATAATCACAAAAAGTCAACATGGGTTTCAGAGAAACAGGTCATGCCAGACAAATCTGATCTCTTTTTTTGATAACATTACCAGCTTGGTAGATGAAGGGAATGCTGTGGATATAGTATATCTTGATTTCAGTAAGGCCTTTGACAAGGTTCCCCATGACATTCTTGCAAACAAGCTGGTAAAATGTGGGCTAGACAAAGTAACTGTTACATGGATTTGTAATTGGTTGACTGGTCGAACCCAAAGGGTGCTCAACAATGGCTCCTTTTCAACCTGGAAAGAAGTGACCAGTGGGGTGCCACAGGGCTCTGTCCTGGGCCCAGTGCTATTCAACATCTTTATCAATGACTTGGATGACGGTATTGGGGGCATAGTTATCAAATTTGCAGACGACACCAAATTAGGAGTAGTAGTTAATACCCCAGAGGACAGGATCAAAATTCAAAATGACTTGAACAGACTAGAAAGTTGGGCCAAAGCTAACAAAATGAAATTCAACACGGAGAAATGTAAGGTACTGCACTTAGGGCGGAAAAACGAAAAGTACAGATATACGATGGGGGACACCTGGCTGAATGAGACTACGTGTGAAAGGGATCTAGGAATCCAGGTGGACCACAGGTTGAACATGAGTCAACAGTGCAATGCAGCAGCTAAAAAGGCCAATGCAATTTTAGGCTGCATCAGTAGAAGTATAGCGTCTAGATCAAGAGAAGTAATAGTGCCACTCTATTCTGCTTTGGTCAAGCCTCACCTGGAATACTGTGTCCAGTTCTGGGCACCACAATTCAAAAAAGATGTGGAGAAACTGGAGCGTGTCCAAAGGAGGGCAACTAAAATGGTGAAGGGTCTGGAAACCAAGCCCTATGAGGAACGACTTAGGGAGCTGGGGATGTTTAGCCTGGAGAAGAGAAGGCTGAGAGGTGATATGATAGCCATGTTTAAATATTTGAAGGGATGTCATATCGAGGAGGGAACAAGCTTGTTTGCTGCTGCTCCAGAGGCTAGGACCCGAAATAATGGATGCAAGCTGCAAGAAAAGAGATTCCGCCTCAACATTAGGAGGAACTTCCTGACAGTGAGGGCGGTTTGACAGTGGAACACACTCCCTTGGAGAGTAGTGGAGTCTCCTTCCTTGGAGGTCTTTAAGCAGAGGCTGGATGGCCATCTGTCAGGGATGCTTTGATTGGGAGTCCCTGCATAGCAGGGGGTTGGACTGGATGGCCCTTGTGGTCTCTTCCAACTCTATGATTCTATGATTCTAGTTTTTAAGAAAGAGAAAACAGTGCCAATGGAAAATAATCTTATCAAGAATACAGTGTAACCAAACTTAAAATTAATTAGCTGTGACAGTAATTGAAATGTGATTCTGACAGGAGAAAAAGTGTGAGCTGAGCATACATGTAATAGCAACATCACCAGAGGAGGAAAGCTGGTGGTGATATTACTTTGCCATAAAGGGCTAGTTAGCCTGTGTAAAATGTATGGTTTACTGATTTTTCTGTAGGGCCATTGCATGCATCTTAGAAAGACAAAACATTTTCTTCAAAGGCACATGTAGAAATAAATTGGTTGTCAGTTGAGCCACAATTTTGCTTTTGGATCCTGTTGGTGAACTTTGGGAATCTAGTAGAAAAGCAAAGTAGATCGTGGAAACATGAAGCCACTCTGTATTTGATTTCTAAACCAAGCTTGGTGAAGGAAAGGTGTACAGACTGGATACACCGGTGTTTTTCAAATGGCCATTTCTGAGCAGCTAAATCCAGGCCGCCTTGTGCTGGTGATTTTTGGGGGAATCATGGATTGAGGTTTTCTTTGCTTTTAAAATACTTGAAGTTGAAGTTCTTAGAAACAAAGACTGCTCAAGATTGCACTTTAGAATTCAGAAATTACTGTTGGTGTGTTGTGGGACCATGAGGGTGACAGGAAAAAGTTGGCATTTATAGTCAGTCAAAGTCTGAGTTATTTATGCCTCCAGTACACTACAGGTCAGAAAGTCAGCCTGTAGTTGCTGGCACAAAATGGGTCCCCTATGGCACTGTTGATGCTAGAGGAGTTCTTTGTACAAAGCACCATATCAACCAGAGGAGGCGGGGTAGAACTATTTTAAGATAAATCAACATGTTTCCAGATTTTCAGGGCATCTGTCACCAGGCACTACAGTGCATGGTGGCTAATCCTGCAACAGATTTTCTTTTAACCATTGCTTGACAAGAAAGTCTGTTACTATACCTCTAATGATTATGCATGCATGAATGCCCTCCTTGAGCTATAAACTATAATCTGTTTGGAAGGAATGATGTCATCTCAGTGGGGTAGCACTAGCAACCTAGGGGGGTTGCAGACTGCCAGAAATAGTGCAAATTGAGTCCACTTTTAGGGTTAGGGTTAGTGCTAGGGAATCATGGGATTTTTTTTGATCCTTCTCTGTCAGAGAGCTTTGGTGCCACAATAAACTACAGTTCTCATGATTCCCTAACCCTAACCCTAAAAGTGGACTCAATTTGCACTATTTCTGGCAGTCTGCAACCCCCCTTAGTTATGAAATCCTATTGTATGGGGCAGGAGAAGAGTTCATGCTTTATTACAGGAATACACTTCAGTAAATGTTGGCAACTTGTCTAGACCAGCCAGCCACATTGAAAATGCATCATGATGTGCCTCAGGACTGTGGCTAATTTGTTTCTTTTGCTTCATATCACAAAAAGTATTGTCTTGAATTTGAGAAATGTCAAGCCTTAGGAGTTGAAATCAGAGGTGGGGACAAAGTTACTTTTGAGAGAGACAATTTCCAGAAGCCTCCAACTAGCATGGTTGGTGCTCATGCTGGCTGGGGGTACTGGATATTGTAATCCAAAATGTAAGATTTGTAAGGTAATGTAATCCAAAATGTAATGTAATGTTTTCAACCAAACACTGGTTGAAATTATGCTATTGATTTGAGAAGAGCTAGGGCAGCCTTCCACAACCTGGTGGCCTCCAGATACATTAGAGTACTTCCAAACAGGGATGGCTGAAATTACTGCGAGAAAACACATTGGTCTTCAACTAATGGGAAGGGACTCATAACTGGGCCATACCAATGGCACCACTGGGAAGTTATCTGATCAGTACTAAATTGTCTTCTTTTTAAAGGGGTTCTTGTTCGTAAAAGAAGAGGCTGAAAAGGGAGAGAGTAAGCAAAAATGGATATTAAAAAAAAAAAGGGGGGGGGGAGAGAAATCCAGAGAAATGGATGGTGAAACATCTTTAAGTGGTTCCTTTATATAGGTTGATGAAACAAAAAGTTGGCCCAAAGTCTGATAAATCTGAAGGTTATTACTATAGTGGCCAGAGCTTTGAACCAGCCCAGCCTTGAGGGAAAATGGAGTGGAACCTTTCTACTATACCTACTTCAGAGGGCTGTTGTGAGTACAGACTAGATTAACCCAGAAATGTCATGCTGAGCTCCTTGTTGACCTAACCTTTATACCAAGCTGCAGCTGAATTAAATGTAGTGAGACTCCTGATATGTATTTATTTTTGATGGTATGTGTTATGGTATGTGTCTCTTCTGAAATACATGGGATGTATCTGCACCACACAGTTAAATCCTTTTCTCACACTTTAATTGTGTAAGAACTTCCACAGAACTTCATCCTATGGAATCCAGGAACTTACAGCTTGGTGAGGGACTTAGAATTCTCTGTTATATAATTCTGGTCTATTTTCCTGAACTACAATTCTCGTGTAAGAATTTTCATAGAACTTTATCCTATGGAATCCAGGAATTTACACCTTGGTTACGCCTTACAGAATTCTAATCTATTTCCCTGAAATACAATTCTGTTACTTTGTATGCCTATCTGCACTACAAAATTAAACCAATTTGATTCCCAGGCCCTCTCTGCTAAAGATACCTTGAAAACTGAGGTTCATAGGAAGTGATTCCTAAGCTATTTGAAGTGATGGAACAATAATTCCCCCATGTGCCAGGGAACACTATCATATTTGTACTATGTTGTTGTTGTTGTTGTTGTTAGTAAAGTTTCCCGATAAGTTGCTGCAGATAAGCATTGGTCTGTGGACCATTACTTTGAGTTGCTCTGGACTAGAGCTTACTAACCAATATTTCTAAATTCCTCACCAAAATACAAATTCCAAGATTCCATAGAATGGGACCATAGTAGTTAAATTGGTATCGAATTGATATACTGTGTAGTGCAGATACACTCCAGTAGACTCAAGCTATGACTCAGTCTTTCAGTACTTATCTGTCACATTAATATCCATAACTGTATTCTATCAAATCTGAATAAACAGGTAACGTCTGCAATGCTGAACAGATACTCCCCCCCCACAGTCCCAGTCATAGCTATAATTCCTAATGAGCATAGCCTTTGCAACAACATGGGAGACAATTGTGCCCCCCCCCCCCCGATATGGAACTTGAGTTGTTATGGAAAGACCAACACAGACTTAAATCTTCTGTGCTGGCTGAATAACAAAGCTATGTATTCTGAATTATATGACCAAGGATCATCTGATCCCATGAGGAGTCAATGACAGCTATTGCATTTAGTGGTCTCAATGTATATTTATCTTTACTAAATAGCTAGGCATATTGCGTTGGGCTTACAGTGAAATATCTGAAGATAAGATAGAAATGATAACAGCATCTTATTCAACCTGCTTTCTTCATAACCAAAGGAACAAGGGTCTTTGTTGTTTTTAAACTGCAGCAAGAGGTTGAATATGTACCCGCTAACAGAAATCATAGAGTCATGTGCATAGGGAACATACTTCCTTTGATCAACATTATGTTCTTCCTCTCAAACAGCATGCTCCTCATGAGGTCAGAAAGTATTTGGTTAGAGTTTTTCTCTCTTAACTGTTTCATCTTCACATTCTGTCTTTCTGTCAAAGGCAGAAAAGGAGTCAAGTGAAATTGAAGCAGGCACTTCCCTGACATGGGACCTTTCATGTTCCTGCCTTGATAGAGATTATTAGTGGAAATGGAAGCATCCAAACATCTGCTTATGACCCAGACTGACACACATGTTTCTGATTACACAGTATGGAACCTTCAATAGAGTATCTTACATGTCAAAAAAGAATTGCAAAGGTGTGACAAGGCTAATGGTAGTTGTCATGTGACATAAAACTCAAAATGCTTGTTTTTCTACAGCACAAACTTAGAATGTGTTTCCAAAAGGTAGAATCAGCTGAGATAGCAGTTGCTGCTATTCCATGGAGTTTATCACACGGAGGTAAAGTCTCCAAATCTCGTGCATAAATGGGATTTAAAACCCTGGGGGAAAAAAACCACAAAAGCAGGTTGATTTTCAGGCAATGAGCAATAGCACAACATTAACCTGGACAGAAAGGTGACATAACTCACTTCTTTTTACTTTTGGAAAATCCCTAAAGTAAAAGAAGCGTGTTTTGTCACCTTTTGTCAACTCACTTTTGCGGGTTTTTTCCACTTTCTGTGTGAATTAATCTCAGACATTGTCTGGAAAACAATCTGCTTTTGCAGATTTTTTTCAGTTTAAATCCCGTTTTTGCACAGAATCCCACCCATGTGATAAACTCCCATGTCTCTTTCTTCCTCTCTTTTGTCCAAACATTACATCTAGCTCAGTGATAGGGAAACCTGTGGCACTCTATAAGTTAACAGAGTTGGAGAGGACTGCAAGGGTCATCTAGTCTAACTACTTATCATGTAGGAATAAGTCAGGGGTCAGCAACCTATGGCCCATGGGTTGGGTGCGGCCCGCGGAGGCCTTTGGACCGGCCCCTGCCCGGTCCTGCTGCGGCCGCCGCCTCTCGCAGCCATGGGGGTCCTCTAGGGTGCCATTTTGGAATCCAAAATGGCACACCAGAGGACCCCCGTGGCAGTGCTGGCCCTCTTGGAGGCCCGGCGCAGTCGAGGGAAGCCTCCTGGCGGGCCTCCGCAGTGGCGCAGGGCCTCTAGGAGGCCCGGCACTGCCGATGGAAGCCTCCTGGGGGACCCCTGCGGTGGTGCTGGGCCTCTCGGAGGCCCGGCACTGCCAAGGGAAGCCTCCTGGGGGGCCCCCTTGGTGGCACTGGGCCTCTTGGAGGCCCGGTATGGCCAAGGGAAGCCTCCTGGGGGCCCCCCGCCATCATGTGCATGCGCGTGATGCGGGGTGGGTGGGTGGCGGGTGCCATTTTGTTTTTCAAAATGGTGGTGTGCGTGCGCGGGGGCAAGCGTGCACACACGCAAGTGCGTGCACCGGCCCCCAGCGCCATTTCCCCCCCCTGGCCCATCGGCAAAAAAAGTTGCCGACCCCTGGAATAAGTGATTCAAGTGCTCCTGGAAGATGACCATTCAATCTCTGTTTAGAAACCTCAAAAGAAGAAGAGTCCAATACCTTCCAAGGCAGTCTGTTCCACTGTTGAACAGCTCTTATCTTTAAGAATTTCCTCCTAATGGTTAGGAGGAATCTATTTTCTTGTACTTTGAATCCATTGGTGTGCTAGTCTCTGAAGCAGCAGAAAATGGCTACTCCACCTTCTACATGACATCTATTTAGATTTTAAATATAAGTATCATATCAGCTTGTATATTTAACATATATGTTGAATATATCATACATAAAGCAGGATTAGACTCAAAGGAAGGATTTGTGAAGAATGAAGGTGAATTGATCAATCAAGGAAGCCATAGCGCTAAGTTTACAAAACCTGAGCTGAGTGACATTATTATTATTATGAAAAATGTGCCAGAATAATACAAATTCTGCAACTACTAAAGTCTGATTTCAGCAATCAATGCACTTTAAGCAAAGTTGCATTATTTTTCTTGTTTCTAATAACTTGATTCTACTAGTTATGTTGTAAGCTGAGGAGCTATATGGGTGTGCCTGACTCCTGGAGTCTCATTTACAAATTCTATAGCTTTTAAGGTTTCATTTTATATTCCTACAGTTTTAGTAAATCAGATCAAGTCATTTTCATATGCATCTTTGCAACTATAAGGGCAAGAACTCTTCCTTCCTTTTTCTGTTTTAAATGAAGGCTGGGATTCTTTGGAAACCATATTTTGTGGCCTCATACCATATTCTGTGGTTTTCTACATATCTGTGAAATTGCAACATACACACAGATGTTTCTGAAGCCTACATCTTTCATTCCTCTCACTACAAATATCTTTAGACAGAGAATAAACATCCATAAGATTTTGTATGAAATAGCAACTCGCAAACTCCAGTCCAATATAGATTTTATTATATAATGGGATATTTAATAATAATAATAATAATAATAATAATAATAATAATTGCCTGAGCAGTGTGCACACTTCGTTGGAATCTTAGAAAGCTTACTACAACTATGTAGCAGGATAACTTTCATCAACTTTCTTTGCTATTTCCCCCACCTGCAATGATTTTTGGGGAGTAGTTGTAAACTATAAGCGGTTTCCCCCTCACTCTGCTCAGCATCTCCCATCTCAGCTTTCTCATCTGTAAAATTTAAGCTTCTCATATTTATATTTTAGTATAGTATGAAGTTGTATTACATGGGTTTCAGTCACAAAATGCAAACTAGATTAGTGCCAGGTGTACATTCCATTTCTGGTTCCTGCTACATTCCTGTTCAGCAGAATTTTATTACTGGAGAGAGAGATGGAAGAGCTGAAGGTGAGGTATAAGTCTTCCAAGACAGACAGCACAGGAGCAGGAGCAAGTTCTGAGCAATATGAATTACATTTATTTCTATCACAAATCACTGAGTTGAAACATAGTATTCTACACTGCAGACAGCAAAGTTTATAATGGAAATGAAAGGCCAAACTAGATGAGTCAAAGGAGATCATGTAATGAGATCATCTGTCTCTTACATTTCTTTGTAAAATGTAGCTGGACAGAGTCCAACATTCTGATCAAAATCAGGTTCCATCCCAGGTCTAATCTCATCATATAGTTAGGCAGAAGGTGGGTTTATATGAGTCTTTTCAAAGAGGGTTTTTGTAAAGCCAGATGGATTAGTCCCATCTTCATGGGCTAGCTCCAGGGAAGTGGGAGGTATGCTACCTTCTCCCTCCTCTGCCAAAATTTGGTTAGCATTGTTGAACTGGAATGTTAACACATTCAGCTCTATTCAGAAGTTGTTCAGGCAGGGATTCTGGCTTGGCAGCATCCCTCCCTAAATGCCATAGTCCTCCACGTATATATCTGCATGTGTGGAGAGCACTTTCTCATAGATGTTCACAAGATTTTCATTGGCCCACCCCCCCATAAAGATAGCATATAGTTGTAGCAGAGTGGGCATTAGGTCTTAATGAAATGTTTTGGTATTCCCAACAATAAAACAAGTGTATGTTTAGCTTAAAGGTGATAGGATCCATATAAAGGTCAGCATATGGAATTATTATTATTATTATTATTATTGCCTATTTTTAAAACCAGTTTGAGACTTAAGACAGCTTCCAGTAGTTAAAACAAACATAATTTTAAAATTACAGCACAGAAAAGTTGAAGAGTAATTAAAATATTAAAAAACTAAAATTAAGTAGTTAAAACAGAAACCACTAACAGCCATCAAATAAAAATCCAACACAGTATACATGGCCCCTAGAAGAATCAGTACTCAAGGGCTTGCTGGAATAAAAAGTTTTCCATTTTTAAGTAAGGATAAGAAGGAGGGTGCCAGCTTATGGGAGTTGCAGACTGCCAGAAATAGTGCAAATTGAGTCCACTTTTAGGGTTAGGTTTAGTGCTAGGGAATCATGGGAATTGGTTTTTTTCTGAGACATTGAGCCTTCTCTGTCAGAGAGCTCTGGTGCCACAATAAAATACAGTTCCCATGATTCCCTAACCCTAACCCTAAAAGTGGACTCAATTTGCACTATTTCTGGCAGTCTGCAACCCCCCTTAATTTCTCTGGGAAGGGAGTTCCAGAGCCTGGGAGCAGCTACCAAAAAGGTTCTCTTCTATGTTCTCACTATGTTCTGCGTTCTGAACTGTGAGTGTGATGGGACAGAGAGAAAGGCATCCCAAGAAGATCTTAAAACACATACAGGTTCTTATGGGAGAATATGGTCCTTTAAATAACCCGATTCAAGCCATATAGGGCTTTACAGGTCATCACCAGCACTTTGAATTGTGCCTAGAAATGGATCAGCAGCCAGTAGAACCGTTACAACAGGTGAGTTCTATGATCTCTATAACCAGGCCTAGTTAACAATCCAGATACACTTCTTTGGAACAGCTGAAGTTTTCAAACACTCTTCAAAGGCAGCCCCACATATAGCATGTTGTAGTAATCTAAATGGGCTGTAACTGAAGCATTTGTCACCATGCTAGAGTCAGACAACTTAAGGAGATTATTCTGCTTTAAGTGCCATGGCAACATCCTATGGAATGCTGGGATTTGTGTTTTGGAGAGGCAATAGAGCTCTCTGCCAGAGAATTCTAAGTACTCCTCCCTTAAATTTCACACTCCAGGATTCCATAGGATGTTGCCATGACTTTTAAAGTAGAATCACAGCACTATAATTCCGTAATGTGAAAGGCCCCCAAGTTGAGGGAAAAGTAGCTCCTTGCAAAAACTTGACAAGGTGCTTTGGAAACTCAGGAGAGTTTTAGAGTGCTAATACCCTAAAGCACCAGATCCTTTCTGATCTTGGAAGCTAAGCAGGTTCATGTTGTTTACTACTTGGATGGAAGACCATCAACAAATACCAGAGGAAGGTATAAGCACCTATGGCTATCCCTGGAGACTCCTCCTCTTCTGATACCAGAAATTTAATAAAACATGGGCTGGGTGACCCTTCTACAACCCCGATTATGGATGCCATGACCAGAAAGTAGTTCCCGCATGTAGGCTAGCAAACAAGAGGTGCATTGGAGCCCCAGTTGATTGATCAATTCCGGACATTCTGGAGGAGGTAAGGAGGCCCCAAACTAAAGAACAAAGGGCTGCAGATATGGTAAACAAGGCTTAGCGATCTTGCATGTTAATCCTCTCTGTTTGGAAATGCATGTCTATTGCTCTTTGTTCACACCTCAGTGTTACCACCTTAGAAAATTACTTCAGAGTGGCTCCACATATTTCAAAGTGAATCTAAACCCATTTCAAAGTACTCCAGAACCATTTGGTCTTTTCAGCCCCTTGGAATCACCCACCAAGGCATATTTTTGGTATAAATATTGAAACCTTTCAGTAAATCCTCGGCTTGGTCCAGCAGCAGGCTGAATCTCTGTTGGTTTGTCTGGCTTGCACCTATCTCTCGCCACCACCATTTGCCATGGGAGCGATTGAGTCCACTTTCTGTTCCTGTGCCCACTGCAATTGGAATCAAGATCCGCAAAGGTAATTATAGCCATTAGTGATGCCTTGTATCTATTCCAGCCTCCCATCTTTGATTTGTCTAGTATTTGTGTGTGTGTGTGGTTGTTTGCTTGAGTGGTGTTTTTTTTTCTTTCTCTTTTAAATAAAACTCATTTCATTTGGAAACCTGCCTCTGGAGTTCTGTATACTTTGGGACCCTGTAAAGTTGGGATAGATCCCCCAAGACTGAGGGGGGTTGCAGACTGCCAGAAATAGTGCAAATTGAGTCCACTTTTAGGATTAGGGTTAGTGCTAGGGAATTATGGTAATTGTTTTTTTTTTCTGAGACATTGAGCCTTCTCTGTCAGAGAGCTCTAGTGCCACAATAAAATACAGTTCCCATGATTCCCTAACCCTAACCCTAAAAGTGGACTCAATTTGCACTATTTCTGGCAGTCTGCAACCCCCCTGAGTTACCTCGATCATTCTATATCTCTCTATTTGAGCTAAGCATAAATTCTCCTAAATACAGTTTGGTCTTGGAGTGTCTTCTCAGGAAGTGTCTGCATTGAAGGTAACTAAAGGAGCTGGCAAAACCACTTCTGAGTATTCCTTGCCTATGAAATTTATGGGCTGCCATACGTCAACCGGAAACGTGGAGGCATATACACACATACAAGGCAGCATAAGCAGCTGCTATCAGTTCAAAACAAAACTCACTGCCCAGCCCCAAAATGATGGACTCCAATATATTTGTATTGCAGTCAGGACCACCAGGATTGAATATGTGGCCATATTCAGTGGCTTACCAGCATACCTAAAATCCCATAAAGTACCAAGAAATAAAATCAAAAGTTAATTTGCACCATATATCATTGTATTCTATGTATCTGAAGATATTTACATCTTTCAAATATCCCTGCAGGTCCTGACCCTCTGGTTGTTGCTGTGGATACAGCTCAAAGCCATCCTGTTAGTGGCAGGAAGTCAGCTACTTTTGCAAGCAGAAAACAGCATTACTGGTTCCAATATTTTTGTGCACAAAATAATCTTTAAAAGATTTTAGATGATGGTGGGTGGATGGAGGGGAGGCATTTTTATATGTATAAGATGGAATTTTAGCTGTATGAATAAACCTCTTAACATATTTCCAGGCCACCAAGGTCATATATTTCATAGTTTTTTCTGATAGCATTTGAAAGTGGATTTCTCTCTATGGAATGGTGCCTGATTTGCTTTTCTCCTAGTGTTCTCATCCGTTCCTTTCACCTATGGCCTTGGGGGTGGGGGAAGAACGTAATGTATCATTTTTCAGTGTGCTGAAAAGGAAACAGATTTTCTTCCTTCTCACAGATCTTAGTGCCATCATGTTCTCCTTGGCACATCCTCTCTTGCTGCTTCATAGTAGGATTTCTCTTCGGTTGCCATCCTTTCACACTCTCCTGATAATAGCAAATTTTGCTGGTGAGTGTCCATAGAGTTGTTGCAAAAATTGGGCAAATCTAACAATGATTTAAAAACAGGGGAAGTGAGAAACAAGAGGACATCAATATTACAGTTGCCAGATAACAGGATATGGCTCCTCTTCTCCAGTCTTTGTGCGTATCCTCATTTGTTAACCTTGATGTTTCTATTTGAATGGCTTACTTTGTGTGTGCTCTGTGCATCTCTGTTGATGCTTAAGGCAGTGACGTCACTAGGGAGAGCGGGGGGTGCGCACCACCCCAGGTGACACCCTAAGGGGGGGTTGACACCACTGCTCTTCAAACATCTGTATTTTGGCAGAAACAGGCTGTGACATTCATCTGTGTCCCTTTAAAATGCTTTAAAAGATGGTGGGAGTGGGGTGAAACTCAGTGGAAGGAGAAAGGAGGGGCCTCCCAGATTTTTAAAATTAAAATTTCAAATTTCAATTTTTATTTTTTAATTTTTTTGAAATTTTGAATTGTAAAAATTCTTTTTAGATTTTCTTTTTTTTAAAATCATATTTTAACCAAATCTCAGTATAATAAATTTTATTTTTAACCCGCCCCTCTGCTAGGCAACCAGGGTGGCGTACAACAAGTTAAAACAATACAGAAGTAAAACACATCACCAAGTCCCCCCCAATCCTCCCACCCCTTAAAAATAAATTAAACTGAGATAATATTAAAAACAACAAATAGTAAACATCAAAAACTAAAATCATCAAACAAATAGCAGCAACAATAACGGGTGGAAGTAGGGGAGCAGGTTGACAAGCCAGACCATTTGGAGAAGGGAGCTGAGAGATTATTCCGGGAAGGCCTGCCGGAAGAGATCCGTCTTTACCGCTTTTTTAAAACAGTCAAGAGTGGTAATAAGACGGATCTCATCCGGCAGGCCATTCCATAATCTTGGAGCGGCGGCAGAAAAGGCCTTCTGGGAGGTCTGCGACAGCCTAGTTTTCATAGGCTGCATCAGGTTCCTCCCAGAGGACTGGAGTGCGCGGGGGGGATTGTACGGGGAGAGGCGGTCCCTGAGATAAGTTGGACCCAAGCCATGTAGGGCTTTAAAGGTCAAAATCGACCCCTTGTACTGTGCCCGGAAACTAATTGGCAGCCAGTGGAGAGATTTCAATACCGGTGTGATGTGCTCTCTCCTAGATACACCAGTAAGTAACCTGGCTGCCATATTTTGAACCAGTTGGAGTTTCCGGGTTAGGCACAAGGGTAGCCCCATGTAGAGCGCGTTACAGAAATCCAAACGTGAGGTTACCAGAGCGTGTACCACAGTTTCGAAATCCCTAGCCTCCAGGAAAGGGCGCAGCTGGCGTATCAGCCGAAGCTGATAACAAGCACTCCTGACATATATATTGTGCATATGATATTGTAATCTGAAGGTATAATTTTAATTTTGCTAGTTGTTTATGTCACAACTACTAGCATTACATTCAGTGGTATATGGGAATTACGATTTATGAGTAATGTTAGTGCAAAAAAGCATTACTAAAGATTCTGTACAGTGTGAAATGGGAAGAGGTCAATGGGTGTGTGTGTGTGTGTGAGACACCATGAGTTTCTGCACCAGGTGACACCAACCCTAGGGATCAGATGCCACTGGCTTAAGGTACCATGCTTAATGATATTCCCAGAGGCATCCACTTACATCAACAAGGGCAGTCCCCATGATATTTACCAGTGACTTGTCCCTAGGTCTCATCTTTTGTCCCCTAAATCTCAGAGCCTGAGATAGCCATGATCTGTTATCCCTAATCAGTATGCTCAGAGTAACCCAAGAAGTACAGAAAATCCTTCAGGGGAATCCTAAAGGAGCAAAGCAAAAACAAAAGTCAAAACAGCCCAGTGAGGACTGAACATGGTCACAGATCACAATATACTGAATGTATGATGGGAGAAAAAAAAAAGATGGGAGGCTGGAATGTTCTTGAAGAGGGTGGTGCTTGCTGGAACACTGAAGAAGAGTCATGCACACCCACACACAGCAATATTGTTTTCTTGTTGGCCATACTTCCATAATAATTTGATTAGCAGACTGGATAAATATGGAATGGTTGGAAACACCATCAAATGGACCCATAATTGGTAAAGCCATTACTTTTCAACATTTTTATCAGTGACTGTCTTAGAAGATGATACAAAACTGTGAGGGGTGGGTAACACATTGGAATATAGGAATAGAATTTAAAAGGACCTTGAGAAACTAGAAAATTGGGCAGACACTAATAAAATGAAATTCAGTAGAGTCAAATGCAAAATTCTACATTCACAGGTTCCCGGTGCTTGTGGTCTTTTCAGCATGGCTCACAGAGAAGTCTGGCTCTTCAGTTTTGAATTATGACTGGAATAACACACCTCTTCCTTGTTCTGTTGTTGTTGTTGTTTTTCTTTACTTGTCTACCTGTCTACCATGCAGAGCCCCTGCTAGTCTCAAGAGGTTTTATTCTTTGCAGACTGGCTATGGACATTTATTACTGCTTTTTCCTGTGGTTATTTGGAGAACAAATACTGAATAGCTTTCTAAAATGGAAATGTCCATTTTCCATTTTGCAAGCCACTATATGAAATAAAACTTTTTGGAGTCTCTTCATTGTGCATTAACCTCTTGATTTGTTTTTCAGTTTTATTTTGCTTCTTCCCTTCTTTCCTTTAAAATGTTATGCAAATTTTAGCAACCATGCAACAGTACCTAAGGGACTGGTGGGGCAGTTCTTTGCAAGAAACACAGCAATGCCATACAGAAGAATGCAATTTCCTGGAATCCCAACCTAATGTGGGTTACTATTATATCTGGAAGCAAGTTTCCATGAACTTATGCACTGCTGGGTGAGGACTACTGTGAGCAATCTGCATTATTATTTTTTTCTGCTGCAGCTACATGAACTGCATGTGGGCAGCTGGTTATAAGAGACTGTGGGAGTATGGATTCAGTTTTTTTTCTCCTCTTCCCCACTAAGCAGCTGATTCGTGGGATTTAAACTGTTTTGAAAGCCCTCTGCATACTCCTTTAGATCAGGAGTCTTGTAGGCTTGTCATTTGTCCTGGAAAACCAGGAAAATCATGGATAAAGAGGTCTAAAAATGGCTGGCCCAGTGAAGCAACATATTCTGGATTCCTCCCTTATTGCTGAGCATGAGTGGGAGGGAAGCCAAACTTACTCACAAGTTAGTGAAGCACAAGCACAGCCTTTCTGTGCTCACTCAGTCCTGGGACAGGCTCTCTCTTATCTGACCCTTCCCTCTGCTTAACGATGTGAAAGTATAACATCGGGCTTCCCTTCCACTAGTCTGTCTCTCCTTGCCTACTAAGTGGAATAGTCCTGCTGTGAAAGTGAAACCTTGATATTGTTGGAGTTTATCACCCAGGGTTTTACTCCCGTGCTAGCCATGGGATGTAAACGCACAGGACGGATACTAATGCACAGGTCCATTCCAGGGCAGTATTAATCCCATATTCGACCTGGGCATAACCCCCCCCCCCCGAGAATCAGGGTTGACAATATTGAATTAGGTGGACTCAGAAGAAGGCAGCATCCCCTGTTCCACCCTGTCTGGGTGGCTCAAAGAAGAACTCCAAGTTGCACATTAGCATAGGGGATGCCAACAATCTCCCAGGCTTATTAGTATGTCTGATCTAGGGAGATACTCCTTTCCAGCTTGGAATAAGTTTATCAACAAGGCCATTTCAAGTCTTCCCAAATGCAAAACCCATTTAGGCTTGGTTTGTTGTTGTTGTTGTTGTTGTTGTTGTTGTTGTTGTGTGCCTTCAAGTTGTTTCTGACTTATGCCGATCCTATCATGGGCTTTTTTGGGTAAGGTTTTTTCAGAGGAAGATTGCTATTGCGTTTCTCTGAGGCTGAGAGCATGTGAATTGCTCAAGGACACCCAGTGGGTTTCATGGCTGAGTGGGTAATCAAACCCTGGTTTCCAGAGTCATAGTCCAACACTCAAACCACTAAACCAGGGGTAGGCAACCTTTCCCCTTTAAGGGCCGAGGGACTTCAGCTCCCAGAAGCCTCAGCCATGTTGGCCAATAGTCCCATGTTGGCCAATAGCTCCTGGGATTCTGGGAGCTGAAGTCCATCGGCCCTTAAAGGGGAAAGGTTGCCTATCCCTGCACTAAACCATGCTGGTTCTTTTAGGCTTGGTATTATCATAAATATTTGTCCACAGAAATGCCCATTCCTTGAGGACCAAAGGACTTACAGTTATTGATGAGGGGAAATTAGCCCTTTTAGAGTTAATGTCCTGTTTTGTTTTGTTTTGTTTTGTTTTTTGCTTGTTTTCTTAAATGTATTTTGGATCCACTTTACAAAGTCTTTAATTCTGCTTCTCAATTATGCTCAAGTATCTGCGTGGATTCAAGCAAATGGCTGCATAATTTTCATCAGTGGAATATGTGAATACAATATAGTATTTACCAAAATGAATATAGTTAGTTTGTTCAAAGTTTAATATATGCCAGGAAAGCATATTCTTTCAAACAGAGATGTTTGGGCGTTGTTTTCAGGTGACACCTTCCTTCTTTGCTAGAATATATGGGTCCAAAATGTATTGTTAGCTCCAGCTAGAGAAGAGCCCACCATTGAATGAATTGGATTTATCTAAGTGTAACTCACAGTGGATGATAGACAAAACTCTTCAAGCAGTAAAGGATAGAAAAGAGGCAATAGTTAAATGTGACAGAAATAGAACCAGAACCATGAATGCTACTGTTCAACAACTATTGTTCTCTCTAGATCAAGAGAAGTAATAGTGCCACTCTATTCTGCTTTGGTCAGGCCTCACCTGGAATACTCTGTCCAGTTCTGGGTACCACAATTCAAAAAAGATGTGGAGAAACTGGAGCGTGTCCAAAGGAGGGCAACTAAAATGGTGAAGGGTCTGGAAACCAAGCCCTATGAGGAACGACTTAGGGAGCTGGGGATGTTTAGCCTGGAGAAGAGAAGGCTGAGAGTTGATATGATAGCCGTGTTTAAATATTTGAAGGGATGTCATATTGAGGAGGGAACAAGCTTGTTTGCTGCTGCTCCAGAGGCTAGGACCCGAAACAATGGATGCAAGCTGCAAGAAAAGAGATTCCACCTCAACATTAGGAGGAACTTCCTGACAGTGAGGGCGGTTCGACAGTGGAACACACTCCCTCGGAGAGTAGTGGAGTCTCCTTCCTTGGAGGTCTTTAAGCAGAGGCTGGATGGCCATCTGTCAGGGATGCTTTGATTGGGAGTCCCTGCATAGCAGGGGGTTGGACTGGATGGCCCTTGTGGTCTCTTCCAACTCTATGATTCTATGATTCTATGATTCTATTGTGCATGGATAAAAAGAACTGCTATAATAATCAGTGCAAAGATAGAAGTTTTTAAAAAAGGAAGAACAAGGGACCTTGTTACCCAAAGTGCATTTTTTTGAATTTTAGTGTGTGTATGAATTCCACATAACCCCAGATGTACACTGCAATGGACACCAAGTGCCACTTACCAAGGTCACTTGAAAGACAGGAAAAACTCCATCCAAAAAGCCAGGCAAATAGTATGGGAGTTGCAAATGGACCATCATCACCTCCATAATCAGAAGAATGAGTGATAATGGCCTAGATGTCTCACCTGAAGGGCCAGCTAATGACTTAATCCTTTCCCATTCACCTTGAATATTGCCAGACCAGATTACCTCACCCATGCAATCTCACACCTTTGCCCTGCAGCTAGTTTTATCCCTTAAAAACCCCTGGATCTTCAGTGTTGCTAGTTTAGAGTTCATGGGGACACTACGTCATTGTGCGCCCTAGTCTAGTTACTGGCACCTTCGTTCAAACCCATGCTCTCAGAACGGTTGTGTCTCATACCACATAGCCCAATTGGATCCCTGAGAAAGCTTCATCTGTAGTAAGTATCAATATCTTTTCCAAGCTAAACCCTGGTCTCCTGAGCCTTGAATAAGTGTGTGTGTGTATGTGAATTGCTGTGTGATTTTCCCCTTTAATAAATAATACTTTTGTTGGAGAATTCTGTCTCTGCATCAATTCTTAGATTCCCCCAAACTGTTGGTATACACATGGGAGACGGTCTTGCAGGGTCCTTGTAGCTGACCCCTGCTTAGTTTGAGCTAAATAAAATTCCCCTTAATAGACTTTTGGCTACAACCTCTTCCACAAAATATGAGAAATCAAAGGGAAATTTAATCCAAGAGTGAGGATGCTCTATGAGTAAAAAGGGAACACAATATACAACCAAGATAAAATAAAAAGACAATGGAAACAATACATGGAAGAGCTATAGAAAAGAGATGAAAGGATGAAAGTTTCATTTGGAGAACAACCATAGAAAGACAAACTTCATATTTTAGCAGGTGAAGTGAAAGCTGTACTCAGAGCACTTGGGAGGAATAAATCACCAGGAACAGATGACACACCAATAGAACTGCTTCAGTCTAGAGACAGAATTGAATAGTTCTAACTAAATTCTGTCAACATATATGGTAAACAAAGCATAGATTGGAAATGCTCAATATACAGTGGGCCCTTGGTATCCACTGTGGTTTGATTCCAGCCCCCCCCCCCCAATTGGTATAAAAATCTATGGATACTCGAGGCCCATTATAACAATGGGGCAGTAAAATGATGTCCTTGCTTTTTGGAATTTATTTTATGGAGGATATTATCCAGCTATGGATGGCTGAATCTGTGGATGCACAATCCATGGATACAAAGGGCCAACAGTACATTCCTATGAAAAAAAAAAAAAAAAAAGAGAGAGAGAGAGAGAGAGAGAGAGAGAATATTGTAGTAACTACGGGACCATTGCATTAATTTCCCATGCAAGCAAATCATGCTGAAAATTCTACAGCAAATGGATGTGGAGCAAGAAATGCCAGTTCATAGAATCATATAATTGGAAGAAACCACAAGGGCCATCCAGTCCAACCCTCTGCCATGCAGGAACTCAAAATCAAAGCATCCCCAACAGATGGACACCCAGCCTCTGTTTAAATACCTCCAAAGAAGGAGACTCCACCACAATCAAACAGCTCTCACTGTCAGGAAGTTCCTCCTAATGTTGAGGTGGAATCTCTTTTCCTGTAGCTTGCATCCATTGTTCCGGGTCCTGTTCTCTGGAGCAGCAGAAAATAAGCTAGCGCCCTCCTCAATATGACATCCCTTCAAATATTTAATGAGGACTATCATATCCCCTCTTAACTGTCTCTTCTCCGGCTAAACATACCCAGTTCCCTAAGTCGTTCCTCATAGGGCATGGTTTCCAGACCCTTCACCATTTAAGTTGCCCTCCTCTGGACACGGTCCAGTTTTTCAACATTCTTTTTGAATTGTGGTGCACAGAACTGTACACAGTATTCCAGGTGGGGCCTGAACAAAGCAGAATACAGTGACACTATTAATTCCCTTGATCTAGACACTATACTTCTATCGATGCAGTTTAGAATCACATTGGCCTTTTTAGCTGCTGCATCACACTGTTGACTCATGTTCAACTGGTGGTCTACTAGGACTCCTAGATCCGTTTCACACGTAGTCTCATTAAGCCAGGTGTTCCCCATCTTATATCTATGCCAGGGGTAGGCAACATTTCCCCTTTAAGGGCTGAGGGACTTCAGCTCCAGAAGTCCAGGAGCTATTGGCCAACATGGGACTATTGGCCAACATGGCTAAGGCTTCTGGGAGCTGAAGTCCCTCGGCCCTTAAAGGGGAAAGGTTGCCTACCCCTGATCTATGCATTTCATTTCATTTTTTTTTTTTTTTGCCCTAAGTGCAGTACCTTACATTTCTCTGTGTTGAAATTCATTTTGTTAGCTTTGGCCCAGCTTTCTAATCTATTAAGGTCATTTTGAATTTTGATCCTGTCTTCTGGGGTATTAGCTATTCCTCCTAATTTGGTGTCATCTGCAAATTTGAGAAGCATGCCCCCTATTCCTTCATCCAAGTCATTGATAAAGATGTTGAATAACACTGTGCCCAGGACAGAGCCCTGTGGCACCCCACTGGTCACTTCTCTCCAGGATGAAGAGGAGCCATTGCTGAGCACCCTTTGGCTTTGGTCAGTCAACCAGTTACTAATCCACCTAACAGTTACTTTGTCTAACCAACATTTTGCTATCTTGTTTGCAAGAATATCATGGGTGACTTTGTCAAAAGCCTTACTGAAATCAAGATATGCTATGTCTATCTCATTCCCTTCATCTAGCAAGTTGGTAATTTTATCAAAAAAAGAGATTAGGGGGGTTGCAGACTGCCAGAAATAGTGCAAATTCAGTCCACTTTTAGGGTTAGGGTTAGGGACTCATGGGAAGTGTATTTTATTGTGGCACCAGAGCTCTCTGACAGAGAAGGCTCAATGGCTCAGAAAAAAACAATTCCCATGATTCCCTAGCACTAACCCTAACCCTAAAAGTGGACTGAATTTGCACTATTTCTGGCAGTCTGCAACCCCCCTAGATTAGTCTGGCATGACTTAGTTTTGAGAAACCGATGTTGACTTTTAGTGATTATGGTATTACCTTCCAAATATTCACAGAATCTCTGTTTAATGAACGGTTCTAGAATCTTTCCCGGTATTGATGTCAGACTAACTGGGTGATAGTTGTTGGGATCCTCTTTTCCCCCCTTTTTGAAGATGGGGACAACATTTGCCCTCCTCCAGTCTGCTGGGACTTCTCCTGTTCTCCAGGAGTTCTCAAAGATTTTTGCCAGTGGCTCTGAGATTACATTTGCCAGTTCTTTTAATATCCTTGGATGTAGTTCATCTGGTCCTGGAGACTTAAATTCATTTAGGTTAACCAGGAATTCCTGTACTTCCTCTTTACTTATTCTGTGCTGCATTGTTTAAGCTGGGTTAAGGAAAGGAAGAGGTACTAGGGATCATATTGAAAACAGTTATTTAATAATGGAGTGCACCAAAAGAAAATCAGCCTGTGCTTTATACACTACAAGAAAGCTTTTTATTGTGTAGATTACAAAAAACTATGCTGCTCTTGAAGAAATGGGTGGGCTATAATATTTGCATAACCTGTACTCAGGACAAGAGGGTACTGTTAGAACAGACTGCTTTGGAATGCTTTGTTCCCAATGCCACA
This sequence comes from Phrynosoma blainvillii, assembly GCA_026167975.1. Taxonomy (NCBI): domain Eukaryota; kingdom Metazoa; phylum Chordata; class Lepidosauria; order Squamata; family Phrynosomatidae; genus Phrynosoma; species Phrynosoma blainvillii. The sequence continues at coordinate 289,474,420 of JANUYF010000003.1, forward strand.
TGATCAGAAAGAGGAGGGGCCTGCTTGCATAGATATCCCTCCACAGCATCTCAAAACAGAATACACACAACATCATCTTGACAAAATGCAGGCTTGTGATTAACATCATCATTTTTTATCGCCTGTATGAGTTTAACACCTTTGCCTGATGAAGAAGACAGTGGAGCTTTGAAAGCTTGCATCATGTATTCTGTGCATTTTGATCATCCAAATAAAGTTATAGTTGTTTTGTGGATTTTGGATGTTATTGTACTTTGCTATATGGCCAACACTGTTACTGCTGAATATGTTAACAGAGAAACAGAATGGTTTCCAACTGGCAAGGGGGTCAGGCAAGACTGCATTATATCAACTTAATTGTTCAGCTTGTGTGCTGAAAATACAGTCACCCCTTCATTTTTGCGGACTTCAAGTCTGTGTCCCTTGCCCGTTTGCAGGTGGCCCAAAAATGGGGTGCGTGCCTGTGGCGTGTGTCTCCATTCAAGCCAATGGGGCTTGAATATCCATGGTTTTCTATTTTTTGCAGGGGGGTCGGAGGAAGGAGGTGTAAAAATTGGAGGAAAGAACATCAACAATAAGCTATTCAGATGACAGTATATTATTAGCAGAAAATATCAAACACTTGGAACAATTACTGAAGAAATTCAAGGAAGAAAGTACTAAGGCAGGTTTACTGTTCAACATTAAGAAGAAAAAAATGATCACGGATAATTTAAATAACTTGAAGGTAGAGATGAAGAAACTGAAATACATATATGGGTTTCCCCATACTTTGGATCAATCATTGATCAGAATGGAGATTGCAGTCAAGAAATCAGAAGACTAGAACTTGGAAGGGCAGCTATGAAAGAACTAGAAAAGATCCTGAAATGTAAAAATATTTCACTGAATACTAAAGTTAACATTTTCCATGCGAGAGATGGATGGTGAAGAAAGCCAACAGGAAGAAATTCAACTCATTTGAGATGTGGGGCTGGGGAAGAGTTCTGTGGATAAGGTGGACTGCTAAAAAATAAAACAAATGGGTCCTTGAACAAATCAACAAGACTATCTCTCTACACTCTTAAAATGGGGCTAAGTTATTTTAACTACTCTGGCTGCCTCCTGTTGCATTATGGAACTTGTAGTTTAGGAAGGGGCATTTAGAATATTCAGCCAGAGAGCCTTTAAGCCTCATGGAACTACAAACCCCAAAATGCAACAGGAGGCAGTCAGAGCTCTTAAAACGAACTAGCCCCATTTTAAGAGAGTAGTATGATAAGCTTGCAAATCTGAACTCTCCCCAGAAGCCAAAATAACAAAATTGAGGTTGTCATACTTTGGCCATATCATGAGAAAACATGACTCTAGAAAAAGCAGCAATGCTTGGCCAGACAGAAGGAAGTAGGTAAAAAGGAAGACTGCATTCCAGATGGATAGACGCAATCAAGGAAGCCACAGTCCTGAATCTGTAAGACCCGAGGAGAGCTGTTGAGGATAGGGAGTCCTGCAAATGTCTCATTGACAGGGTTGCCATAAATTGGAGTCAACCTGAGGGCAGTTAACACACACAAAGCTCACCATTCAGCATTTGATTCAATAAATCTAGTCTAGCTGAGACCAACCAACAGGATTCCAGCCATGATTTGTTCTTATTTATTAATGTAAAACATTTTTGCTGCCATTTAGATAAAAAGATCTTGGAGCAGTTTGTATGTATGTGTGCTCTTGGCTGCTTTTCTTCTCCCTCCATCGCCAGAGCAGTGGCAGAAAGCTGGAGGGAGAGGATCTCTGCAGCAAAATTTTAGTAAATAACAAATCTGTTGCATAGCTATTTTCTTCTTATCTGATTTCTATCTTTTCCCCAATGCACCAATGGCAAAAGTTTCATTTTGCTCCTTTATTTTTGTTAGCAGATAATGGAGTACATTTCAGATCTTGTATTTGTGGCTACATCACAGTTGGAAAGAATAGGTCAACTGAATTATGTTCATGTCATTCTAATCTTCATTGGTTCTTGGGAATAATGACACATGTGACTTCTTGACTCCACTGGAAACAAATGCCTCCCATCTAAACATCAGACTTTTATCTGCATGAGTAAGACTGAGAAAAAGACCAAAAAAATTCTGCCAAGTTGTCAACTTGCTGCTATTAAACAGAAATTCTGCACAAATGTTAAGCTCCTTAGCACTGCACACAAAAACTGTAGCTGACAATGTGTGGAGCTATCTACAATGACTGAAGTTCAAGAAGCTGACCTGAAAGCCCTGTCCTCTTGTTCTAGGTATGCCAAGATCAGAAGTACATTCAAATATTCATGCATTACATTGTCCAATCATGTTATCAGCATTAAACACTGAACTTTTTTGGAGCAGGCTGCATGAAAGACTGAAATTCCTCTTACTAGTCTTCCTAGATTAAGATCTTTGCAAGAAACTCCTTTCTTTGTCCCATCACTGTTATGGGTATATTTGTTGTTAACTGCCATCAACTTAATTTCAACTTATGGTGATCCTGTGAATGAGAGACCTCCAAGTCACCATATCATCAACAGCTTTGCTCTGGTTTTTGGACTCAGTGCCAAGGCTTCCTTGATTGAGTCTATCCATCTGGAATGTGGTCTTCCTCTTTTCCTACTGCCTTATGTTTTGCCAAGATTTACTGCTTTTTCTAGTGAGTCTTGAGTCTCTTGCCAATTGAAAACCATTCAATTTCTCCATATTCTGTGCTGATGGTAGCCTCTTGTCCTGAGTGCAGGTTACACATCAGGACAATAAAATATTGTGGCACATTCATTTCTTCGAAAGTGATCCATCGCTGTTCATGATCTATGCCAGGGGTAGGCAACCTTTCCCCTTTAAGGGCCGAGGGACTTCAGCTCCCAGAATCCCAGGAGCTATTGGCCAACATGGGACTATTGGCCAACATGGCTGAGGCTTCTGGGAGCTGAAGTCCCTCAGCCCTTAAAGGGGAAAGGTTGCCTACCCCTGATCTATACAATCCAAGGCTTTGATATAATCTATAAAGCAGATCCTAGTGATTTATTTCTCCCAAGTGTTTTGAGTGCAGCTTCTACTTCACTTTCTAAAATTGTACATTCATCTTCAAATGGTTCTTCCTTGAATTAATCTGTCATCTTTTAATCTCTTTTATATAGTTTTCCAGTGTATTTGTTTCCATCATCTTTTTATTTCTACTTGGTCATGTCATGTGTTCCCTTACTGGTTGTATAGCATCCCCACTCCTGATATACATTTCTCTTTGATTTCCTGGATCTTGTGGAAAGAGTCTCTTGTTCTTCATTTTTTTGCTGCCACCTTTATTGCTCTGCATTGATTCTCATAGTAGTTCTCTTTGTCTCTGCGCACAAGTCATTGGATAACTGCATTCAGGGTTTGGACTCTATTTCTTTGACCTTTTACTTTTGTTTCTTGACCGCCCTTAATTGCTTGAAGAATTTCATCTGTCATCCATTGAGGCTTCTCTTTCTTTTTGGCTTCAGGTAATGTCTTTTTGCAATCCTCCTTGATAATGTCTCTGGCTTCAATCCAGAGTTCTTCTGGCTCCAGCTCAATTAGGCTTAATAGTCAAATCTATTTTTTACATTATCTAAAGTCTACAGGGACATTTTTCAGGTTGTATATCATTGGTTGGTCTTCTTTAACTTTACTATAATTTTGATATTAGCAGTTCATAGTCTGTGCCAGAATCTGCTCTTGGTTTTGTTTTTGCAGGAGAATTTCTGCTTCTGAATATGTAGTCCATCTTATTTCTGTATTGTCCATCAGGTGATGTCCATGTGTACTTCAAGAATGTGTTTGTGATGAACAAAGTGTTGGCCTTGCAAAATTCAGTCCGTCACTCTCTTGCTTCATTTCATAGAATAAGTTTTTCTACAGTTTTTGATTCTGCTCTATTTCCTACTTTTGCATTCTGATTGCCTATGAATAACAAGAAGTCCTGTTTTGGTGTGTGATGAATTTCCTTCTGGACTTCAGCACAGAATCTTTCAATTTCTTCTTCTGTCTCTGTAGTTGGAGCATAAACTTGGATTATGGTTATATTGATAGGTTTTCCCTGACGTCTTATTGATATTATTTGGTCAAACGTTGAATTATATCCTTTGACTGCATTTGCTACATCTCTCCTCACTATTAATGCCACCCCGTGTCTTCTTAGATTTTCATTTCCTGAGTAAAACAGTGTGTAATTATCAGACTCAAAATATCCTATTCCTGTCCACTTAACTTACTCACCCTAAGTACTGCAATGTTTATACAGTCAATTTCTTGTTTTATAATGCCTAGTTTCAATTAATTCATATTTCTCACATTCTGTATTCCTATAATATGTGTTGTGCAGCTTTGGACTTTCCTTTCACCTCTGAGCATTCAGCAGCTGAATGTCCTTTTGACTTGAGTCCAGTTGCATCATTAGCTGTGCTACTCATAGATATCCTTTGCTGTACCTCAGTAGCAAACTGAGTACCATCCAACATGAGAGTCACATCTTCTCTCACTATCTCTTGTTTCAGTTTGGGTTGTCTCATCATAAGGGTTTCATGGTAAAAGACATTCAAAAGTAGTTTACTGGTGCTTCCTTCTACTAACAAGTGTTAGCTGTGGAGCTGTTACCCAAAGAAAGGTGGGGAGGTCCTCACTAAGTATTTTAGTGCTATTTCTATTGTTGGGGAAATTGACTTTGCAAGAAACTAGGTACCCTGAGGACCATTTGTACCTATTTATACCAGTAATAACTGAGGAGAACTCCAGGTTTTTTAGGTGAATTAAGAGGGTTTTGTTTAGAATGCAATCACACACACATAATAACAATCCAAGTACAGCATTCAGAGCTAACTGAAATGGAAAAATGGAAACAGGATAGTGGAGTTTGAAAGATTTTCAGGGGATGATTATTATCTGATAAATGAGTAGACTATGGAAATCTGGAGTGGCTCACACTGGGAGGTCTGAGAGTGGCACAGTTGCATACACAAAGAGCAGCCTGGAACAACTGTATGCTTACTGTGAGTGTGCAGAGAAAGCTGGAGTGGCTCAGACTGGGAGGTCTGAGGGCAACAGAAACACACATAATAATAATAATAATAATAATAATAATAGGTTTTATTTCTAACCCGCCCCTCTGCAACGCAATCGGGGCGGCTTACAACAGTTAAAATAGTACAATTAAAACAATCCAATATCCCAATCCCACCTCCCATATCCCACCCACCCCTTAAAACAAGATTAAACTAAGAATATATTAAAACACATAATATAACAATAAAATGCAACAATACAACAAACAACTAAACAGCAGTGGGAGGTTTGAGGGAAGGAGAGATAGTGTTCGTCCTCTGAGGAGGGTTATTCCGGGAAGGCCTGCCGGAAGAGATCCGTCTTAACTGCTTTCTTAAAGGCAGTAACTGTTGTGATAAGACGGATCTCGTCCGACAGGCCATTCCATAATTTAGGGGCGATGGCCGAGAATGCTCTCTGCGAGGTATGTACAAACCTCGACTTTGGTTGATTTAATAGATTCTTTCCCGCTGACCGAAGCACAGAGGTGTATGCTGGCTGTGTGCAAAGAGGCTGGGGTTGAACCCATGTTGTTGTTGTTGCTGTTGTTGTTGTTGTTATTACTATCTGCTTTCATCCCAGTATAGAGACTCATAGGGACTATATATACCTAAAATCTAGTCCCAAATGGTGGGCTATCTTGTCAGGTAACAAAGGCTGGATGTACTTTCCCAGGAATCAACAATACGATTCTGGACTGGTTGATGGCTTTAATTTTAATGTGATAAAAACAGTGATTGGATCAGGATAACCCTAGGATGGATGGACAGGGAAGTTTGGCTGGGTACACAACAGGGGATAAGCAGAGAAATTGGCTTACTGCTTTGGGTGTGAGGAGATCTTCATCTCAAGGTGCAAGAGGAAATGCAGATGACTTGGGGAAGGGAAGGAGCACTTACCTTACCCATCTAGATTTGATTGCCCCATTACCTGGATGTGCACATGCTTTGGGACACATACCTTTTCTCCTAGGAACCTGACCCAGTGTTCCTGAAAGGTCATCAGTCTCTCAACTGTGCTATTTCCAGATATGAGATATGAAATATGTCCCCCCCCCCCATACAGTGTGGGGTATGCAGGGTTTGCTAACAGTGCCACTGCCATTGGCTCTGATAGATCCTCCACCATTGTCTGGCTCATCAGCAAAAGCCTATTTAACAAGGGAGACCTTACCAGCGGCATAGCCTCTTTCCTCACAGGAGCATGCAGTCCCACCATCTCAAAAAGGTAGTGCCATTGGTGGGAGGAGTGCCTTTGGCTAGAATTCAATAGTGCTTCTTTTTAGTTGTTGTTCCTGGGATCTGGAACTCTCTACTAATACCATCTCATTCATTCATTCATTCATTCATTTCTGAATAATTTCTAGCTGAGATTCGCTTTGTGCAATCAGCATTTTCACAGATGCCTTTCAAAAAGTAGATGGCCAGAAGGAGGATAAAGGCAAATCTGGAATGATGGGGCAACACTTGCTATTTTCAATTGAAGAAAAGCTTCCATAAAATGAAGCCCAGTTTGGAAGTAGAAGCAAGCAAGGGGGGCAAATATTCAATCTGTAATGTTGAAGAGACACTTGAAAATTGTCCAATATGCAAAAGAACTTGAAGCCAACCTTTTAGTGTGCATGCATGTGTGTTTTTAAATCTCATTCAACTGATATCATCATGCTGACTCAAAGGGAAGAGCTTCAGACAGTCTAGACATGCCTTTTCATTCCCCAGGTGACTAAGTCCACTTCTAATGTTTGTGGAATCAATTGAATTCACACCAAAAGCAGTGTGATCACTCATAAAGAATTCCACTCGTGACCAAAAAGTTCCATGCCCACTATTTTCACAACAGTACCTGGTGCTTCCCTGTCTTTGTGAGAATATGTCTGATGATTTTGTTCACTATTACTTTCACTCTTTTGGAATCAGTATTACAAGTCTTCAAATCTTGGAGAGATGGTTTTTGTCTGCTTCCACAAAAGCACAGCTGATAATAAGTATTAAAACTTATTAATACTTTTAATACTAATATTAAAGTATTAAATTAAAACTAATATTAAAGTTTTAATACTAATATTAAAGTATTAAAACTTGGATACTACAAACTGGATTGGATACAGGCTTAGTCATAGTTATAAACCAACTGAACAACAACTGAAAACCAACGAGGGCCAGTGTAATCACCACTAGTTTAATTTCCTCAAATTTCAGCGGGTCTATGACCAAGTTTAGATTCAAATGCTGTTGATGCTATTATAACAGCAGCATTCCTTGGTGCAGTCAGCAGTGAGGGCAATTTTTTTAAAATAACCAAATAAATGTGGATTCCATTTTGTACAAAAAAAGTATCAATTACTTTCCTCTCTCTCTCTCTCTCCAAGCACTCTTGGTAACATCATAGGAGTGCCATACATACCCTCCAGATTGGCATGTCTGAAAAAGATGAGCATATCTTTGTTCTTAAAAATAATTCTAACTCAGCTATTATTCTAAGCATAGTTTCTAATAAAGAAATCAAGGAACCCCTCCATATGAGAAAAACATATCTGAAATTCCCAGGTTTTGTTCCTATTAGATATTATTTTAGATATTCACTTTACTTTTTCTTCATTCCAAAGTACATACTGGGAACTCCCCATATTATCAAGGAGCTTTCATTTCTGCTTCCCCGCCAGTTAAATTAACCCATTATTTTCCGAAATGAAATATCTCACCTTGACAACTTGTATTATTCAGGAACTAGCTAAAATGACTGCCATTAGTAAAACATAGCTATAGTTTCTAGGACACAGATTTTACAGAGATCAAGCAAGGGAATGAGGAATGTCTGCACTAAAATAAAATTTATTTTTATTTTTTGTTTATTAAGAGTATTTATACCCTGCTCTTCAGCCACAAAGGCTATCACAGCAGCTTAACAATTTCTACTTTGATAGTTTCTTCTAATGATTCTAAGGTTTAGCTACTTTAATATTGCTAAAGTACTTAAGCACTTTCACTATAGCTCCTAAATAATAATATAAAGGGTCTGTGGAAATTGCTGAAAATCAGTTTCTGAAATGTCTGCTTCTAGAAGTGACAAATGATCAGTTGGAAGGGAAGGAGGAAGAACACGGGGGGGGGGGGTAGGGAGGAAAAACTGAGATTTTTTAAAACAGTTTGGATGAAAACTGGGGAATATGCAGGTAAAATCAAAACAAAAAGGAAAGTGTCACTACTTCCAGGTACTTTTTCCTTTCTAGATAAGACCAAGATCACTCTTTACTGTCTCGTGTGTAGTGAACTGGTTTAGCATTCTGTCATATAGTTCCTTCTTTTGCACAACTATGAATGATACAGGAGCCATTGACAGCACTGATACTAAAAACTAGGGGGTCATTCACACTACGTTATAAACCAATTTGCAAACCAGTTTCAAAGGGGATTGTTGAATTGGTTTGCAAAGTGGTTTAAAGGTGGGCCGTTCACAGTTGAATCAGGTTTTTCCAACCCAAATAGAGGTGGGCCCGTGTCAAATCCCCCTTACCACGTCTAGATTTCTGTAACGCACTCTACATGGGGCTACCCTTGTGCTTAACTCGGAAACTGCAATTAGTCCAAAATATGGCAGCCAGGTTGATTACTGGAACATCGAGGAGGGAGCATATAACACCTGTGCTAAAATCCCTCCACTGGCTGCCAATTAGTTTCCGGGCGCAGTACAAGGTGTTGGTTTTAACCTTTAAAGCCCTACATGGCTTGGGTCCATCTTATCTTAGGGACCGCCTCTGCCCGTACAATCCCCCCCGCGCCCTGCGGTCCTCTGGGAGGAACCTGTTGCAGCCGATAAAGACCAGGCTTTCACAGACCTCCCAGAGGGCCTTCTCCGCGACCGCTCCCAGGCTTTGGAATGGCCTGCCGGACGAGATCCGTCTTATTACTACTCTTACTGCCTTTAAAAAGGCAGTAAAGACGGATCTCTTTCGGCAGGCCTTCCTGGAATAACTGCCCGGCTCGGTGAAGACTTAATGCTGAAACTGTTGTCAGTTGGAATCTTTTTAGCAGGTGATCCTCAAACATCACTATCCAACTAGCTACCTGGCTGGATAGATTTAATTGTTTGTATTTTATCTCGGCTTTATTTTTAACTTGTTAATGGTTTAATTTTGTTTTAAGGGGTGGGTGGGTGGGTGGGAGGTGGGGGGGCAGGAATTGTTTTACCTATTGTATTTTTAAATTGATGTACGCCGCCCCGATTGCCGAGCAGAGGGGCGGGTTATAAATAAAACTTATTATTATTATTATTATTACCATGGCTTTCCCGATACCTAGTTTTCCCCCATCTCTTTTCCAAAACACCGAGTTTTATAAGGGTGCTGCTAATGGGAACTTGCTCCTGATTCCCATTTGGGGCATCCTGAAGGGAGGGGATTAATGGGCGGGGGGGGGGGACAGAGGGGCAGAACATGCCCATCCCATCACAGGTCACAGAGTGAGTGGCAAGTGCCATTTTTGGGCTTGCAGTAGTTGCCAGCTGAGTGATTTCAAATTTCCCATGATTGGGCCCTTTAAACTACTGCTCAGCTGTTTTCCTTTTCAGCTCTTTCTCCCCAATGATGCCATTGTCAGATGTTCATACCTCTCCAAAAGCTGGGAAGGGGTGTGTGTTCTGGGGTTCTGATTTTTTTATATATTTTATTTTTTTGACAGAATGCGTGAACATTTGTGTTTGCATGGCTTGGTATTTTCTGACTGTTAAATATTCTTCTCTCTCTCCCAGCTGTTTCCATTTTCTGATTGTTTGTGTTCCACAACAATGTGTTGCCAGATGTGCCAAAGGCGGGAAAGGGTGGTCTTTTGGGGGCATGTTTATATATATTTCTTATCTTATGCCATCCTCTCCTGCCCCACCTAAGGCAAACCTATGTATGGTGGCTTTTTTTTTTTTTGAAGTTTTTATTCTGCAGGGCTTGATATCACAAATCCATGAGATTGAGATAGTGTAACTCCCACAATGGCTACACTATCAATGGGCTTTGCAAATTTTAAATTTGAGGAGCATCACCTGCCTATGCTGAAAGGCAGTAAACAACATCACAAAAATGCGGAGGATGTCTGGCATGTGTGTCCATATGGCACAGAAAAGGACCTGAAACAAAGGATCCATGATGGGGCTGGAAGACCACGTGGAGTAGGTATCAGAAATGGTGACAGCAGATCCAAAGCGATGTCACCAACGATGACAATAGAAGGGGAATGACGTAGATGCGCATCATTTGACTGCAGAACAAAGCAAAACAAAACAGAACAACAACAACAAAAAAATACCTGAACATGATTAAATGCGATCAATACAAAGGATCCATTTGAATTGTTACTTTGGTCATTATGAACCTCGAGAGGGTTAAATTGCACTGGAGAGATTTGATCGGGGTAAACATAGTGGGAACTTTGATTCAGGTTAGATTCGGTATTGCATTTTCGAATACATTATCGAATGACCCTGATCTGCCTGGCACAAAACACTAGTGTGAATGAGCCCTAGGACTGAGATGTAAAAGGAGTGAGGCTTTCTTTCTTTTCTTTTGTTTCACAAAAGTTTTTATCAACTGTAAAAAGAACTTGGCATTTTGTGAATTTTGAAAGTTTTTCAAAATATGGACAAAAGTATTTATTCATTCAGAGTGACTTTAGGAAACATTCCCCTCAGTTTAAATTGGTTTTATACTGTTGTAATGTAGTTACAGCTGATTTATTATGTTTCATTGTGACATCACTACATTTTCTCTAATTGCCTAAGATCACCTTCTGAAGAAAAATGATTTTAAAAAATGATTCAAAGCAGTTGTCAGTTGGCATTGACCATGCTAGCCAGTGAAAGAGACAACCATGATGACCTGAAGACCAGATTGATCTCCTTGAAAGTACATCTTTCACCATGAAAATGTGCATGACAGAACATTCAGTAAAACCCTACAGTAAATTTCCACTTTTTTGCTAATACCATACAATTATGGTTAACAGAACATAGTTATTGCACCTCACCCTCCCCATTCCTTATAAACAGGAAATGTCAAAATACTTGCAGACTCCTGGAAAGAAAAGGTCATGACATACACTATTAGAAAGGCAAATTCTGCTGAGTTTGGAATAATGGTTCGTAATTGACACTGTGATATCAATGCCATAAGTCATTCATGAGCTCCATTCATGTAATATATTCAATGTGGAAGCAAATATATGACATGTATTTATTGCCCATGGGCATATTAATTTGTCATGATAACAGCAGTTTCAAATGTTATCTGAGTATAACTGTTAGTCCTCTGAGGTATGGGGGTTAAGTAAACGAAGGCACTTTAAAATTCCTTGGATCCACTATCTTGTTCTTGGCTCCCCCCCCCAACAAATCTGAACACTTTTTCAACTGCTTAAATTCATATGCACATTGTCTGATTCAGAGGTCTAATTAAAAAAAATAATACAGAAGGAAATTATGTATTAGAGTAGAGCTATAAGAAATAGAAGGAGTTGAGTGTTTTTTTTTAAAGGATCAATGAGCTCTTCTGTTCCTAGTTTCTTGATATACAGATCTGGTCCCTTAGCATCACATACTGAAAGTACACATGGCCCATTTTTGAGATTGTATTTGCAGGGGCAGTAATGTGTCTGTTTTATTTTAAGGATCTATTTGAATAATGTTTTTGCCCATTGTAGCCAATAGGTCAATCGGTCCTAGCCAGTATAGTGAGGAAAGCCAGAAGCTGCAGTTCAGACACAGCTGAACAGTCACACAATTGTTACTCTTGCTCTATAGATAGATTCAGATGTTATTATTAATGTATCATAGTTATTATTGCTGATATTACTGATGTCATTATACATGTTATATATTCATGGGAAGGAATGTTGGTCATGCAGCAAAATACAAAATCCACAAAAGAGCAATACCTTTATTTGCTAGGCAAAGTGTTAGGCAAGCTTTCAAAGCTTCACTACTGGGCAGAGTTTGGAAAAGTCACTTTTTTGGTCTATAATTCCCAGACCTGCTAGGTCAGCATGGCTGTTCTGGTTGGAAACATTCTGAAAATTGTAGCCCCCCAAAAATAACTTTTCCAAACTCTAGTCACTAGGAAGTGGAATCACCAGGAGCATGAAACTGCAATGATATAATAATAATAATAATAATAATAATAATAATATTTTTTATCCCACCGGGGCAGCTTACAACATTAAAATATACTTTACACATCCCACAATCCCACCCACCCTTTAAAATACTATTAAACAATGACAATTTAAAACACACTTAAAATGCTAATACAAACAAACAAATAAACAATAACTGCAGCAGAATCAGGGGAGCAGGTTGGGCTGTCTTTTGACAGCCAGGATATCTAATTAGGAAAGGCCTGCTGGAAGAGATCCATCTTCGCAGCCTTTTTAAAGCTGTTCAATGTGGTAATATGACGGATCTCATCTGGCAGGCCATTCCATAATCTGGGAGCGGTTGCCAAAAAGGTCCTCTGAGCGGTTGCAGTCTAGTTTTTATAGGCTGCAGTAGATTCCTCTCAGAGGACCTGAGTGGGCGGGGTGGGTTATACGGGAGGAGGTGGTCCTGAAGATAGGTTGGACCCAAGCCCTTTAGGGCTTTAAAGGTGATAACCAACATCTTGTACTGGGCCCGGAAACTAATGGGCAGCCAGTGAAGTGATCTTAACATTGGTGTTATATAGGGCCTTTGCAGACTGCCAGAAATAGTGCACATTAAATTGAGGCACTGCCCTGGCTCAGTGCTAGGGAATCATGGGAACTGTAATTTATTGTGGCACCAGAGCTCTCTGACAGAGAAGGCTCAGTGTCCCAGAAAAAATGGTACCTTGTGGGATGCCACAGTTAAGCTCTTTCCTTGTAGAGTGACTGTCCCCAAGCATCATCTTCTGGAATTTGCCTGAGAGGAAGGAACGGAACCATTGCAATGCAGTGCCTCCTATTCCTAACCTTCTCAGGTGATTCAAGAGGATGTCATGATCTATTGTATCAAAAGCCGCTGAGAGGTCCAATAGCACCAACAGGGTCACTACCCCTGTCAATGCCCAGATGAAGGTCATCAGCTAATGCGATCATGGCACTGAACTCCATATTCTGTCCTAATGCCAGTTTGAAATGGATCTAGATAATCAGTTTCCTCCAAGACAGCTTGGAGTTGAAGAGCAACAGCCCTCTTCATCACTTTGCTCAAAAAAGGTAGTAGTGAAACTGGCCTATAGCTGTTCATGTCCAGAGGGTCCAGGGAAGGTCTTTTCAGGAGCAGCCTAACCCCACTTCCTTCAAACAGGATGGAACATGACCTTCCCTAAGGGATGCACTGATGAGGTCTCTAAGAAATATCCTCAAGGCATCTCCCCCCCGGATGGAGAGTCAGGAAGGGCAAAGATCACAAGGGCAGATTGTTTTCTTACTCTACCAAGAAGCTTGTCCATGTCATCAGTACTGACGGATTGAAACTGAACCAGTATAATTTCATCAACAGAGTTGCTGGACACCTCATCAATTGATTCTTTTATAACACTAGTGTCTATGTTGGCTCTTATCTGAGAGATTTTATCTGCAAAGAAGTTGTTAAAAATGTCGCAGCAGGCTGTTGTAGGGTTAAGTAATGGGTTCTGCACAGGTGGAACCTGTGTCAGTTCCCTTACCACCCTAAACAGCTCTACTCTTTGGGACTTTGCAGGCACAATATGTGCAGAGGAGAAAGATTTCTGCACTGCATGCATTGCCTCTCTATAGGAACAAAGAAATTTCCTATGACGAGTCTTGTCAGATAAGAGTTGAGTTTCCCGCCAGACGCACTCTAGTCATTGTCTAACCCACTTCATCTTCCTAAGCTCTTTGGTATACCAAGGTTTACAATTTGAAGTGGGTTGAAAAGAATGCTTGGTAGCAATTGTGTTGATAGTCTTGGCGATACCTAGTCTTGTTCCAGGTATTAACCAAAGTTTCGATAGAATTGCCAGTGTTACCAGCCATTAAACCCTCTAAGGCTTTCTGGAATCCAATTGGTTCCATTAGCCTTTGAGGGTGGACAGTGGTTCTTAGTTCAGTCTTGATCAGGAAATGATCCATCCATGACAATGCGGTGGTTTTAATAACTTCCGCCCATGGATATTCCTGTTCCGTACTGAAGACCGCATTGATGGTATGACCTGCACAATGAGTGGGCCCAACAACCAATTGGGATAAGCCCATGTTTGTCATGGATTCCATGAACTTCCAAGCTGCACCTGTTAGATTTAACAAACTGGTCTCGAGTGGAATGTTGAAATCGCCCAAGACTAAAAGTCTGGGTGACTCCAACAGCAACTCTGAGACCAGTTGAGTCAGCTCAGTTAGGGAGTCTGTTAGACAACGGGACATTTGAAGTGGACTGTGTTCCTGACAGATATCCTGGTGAAGGTGAGGTTATTCTTGTGAACCAGAGCCACTCCGCCCCTGCCTTACCTGCTCACTAACAGAGTACCCAGCTGGGAGGGCCTGTGTCCAAGTTATAGTGCTATCCTCTCCCAGCCAGGTCTCTGTAAAGCAAGTCAGTTTGGCATCCTCATGTAAGAGAAGGTCATAAATAATATGAGTCTTATTTTTGACCGACCTGGCATTGCAAAGGATTAAGGTAAGGTTCTGTGGAATGATTGGTACGCTCTCCAGTCCATTCTGGGAAACAGAATGAACTGAAGATGGGATAGCTTTCAAACATAGATCCCGCCTTCTTTTGTAACAGCTCTTCACTCTGTTCCCACCATACCTTCCTTTCCCCTGCACGACCTCAGTTTCTGCTCCCAGATCACTCCTGGCCACATATTCCTGTTCTTTATTTACGAAGCCTTCCAAATCCCCTCAAATTACTGCTGTCCTCCAGGTAATTACTGTCCTCCAGGTAAACTGAGGTCAGCAGAAGCAGTAGCAGCAGAAACCACAGCAGTAACCAGCAGGCAGATTTGTTGTTGCTCACCTCTTTCTTTTGCTTCCCTTACTTTGATATTTTTATTTTATTTTATTTTATTCACACAGGTTTTATTCATTTAACATGGCAGTTTTTAGACAGATTTCTGGAAATCTAGAGGTACCAACTATTTTATCTGCAGTATCTGGAAACTATACAGACCTTTTAAAAATATGGGATCAATTAGACAGAACCTTGAACAGTCAGGAAATGGGATTTAGGTCACAGTTTATTTGCAGATCTATAATGGCAGCAGGCAAGCCATTCCAAAACTTATTTCAGTCTTGCAGCTTGGTGGGGGAGCTACTGGCCTATGACAGCCCTCATTCAAGCTGCTTCTAATCCAAACAGCAGACCAGGGACTAGCATGATGTGTCACCATGATGTAGCGGAAAATAATGGTTGTTTCATGAAACCCCAACTCAAATTACTTCTTCTCCCCTGGTACTTTCTGTGCCATTTGTGATTTAACACAACAGCACTAACGCAGCAGGGAGAAAGCAGCTATTTGGGCAAACCCAACTGTACAGCTCAACAGAAGAAAGGTCATTTGTAGATTTGCTATAAGAGGCAATGGGAACCCTGCAATTATTTTAAGCAGAATAATTATGCAGGATGCAACTGGCACCACATACATGCATAAGTTCACATGCTTGCATTATATATTAATTGATTAATAGTCTTTCCTCCCTACATTTGATTAAATCCCTCACTTCTCCAATGAGAATTCTCAGAAGGAGCCATCTTATAACAAACCTGACTTGAGTATATACAGTAAAGAACATAGGTTTCAGCATTTTCTTAATGCATACTTTCATTACTGTTTCCCTGCTCCTAGAAATAACATACACTTCTTCTGTCAGTAATGATTGCCTGCATTTTTGAGCAGGCTTTAATGGTATTTGAAAAAAACAACCCATACATTCACTTATAGGCACGTTCTTTGAAAACGACTGAATATGTGGCAAACTGCAAAACAAAAATGAAACTACATTTTTAAAAAATGGTTTAAAAATTCTGAGTTTAATTAAGTGCCATTCACAGCTTAAAAATAAAAAAGTAATTTTGTTTATTAAAAATAAAATAAAAGTAGAAAAATATGAGCAAATTAAGGAAAGTGACAGAATGCTAGCATACTAAGAGGCTAACTGTCAGTGTACATAAGGGTGCTCCACCAAAGGACTGTGGCACACAGTTTTGCTACATGGAGTTGTTTACAATATTGTATATGTTTTGCCGGGAAACATTACACAGTCTCCTATAAACCAGCACTTAGAAATATATTCAGAATTCCCTGGTAGCCTTGAGCGAATACCCCAAGTCATCATTCCTCAAAAAGTGTATTTTTGGACTACAGCACCCAAGAATTATCCAAGAATTGGAAAAATCTGGACATTCTAATCCAAAAAAAGTAGTGTTTTAAGCTCTGATTAAAACATAATCTTTGCGACTACTAAGAAATGCTTAACTACCTAACACCAAAATGCATCCAGCATGTTCTCTTCACCTCTCCACCCCCATCCCCATTATATTAACATTTCCTTCATTCTGGTTCCTATTATCATAGCAAAATGAAAGCATATTTCTCATCAAAAAAGGGAGAAAATGGAGACACCAAACCTTATGAGTGTCTCCTGTAACATAAAGCCAAATGAGGGCAAGACATTTTGATCTGATTCCATAGAAGGATATTACTCATGATAGGCACAATTAGCCAGTTCCAAACTAAGATCACAGAACACATATACAGAATTTATTATAGACGATAAAAAGGATTCTCAAAAGCATGCAACACCACTGAGAAAGCTTTCTCATGTTCTGACAACACTCTATTATGCAGAGACAGATTCTTTTCCCAAGCACAAATTGGAAAAGAATAGCACTGTTATTTAACTATGGGCCTTTGCAGACTGCCAGAAATAGTGCAAATTGAGTCCACTTTTAGGGTTAGGGTTAGGGAATCATGGGAACAGTATTTTGTTGTGGCACCAGAGCTCTCTGACAGATAAGGCTCAATGTCTCAGAAAAAAACAACAACAATTCCCATGATTCCCTAGCACTAACCCTAACCCTTAAAGTGGACTCAATTTGCACTATTTCTGGCAGTCTGCAAAGGCCCTACGTTATGAAATACATTTCTGAGATATTAGGGGTAAAATCCAGTCAGACATAAGTACTTTTGTGTCCCATGGATTTCAGAGAGAGATTTAAGTATTTGCTTGTATTGTGTTGTGTGCTTTCAAGGCATTACTGACTTATGACAGTCCTAATGCAAACTTATTGTGGGGGTTTCTTGGCAAATTTTATTCAGAGGGTTTTTGGTTTTTTTGCCTTTGTTACCCTCTGAGGCTGAGAGAGTGTGACTTGCCTAAGGCCATTCAGCAGGTTTATAAGGCCAAATGGGAATTCAAACCCTGATCTCCGGAATCACAGTCCAACACTCAAACCACTATTTGATGATGATTCCCATGATTTAAGCATATGCTTAACTACTTTCTCTTAAAATGTATGCAGATTAAATATTCTCTCCCTTTGGCTAGACCATGTCCTAGATAATTATTTTGTACTGGTCAAAAACTGTGTTCATGGCAAGTCACATAAAGTGAGCACAGTTTAGGTCAAATCAGTGAGTTCATGATGTGATCCTTTATACTAATTAATGCTACATATGGAGTTGAAGAAGTTTCAGCTTTTTGAAACTTTCAGCCTTTTGATAATGGTAGCACTTTAGTAAGCAATGCAACTGGATCTCCTCCTAGTGCAAGGTTCTATATGTACCATTAGTGTGCATTAGTCAAAGCAGGTCTCACACTGCACCAGCAAAGTGAGTCACTTCTCTCCAGCTTGAATTGGTGAGGTATACTCTCCTTTGAGCAACCCTTGAGTTTCAGCAGTGATGGGTCCACGGACTGCAAGAACTACACAGGTACTTAATCTTTATTATTAATGTGTTGTAGCTTTTTTTGTTTGTTTGTAGCTTTGGTAAACCTTTTATGATCTCTGGGCATCTACACGGCAGAAAGAATACAGTTTGACACTACTTTAACTGCTGTAGCTCCATCCTATGGAATCTTACATTTCTACCCACGGACCTTTTGCATCTTTAAAAAAATTCTCCCCTTAGACCTTCTATTCCATTCCTCTATCCCTTCTTCTTTCTTTAGAATGACGTCAGAAGACATGAAGATCCAGCAGGCTAGGCTTTTCCTTCTGATTCCTTTTCTCTCTCACTCATTTCAGGTGTGATGTTTCCCCCCCCCCCCAGGAATGTCTGAAAGAAAAAGAGGGAAAGCAGCAGGAGGTGAGGGAAGCTGTAGAGAACAAACAAGGAAAGGAGGGAATGGGTTACTGTGGAAAGAACCAGAATATGCTGCTGCTGTTTTATGTGATGGCTCACTGGTGTGGAGGGCTGCATGCACACCTAGACCAATGGTAGAAAAAATTGGCTAGAAAATGTGGCTGAAAATGTGGCTAGATGAATGAGAGGAAGCAAGATTTTGCTAATGAGGGCAGAATGCCACTAATATGGGAGAGAATCAAAAGAGGTGTACATCTGCAGTAGAGTGAAACATATGGCTCCCCCTCCCCAATAATTGCAGACAGAACAAAATGAAAAAAAATTGCTTTTATCCCACTAAGGAAAAAGTCCCCATGATATCCGTGCATGAACATAGTTATTGATTAGTTTGGATGTGTGTGCATGTGCATGCATCGTGTCAGGGATGTTGCTAGGGGTGTGTAGGGATGTGGGTGCACCGGATGCCATCCTATGGGGGGATGGCACCACTGCTTCCCAAATGTCTGTCTTTTGGCAGAAATAGGCTTTAGCATTTGCCTGTGTCCCTTTAAAATACTCAGTGGAAGAAAAGAGAGTGAGATGAGGCTTAGTGGTCAGAGAAGGGGAAGGACTGGTTTTTTTGTTTTTGTTTTTCAATTTTACTCTTTTCAATTTTTCTTTTAAAACATCACATCTTACCAAATTTTCACTTGAAATGGTAAGTGTAAATACATTTAGGCTGTGCCTATTATACTGTAATGTAAAGGTATAATTTTAATTTTGCTAGTTGTTTGTATCATAATGATTGCTGTTACATTCAGTGATACAGCCTGCCCACCCCAACTATGGGCTTGCCATCTGCAGATTTGAGCATCTACGAATGGCAAGCTCCATTGGTCCTAATGGAGGTGTGTGCATGTAGCCACAGCAGCACAGCCATGCACATGGGTGCCACTATTGAAAACCATGGGACTTGAGACCCCATGGTTTTTGACATCCATGGATGTGTGTGTCTGGAACAGAATCCTGCCCCCCAGATATAAGGGCAAACTGTATATGGGAATTATGATTTACAAGTAACTTTTGAAAAAAATAATTACTAAAGATTCTGTATGCTGTAATATGAGAGGAGGTCAATGAGGAGGGATGAGTTACCACACTGGGTGAAACAACCTTAGTGATGCCACTGCATAATGTGAATAGACCATTTAAATGTGGGCATGCAAGTATACTATCAGGAACTGTTTACATCCACATTGTTTGGATTCACCCATTGAGACTCTGCATAACTATTCACACACATGACAAAGTGGACTTTAGTCTGCATAAATTTGATTCATACTAAATATATTAGGGGGGTTGAAGACTGCCAGAAATAGTGCAAATTGAGTCCACTTTTAGGGTTAGGGTTAAGGTTAGGGAATCATGTGAACTGTATTTTATTGTGGCACCAGAGCTCTCTGACAGAGAAGGCTTAATGTCTCAGAAAAAAAACAATTCCCATGACTCCCCAGCACTAACCCTAACCCTAAAAGTGGACTCAATTTGCACTATTTCTGGCAGTCTGCAACCCCCCTATATAAACAATTGCATACATAATCAATAGCATATCATGACAAAGGTCTAATAACTCTTTTATTGCTTATCTTACTGATGAATTTTCAGATAAATTGGGAATTAAGGAAGAATAACCCCAAATTCTATATCCACTTCCCAGAACTATTTCAACTTATTTATCACATAAAATTATGTGAAGAATTCCAAGCGCTACATGCTCAGCCTTTTTAATTTTGTTTTTCTGGATAGAGTATCAGAAATGGAGATTTTTGGAGAGGAAAATCTGCAAGGTACATATCCATTAATGGAAATATGAATCACAACCAATTCATTTTTCTACTCAAAGCATTTATAGTAAAGTTTATTCAACAAAATATATTTTATGTATGCTCGATGTCAATATAATAAAGATGCAATCTCTGTCTAGCATATTCACATGTTGGCATTACAATACAGCTAAGACTGTAATTCTACATATACATGAGAATGAATCTTATGCATGTAGTCGACCTTACTTCAGAGAAAACTAGCGTAGAATTACGCATAATTTTGGTAATTCATTGACTAAAATTCATTAACACATATGCTCTGGAACTGTTGTGTTGTGATATAATTTTGACAAGAAATATTCAAGTTTTCCAACCTGGCTTTGAGTACTGCATGTTCTTTTTCCTTTGTAAAAACTAGATCGGTGTTTTTCCCCCTCCTTTGCAGTTTGTGAAGAATCATACAGTGGCTGAATCATGATTTTTGAGCTGCTGATGTACTTAATTCAAGAAATTGGAAAGACTTCTTAAAGCATTTTTATTAGGGCTATGTCCTTGCTCCAGGGATACCATTTTCTCAACTATTACAGGAAAGATACCAGCAGTTCAGAATAAGGGGGTGACTAAATCTGTATTTAAAAACTGAAGCAAGCCTTTAGAACAGAGATCCAGATCCTCACAGAATGAGCAGGAAGGCCTCCCAAATATACCAGGGCTGGGATATTACATTTAAATAACAACAACAACAACAGCAACAAATTTAAAATACTGCCCTATTGTGTTCCTGCTTTCTGGTGATTCCCCTACCACAACCTAGCCATCCAGTCATGCCCCAAATTCACCAGGATTGTGTCTTTTCTATCTCTCCTTCAGCAGGGTTTTCCCCTCTCTCCCAGAAATGTAATGGCAAAGGAAAGGTCAGAGGGGAACGTCCTTGGGAAAACTCACCTCTCCATTCAATAGTTCATCAGTGGGACTGCCCAGGATCTAAAGAAGTGACTGAGACAATGAAGGCAGATTTGGAGGTTTACCTCTGCATGTATCAAGAAAATCCTGGGATTAAAAAAACCAAAATCCACCTCTTGCAATGGGCTTAAAATGTCACGTCCTGTCCTTGAAATTTACAACAAATACGTTGTGTGTCTTCAAGTCATTTCTGATTTCTGGCAACCCTAAGGCAACCCTATCATGGGGTTTTCTTGGCAAGATTTGTTCAAAGGAGATTTGCCTTTGCCTTTCTCTGAGTGTGAGTGTGTGACTTGCCCAGGCTCACCCAGTAGGCTTCATGGCTCAGAGGAGAATTGATTCCTGGTCTCCAGAATTGTAGTCCAGTGCTCAAACCACTACACAACATGTAGTTGGATATTGGGTAAAAAACCTCAATACCTTCAAATACATCTCTTGCCAAATCCTGAGCCTTCTACCCAGTCTGGACAAGCCCTATATTGCACCAGTTCTCCAATCCTGGGAATCAAGGGCTGACTTATTGTTAGTGACATATGCACTTTCTGGGGGTTAATGTGCAAGGGTCATATCCAGCCAATGTTGCTATGCATATTGGACTGTTACACATGTGGTAGTACATTCAAGTACACAGAGTAGCATATGAATGGACATTGTCTCTGCCCCTTTGTACATTGTTCATCGCAAATGCACAATGGGTTGTTGGCCATGTGCCTTGACTACTGATCCACATGCATTGTGCTATGTTGCTATTCAGTACAAGGGTTGTGTAATGTAACTTTGCCACCAGATATTTACACTGTGTTGTAGGATCTCAGCCAAGGTAGCTTTACAAACAAATACAGTATTATTTCTACATATCTTTCTAATATGCTTAATCAACAAACAAGGAGGCCTTCACCTCCTTCAGTACACAACCAGCTATTCTTCAGCTATGTGGCTCATTTGAATTTTTAAAATTTATGTCTACAATGCAGCAGGCCCTTGGTATCTGCTGGGATTTGGCTTCAGGACCCCTGTGAATGCTTAAAATCCATGGATGCTCAAGTCCCACTATATACAATGGAATAGTAAAATGATGTCCCTTATATAAAATTGCAAAATCAAGGTTTGCTTTTGGATTATTTTCTTAAATATTTTCAAGCCATGGGTGGTTGAATCCATGGATGCAGAATCTGTGGATGCAGAGGGCTGACTGTATTTATTTATTTTGCATTCCCATAGCCCAACTGCTAGGGATATGTGTGTTCATTCACAGCAATTTGTTATAACAATGTGCTTTGATTTGCTTTTGCAAAGAGATATTAAACCTTCCTCATGCATATATCTTTTCCTACAGAAAAGGGAAATATTTGGAATTGTCAATTCAGGGAGTAGATCCAGTGCCTGGCAACCTTGCTGAACTGATTACATTACATTCACACCAGCATAAAATATGATGATGCACTGCATTTCATTATAAGTTTTTTTAAAAAGGACAGAGGGAGGAATGGAAAACCTCATGATTACAAAAATCAACAACAAAAACAAAAGACAATGCCTTTCTTTGATCTCTGATAATATATTTAAGATCTTCAATCATTTATCAGCATTGCTTTTCAATGTGTATCCCAGTGATGAAACTATAATAAATGTAGAAGAGCAAGAGCATTCAGAAGCAGAAAAGCAACCTTTGAAAAGCCCACAAAGCTGTGATCAAAAATGTATTTAGCACCACTGCTGGTATATTTTGTTCCTGGTCTTGTTTCCATGAAGGTGTGAATATGACTGGGCTATGCAACCTGTCAAATAACTCATCATTTAAAAAAAAATGGTAATAAATGTACAATATTTGCACAGCTTTGGAAATCTTGGTGGTTTATGAATGCACAATAAAGTATCTTTTAAATGATTATTTCATTCTGAAACATCATTTAAGGGTTAGGCTGGGCCGCACATTAGTAACGTCTCATTAATATAAATGGGGCTGGAGATGAGACAACATAAAGTACAGTGTGGAAAGTTGAAGGAGTCCTTTTTGCTATTTACTCTCTCCTCAAACACATCACCCTGTTATTCCCCAGTAACTTTTCTCCTGATGGGGATTGCCTCCTATCTCAATGCCTCACTTAAGAGAAAAACATCTGGAAAGATGTGATTGTGCATTGCAAGGGAGATGCAGTTAAGAGAATAGTTCAGCACTCTCTCATTTTCTTTCCCCACAATATCTTATGCCCTCCCGTCCACCCACTCGGTGGTGCAATTAGGCAATTTTAGATTGTGAACTTGAGAGTCTTACAGACATAAATACACAGACACAATTTTACAAAAGTTTCTAGCAGGGGGGAGTCATATGGTAAAACAACAACAAAGAGTTCGAGACACTTTAAAGACTAGTAAGTATTATGTGAGATAGTTGCTGTTGTTATCTGCCTTTGAGTTGATTTCAACTCGTGGCGACCCTGTGTATGAGACACCTTCAAGAACCCTTATCTTTCACTTCTCTACTTAGTTCCTACAAGCCCATGCCCATGTCCCTCTTGATTGAGTCCATCCATCAGGTATGTAGTCTTCCTCTCCTTCTTCTATCCTCTACCTTTCCTAGCATTATTGTCTTTTCCAGTGATCCATGCCTTCTCATTATATGGCTAAAGTACATCAACCTCACTTTAATTATCTTGGCTTCTAAGGAGATTTCTGGCTCAATCTGTTCCAAGACCCATCTGTTTGTCTTGCTGGCTGTCCATAGAATCCTAAGCAGTCTTCTCCAGCATCACATCTCAAGTGAATTTATTTTCCTTCTGTCTGCTTCCTTTACTGTTCAGCTCTTGCATCCATCCATCCATGATGATGGGGAATACGATGGCTTGGATGATTCCAATTTATATACTCAGTTGTGTATCTTTATACTTCAGGAGCTTTTCTAGTTCTTTCGTAGCTGCTCTTCAGATAGAGCAAGGTGTTATTGCTTCACTTACTTTGAAACTGAACTTCCTTCCTGGAAGAAAGTTTCCTTCTCTCTCCATCTGTCCTTCCAGGGCAGAGGCGTTGTTTTGTTTCAACAAGGCTTTGGGAACTGACAGCTTAAAGGGAGAAGATTATTGTTGCAATCCTGTTATATCTTGCTTTCTAATAGATATACACTTGGCTCTCTGTTTTTGTGGGGGATCTGTTTTGGACACCCCCCCCATGGAAACAAAGACTCACCAATATTCAAGCCCCATAGGCTTGAATGGGGCGCCCCCCCCCACAGGTGCATGCAGACATGCACCCACGGGGGCACACCCCATTATTTTTAATGGAGGTCACCCCTTCATGAATATGCAAAACCACGGACCTCAAGTCCATGAGAAAGGAGGGGCAACTGTATTTTAATTGCTTTTACTTCTATAGATACTTAAATATTTTTTTAAACCTTTTAAAATGTTTTTATTAATTAGAGCTTTTATCTGCTCTAGTTTGCTTTAGGGTCGCCATAAGTCGGAAATGACATGAAGTCACACAACAACAACATATTACATATGCTGGTAGATAATATTATAGTTGATTCTATTGTTCCATGTCATTTGTGCACTAGGGCCTAGTCAAGACAGTTTGCTGCCTGTAAATAGTTCTCTGGTTAAAATGAATAAAACCAACCAAGGGCCAGTACAGACTGGCCAAAAGGGCTAGCCTGAGGGTGGAGTCGGGGTGTGGCGACTGCACACCCTGACTCCACCCTCACGTCATCCTCACACCACCTGCCCAAACAGCGTCAGTGTCACTGTGCCAAAGGAGTGCTGAAGAGCTGCCACCGTGGCAGCAAAGGCAACTTTTTGTGATTACAAAAAAGGACCAGCATTTGCCAGCTCTTTTTGGAGTGGCAAGGTGCCGGATAGGGGCTGTGGCGTGTGGTTCCCGTGGCCCCGATCTGGCACTCCCAAGGGTGGCATCTGTACAGCTTCCAGGTTACTTTGGCCCAGAATCTAGAAAACCCCACAAGTGCTTCTCCCATTTGTACTAAAAGTACAATGAGAATGAAGGACTGACAATTTGTTGCCCATTCATGACAGTCAAAATCTGCCCGAGGTTGCTGCTTCATTCTGCCTAATATCAGGGTTCCCTGCTGCCCCTCAGCTCCCACATGTGCAGGACAGGTATAAATTATCAGACCATCACAAATAAGGTGGCTTATGGACACCTATTGAACCTTCACAAGTTTTTCGTTAAGAATGAACAGGACTGAAATGCAGTGACATCATTAGGGTTGGTGTCACTCAGTGCACTGAATTGTGGTGTCACCCCCAATGGATCTTCATTCATACCAGACCACAAAGAATCCTTAGTAATATTTTTTGTACTAATGTTATTCATACATTGTAATTCCTATATATCACTGGATGTAATGGCAATAGTAATGATTTAACGACTGCCAAAATTAAAACTACATCTGTAAATGAAATTTAAAATTTCAGAGAATCCTTTAGGTCCAGCTAATCCCAGGTTTAGAGCCAGCGTGGTGTAGTGGTTTGAGTTTTGTACTAAGATTGAGGAGATCAGGGTTTGAATCCCTGCTCAGTCATGGAAAATTTGTGGGTGACTTTGAACAAGTCACACTCTCTGATCCTCAGAGGAAGGCAATGACAAACCTCCTCTGATCAAATCTTTCCAAGAACATCCTAAGATAGGCTTGCCTTAGGGTCACCATAAGGCACACAGCAACAACACACAACCCCTGGTTTAGTCAGGTTCTTAGATATAACAGCAGAAGGAGGGAGATGTCAAAGGGGAGGAATGAGTGATCTTAATGGAATGCAGTGCACTCAATATCCCTTCCTTAAAGACAGATCTTCCTAGATCATCATGCCCCTACAATCTAGTGTTGTGGAGCTCCTTAAACAACTAGTAGGATATGCACACACAATGCTCACAAGATGCTTTGATTACAAAAGCCCACTTTAAATCTGTGTTTCTAATGAATATTCAAATACTGGACATGGAGAGTCTAACAATGGCCTTCTCTGCACATGAACGGGCATATTGAGAGGGGTTGAAAAATACTGTAGTTTCTAAGGAGTCAGTTTCAAATTTGTTCAACCAGCTAGAATGGACTAAGAAGGAATAAAACAATTTCAGCCATATTTTTTTTTTAGCCCAGACTATCAGAAACCTGGAATTTTTCCAGCTCTGAGCAATAATGATTTATCCCACAGAATGGACATAAAGATAAATGAGATTTATTTCTATAAATGTAGCAATTAAATATGTTATACAGTGGGCCCTCTACATTCACGGGGGTTTGGGATGCAGGATCCCTGTGAAAGTGGAAAAACCTCAAATAAAAAGAAAAATCACTTTTTTTAACCTGAGAGAACACCTCTTTAGGAATCTCTAAGGGCCTAAGCAGACGGCGTAAAAGGCTGTCTTGGGCTCAGGGAAGGGGAGGGGCAGCCGCACACTCGGCACCCCTCCCCCTCCTGAGGTCGTCCTCGGAGCAGCCGGCCCTCCACATGGCCAGCGCTCCGAGGAGGACCTCCCACCGCAGCATTCGCAAATGCTGTGGTGGAAAAGTCACCAAAAGTGCGCCGCAGCCTTTTGCTGACTTGTGAAAGGAGTGCTAATTTAGTGCTCCTTTCAGGGGCGGCAAAGGTGTGCCGCAGGATCGAGGCATGGGGATGCCTTGGTCCCACGGCGCATCTTCCCAGGGCGGCCCACGGCCACCTGTCTGCTTAGCCCCTAAGTCTTTCAGTGCAATTCTATGGTCAACATCTGCCAGAAGCTGACCAAAGAATTGCACTAGAGGAACTACAAATGCCTAGAGAATTGTTATCTCTAGGAATCTCTGGATCGTCCAGCCCAGCATCTGGCAGATGTTGACCACAAAGTTGTGCTGGAGAGCCTAGAGATTCCTAGAGAACATATTAATCAAATCTGTGAATAATAAAATCTGCAAAAGTCAAAGTCACAAATGTGGAGGAAGGACTGTATAGCTGATTATTAATCTCTCTCATACATACACTCAAATTTCTTGCTTCCATTTCCAAAAGTTGAAGGTGACAATGTACCTGTTTGTACATCTGCACAGGTCCCTGACAACTGCTTTATAAAACTGACTGGTGTGGAAAAAAGAGCCACCTCTGTAGGCCATCATTCAGGCAAGTATGGTCAAAAGCAAGCCAGAAGTAAGCCAGGGATGATGATGATGATGATGATGATGATGATGATGATGATGATGATGATGATAGGCCATCTTACTTGCAATCCTGAGACACATTACACCCACAAAAATAATATAGTTTTGCTCAACAGAACAGAATTTGAAATTCAGACACTGCAATGAAACTGCATTGGCCAAGTATAATAGGTAATTGAACTGAATAGGTTATTGGAAGAATATAAAACTGGGGAGCCAGCTATGAGTTTATTCACCTACCTACACTGTAACTACCTTCTACAATAAAAAAAAGGCCCCAGTGGATTTCCAAGCAGGGATTCATTCCAACCCTAGTCTCCAAAATCACAGTACAATGGTCAAACCACAATAACTCTCTTCATTTCAATTACTTATTATAAAAAGATTCTGAACTTCTACTTAGATACTTAGCAACATCAACTGATACATCAACATTTACTAATTTCCTGTAACAGAAAATGAACACTGGCAAAACATACTTTCTTGCCTTCTATAGTTTTCACTCTAGAAAATCAACAGAACCTCCTAGCCAAGAAAAATACATGAGTACAACCAAAGAAAAAAGTCAAAGTGGGTAAAAAACAAAATGTAAAAATTGGTCAGACCACCTACACAGAGGAAGGTTGCTTATATATTCTTAAAAGGCCAAGAGGAAGATTTAAGATACAATCCTGCAAAACATTCCCTTGGAGTAAACCTTATAAAATCCAATCAGACTCAGTTCTGAGTGGATGTGCTTAAAATTCTACTAACACCACAGTCTTATGCATGTCTATACAAAAATTATAAAGTTCTATAAAACTCACCACCTACAAGACTGCAGCTGCAACTTTTTCATATGTTAGACTAGCACTCATTTAGTGGTGCTCATGTGCACACACATATATACACACATTTACCTTAGGCAAAGTTATTATCTCAGGGTTTCTGCTGTGACAGGCATTGTATTGCCAAAATCTTTGAGTCTGATTACATTAAATATTTTTGGGACATATTTACTCTCTAAGAGAAAAAGCAACCACTTACATCCATAACAGTTACAAGAATTTAGTCTTGTAAAACAGCATGGCCAAGTATAGGAGTAGATCAACATCAACACTTCTGTAATGAGAAGACATTTTACCATGCAATTTCCTTTGTGACAGGAAAAAAAATTCCTGGGTTAGTATAACAATACGCTTTTTGGTGGCGTAATAAGAAGCTCAAAAGACATACGAATAGATGCAACTGATTGGCTGCTACAAAGATGCATCAACTACCCTGGGCTCCAGAGTTGTCATCCAAGACTCAAACCATTACACCACACCAGCTCTCTTACTGACACACTACATATTTACAAGGAATCTTTTCCATGCATGTACACTTTGAATGCTGCAGGATCCACCTTTGCTACAGCTACAACTGTGTGTAAGAAATCATTCCCAATGCTGACAAGTGTGCTGACACCATAGAAGTGTTCAATGCTTCATCAGAGAAAAGAAAATGTAGTAATCTTGGCTTTTTAAAGTAACGCATTTGAAGAAATTTCAAGAGAAGAGTTTCTGCAAGTTTATAGAGAAATTCATGATGCATTAGACCTAATTAACAGTTCAGATCATTTAGGATAATTTTCACTGCACAAAGAGGAAACCAAATTTTAAAGTAGAATTGCATCTTTTGGAGCTTATCACACTGATAATAAAACTGGCTTGCCTGAACCGGCTTAAAATTTAAAATGGGCAGCATCCTGAGGTTCATCCTGGGTCCCTCCCCACTCACAGGGGCATTCAGTGTGCCTCTTCTTGAAGCCGGGAGTTTTCTGGCATAAGGAGTTTTCTGGCATAAGGAAATGGCTGCTGGAGTGCTCCCGGGAGTGGGGCTGGACCTGGGCTGGACCCGGGCAGCGGAATCGGCAGCTAAATCCTTCTGATAACATCAGGATGCCGCCTGTTTTAAATTTTAAACCAGCTCAGGTAAGCCAGTTTTATTATCGATGCAATAAAGTACTTACTCTCAATTCCTCCTCCTGCCCGCCAGCAGGGAAATGAACTTGGGCACCTCATCAAGAGAGTGGCATGTGGGGCTGGGGAAGGATTGTGTCTGTTTCCTGAGAGGTCTCTCTAGTATTGGTCTCCTTCCCTGTCCCACCCCCCTATGTCATGCTTTCTCTCCTCTAGCATGCTGATGGAGAGGAGATAAGTACCTTGTGGCTACCTCTTTAGGTGGACTCTCCTTCTTTGGAGGTCTTTAAACAGAGGCTGGATGGCCATTTGTTGGGGGGAGGGTGCTTTGATTCTGTGTTCTTGCATGGCAGAATGGGGTTGGATTGGATGGCCCTTGTGGTCTCTTCCAACTCTGTGATTCTATTATTCTCACCTGGGGGCAGGCAACTAAGCATGCTCCACGGAGGTGCCACCACTGGCTCACTCTTGGAGGGAAATTCTGTCCCCTTGGCCAGCTGGACCAAGTGTGTGCCACTTGGATCCGGGGACCATGCTGAGTCTCCCTCTTGTGTGAAAAGAGCCTGAAGTAAAACAGAGGCAGCCACAGAGGGAAGGAAATTCAGGAAAGCCAACCATGCAGGCTGAGAGTGGAGAGTAGCCAGGCCCAGGGGCAGACGGAGCAGCTAAAGTGGTGTGCATGGTCTCCTCCTCTGTGCCATGAGTGTCCCTGCTTCCCCAGGCAAAAGTCCTGGAGGGAAATGCACGGGTTTGGGGAGAATGCACAGTTCTCCCTCTGCTAAAGCAGGAGCAGTGGAAACCCCAGTGATGCAGTTGCATGAGGATTATGATGAGGTGGTGAAGGTGGATCCCTGGCCCTTGTCTGGGATGGACAGAAATTACTGCCCACCAGGTGTTCACCCCCCCCACACCATGCTGTCTGAACCCCCCCCCCCACCAACACCACCAAAGTAATGCCCCTGGAGTAGAAAGCAATTGGAACATTTAAAAAGCAGCTGAAAAAGTGTACTGACAGAGGAATTATAGGGACCATCTCTGCCAAAATGGTGGGAGGGCATGTGCTTAGTAGCCAGTTTGCCATGACTTCAGCATCAGTTAAAGATCTCTTATTATCCAGTGCTTTTAAACAGTTCTACATTTTGAGGTCTAAATATAACTGTTAGTCCTAATTAACAGATGACACCAGATTAGGAGGGGTACTAAATACCTCAGAGGACAGGATCAGAATTCAAAATGACTTTAATAGATTAGAAAGCTAGGCCAAAACTAGCTTGTGGGGGTGTTTTATACATGCAATTGTTGTGACCTGCCTTGATTGCCTTCAAGGCAAAAGGCAGGGTATAAAAATAAAGTTTATTATTATTATTATTATTATTATTATTATTATTATTAAAATGAATCTCAAAAAAGGGAGAAATGTTAGGGATATCACTTTGGCAGTAAAAATGATTGCACAAATGTCGGATGTATGATACTTGGTTTGACAACAGTATATGAGAAAGGGATCTAGAAGTCTTAGTAGATCACAAGCTGAACATGGGTCGACAGTGTGATGCAGCAGCTTAAAAAGCTAATGCAATTCTAGTCTGCGTCAATAGGAGTATAGTGTCTACATGGAGGGAAGTTATATACCACTCTATTCTGCTTTGTTCAAGCCTGACCTGAAATAGTGTGTGCAGTTCTGGGCACATGGTGGAGCATGTCTAGAGGAAGGTTATCAAAATGGTGAAAGGTTTGACCTATGAGGAATGATTTAGGGAGCTGAGTATATTTAGCCTCAGAAAGAGAAGTGGCTGCAAGAAAAGGAGGAGGAGGAGGAGGAGGAGGAGGAGGAGGAGGAGGAGGAGGAGGCAGTATCATCTGGTGTGGTTCCCCCTCCCTGCTTCCCCACAGTAACCCCTCTGTTAAAACCATCTTGGGAAAGGCTTTTATCTGGACTACAACTCCCCTATACACCCAGTATGCATGGTCACTTATTATGATATCTGGGAGAATCTGGGTGTTTTAGTCTCAAATAGTAATTTTAATCGGCTCTGAACAATCAGAGTGTATCCTTGAAAATGATATTTTCCTCTTCCTAGGTCAGAACAAAGCTCTGGAATGTGCAACACTTGTAAACAGAGAATGATGATTAATAACAATGACTCATCACACAGAAAGTGAAAGACAACCTAGAAGACTGTATCGCCTTTGTGGCCTTTTTGTTGTTGTTGTTGCTGCTGGAAGTGGGAAATAAGTGATAAATAATTACTTATCAGTGATTGATAATAACTCATTACATCAACATGCTCAGGTTATCCAGTGACAATGATAACGTTATTCCTATGATCACCTCTGGATGTGATCTTACCTGATTTAACCCTATGACTGCCAACTTGGGAGTAAAATGTACTCTCATGTACACTGAAGTGCAACTGGAGAAGCCTTCTGACAGACAATAAGAATCAATTTCTGAATGGGGAAGAAAATAAAATATTTTCTGTGCAGATGTTTCCAAGTCTCTCCATTACTATGGTACCCAATAGTTTCTAGTAAGGGTGCCTTTTCTTATATATGTGTTCACCTGCATTGTGTCTGTGATGTTAAGGAGCTGATACTGAATATAGAAATACCTTTGGTTATTTCAAGTAGTTCATGGAAATGAATTCCATTCTCTAATTCCCAGCACTAATAATGCTTCTAGTCCTTAAATTTCCCTTACTTCTGTTGAATGACAGTTCTGATATTTCTGTTGTCATGCCATTTTCACAGTAGGCACTGATGCTGGAATTAAAATGGATTTTCTAAGCAGTTTGGTCTAATCCCATAAAAGAAGACTATAGCTTATGTGTGTTTATGGGGCACATCCCAATGCAAAAAAGAGGGCAAAGTAGGTGTGACATTTGGTGATATGAAGCAGCTTCTCAACTACAGAATACACGAGATGGGACTTCTGAAGGAAGACACAGTTTCATCTCTCCAGGTGTCAGCATGTGGAAGATAGTTTTCAGATATCTAGAGGTATTTTCAAAGTGTTGGAGTATGATTTTTGCTAAATAGAGCATTCATTTCTTATGTTATTACTGTTATAATGGTATTCTATATAACATAGAGTACCATATAATTAAGCGATTGTATCAGCTCAGTGTAGTCTTGTCTCAGGATAATTGTCTCTCACAGCTTCAGACAGGGCAAGTATTAATGGTTATTTGCACAACAGAAGCCTCTACTCTTGAGACACATTCTTGAACTGACAAATTGGTTGGGTACAATACCTATAATTAATAAGGCTGTTATAATCTTTCATCAGATGGATACACAAGCAGGAGGAAATGTTGGCTACACATAGTACCACGTAGCAGCCACCCAGACTTGAAAACCCAAACCTACATTGTACATCTATGGCAGTCTAGGGAAGAACAGTGAAATGAACTCATTCTTGGGACTGACTGGCCAAGATGCCATTCACAGTACTAGCAATTGCATGAATTTTTAAAAAGTCATTTTCTGGTACTGGAAACCTGATTCAGTTTAGAAACCTAGGATGGCAGATATGGGTTTTTTACCTCTTTCCCCCGGCCATTGCAGTCCAGGTTCAGATCATATTCCTTGTACCTGCTGTTTGCATTACAAGAAACATTTTAATTCAAAGGCAAATAGCAGGTATAGAGGCACCAGTTAGGAGTTAGGCCACAAAAGCGGGGGGGGGGGGGGGGGGGGGCGGCTGAGAAGCATTGATCTACAGAATGGCTTCATCCCTTAGTGTAGAGACAGGCAATTTGCAACCCTCCAGATGTTACTGGACTACACTTCCCATCTGTCTCAGCCAGCATAGCCAGTGCTAAGGGACTGTGGAACATCAGATCCATAATTTGCCCACCCCTGTTTTAGTGCACCTCTCTCGACATCATTGTTATCTATTTCTGGATGACGAAGAAAACGTCCTTACCCCTCAGTTCTTTTGCAAGAACTGAGGCATATAAAAAGGTAATGATTTGCTGATGTGTTGGGCTGCAATCTCCATCATCCTCAGTGGATGCACTGCCCTAAAATGATAGGAACTGCAGTTTAATATATCTGGAGGGCATGGAACTGAGGAAGGTGTCCTATGGACAGGGTGGGCTGGTTTTTAACCAGATCCTAGGCATACTGCTATATGTGTTGGGAGTCTGGACACTTAGCTGGTCTGAATTCCAAGCTCCCCCACCTCTTTAAAAAAAGTAAATAACCCTTCTGGAACTGGAGTTATAAGGCAAAATGTACAGCCCCCCTTCTTTTGTGAGGAATAAGCCTACTACTGCCTTATAATGTTTAGGCAATGAGTGAGGTTTCACAGTCACACTTTTCTGCAGAAAGTTTTAAACCAGAGATGGCGAACCCATGACACGCATGTCAGCACTGACACGCGTAGTCGTTTCTGATGACACGCAGCCGCTGAGGCAGCTGCATGCCGAGAAGGATGTTTCATCCTCGGCTCCTGCATGGCCAAGTGCAGTAGCTGAGAATGAAACATTTGCGACTAGAGTCTTAGAGTTAGACTCTAACTCTAAGACTCTAGTCGCAAATGTTTCATCCTCCCCTATTAGACACTCTGTGCCAGAGGTCTGTAGGCCAAAACAACAGAAGTCCGGCACAGAGCGTCTAGTCCTGGGACTTTGAGTGCAGCGGCACCACCAGCATAGAGCTGGGAAGAGGCCCAGGTCCAGGCCAAGGTATTTAGGCTCGTCCCTCCTTCTCCCGGTGGCGAAATAATGTTTTTCCCTCAAAGTGACACACCACCCGAGTTATGCTCAGTTTTTTGGTGAAGTTTGACACACCAAGCTCAAAAGGTTGCCCATCACTGTTTTAAACTGTGGAGATGAGCCTCTCCCAACTCCCTCGGAAAATGTCATTATTTGGGGGGAAAGTCTAGTCTTTTTGCAGAAACCTCAGGACTGTTTTTATAGATCTGCCTGCAAACAGTGCATAGAAAGCCAAACCATAGCAAGTAATGGGAGATAGGTTGAGAACAGAGCAAAGTTCTCTCAGATCAATGCTTACCCCTGGCTTATTATATTAACAGTGTACAGACTGAAACACAGCAGCAGAAAAACTGAAAAAGTAATGTGTTTAATTTGCATAAGATAAAAACGTTCCTAATGTGCTAAGTTGCACATCACACAACCCAACCTAATATATTTTTAATCTTTTGTAATTATTTATTGTTTTAAAATGATTTTACTGTAAGCTGCCCTGAGATCTGTAGATGAAGGGAAGGATGGAAATATTTTAAATAAATATTCCTTGGTGTACATGTAGCAGAAGCCCAAGAGAAGTTTCAGGAGAGGTATTCGAAACAGAGACACAGGGAGGCAGGATGCAGTGGGGTGAAATGCTCTACCTAGCCATTAGGTTTTTGTTTGTTTGTTTTTTGCTTCAAAATGTGTCCCCACCTCCTTTCTGTAGAGTACCAAATGCATGTTGCCTACTGAAATGCATGTTTGGCCTCATGTCGGGAGGAAAAGAGTGGTGTGTAGACCTTGGGCTCATAGACATGTATGTCTTTGAGGCCAACAGGTATTGCGAGTGAGAGATATTAAGAGTAAAGATTTGGAAAACTGAGAAGAAAGGGTTAAATATCCCTTGTCCCCTGTTTGTTCTGCTCCAAATCTCTCTCTTGAACCCACTGAGGTATAGCTCCACATGTTTCCAAATAACCTTGAAGTAGAACTATATACATGTCTACTTCGGGATCTCATTTAGTTCAATATGGATTATTTCCAGGTATATGAACATAGAATGGTGTGTGTGTGTGTGTGTGTGTGTGTGAGAGAGAGAGAGAGTAGATGTCAGTGCTGGAAAGATGCAGAAAGGAAGCAGCTTGGGGATGTGAGAGGATTTTGAAGGTCAAACAATGTCTCTCCATGAAAGGTGCTATTATCTCAGCAGGCTCTTTGAGGAGACATGCCGGTTTTGTGTTTTTCTGCTTCCTAGAAACTGGTGACACTGACACTTTCCTTTGTGTCTGTCCATCCAGAGCTGCACTCCACGGAGGGCCAGTTTCAAAGATGTGTTGCCAAATGTGTGACTGGGGAATCTGGAAGCCACCACAACCAGCATGATCTGCAAAGTTATATGGCAGAAAAGGATAAAGTACACTGCACCATTGATGAGGCTTCTGCAGTGCTGGGGAAGCTACCAGCAAGATTCCTTTAGTGTAAAGAAAAGATAACTTGCTTTTCTTTCTGCTAAGAAAGATAGTAGATCTTTTCCATCTACAAAAGAGGAGGGAGCATATCTCTGTACTAAAAGTGCATGTTTAGTATGAGGAAGATCCTAGGTTCAGTCTTTGGCATTGCCCATTAGAAAGGATCCAGTAATAGGATTAGATAGCAGGAAGGGGGAAAGCCATCAGTCTGGTGACAGTTTGGAAGTAACTAGTTACAAATAATGAGTTATGTAATTCCTTTCCCCAATAACTAATTTCTTTTCCCAATAACAATTATTGCATTATATAGTAACTTAACACTTGATCACATCCTTCCTTTTGTGGTGTAACTGTTAACTTCTTTATAGTTATGCAGATATAATCTTACTTAATGAGGAAGCAGTGAGAGTGAGGTCTTAGTTGATCCCTATTGTACAAGTATTGTATCATGCTTTGTTGTGGGTGTTGAGACAATGGAAAATTGAAGGAATAAAAACATCTTTTCTACAATATGCCAATTGCTTGTAGCATTCAGAGTTTTTAAAAGTAACTAAGAATATCTTAGTCACTTTTATGAACTGAGAAAGTATTGAATTAATTTCTAAATATTGTGACTAACTATTGGGGGCAGGCAAAAGAGGCTTGGAACTGTAACAGAAAATAATTAGTTTTTAAAAATAACTTTCCACTGTGTCCATGATACCCTGGAAAGCAATTAGCAGGCAAAGCAGGCAATAGTATACTAGGACTGCACAGGTATAAGGAATACGATATTGAACTGGTATAAGGAAGCTTCCTATGGCTGGGCTTCTCAGAAGAACCATATTTCAAGCAAAGATTTGAACAAAGTGAGCAGGTAAGTGGCTGTTGTTGTGTGCCAGCAGATTCTGAACCAACAAATCTGTTCCAGTCAATCCTGGGTATGCATGTGGAGTTTATAACATCACTAGCAGAATCAAAGAATAGTAGAGTTGGAAGGGATCCTAAGGGTCATCTAGCTGAAACTCTGCCAGTGAAGGAATCCACAGCTAAAGGATCCCTGACAGGTGGTTTTAAAAAGTCAATGGAGAGTCCACAACCATCCAAGGTAGTTAGAGCCACTGTTGAACACTCTTACTATCAGGAACTTCTTCCAACATTTAATCAGAATCTCTTTCTTCCAATTTGAATCCATTGGTTCAAATTCTATCCTCTGGAGAAACAGAAAATAGCTTTTTTCTATTTTCTATGTGACAGCTCTTCAGATATTTGAAGATGGCTATCATGTCACCTCTCTGTTTTCTCCAAGTTAAACATATGCATTTCTTTCAACCTTTCTTCATAAGTGTTGTTTTCATGACCCTGTACCATCTTAGTTGCTCTCATATGGACATGATATCCTTAAACCAGGGGTAGGCAACCTAAGGCCCGGGGGCTGGATGCGGCCCCCTGAGGCCTTTGGACCGGCCCCAGGCTGGTCCTGCCGCCGCCGCCGCCCGCCATGATGATATTGATTATTGTTGTTATTACTTGTTCTTGGGGTTTTCTTGGCAAAATGTCCACAGGGGTTTTTCCATGGCTTTTCTGGGGCTGAGAGAGTGTGCATTCATATATTTTTAAAATTTTTAATTTTTTTTAAAAAAATTATTTATTTATTTATTTATTTATTTTTGGTGCTTCGGCCCCCCAATTGTCTGAGGGACAGCAACCCGTCTCCCGTCTCAAAAAGGTTGCCTATCCCTGCCTTAAACAGTAATGCCCAGAATAAGGCATAGTATTCCAATTGCTTCCCTTGACCTGGACACTATACTTATGTTGATCCAACCTTGAATTGTATTAGTTTTTTTCTGCTGCCACATTACACTATTGACTAATGTTTAGCTTGTTTTGACTAAATTTTATTTATTTGTTTATTTTGCTTTGACCCCATTCTCCAGTCTATTATGGTAATCTTCAATGCTGAGTCAGTCTTCTAGGTATTACCTATCCATCCCAATTTTGTATCATGCATATACTCAGCCCTGGTGGCACAGTGGTTAAATGCCTGTACTGCAACCACTCACTCATAGACCACAAGGTTGCGAGTTCAATACCAGCCAGGGCTGAGGCTCGGCTCAGGCCTGCATCCTTCCGAGGTCGCTAAAATGAGTACCCAGCTTGTTGGGGGGCAATCAGCTCACAGTTGTAAACCGCTTAGACATCCCATTGTGTGATATGAAGCGGTATATAAATGAAGCTGCTTTGCTTTACTCTCTATTACTTTAACCAAATCATTTATAAATATGATGGGTAATACAAGGTCCAGGACACAGCTCTGCAGCATCTCACCTGTCACTTCTCTTTAGAAGGATGGTAAGTATTCTCTGGGTTTGCTTACCCAACATATTACAAATTCACCTATCTAGCCCATATTTTACCAGCTTGTCTGTAAGAATATGATGGAGACCTTGTTGAAGTCAGCATATACTACATCCATAGCATCTCACTGGACCATTCTACCGACCAGGTAAGCAGTGGCATCACTAAAATTGGTGTCACTGTAGTGCAACTCATGGTGTCAACAACCCCAGGGCCTCACCCTTTGCCAGCAAGAAGTTGGTGGGGGAGAAGTCATTGTTGGAACTGGGGAGTCCACATGCACATGATGCCACACAGTCCCCTGCCACCAATGCTCATCTTTTCCAAGTGCAAAAGCAGGTTCCAGACCCCACATAAGCCGTTCTGGACGCCCCCCCCCCCGGCTTGCTGGGGTGTCACTACTCACCAGGTATTGATGTGCTGCACCTGAACAGTATAGGAGAGACAGTGTGATTTAATTACTGGACAACTGTGGGCGTGGTGATATTTTTATGAATACTATTTTTCATGTTTTGTCTTTGGGATTAGAGAGCTGTTGGGGGAGTTGCTGTTTGATGCACTATATGCCTCATATAAGAAGCTGTTAGTGACTGAAATATTACCAGAATGATGAGCTTATATAAAGAACTTAAGTAGATTACAAGGAGAGGAAGGGCATTAAACACATAAGAAGCCCCACTTAACTGATCACTGTTAAATATGATGCTAGAAATGCCATTGGTTTGCTAAATGCTTGTCCTTTTAAAGGAATGGGAGGGGATTTTATTTCTGTATGAATAGCACAATACTGGCTGCTTAAATAATCATATAAGAACTGATCCTAAAATGATATGTGTGTTTTGTTTTGGATTTCAATGTTTTTTATACTGGGGTGCTCATTGGATGACCTTGGACAAGTCACATTCTCTCAGTGTCAGTGGAAGGCAAAGGCAAACCCTCTGAAAAAAGCTGTGATAGGTTTGACTTAAGATCATCATAAACAACATGAAGGCACACAACAACAATGTCACTGTGGTCCTATAATTATGGGGTCAGACTAGGAAATCAGAATTACATTTAGGAAAAGTAACACAGCTCCAGGAATCCCCAAGTTAATGGCCTCAGCTGGTTAGGTGATTTGGGGAGTAGATCTGCACATTCAACATGGTTGATAGAAGCAGCTGTGCAACCTACACGGTTGGCATTCCATGTTCATCACTTGTTGTAGACAGATTTCCTGTGCATATCCAGGGTACGATTTTCCATTTTATTTCAGTATCATAGTCCTTGAACAAGCAGACATGGGAATGACAGTCCTGTTAAAGAGATAAGGATGAAAATGCATACATATGTATTCATATGTAAAAATATACTTTACACTACAAGTACAGGACCTACAACAAATTGTAGCAGTGTGAGGTAGACTGTTTCTCTTCAGGGTCTTTCCCCATTTACCCCTAACTATATGCTCACGGTCTTCTACGCACATCTCAGAATAGTCAGCACTAGATGCCTGTGAGCAGTGGGGGTGAAAAGCGGTGGTTCCTTTCTCATACATCCTGTCTTAGACACTCCTGTTTGCCTGCTGTTCCCATAAAATGCTCCAAATATTCCCTTCACTTTAGCTATTGTATTTTTCTTCTCCAAAAGGTCTCCCTTCTTCCCCCAAAGGATGTTGATAAAATTGGCATTAATTTTTCCACAATGTACAGGTGAGTAAAGGGAAGGGAGGCTACATGCCATGGAGTCCCACGGATGCCCTCTGATTCCACTCTCCTCAAAATTTTGTAGTCTGTAAAAAGACAAAAGCCGGGGAGGGGAATGATTTATCCTTTGGATGTGTGTGTCTCCAAATGTCTTTTACTAATTGCTAGATTTCCTGTTAGTTTGCTTGCTTTTCCATATCTACTATCTTCTGGCATTACTTTATCCTGCAGCCATTTTCTTTTCTTTCTCTTTCCTCCTGTGCCTGACTATGCGCAGGCTACTTTATAAGTTTTTACAGAAATGACTAGGCTTATTTCTTTTCTGCTAGATCTCTTCTCTGTGTGTGTAGGTGTGGAACTGGTTCTTGTTCAGTTTCTGCTTTATCAATTGATCAGTCTGCCAGAAAGATCCGCTACTATATTTCATATTTCCCAACCTTTCCTTAGTGACTGGTTAGGATTATTTATTGATTGATTAAAATTATACCTCCCCTTTGTCCTGGAGTGGGATCCAAGATGGCTGGGAGAATGGAAGGTATACATGAGGGTGGGGCAGCTCACAGAGTAGGGCAAAAATGGCCCATGGACTTTCAAAAGTTGTCTACCACTGACACACTAAACTGAGAGCAAAGAACAAGAATGGTAAAGAAAAATGAGAGAGAGGTGGGTAGGATTCCACACCATGACCTACAGAGACACAAAATTGCCGTACTTATGCCTCCAGACAATAGTGCTAGTCAGCCTTGTGCTGAAATTGTTCAGGAAGCTGGAACAAAAGGAAAGAAAGAAAATAATAAACCAGCACTTGCAAAATACAGAATGACGATAAGAGGAGCACAAGTAATTTGCAATAGCTAATGTCTGAATTCTTTGGAATAAATGAGTGGGCAAATGGTATCAATAATGGAGGAAAAGACTAACATAGTAACAGCCATATTTGGTGAACATTATTCAGATTGATTTGTGGAATATCTGAAATTAATAAAATGAAATAAAATTGAGACAGGTTATGTTCTGCAATTTTAAAAAGGAAGTGCCATGGTTGTTAACCAGGACTCATAACAAATCAACCATTTCCCCCCCAAGAATTGAATCTTATATTTATTAGCAGCTGCAGTGGAGAGGCAAAATGAATGTAGCTGTAGAATGGCTCTCCCGAGTGCCCTCGCTTGTAGAAAGTTGCCATCTTTGATGCCTCCTACACATCATCAAAGTTTAAAGGCTAATAGTGTACACTGGTCACTGGAGGGTCTCAGAATAAAAAATGTTACCTCCCTCCCTGCCTTTGTCATTATGGTCAAGAGCATTCTCTGCTGCTAGTTCAGTGCTTCATTGTTAAGCTAAAAGTGAGAGAGGCTGGGCTCAGTGGGAAAAATAAAGAAGGGACCATAGGATTGCACACAGTGTCGCATAACAATATTTCACACCATTCCTCTATATGAAATGTGAAATCAGCACCAGAACATGGCAATGTTCTTTCTTGGACTACATTTCCCACTCATTCAATCCTCATGGTGGCTGGGGATTCTGGGAGCTGTATTAAAAAATGTCATGTTTCTGGGATCTGATTTGCACTCAGGGATAAGACAAACCTTTTGGTTCCAATGTGGAAAATGGATTCTTTGCTAGTGTCAAACACAATCACTGTTGCTAATAGAGAGGAACAGAGTCAACCTTTTTCCCCATGGTGGCAGCAGAAAGTTACCCTGGTAATGCAATTGATAACATTGCTATGGGACTGGTGTTTTTCCTTGCAGTAAAAGGGAGGGGAGAAGTTTGTCCTTGCTAGGTTAGTGTATAATGTTCCATTTCTATCTATCCTTCTTCCTGGATTCTGTTATTCCTTCTCAATAATTCCATTAAGAGCTTTGCTGGATCAAATTCATCAAATCCAACATCCTGTTTCCCACAAAAATTGTGTGAAGTCAATCTCTTTCTCCACTGAACCATTTGTGTTCATAGAGGCAACTGCCTTTATGAGCATAGAGGTTCCATATGTAGCCTTTCAGGCAATTATGGGAATAGATGACTGAATCTCCTTTTTGGCTTGTGGGGAAAGATTCAAGAAGCATAGGTGGGCCCAGTCCATGGCCTTCAAAAGCTGAAGGGCATTAAATCTGTCCTGTAGAGGATTCACATGTGAGAGCCAGAATAGCATAGTGATTTGAGAGTTGGACTTCAACTCTGGAGACCAGAGTTTGATTCTAATTTGGCCATTAAAACCACTGGGTGAACTTGGGCAAATCATACGCTCTCAGCCTGAGGGGAAGGCAATGGCAAGCTGCCTCTGAGCAAATATTGGCAAGAAAACCCTGTGATAGGGTTGCCTTAGGGTCACCATATGTTAGAAATGACTTGAAGAAACACAACAACAAAGAGGATTCACATAAGATGAAACTACTTAGATGAGAAGCAGTAAAGAGGTGAAATCCTCACTATGAAAATGCTGCTTTGGTAGGTTTACCATATTTTGAAAAGTAAAAAAAGAAGACACGTTTACAAACTATTTAAATTGCTATCATCACTCTCATATTAAATACCCTGTAAGTGCCAGACAACTATAAGAGAATGTTAGCATATGTGATTTTTCATAAAATTTTGGAAAAGACATATAATAATGCTTATTTGTTATGAGTCTTACACTTAATGGGACAGTGATCTAGTCTCTCTTCCTTGATAGCTTCAAAACCAAATGCATTGTTTAGACTATTCTCATACCTAGGGTTGACAAAGCTTAGACTATCAACAGCTTTGTCCTGGCTTCAGCCAAGCTGTTTAGTCAATAGCCAGAAGGCAGAAATTTCCTACAAGAACCCTTGGATTTCTAGGCTCCGTGTGCTGAGAGCCCTGGTGGTGCAGTGGTTAAATGCCTGTACTGCAGCCACTCACTCATAGACCACAAGGTTGCGAGTTCAATAGTAGCCAGCACTCAGGCTAGACTCAGGCCTGCATCCTTCCAAGGTCGCTAAAATGAGTACCCAACTGTTGGGGGAACAATGAGCTTACAGTTGTAAACCGCTTAGACATCCTATAGCGCGATATGAAGTGGTATATAAATGAAGCTGCTTTGCTTTGCTTTGACTCCATGTCAGTCTGTACTCTGATCATAACTCCCTCGGCCATCCTTCTCTCCCCCCCCCCCCATTTTGGCGGCTGTGCTTCATCATCATTATCATCAACACCCACAGCAGATCCCAGAGAAGCCTTCGGAAGTGAGTAACTCCCTCAGTCTGGTCCCTATTAAGCTATTCCTGCTTTCATCCTCTTTATTTCTAAGTGTGCAGTGTATGTGTGTGCCATATTTGTGTGAGTACAGTTTTCTCTTGTTAATAATAAATATTTAGACTTTAATTGGAGAAGCCTGCCTCAGCATCATCCACTGCGGGATTTCTTAGTCCTCTGGTATACATAACGGTACACGGTCCCGTGGGGCTTTGTTAGGACCCCACTCCTGCATATTTAATTAATTAAATATGCTAATTAACCCCCTAATTATATCCTTCCTAACAAGCAGCCACTGCTGCTTAACTGGGTCAGTCCAACAGACAAGACAGACTTCCCCTGCAATTGGGCACCATCCTAGCAATGTCAACTGGATGCCTTTCTCTTCTCCTCCACCTTTCTCCCTGATGGGTCTTTCTCTCAGGACGGAGGTGGATGGTGGCCCCTACAATGACAACAGTCCCAACCCAGCTGGAAGCTGGTGAGCCACTCTGTAACCCCCATGGAATTGAGGCTGGCTGCTTTGGGGGCTTCCCTTGCCCTGCTTTAACCTGGCAAGTCCCTCTTCTTCTTCTTCCTTCTCCTCCAAGCTCCACTATCTGAGCACCCACTACCTCTAGTCCACACCTTGTAAGAAAAGCTGGATACTTTAAAAATCCTCCCAGACAGAAATTCTAGCACTGAAAAAGACTGGAGAATGGGAATTTTAGCTCTGAAAAAGAGGGCAAGTCCTGGAAAAGGAGGCTGTATGGCAAACTCTATGCTGGTAGGATTGCCTACTCACTATGATTCCAAGGTTTTCTACACTATTCAGTGCCTCTGAGAAATGGCTTCCCCCTTATAGAACAGGAGCATCTGGAAAAACTTGAATTTTGTTTTGCAATTTCGAAACACATCTATATTTAGAAGCCAGTGATGGCAACAAGAGAGTGAGGTGTTAGCTATGAATGGACTGGATCAAAGAAATACAAAGATTCTGCAAGGTGGTAGTTGTTGTTTCAGCTACATTTCAGGAGACAGGATTGTTTCCCTGCTCCCTCCCATTCATAGAGAATTGCTTGAATAACTCAGCACCCCTGTGATAAAACTAGACAGTGTGAATTGCAGTTTAGCAGATGGTTGCCATGGGTTACCTTAGTGCCTCTACAGATATTCCCTTCAAAAATAGTAACATGAATTTAAAAGGGGACCCCAGGACCATCACTGCTGGGCTTGTGTAGTGCTGATTACTCTTATAGGAAGGGCAATTTGGACTGCAGCAGCTAACCTGGTACAGT
This sequence comes from Phrynosoma blainvillii, assembly GCA_026167975.1. Taxonomy (NCBI): domain Eukaryota; kingdom Metazoa; phylum Chordata; class Lepidosauria; order Squamata; family Phrynosomatidae; genus Phrynosoma; species Phrynosoma blainvillii. Next base: position 289,518,287 of record JANUYF010000003.1, read on the forward strand.
TATGCAAATTATTGTTAATCTTCTCCTCAGCAGGAATAGCTCTTTCTTTGAAAAGAAAAGAAAAAAGAAAAGATGGGGACTGATCTTTCAACAGGGTATACAGTGCAACCAATCTTGTCAAAGGATGAAAATTGCACGGGATAGTGTTCTATGAGTGCAGTTAGGCAACAAAATAACCAGACAAAATGCTGAAGTGTCTCCACAAGTCTACGGCTCAAAAGCCATGCCAATAAAGAGATGATAAAGTCATTGTGTGTGTTGTGTGCCTTCAAGTTGTTTCTGATTTAAGGTGACCCTAAGGGGTTTTATGGGGTTTTCTTGGCAAGATTGGTTCAAAGGAGATTTGCCATTGCCTTCCCTTGAGACTGAGAGCATGTGACTTGCCCAAGGTCACCCACTGGGTTTCATGACCAAGCAGGAATCAAACCCTGGTCTCCACCGTCATAGTCCCAAAGCTTAAACCATTGTGCCATGCTGCCATAAAGTCACAGAATCATAGAGTTGGAAGAGACCACAAGGGTCATTCAGACTAACCTCTTGCCATGGAAGAATACACAAAGCACTCAAAAGAGATGGCCATTTAGCCTGTTCAAAGATCCCCCTCAGTGTGTATGTATACACACACAAACCATGAAGTCCTTGTTTGCTACTTGATTGTGGCATGGAAACAATCCTGGTTTCTTGAAAGCTCTGGCAGTGGAGTGCAATCTCTGGAAGCTTCTACCAAGTTGGCAAGATTTCATCAGTGGTCCTGGTGGGAACTGAGTTGGAAATCAGCACAGAGAAGCTCATCACTAGACGTCTGTCAGCCAGGTGACAAATTGACTATAACTTGACAAATGGTGCCATAGGAGAGTTTTACAGATACCATGCATGTGTGTATATGTATGCCTTCAAGTCACCCCTTGATTTATGGCATCCCCATGAATTTCATAGAGTTTTTTTAGGCAAGGAATACTCAAGAGGTGGCTTTGTCAGTTCCTTCCTCTGAAATATAGCCTACAGCACCTTGTTTTCAGTGGCAGTCTCTCATCCAAATATCATGTGCTGTCAAAATATGAAAAAACGGGTCTTAGAACAAATCAAGCCTAAATTCACACTAGAAGGCAAGATGACTAAACTTGAGTCTAATGTACCTTGGACATCATGGAATTTAGAAGAGTTTATTCCTGACCTTTTGCCAGTGAATAGGGTGTGTGTGTGTGTGTGTGTGTGTATATACTGTGTGACACACACACACACACACCACTCACTTCCATGCCAGCATTCTCTGAAGATGTTGGCAAAATGTCAAGAATTCTTCTAGAACATGGCCACATAGCCTGAAAAAACCACAAATACCAATAATGACAGCTACTGTATTGTTAGTACAGTTAGCCTTCTGTTTTCGTGGTGTATCCGTTCCACCCCCCGCCCCAAAACAGAGACTCGCCATAGGTTTGAATGGGGAATATCCCCATGGGCACACATGGGGGCATGCCCACAGGTTGCCCCTCCGTGAATATGCAAAACTACAGATCTCAAGTCCATGAGAATGGAGGCGAGACTGTATTCTTTAATGTTGTGTGTTGACTTATTTGGGTAATGGTGGGGAGACAGGAGTGGATTCACTGCTCCACTGATTTGGACCCCTCTGCTGCCATGGGACACATAACATGATTACAAAGCACATGGAACATTTCTAGCCCTTAAAAAAACCAAAAACACAAAACTTAACCACTTGCCACATGTTGCAGACAACCTGTCTCAAACCACAGACTAAACAGCAAATCTAATGCTGGTTCAGCTGAATATCTTGTTCCTCTCCTCATTTTTCTATTGGTCTCATTCCCCCCCCCCCCCCAAAGTGAAGCATATATTTTCATTCAAAGGACCATGTTACTCTCCTTATCTAAATCATAACCCCTGGAACCTAGAGATTGCAGAAACTGTGACTGTGACTGTTCTGCCACAGCAGGTTCATTACTTACAACCTAACACAAGGTGAACTTTGGCTTAGGGATCCTGCTGGCCAGGTTGGGCGATACATTCTGAGAGCTGTAGTCCACAAAATAACTTTTCCAGTTCTACAATTTTTTTTTAAGACAAAAGATAGCTCTGAGGAAGAGGAAGTGGCTTTGTGATATCACAGGGAGCTGGTCGGTCACCTCAGTGCAGAGTCTGATTTAGCTGCAAGCCGGAAGAATGACTTTCGTTATGATAAGATTATATGTCTGAGAAAAACACAGTGACTTCTGCCACAGCAGGTTCATTACTTACAACCTAACACAAGGTGAACTCCAGCTGTGTCACAGGCAAAACAACATATCTAAAAGTGCATAACTTTAAGCAGATAGGCCCAATTGCAGATAACACATCGGGGTACATGAAGGACACACAAGTGTGGAATCTAGTTAAAGAATTAAGCATTCAGAGAAGATTTTGTAAAATGGTATGCCCATTTTACTGGTAGAAAACATCAAGGCTGAGAGCTCATGTCTATATAAAAACCCACAGCAGAGAACTCAGAATTTTTGTATAAGAACTGTGGATGCTCAGATATCTGCAGTGGCTAGGAGTGCATTTGCACAATTAAAACTAGTCTGTGGATGCTCCCATAATTTGGAACTCCTTCCGTAGGGAAGCTAGGATGACTCCTTCTTTGTTGTCTTTTTTTTTTCAGGCAAAGATCTGTCTTTTCCAGCAAGCCTTTGGAATTTAATTTTTAACCCAAAAGTATTTTTTACTATTTTTAATCATTGTTTTAAAGTAAGATTTAAATGGTTTTAATTATGTTGTTATTTAATACTGTTTTGACCTTAGGAGATCATCGCACTACTTTTAAGAAACATTAAAAAGGGACTTAATTCACTTGAACTGAAGTAAAATTCGGGCTGCATCTGGATGTTATTGCATGGATTTTCCCCAGCCCATCCCCCCTTCAGAATTATTTATGTATTTATTTTATTTTTATCCCGCCTTTCTCCCAAAGTGGGACCCAAGGCGGCTAACAACATATATAAAACACATTAAAACAACAATTAAAATAGTACAATTAAAACCATAAAAAATATAAAAATTACAAATACTTTCCGACTTAGAAAAAAGGCTGCCGAAGCGAGTTAAGTCAGCCAGGCTGAATTTGGGCTGCATTCCATTGGCATTTTTTCCACCTTAGAAAAATTAGAAAAATATAAATCTAGGAGAAAGGTGGTATATAATTGAAAGGATTGATGGAAGTGGAAATTCTGCAGAGCAGAATATCCAAGGAAGTCAGCCAAGTGAATCCATGGCAGAAAACAACACCACTCCATCCTCCTACTTACAGTGTTTTAATTGTAAGCCGCCTGGATTGGATTACCAATGGGCGGGGTATAAATAAATTTTATTATTACTATTATTATTATTATTATTACTCATGGCAGAGAACACAAAGCCTCCTGAGTCACACAGACTCTTGATTACACTTTCCTGTAAAACTGTGGGTGCTGGATGGAAGTAAAATGTTTTGCTAAATGAAGGGAAACAGAAAGGGACAACTTAAGAAATTATTTTAAGTCAATCAACACAACCCATTTACAATGCAGTCCTCTATGCAACTCATCCAGTGAAATCAAACAGTGAAACACGCAAGGCAGACAAAATGAAGTACTTTTATACCCAGAGCATAGGGCCTTTGCAGATTGCTAGAAATAGTGTAAATTGAGTCCACTTTAACTGCCCAGGCTCAGTGCTAGGGAATCATGGGAACTGTATTTTTTTCTGAGACACTGAGTCTTCTCTGTCAGAGAGCTCTTGTGCCACAATAAACTACAGTTCCCATGATTCTCTAGCACTGAGTCAGGGCAGTTAAAGTGGACTCAATTTGCACTGCAGCATTAATGCAGTTTGTCACCACTTTAACTCAATGCTCAGTGCTATCGAATTCTGGAATTAGTAGTTTTGTGAGCTATTTAGCCTTCTCTGTCAGAGCGCTCTGGTGTCACAACAAACTACAGAGCCCAGGATTCCATAGATTTGAGCCATGGCAGTTAAAGCGGTGTCATGTACAGGATTACTTTAGTTCAGAAATTCAAGTTTCAGTAGTGGACCAGATAGTTTTATTCAAATCAAAGATGCTTCAGGCAGACATATGTTATCAGAACTGAGTAACCAGCATTAACACAGTACATGTAAAGCATACAGTAACTCAAATTTTGAGTGGGCTAACACCTATTCATCCATTAAATCAAACAACCTCACTTTTCCTTCTTCCCATGACCCCCCTTTCACTCCATACCATCCATACTGATGGGATTGACCTAGAAACTCCCAGCACAGCCTCTCCTCCCTTTTCCATCTGCTCATTAACTACACAAGCAATGTGAGCAACAGCCTTAACAGTTAACGTAGGACTATATGCCCCGTCATTCAGTATTAGTACCATATAATATGCTGTAAGGCTATGGCAGGCAAACTGGACCCCATTGCCCATGGCAGACAAGTTGAAAGAGTCAGCTTCTGGCAAGCAGTGTTGAACTGTAATATTTCTGCACATATGATAAGTCTATCACTAGAAGCCAGCAGGGTGTATTGGTCTGAGTGTTGGACTAGGTCTCTCTGCTCACCCAAGAAAATCCACTGGGTGACCCTAGGCAAGACACCTACTTTCCCAGCATAAGAGGAAAGTAATAGTAAACCTTCTCTGAATAAAGCTTGCCAAGAAAATACTATGCTACCTCTGGCACCAGAAGCAGCACATCTATGGACACTAGCTACTGGGGAACATGAGCAAGAGGTGATTTTGCCACTATGTCTTGCTTGGGGATGAAGGGAGTTCTCAAAGATTATCTAGGCTTTGCAGGAATAGACTGTGGACGTTTTCACACTGGGCTTTAAACGGAGGCAAACCTACCTCCGTCCGGCCCCACTCCGGCTCCAGAACCTAAAAGTTCAGACGACGTCGCAGCAAGCCCCTCCTCATCCTGCGCCATCCCTGCCTCACTCCGGGGTCTTGCTCGTCGTGTTCAAACGACGTCGCAGCAAGCCCCGCCCCATCTTGCGCAATCCCTGCACCATCCCTGCCGCTAGCTGGCTTTAGCCCCATATTTCTAATTCCTTTTCTAAAAAGGAATTAGAGGGGCTGCTGCCAGAGGCAATCAGGAGCCCTTCCGGTGGCTGCTGTTTTCGCCGCCGGAGCGGCTCTTGATTGCTTCCAGGGGGCTTCCAGGCGGCTTTAGAGCCGCCTGTGTGAAAACGCCCTGGGTCTTTGGTCTGTTCCAGAACAGTGGCATCAATAGGATTGGCATCACCCGGTGCAAAAACTCATTGTGTCACCCCCATTGGGAGGAGCCATACCACACCATATAAAATCCTTAGTAATGTTTTTTATACTAATATTACTCACAAATCATAATTCCTGAATATCACTGAATGCAATGGTAAGAGCTGTGACATAAACAACTAGCAAAATTAAAATTATACCTTTAAATTACAATATCATATGCACAGCCTAAACATATTTATATGTACATTATTTTATGTGGTTAAAGTGAAAATTTGGTAAGATGTGATGTTTTTTTTTTTTTTTTTTTTTTTATTTTTTATTTTTAAAAAACATAAAAAATCCACTTAAAATATATTCTTAGTCATCTTTACAGTACATTTACCCATAGTTCAGACTTCTCAATAGTTCTTTGAAAGTAAGTACATTTTTTTCACATTTTGCATACATCATTTCTGTATCTATTACTTCTATCATCATCTCAGATCCAGTTCATTTACACAATCTTAATAACTACTTTGCTGCTTTATTCCCATTTTCTATTTATATATTCTTCCACTGGAGCCCACTCTTCCTCAACCAATTCCACATTCTCATTATTCAATAACCTTGTCAATTTGTCCATTTCCTTCATCTCTAACAATTTCAATAGCCATTCATCTACCGTTGGAGTTGTCTCCTGTTTCCATTTGGAGGCTATTAGTATTCTTGCTGCCGAGACCATGTAAAGTATTAGTCTCCAATATTTTCTAGTTATATCTGCTTCTAGTTTGTATGTCATATTTAATAAATATTATTCTGGATATAATTCAAGACCGTTTTTAAGTATGTCTTCCATCGTCATGTGTATTTTTTTCCAGTACCTTTTCATTTTGGGACATCTCCACCAAACATGATACCAAGATCCAACATTGCTTTTACATTTCCAACATTCGTTCTTTTGTAGTTTATAAATTTTTGCCATTCTAGCAGGGGTGAGATACCATCTTTGTTCCATTTTCCATTGATTTTCTCTTATGTCTTGAGAGCGAGTAAATTTTCTTGTCATTTTCCTTGCTTTCTCCCAATGATCTACCATTATTGTCCTACCAATGTCTGTTGCCCACTTGATCATATTGTCTGATATTATTTCTTTTTCCTGTCTCTGACACATTAATATTTTATATAATTTACTTATTCTCTTCTCTCTTGTCCCCAGCCAAATTTTATCTATGTCTTTCAATTCTTCTTCCACCCCTTGCAGCTTAATATCCATTTTAAATCTTTCCTTTATTTGGGTATATAATAACCAGTGCATTTTATCATCTAAGTGTTGAATCTCAGACATAGCTTTAAGTTCCAATTGGTTTCCAATCTTCTCCAGTATCTCTTTATATTTTAACCAAATTCGAAGGGCTGTCCATCTTCCAAAAAAAGCTTCATGTGGTGAAGTCCATAAAGGTATTTTAGTGTATATTATTTTTTTCAGTTCTTTCCAAGTTTTAAGTAAGCTTCTTCTTATTACGTGGTGTTGGAATTCTTTGTGAACTCTATCCTTATCATAACATAAGTATCCATGCCATCCGAATCTGTTGTTGAATCCCTCCAAATTCAATATATCCTGGTCTTCTAATGTTATCCATTCGGATAGCCAATCTAAAACATTCGCTTTGTGGTAGAGTTCTAAATCTGGTACATTCCTCCCTCCATCTTTACTTTGTCTTGTCATTGTTAGCCAATTGATTCTCGCTTTTTTACTTTTCCAAATAAATTCCTTCAAATCTTTTTGCCACTCTTGAAATATTTGCCTGTTATGTATTATCGGGATATTCTGAAATAAAAAATTTAATTTGGGTAAAATCATCATTTTTATCGTCTCTATTCTTCCTGATAATGATAGCTGAATTTTACTCCAATTTGTCATATCTTTCTTGATTTCTCTCCATTTTGGTTTATAATTGTTTTCGAATAAATCTACATTCCTTTTGGATATCCATATCCCCAAATATTTAGTTTTATTTACAACCTTACAATGCGTTTCTTCAGCTAATTCTGTTTCTTCTTTTTTTGTCATGTTTTTTGTAATTATTACTGTTTTGTCATAATTTATTTTAAATCCGGCCCTATTCCCAAAATCTTCTATCATTCTAAACGTTTCTTTTATATTTTCTATTGGGTCCTCCAATATCAATACCACATCATCGGCAAAGGCACGTAACTTATATTCTTTTCCTTTAATCTTCATTCCTCTAATGTTTGGGTTTCCCCTTATCTGATTTAGTAATGTCTCCAACACCATTATAAAAAGAAGAGGTGATAACGGGCATCCCTGACGCGTCCCTTTGCCGATATTAATTTTTTGTGATTTGTTTCCATTTATCACCAGGCTTGCTGATTGCTCACTATATATTTCTTTAATCCAATTACAGAATTTTTCTCCCAACTTCATTTTTTCACATATTTTTATCATAAAAGTCCAATTTACGTTATCAAAAGCTTTCTCTGCATCCAAAAATATAAGTCCCAATTTTTTGTCATTATTCTTTTCATAGTATTCAATCACATCTACTATTGTTCTTATATTGTCCTTTAAATATCTTTGAGGTAAAAATCCCGACTGTTCTTTTTTAATTATTTGTGAGAATATTTTTTTAAGTCGTTCTGCCATTATTAATGCAAATATTTTGTAGTCTGTATTTAACAAAGATATCGGTCTGTAATTCTTAGCTCGCAATTCATCTCTTCCCTCTTTATGAATCAGTATTATGTTTGCATTCTTCCAGGTATCAGGAATTCCATCTTTTATTATCCAATTAAATGTATCACACAATGGTTTTTTCAATTCCTCTATAAATGTCTTGTAATAAACAGCCGTATATCCATCTGGTCCTGGAGCTTTGTCCAATTTCAGCTTTTTTATTGCTTGTTCCACCTCTTTTTCAGTAAAGTCCTTATTTAATCTTTCCCTTTGATCCTCTGTTATCTCTGGTACGTCTTGTTTATTTATATACTTTTGAGTTTCCAAAGGTTCTATATCATCTTTCCCATATAGCTCTGTAAAGTATTTATAAAAAATATCTTGAATTTCTTGCTGAGTATGGACTACTTTGTTATCATCCTGTATCTTTGTTATTAATCTCTTTTCCTTTTCTTTTTTTAATCTATAAGCTAACCATTTGCCCGATTTATTTGCAAATTCAAAATATTTTTGTCGTACAAATTTCATCTTTTTTGCAATTTCTTCTGATAATCTTTTATCCAATTGATTCCTTAAATATTTCAATTGTTTATCTTTCTTATCATTTGTAGGATCTGCTATTAATTGTTCCTCAAGACGCTTAATTTTATCTTCCATAGATTTAAATTCTTGTTCTCTTTGTCTTTTTATCTCAGCAGCTCTTGAAATTAGTATCCCACGTATTACTGCTTTGCTGGCATCCCAAATCGTTTTTGCTTTGATCAATGTTTTATTATTGATTTCAAAGTATTCTCTAATACTTAAACTCAATTTTGTCACAAATTTTTTATCTTTTAAAAGATAATCATTTAACTTCCATTCAGTTTTTTTCAATGATTTGTTTAAAGTTAATACAATTGCGTTATGATCCGATATTGTTCTTGGTAGAATTTCCATCTCTTTTATTTTAGTCTTCATGTTGGCTGAAGTAAAAAACATATCAATTCGTGAGTGTGATTTGTAAGATTCTGAAAAAAAAGTATATCCTTTACTTTTGGAATATAAATCAGTCCATACGTCTGTTAAGTTTAGTTGTTCCACTAAATCAAAAAAAGATGTTGGGAGTTTCCCTTGGTTCTGCTTGATTTTCTTTTTTGATGTCCTGTCCATTTTAGGGTTTATTACCCCATTCCAGTCTCCCAGTAAAATTAAATTGTGTTCGTCCTGGTGTACTCTTAAAATTTCTTCCTTCAAATTTGCATAGAAAGAGGCTTGCCTTTCTTTAGGACTATATATACATACTAAGAGGTATTTCCCTTCCTCTGTTTGTACTTCCACGCCCAAGTAATGTCCTTTTTGGTCCTTAAATAATTCAATCGCTTTATAGCTTTTTTGAATATATAATACAATTCCAGCTTTCCTTTTCTCATTTGTAGATGTAAACATCTGTCCTAGTTTCTTATTTACTAAGTATTTTGTCTCATTTCTTCTAATTTTAGTTTCCTGTAAACAAATAATTTGCGGCCTCTGTTTTTGTAATAAATGAAATGTTTTACTCCTTTTGTGTTTTGAGTTCAGTCCTTTTATATTCCATGAAATAATTTTCATAGCCATTTCCATTTTGTGTTATAAATTTAAATAATGCTAATTTAAGTTCCTGCTGAATCCTAAAGTTGGCCTTCTTCCTCATCCTCATCTACTTGACCTCTATCCTGCATTTCCTCTTCATCACTTGTATCACTATCCAGTTTCCCTTGTAGATCCTCTTCAGTATATAACGCACATGCTCCTTGTTCCTGCAATTTTTCCGCCAATTCCTGTTGGCTTTCTAATTTGGTTCTATACCTGGTCTTCATCTTTCCTTCCTGCGATGGTTCATTCGAATCTCCAGCTTGTTCTTGTTTCCTTGATTTCAATTTCTTCAAAAATTCTCTAGCTTTTTCTGCTGAGTTGATTCTATAGCGCCTTTGTCTATATGTCAGGGACAAGCCTTCCATTCTATCCCACGCAAATCGTATTCCTTTTCTCACCAGCTCCTGCGTTAAAAATTTGTATTCTTGACGTCTTCGAAGTATTGCCATTGGTACATCCTTGTAAATTTTAACCAATTTCCCTTCTATCCAAAATTCTTTATTATAGCTGGCTTGTAATATTAACTCTTTTGTTCTTATTCTGGTGAATGTTATAATTAAGTCCCTAGGCATGTTTTTTTCTTTTGCTGTTTTGGAATTCACACGAAATATGTGATGTTTTTAAAGAAATTTCTTTAAAAATAAAAATTGTACTTTTTTAAAAAAAAAATTAAAAATTTAATTATTATTTTTTTAAAAAAATCTTGGGGCCTCGCTTTTCTCTTCCATTAAGTGTTGCCCCACTCACACTATCTCTTTAGCATTTTAAAGGTATGCAGGCAAATGCCACAGCTCATTTCTTCAAAAAACAACAACAACAACAACAACAGATTTTAGGGGTAATATCATCCCACTCTTAGGGTGTCACCTGGTGCAGCCTGCACTGTTTGCACCCCACTCCCCATTGATGACCCTGTTCTGGAATAGGCCTCTTCACATTCTTATGTGTACTCAAAGCTAAGGCCCAATTAATTGAAAGGACTGGAATCCCATTAAACACTGGGGAAGTTCTTAGTAAGTATGCAAGGAGATTGAGCACTGTGACCCTTCAGATCTTGAGAAGAATGGCACCAGTAAAATCTTTGTTGGAACAGTTTATTCATGCTGGGAAGCAAAACTAGAGGTCAAGGAAATTATAACCAGGAAGGTGTCATGTTAAGAAATGTGTTGATTGGGGTGACAGCAGGCACCATCTCATTTAATTGCATCATTAACTATTCCAAGAAGAAAGAAATATCTGTTCAATTCATATAGGATAACCTTCAGCCACAAATTGAAGATCTTTTTTACTCAGTGCAGTATTTGCTCTGCCTAGCTTATATGGCATATATTTCTTCAAACAGAAGGTTTGTTATTGATACATAAATAGTTGTTTTCTCAGCTTGGGGCCAGACATCTATTAATCGCTAGCTGCCTTTGATTTGTGTGTTTATCCTTTATTTTTGATACTTGTATATCATCCATCAGTAGTCAATTAGCATTTCCAGAGCAGATTACAAAACAGTAAAAAACAACAATGACAGACATTACAAAATGGCAAAAATAATGATAAAACAAAGCACAGGACAGGATAAATCCCAATCTACAAAGAATAACAGTATATTGAGAGGATTAAACAGTTAAAAAAACTGAATCTGATTGTTAATTGAAGTATTTAGAACCACTGAACCAAAGGAAGTTATGCAAAAGGTTACTTAACAAATTCACATTGATTCAAGGGATCTCTACTCATAGAATCATATAGTTGGAAGAGACCACAAAGTCCATCCAGTCCAACTTCCTACCATGCAGGAATACACAATCAAGCACCTCCAACAGATTGCCATCCAATCTCTGTTTGAAAACCTCCAAAGAAGGAGACTCCACCACACTCTGAGGCAGCTTATTCTACTGTCAAATAGCTCTTACTGTAGAGAGTTCTTCCTAATGTTTAGAATCTCTTTTCCTGTAGAATCCATTGCTCTGTGTCCTAAGCCTGAAACATATGGGTGAGAAGGAGCGGCCCGAGGCCACTCCATGCACAAGCAGATCGGGACTGTGGTGACCACATGGCCTGCTCCATAAGTGGTCCTCTGGCACTGGCCCAAACCTATGCTGTCAGGAGCCAGATCATCTCAGCTCATTTTTGCTCAGGTCCAAAGGATGGGAGTGCAGTGTCGGCGCAGCTTTGGACTGCATTGGAGGTGTGTGTCATTGGAACATCACACCTCCAAAGTGGCCCGAAGTCACTTCTTTTTGCCCATCAGCTGCAGAGAACAAGCTTGCTCCATCCTCAGTATGACATCCCTTCAAATATCTAAACAGGCTATCATGTCATCCCTAAATATTCTCTTCTCCAGGCTAAATATACTCAGCTTCCTAAATCACTCCTCATAGGTCATGGTTACCAAACCTTTCACCATTTTTGTAACCCTCCTCTGGACATACTCCAGCTTGTCTACATCCTACTCAATTAGGGCACCCAGAACTGCACACACAATTTCAGGTGAGGTCTGAATAAAGAAGAATAGACTGGTACTATAACTTCCCTCCATCTAGACACTATACTCCTATTGATGCAGACTAGAATTGCATTAGCTTTTTAAGCTGCTGCATCACACTGTTGACCCATGTTCAGCTTGTGATCTACTAAGACTTCTAGATCCCTTTCTCATATACTGTTGTCAAGCCAGGTATCATTAATCCAATATTTATGCAATTCATTTTTACTGCCTAAGTGTATATTATCTTCTCTTTTTTTTGAGATTCATTTTGTTAGTTTTGGCCTAGCTTTCTAATCTGTTAAAGTTATTTTGAATTCTGATCCTGTCCTTTAAAGTATTTGCTACCCCTCCTAATCTGGTGTCATCTGTTTCTTAGGACTAACAGTCAGGTCTCAAAGTGTAGAATTGTTTAAAAGCACTGGATAATAAAAGATCCTTAACTGATGTTGAAGTAATGGCAAACTAGCTACCAAGCACATACCTTCCCACTAATTTGGCAGAGGCACTCCCTATAAATCCTCTGTCATCCTACTTTTTCAGCTGCTTTTTAGATGTCTCAGTTTCTTTCTATTCCAGCGGCATTAGTACAGCAATGCAGGGGGTTCAGACTGGGGAGGGGAACACGTGGTGAGGCAGTTGCTCAGAGTTCCACCATCTCCACCTCCTCCACCTTGTTCTTGTATAGCTGCTTCACCAGGTCTTCTACTGCTTCTGCTCTGGCAGGGAAGAACTGAGTATACTCCCAGAACCCTTCCAGGTCTCTTGCCTGGGGAAGCAGAGACACACTCTGCACAGATGATGAGACCCCGTGTGCTGCCTTAGCTGCCTCAGCAGCTAACAGGCATGGCCCATGGTGCCCACCCTTGGTTTGCCTCCCTGCAGAAGCATTACTACAGGAGTGTATGGGTGAGGAACACACCAGGTGACACTCGGGGGGGGGGGGGATAAATACCTGATGAGGTGGGCATTTCCATCTGTCTTGGATGACAGCCAAGACTCTACCATCACTGCCTCCTCCTCCTCCTCCAGCCACTTCACCAGGGTTGCTCCTGTTCTGGTTGCAGAGGGAAACTGAAGATGCTCCTCAAAGCCATGTGTTTTGGGCTCTTGCTTGGAGAAAGCAAAGAGATGTGCCACACAGAGGAGGAGGTGGCTCTGCATGCTGCCTTAGCTGCCCTGTTGGACCCTGGGCCTGGCAAGTGGTGCCTACCCTGGCCTGCTGAGCTGGTCTCCCTGCTGGGGCATTACTATGGGGGTGTGGGGTGTGTGGATGGCACCAGGTAACACTCCGGGGGTAGTGAACAACCTGCGGGGTGGTCATCCTTGTCCAGCCTGAACATAAGCCAGGGCTCTGCAGATACCTTCTCCTCCTCATTGTCCTCTTGCAGCCACTTTAATGGGACTCCTGCTGCTCCTGCTCTGGAAGGGGACTGAGAAGCTCTCTAGACTCATGAATTGCCCTCTAGGATTCTTGTCCTGGGGGAAGCAGAGACATACACAGCACAGAGGAAGAGGCCTTAGCTGCCCCACTGGTCCCTGATTCATTGACAGCTGCTTCACCAGATCTTCTACTGCTCCTGCTCTGCAGGGGGGAACTGAATATACTCCCAGAACCTGTGCATTTCCCTTCAGGGCTCTTGTCCGTGGGAAGAAGAGACATGCGTGGCACAGAGGAGGAGGCCCTGCATGTTGCCTTAGCTGTCCTGCCAGTTCCCTGCCCCTGGCCCATGGTTCCCACCCCCAGACTGCTGAGCTGGTTTCTTTCCTGCAGTAGCTGTCTCCCTTTTACTTCAGGCTCTTCTCATGTGGGGTGGGGGCTAATTAAGGAGCCACTGCTGGCACACATTTGTCCAGCCAGAGTTTCCCTCCAAGTATGAGCCAGTGGTGACGGCTCTGAGAAGCATGCTTAGTTTCCCCCAATGCGTGAGGAGAACCTTAAGTGAAATGGAGGCAGCCATGAGGTGCTCATTTTGTGCTGCAAACCATACTACCAATCAGGGTGGGGCTGTTTACAAACTAAAAGAGAGAGAGGGAAGGAAGGGGAGAGAGACCAGCCAATTCTGGATAGAGTTCCTCTTACAGGCTTTACAAGAATTCATCCTATCTGACAACAAACTAGAAATATTCAACAACTTCCTATTCTTTGGATCAAACATTGGTCAGAACAGAGACTGCAGTCAAGAAAGCAGAAGACTGGGATAAGAATAGGCAACTATGAAAGAACTATACAACACCCAAAAGTACAAAGATATAACACTGAATACTAAAGTTTTGCATTTGCAATGAACAGGTTGTTGGCTTCACAAACATCTATCAGATGCTCACCTTCTTCGTTTCTTTTGCCTAATCCAAATCTGCCTACTGTTTTTGATTCTTTGCTTCTAACTTTTGTGTTCCAATCTCCAATGATCAGCTTGATATCCTGTGTTGGTGTACTGTCAATTTATTCCTGTACTCCTTCATAGAATCTACCAATTTCTTCCTGTTCTGCCTCTGTGGTTGGTGCATATACTTGAATTATGGTGATATTCATAGGTTTACCATGGAGACTTACTGAAATGATTTGGTTGGATTTTGCATTTTATCCTCTGACTGCTTTTGCCACATCTTTTCTTAGTATGAAAGCCACCCCATTTCTTCTTGTCTTTTCATTCCCTGAGTAGAGCACTGTGTAGTTGTCTGATTCAAAGTGTCCCATTCCTGCCCATTTTAACTCACTCACCCCCAGTACTGCTATGTTCATGCGTTACATTTCCATTTTTACTTTCTAGCTTCCCTTGGCTCATGCTTCTCACATTCCATGTCCCTATTTTATGTGTAATGCTGCTTTGGATGCCATTTGCCTTCCTAAGGGTGTCTGCTATTTGTCATGGCATCTTTCTTATGCTTTAGCTAATCTTGCAAATGCGATATCCCTTTATCTCTTCCTCCTTCCCTTTCTGTTAATGCTCTCATCCTGCCTGTGTCTCACTTGGGGTGTCTCATCATAGGGTTTACTAGGTGAATGGGGTTACACAAAGAGGGCCACCTACACCACCCTGTGCACAGTGCCAACCAATGTTAGCTATAGTGTCACAATTCACTCCTGTCAGTGACACCCACCACTACTGCTGCTGCCCAGTAGCTGTTTGTGTCTCTATATTATTCCTCCTATTGTAGTTGGAACTCTATACTGGCCAAGACTAGACCAGGTGCTGACTGTGGCACAGATCACGAATTACTATCAAAAATAAGAGTAAGACTCAAGAAGAAAACAAAACCAGTGATTATACCAAAATATGATCTAAATAATATCTCAACAGACTTTACTGACAACATAAGAAACAGATCCACACTACTAAGCATAATAGACCGAGAACCAGAGGAACTATGGTCTGAAGCCAAGGACATAATAAAAGAAGAATGCAGACAGACATTTTTAATAAACAAAAAGAAAGGGAAAAAAAACATGGATGACAGAAAAACAACAACTCATCTTCTGGACAATATGAGGTGTCCAGAGAAGGAATGGGCCTACCAGAACTGAAAGTTTATTATGGTTACTTAATTTATGATAAAATTAAAGTACATAAATTTTTTAATGATAATTATTTGAGATGGGCTCTCTTGAGAATATGGCAAAAAATCAAAGGTAAATGGGTGGATACTGTCCCTAAATGGACATCAATTAATGAAGCTTTCTTGAGAAATGATAAGATAGATAAAAATAAGTGGTTGACATATAAAGATTTAATACAGGGAAATGGGTCAAATATGACTATTAAGTCCCGTGAGCTATTAGCACAGGAAAGATATATATGCAATTGGTTCACCCACCGACAATTAAGGGAAAGATTCTTAATGGATAAGAGAACAAAGGGTATTGGTATAATGAATAAGAAATTTGAAGAGATGTTAGCCTCAGAAGATGATCACAAAATATCAAAATTTTATAGCAGGGGTAGGCAACCTTTCCCCTTTAAGGGCCGAGGGACTTCAGCTCCCAGAAGCATCAGCCATGTTGGCCAATAGTCCCATGTTGGCCAATAGCTCCTGGGATTCTGGGAGCTGAAGTCCCCCGGCCCTTAAAGGGGAAAGGTTGCCTACCCCTGTTTTATAGCATGTTATTGGAAATAGAAATGGAAAAAGAAGTGGTTAAAACCCATATGATTAAGTGGGCTCAGGATATTGGACAATTTATTGAATTTGAACAATGGGAAAAAATGTTGGATGAAGAGGTTAAAATATACATTGAATTATGATTTAAAAGAAAATTATTATAAAATGCAATTTTGTTGATATTTAACCCCTTATAAATTGGCAAAAATGAAGAAGAACCAGGAGAATCTATGTTGGAAATGTGGAAAAGAAGTCGGGACTTTTTATCATCTAGGGTGGAGATGTAAAGAAGCAAAGAAGTATTGGGATAACATTCAGAGCGAAATAATGAAAATACTACACATTGAAGTTCAGGTGAATCCAAGGATGTATTTACTGGGGATAATAGCAGATGAAGAATTAGAGAAAGAACATGGGAAATTGGAATGCCATTCCAAAATGGAACACTTGCGCGCGCACGCGTGTGCATGATATGTCCAAAGCAGGGGTCAGCATGTGCACAGCGCCGTTGGGCCTTCCAAAATGGCACCCCCCACGCACATGCACATGGCGGCGGGTGTCATGCGCATGCATGCAAGTGCACCCGCACACGCCCGCCCAGCCCCAGCGCCATCCCCCCCCTTCCCGGCCCCTGGGGTAAAAAGGTTGCCGACCCCTCGGGACACATCATGAGAAGAGAGGACTCACTGGAAAAGACAATAATGCTGGGGAAGGTGGAGGGAAGTAGGAAGAAAGGAAAGCCACATGCCAGATTGATAGATTCTATTAAGGAGGTCACAGGTATTAAGGGGTTGCAGGAACTAAGCAGAGCAATGGAGGACAGAGGGTCTAAGGACGTTTTCACACGGGGCTTTAGGAGGGCGCATTCCTTCCTCCGTCCGGCCCCACTCCGGCTCCATTTCCAGGTCGTTCACACACGCGCGGCAGCAAACCCCGCCCCTTCCGGTGCCATCCCTGCGTCAGTCCGGCTCGTCGCTCCGTGTGCTCAAACACACAGAGCGCTAAGTCCGGGCTCACTCCAGCAGAAAGGCCTCTAATTCCGGCTTCAGCGGCGGAAAGGTAATTCCGGGTGGCAAAAGGAATTAGCCTGCCGTTGCCGGAGCCATTCCGGAATCAGCGGCATGAGCCGTTCCGGAATGGCTCCAGCCAGCTTTAGGGACCCCCGTGTGAAAACGTCCTTAGAGATGTCTCATCCATAGGGCTGCCATGAGTTAAGACAGTTAACAACAAAACTAAAGTTTTTATCATTCAAACCAGGGGTAGGCAACCTTTCCCCTTTAAGGGCCGGGGGACTTCAGCTCCCAGAATCCCAGGAGCTATTGGCCAACATGGGACTATTGGCCAACATGGCTGATGCTTCTGGGAGCTGAAGTCCTTCGGCCTTTAAAGGGGAAAGGTTGCCTACCCCTGATTCAAACCATTGAATTCCTCACTACCATGTATGGATGTGAGAAGTGAATAGTGAAGAAAGCAGATAGAAAGAGACTGCAGTAGACTGCTTTTGCCTGAGCCTACTGGGAAGGTCAAAATTCCACCCCCTCTCAGATAGAAAGAAAATCAATTCATTCGAGATGTGGTGCTACAGAAGAGTGCTAAGGAAACTGTGGATGGCCAAAAGGACAAACAAATGGGAGCCAGAACAGATCAAGCCTGAATTCTCCCTGGAAGCCAAGATGATTAAATTGAGACTGTTGTACTTTGGCCACATCATGAGAAGGTGTCAGTCATTAGCAAAGGCAATGATGCTAGGAAAGGTGGAGGGCAGTAGAAAGAGAGGAAGACCACATGCCAGATGGTTAGAGTCAGTCAGAGAGGCCACAGGCCTGATCATGCAGGACCTGAGCAGAGTGGTAGAGAACAGAGGATCTTGTAGATGCCTCATTCACAGAGGTGTTTTGACTCGAGGTTGATTGGAGCGCAGTTAACAAAAACAACCACAAAGGAGAGACAGCAGCTGATGGGGTGGGGTGGGGGGAGAAAGAGAGAGAGAATGAAGGGAACAGAATTGGCCCTTGGAAGCTACTCCTAGCCTGCTCCCAGCCTTCTCTTATCACTTTACCTTAGCTTACTTCCTTGCTACAAACTGAGTTCCAGGTGCACAAGTAGTTTGCACTGAATTGACTCAGCAAAGAGGAAAGGAGAAGAAGGGGTGGAATCTTGACCTTCCCAGTAGGCTCAGGCAAAAGCAGTCTACTGCAGTCTCTCACAATTTGTGTGTTCCTCCTCATTAATAACTTTTGCCATCTTGACCACACTCTGATTTGCTTGGTCACACTATGCACACAGCCTTTGAAATGGTGAATGCCACTAACAAAAGAATTCCCCAAAAAATAATTGCTCTAGGTCTACCCAAATGAGCTTCATGGTTGAGAATTTTTAATACAGGTCTCTGCAGTCCAACATTTACACTCTGCAGTCCAACATTTACACTCATTCACTATGCTAGTCACAGCTGAGATAAAGTGTAGTGGAAAAACCAACTGTTGCAAATTAACTCCCAGCATTCACAGCTCTTAAGCACAGCTTGAAGCAGAACAGGGGATCACATACAGATTTATTGCCAGGAAGTGAAAATACTGTGAAAACACAGATTTATTGCCAGCAAGTCCCAACAGAATTAGCATTCAGATCATTGGGCAAAAACAAGCCAAGATGGCCGTCGTTTTATGCACTGACAAAGATGCTCTAAACTTTACCAAAATCTCTTATTAGTAAATGAACTGGTGTATACCAGGCAGAAGCCCCCTTTGCACAAACAGAGTAGCTGCCAATGATTTATTATGGCTCTCTGGCCCACGCTGGCTCCTAATGAAGGTCTTTAATGCATTAGGTTACCAGACAGGAGGTATCTAAACAACCCTCTGCCATTCTTTGAGTTTAAACCTTCCAGCATCTTCCTTAGAGGTCCATTTTCCAGAATCCTCTCTGCATGGCTGCTTGCCCATTATTTTCTACACATAATAGCACACATCTCTAAGCATTTAAAACATCAATTAAAGAAATCCTCCTGCCTCAAAAGGAGCCCTCACAAATTTAAGCTTGAAGCATTTGCATCAGAAAACATTAAGGAAAATTGTATTGAAGATGCACAGAAGCTGTATGAGCTCGATGCACAGTTTTCTTTCAAAGTGAAAGGATCCACCAATCCAGTTTTCTGTGATAAAAACATTTATGAGAGGAATTCCATGTCAATCTGTTTTTCTGTATTCCCCTTGATACAGAAGACACCAATCCAGAGAAGGCTGTTTCCAATCAATTCATGTACAGATTTCTTTATGTGTTAGGGAAAAATGGGATACAAGTTTGGGGAAAGAAGGATAAAGAAAAAACCATTGCATGTGTTTGACTAAGTGATAAAAACAAGACAGGTTGATAGATAAATACTCTTAGATCCCCAGGGATGCTCCGTGGCCCTCTTGTTAGAGATCTAAGGTTTGCTGGTTCCTTTAAAAAAAAAAGTTAGGTTCAAAAGAAGGAAAGCATGCAATAAAAGCAATGTGAGGAAATGCTAGAGCAGTTTGTAGTGAGGTAAGTTGCAAGTAGTTGCCTAATGAAATTATTTGGCACCAGATGTTCACAAAATGTTTTAAGATGACTTTAAGAGATAAGAATAAGGCTATCAGTTTGCCAAATGACTTTACAGAGTCTCCAGACTTGGAGCCAGGCTTGCAAATGTTACTTTTTGAATTGCAATTCCAGAATTCTCTGAGATTCTTAGATATGTAATTCCAGAAGAGTAAAAACTTTCCCAAGCTCTGGTTCAGAGGCAGTATAACACCGAATGCCAGTTGCTGGTAAGGAAACACATAGGGAAAGAGCTTTCTTGCCCAGCTTTTTGGCTTCCCAGGTCCAAAATGCACTGTAGAAATAATCCAGTTTGAGACTACTTCAACTGCCCTGGCTCAGTGCTAGGGAATTCTAGGAACTGTAGTTTTGTGAGACATTTTCTGTCAAAGAGTTCTGTTGCCACAATAAACTACAATTTCCAGGATTCCCTAGCACTGAGTCAGGGCAGTTAAAGCGGTCTCAAACTGGATTATTTCTGCAGTGTGTTTTGGACCCAGATGCATCTAACTGGACACTGCAGGAAACAAGATCTTGAACTGGGTATAGTATTCTTCCCATCCAGCTCCTTCTCATTTGCCCAGGTTTCTCACAGGAAAAACAAACCAAAAAGAAAGAGCTCCATGTCCACCTGAGTGTTTGGGCAAATTACTTTTTGGTTGTAACTCCAAGACCTCCCCAGGCAGCTCAGTCACTTCTTGAGATTCTAAGGGATTTGATCAAAAAATGTAGTGTGGTGTGTTTCCTCTGCTTACTCTTCTCTTTCAGACTGGGAGTACAGCTTATGTAGTGCTTGCCCTAGGATCCGTTTAAATCAATTAAAATTATTGTTGCATCTGGTAGCATGTAACCCACTTTTGTTAATAAACAAAATGAAATATACCACCCAGCATTATTCTCTACCCAATCTTCCTTGAGTATATTGGTAGTAAGCAGAATCCGTTACAAATTCTGGGTGGCAGAAATCTATGCAGAATACCGAATAGAAATCAGATCACACAGATCTTAAAAGAATTGCACAGGGTGCCCATACAATTAGGCAGGGCAGTTGATGACTATGGGATCATTCACACTAGGAAATAACCCAGTGTGGAAACTGGGTTATTTCCACATTTGAATCTCTCCAGTGGCATTGATTTGCCATGATCAAATTTTTCAGTGGCATTTTATCCTGATTTGTGTTCATACTTGGGAACAGGCTAAAATGCCATGGAGAGATTCGATCCTGGCAGATGTGGTGGCAAGATCAGAGGAAGGCAAGGAAGAGAGGAAGAGGAAGAATAGAAGAAAGAGAGAAAGAGGAGAGATGGCAGATGCAGCAGTGGCAGCAAGATGGAGAGGAGGAAGAGAGAAAGAAGAGGGATGACAGACGTGGCGGTGGTAGCAAGATGAGGTAGGAGGAAGAGAAAGAGCAGCGGTAGTGGGATGCTCCAGATCGGATCGACTTTGACATTCCCATTGGTGGCTCCCCCCAAAAAAACCAACACTGGTTCTTTTGAGAAGAACTCCATGTTTCAGAAAACCCTGGGTTAAGGGGGATTTGAAGCAGGCCCCCTCAAATTTGGGTCAAGAACACCTGGCGCAAGTGTGAACAACCCCCGAATTCAACCCAGTGCAAGAGTGAATGACCCCAATTTAAACTGGTCTGCAAACCGGTTTCCGCTGCCACTCTGCAGAATTAATGCAGTTTGACACTGCTTCAACTGCCATGGCTCCATGCTATAGAATTCTGGGTTTGTTGTGGCACCAGAGCTCTCTGGCAGAGAAGGCTAAATATCTCACAAAACTACAAATTCCAGAATTCCATACATTGAGACACTGTACATTAAAGTGGTGTCAAACTGCATTAATCCTGCAGCACAGATGCAGTCTGGGACTTTTGAGATCTCTTATTCATAGGGGTGCCATAAGTCAAAGTCATCCTGATAGCAAACAACAACAAAAGAATTCCAGTAAGCTTCCAGTCTGAATTCATGGTGTTGTTGTTGAATTTAAAAGCTGTAAAGAGCTTCTGAGACTGATACATGGAGTGCCTTTCTAGAAGGACCTTCATGTGTCTTTTAGTGGGAATAATATTGCATGGGAGGAATGTGGGAGAGGGCCTTCTCTGCTGTGGCACCCTATTTCTGGGAAGCAGTTCACTTGGCAGGACAGTTTGCATGAAAGTTTAGATTCATTCTAACTCCTAGTTAAAATAACGCTTTAAAAAAATAAAACCTACCTGATTTTTCCAGAATGAACATATGCATGGTTTTAAATGGTTTTAAGATATTTTAATTTTAAAAAATGGTTTAATATGCTTTTAAAATCTGTCTAAATTATTATGTTTTAAATTTTAAAGTGTTTTAAAACTATTGAAATTGGTTTTACTTATAGATTGCTCTGAGATTGCTTCGATATTTAACATACCTTATTTATTTTTTAAAATAAACTAACCCAATTTGGCACAGACAGTCCTGATTAATTTTCTGTCATTCCACTTCATCAGATACTTTTAAGATATCCCAGTTTTTCTCTCCTCCTCCCACTTTCCCTCTTTGCCCTCAGCTTATTTCAGTTGCTGCAAAGTGAATTCAAAGTGCAAAAGTAGTTTGCACTCAGTTATTTTAGCAGAAGGAGAGAACATGTAGGGGCAGAAACTTGTCTTTTCCAGGAAAGTCAAGCAAAAGTCGACTGCTGCAGCCTCTCCTAGCTTGTGTGTTAGTTCTCATTAATAACTTTTGCCATCTTGACCACACTCTGATATTGCTTGGCCACATGTATCCTGATTCCCACTACATTTTAAACTAGTTTGCAAACTGGTTTGAAGCGGTTTAAAAGTCCCTGGTTCACACTTGAACTGACTTGCTGAAGTGGATTGGAGAGGGGGGGCATGTGCTAGACCCATGTAATATGTGTCTTTTTGACACTGTTTTTTTCTGCGTCTTTTTCGATAAATTGGTTCCATGCAAGTGTGAACCAGATGCAGATCAGAATCGATTTAAATTTGCCCTTTAAATTTGTTGGCTGTCTGAATCAATTCATGTTGTCAATGGGAACGACAAGTGGGTTATTTTACAGCTAGAAAATGTGATTGGGGCAAATGATAGTATAAACCATGTTCTGCTGCTGAACCGATCCATCGATTCGGATCGGAAACCAATTTATTTGTAAGTAGGAATGAGGCCCTAGTTTTCATCTGTGATGTGTTGGAGAGTATGATTTATCTCATTTAATATATAAATTTATTTCTTTTAATAAATAAGTGCTTATCCTGGAGTAGTATGGACTGATTTAGGCTTTACTTGACATGTTCCTAACTGACAGATGATTAACAGATTTTAGGAGACAGGGCAGTCTTGATGGTTTAATACACAGAACATGAAAATCAATGGTGCTTGGATGCAACAAGCCCAGTTTACAGTTGAAAGGGAAAGAGGCATTTGCTGTGCTGTTTTGTGCTGTGGTGCTTTGCCTGCTGGCTGAGTGAGTGAAAGAGCTAGCCTTATTAACAAGGATTCATCAGGGGTGCTTTTAAATAATGCAGGAAGCATTTGTCTCCGGGGATGATCTTCAGCAAAAATGTACACTGCTTTTGTACTTCAAATATAGCCTTCCACTGATAGTGACTTGGATATTACAAACAAGTACAGTTTCTATTGCAGGCTCTCCAAGAAAAACCTTTTTGTTGGAAGGGGAGAAGGGGGGGGGGAACACCTTTCAATAACCAAACAAACATTAATCTGCATATGTAAATCATTTACATTGCTACAAAGTTTTAATTAGCACAGTAGCAGCTTGGAGCCTATACATTTAAAGAACAGAAGATGTGTAAAGCTCTTTTATGCAATCAACTCACAGTTCCCCCCTCCATTAAAGGCTGGGATATGTGTGGCTCTGCAGAGGTTGTTAAACTCAAAATCCCACAGTCTATCCAGCATAGACAGTGATGGGAGATGTCCAACAATTTCTAGGATGATGGATTGTAAGTCCAAAAAGATCTGGAGAGCCACATGTTCCCCACTCCTGCCTTCAAAGCATTGGATGTGGACTACAATCATGCATCAACTAAGGACTATGTACCTACAGGGGGCAGTAGCAGTAGAGTCAGATAGCTAGGGCCACCAGAAGGATTCCCCTTTGTCTTGCCTAAACCTTCCTCCATCCCTGACTAGCTTCTGATATTTTCAGGTTAATTCCACAGACAGGAGTGGAACTGCTGGTACATTGTACTTCCTATTCCAGCATTGCCAAACAGGTATAACAAGATTCTATGGTCCGTGGTATGAAAAGCAACTGAGAGATTCCATGCCCCACATCATTTCACAGATGAAAACAGGGACACATTTGGCCAAGCAGAGTGTGATCTGGGGTGGCAAAAGTTATTAATCAGGAAGAACAGACAAGCTCAGAAATCCTGCAGCAACTTTTGCCTGAATCTCCAGGGAGGGCAAGATTTTGCTTCCTCCTCTTCTCTCTGCTCTGCTGAGTTAATGAATACAAACTACTTTTGCTCTTTGAACAAAGGGATCATTCACACTTACATTTTTGAACAAAGAGATTCACATTCTACACCGATTCAGGATCGGTTCAGTGTTCCCACTACATTTACTGCAATCGAACCCTTCCATGCCACCATATCAATTTAAAGTGGAGGCACCTCCATTTCCAGGAATGATGCAGCATGACCTGAATCTATTCAGCAGCATGGTCACACTACCGAAGATGTGGATTGCTGAGGCTCTTAAAAAAAGAACTGCTAAGGAGTTTGGTGCCAAATGCACCGGTTTAAGTGGGCTTTTTGGCCGCCGCTCCACAAACTGCACCGAGTGCAGTCAGGACAAGTGTGAACTTCATGGAAATAAACTGGTTCCACACCAATTTGTTTCTGTAGTGTAGTGTAGGGCCTCAGTTTGGAGAACTTGAAGTAAGCTGAGGACCAAGGGGAAAGTTAAAGGAGAGAGAAATTGGGAAAGCAGCTGAAAGGTGGTCTGAAGTCAATTAATTGGGACTGTCCCTGTCAAATCAAGACAGTTGGGGAGTATGATATTCAGGAAGATTAAAAGAGTAGTGTTCCTCCATCTTTTCTCTGAAGCAGGTCATGACTCAGGGGAACCAAGACTGTTTTAGCACCAAAACCCCACCAGAAACCAGATTGATATAGATACTGAAGGTTACCTCCAAGAATGTCTGAAACTGCCCAGCACCACATAGCAATGAGATAGTCATTCTCAACACCATTCCTGGAAATAATGAGCTAGCATGATGTAGTGCAGGGGTAGGCAACCTTTCCCCTTTAAGGGCTGAGGGACTTCAGCTCCCAGAAGCCTCAGCCATGTTGGCCAATAGTCCCATGTTGGCCAATAGCTCCTGGGATTCTGGGAGCTGAAGTCCCTCGGCCCTTAAAGGGGAAAGGTTGCCTACCCCTGATGTAGTGGTTTGAGCAGTGGGCTACAACTTTGGAGATCAGGGTTCAATTCCCTGCTCAGCTATGAAAAACTATGGGTGACTTTGGGAGAATCTCAGCCCCAGAAAACCTAGTGATAGGGTGGCCTTAGGGCCACCATTTGTTGGAAATTACTTGAAGACATACAACAACAATCCCTAGAAATAATGAGGAATTTACTATCTCTTGGACTCACCTGGGCAGTCCATCTTTGCTTGATCAGCCAACAGGCAAAGATCAAGCTTACAAGGGTTTTATCAGTCAGTGGGCAAGTGTTATGTTTACATTTGGTAAGACAAACTGATTCAAATGTCTTATACATTTTATCCAACAGCAGCTACTGAAACTAATCCCAAGAAGCCTGATGAGATGATACTCTGGACAACCTCCCAGACACTGCCATAATCATGCCAAGTTCTGAGTGAACACAACTTTCTCCTTCATAAGCCTTGTCACAGTATATACCAAAGGTTCCACTTTTTCCTTCTCTAAACCTGATCCCAACAAAAGCTTTGCTGCTTGGCACTCCTACTTATCAGAGGACTAAGGAATGTTCCCTGGTGCTGATCTACATTATTCCCAAAATTGAAACATGGACAGACTGGATAGGTGATTTTGTTTGGACAAAATTTGGACTCCCAGCCCCTAGGAGTCTTTTTCTTCCAAAAAAGTAACTTTTCTAAGGCCTGGTCATGAGCATGTATATGACTGAGCTACCTCTGCCAAAACCAAACAAATGCAGGAGGTGGGGAGTATAGAGCAGGAATACTCAATTCCCTTTGCTCTGTCATCTCTCTTCCTCAGGCAGTACCCCCCTTCTGTGTCTGCTCAGTGCTTTCCAAAGAGAAGTAATAACCTTTTGTGCTTTCTTTCTTTTGTTATAATCTTCCAAATTATGAAATCAAGCTGATTTTACCCCAATGACCTAAAATGTGAGATGAATAGCCAGATTGCATTGAAACAATACTGGGCACTAAAAACAAACTCTTTGGCAAATATTATTTGTTCAGGCATAGGCATCCAAGGACTGACACTGATTGCTGGATACATGCTCCCCAATTTCTGTTGCTTTTTGAGGAGTAGGTAATGTTGAACTGAATTAAATTTACTTCTCAGTTAACAAACATAGAGTCTCACTTATAAACTAGATTAGCAATAGAGTGGGGCATTGGCAATTTAGCAATGCTCCTCACTTTTGCCTTTGCCACTGGGACAGGCATTGCAGGGATATAATGCTGGCGATGGCACAATGCTGGCTGCATGTGAAATCTCAAGTATCATGTCACTTTGCAACAGTAGGATCAAGTATGGGATGCTGGATCCATGTATGCCACCCTGACATCAGTGGCAAAGGATGAGATAAAAATATTACTAATAATGCAAATAAATCTACTTTTATATCAAGAAGCATAAGCACTGATCCTATATCAGATTCTAAAATAGCATGTTTTTCCACCTCCCCCATGGCTGCATTCTAGTTTCATTCCAAGCCAGCAAAAACATTCAGGAATATTTATCCCTTTTGTTTCTCTAAAAGTAATTCTCTAAAACCACAGTGAGAGGCCCATCATTCCAAAATAATTGACAGCTGGACTCATAATGCTATTTGCCCAACACCAGCTTGTGGACAGTGACAGCTGGAACGATGTCTGGGAGCTGCATCTTGCTGTCCTGAATGATAGCTGCTGCCAAGAGCTGGCTGAGCAGCTCTCCCCCCATCACTTGCTGCAGCAGAGTATCAGGCTTTACACTTAGGAAGATCTCCCTCCCTCCAGTGAAGAACAATGGCTATGATACAAGGCTGGCCTGTCCCAAATCTCTGTACTTCCTAAGGCAAAGGTTAAGATAGTGCCTCACCTAAAGTCAGGAGTGTAAATATGAGGGAGGAAGCAAAAGGAGAGTATTCCCCCCCCCCCCAAGTAAGAATTCTGCCCTTGCAATGAAACTCTTTATTCCTCAAATTTCAAGCATTGAACAGGGTGAGATATTGAAAATCTGGAATACCAGGAACATTTATATTTGCTGTGTTTGCATTCCCTTGGTAACTTTGCCCTTCCCTCTACGTTGGATGCCTAAACTTTATTTTTAAATGCTTGACTAAAATTCTATGTTACTGTGATGCTAGAAATTTGGAGACAGAAGGCAAATTTCATTTGGAGGGCTAAATTCTTATCTGGGAGGCAATGTTCTAATTTTACAACTGCCTCCATAGTCACACCCTTGGCAGCCCTGCTTCTGTAATGTGTGCTCTAATGCCATGCTTTCAGCCACAGCAAAGCAAAATGGCAAGAGTAGAGGGGAATTGTCTCCTTGCTGTAGCTTAACTGGAACCAGGATTCAGGATGAGATGGGAGGGGAAATTTCATTTGGGGAGAAATGAAAATTTCATGGGAGCAAAGCATCTCCTGAAATAAAATTTCATTTGGGAGCAGATTAGTTATTTAGGGCCAATACTCCTCCCCTTCTACCAACACTGTCACTCTGTTTTGTTGAGGGATTAGCTTAACCAGTGGTGTCACTGAAATTCTGGTCTTGCAGGAAAAAGTGGTAGGAAAATTCTCCAACTCTTTTTGGATTTCCTAGTCACTGCTTGTATGTGACTACTACTGCTACCAGTACTTACCCAATTCTATGCCAACCAAGTAGTTGCTGCACTATTAAGGAGCAAGCCAATTGCTCCATTACCTTGATCCTTATAACTTTGTTCCCAATTACTGTTAACAATGATCTTTCCATAACAGGATTCTCTGAATAGGGAGCGAGGTCCCCTACTTTGTAGCTTTTGGGACAGTTTGCCAAAAGATTACACATGGCGGGCCTGAGTTTGTAATCTGTTATAATTAATCCTGGGACCTCCACCTCCTGAAATCTATCCTCTTGGCTCCAGTTCAGAATGCTCAATCATTGTGATTGTAGCAGGTTATTTAATATCTTTCCACTGCAGAAAACTAATTTTCCCCAGCTGGATTTCTGACGTCTTCTCATCCCTGCAATAAAGTCACAGTGCTCATGCCTTATTGCATGGTGAGTTTTCCCAGTCCCCACCTCTGTGCCATAGCAGCAGGTGGTTTGTGGCAAAGGCAGTTTTACTTACTCTTAGTAAAGTAAAGGTATTCCCCACTGACAAGGTTGTCAAGTTTTGTCCGACCATAGGGGGTGGTGCTCATCTCCGTTACTAAGCCGAAGAGCCAGCGTTGTCAGAGACCACTCTGTGATCATGTGGCCAGTGTGATTGCACAGAACGCTGTTTAGCTTCCTGCTGAAGTGGTACTATTTATCTACTTGTATTTGCATGCTTT
The DNA here is from genome assembly GCA_026167975.1 of Phrynosoma blainvillii. NCBI lineage: Eukaryota > Metazoa > Chordata > Lepidosauria > Squamata > Phrynosomatidae > Phrynosoma > Phrynosoma blainvillii. The sequence continues at coordinate 289,546,685 of JANUYF010000003.1, forward strand.
CAAACTGCTAGGTTGGCAGAAGCTGGGACTAGTGATGGGAGCTCAACCCATCATGCAGTACCTGGGCCTCGATCTGCCAACCTGCTGATCTTGCAATCAACAGAGTCAGTGTCTTAACCACTTGAGCCACTGCATCAGTTACTCTTATGGCTCTGCATATCGTTATGAATACTTCTGGATGTTATGTCTCAGCAAAGAAGGGGAAAACTTGCTTTCTTAGGGGTCGTTCCCACTGTGATTTAAAGCAAATTGTTGATTGCTGTATATGTGCCTCATTCCCACTGGGGATGGTTTCAGAAGCGATTGAATGACAAATCCAAAAGAATTGCAATTTTTTAAGAATAGTTTTCTGAATGTTCTGAAAAAAATCGATTCAGGAACTTGTTCAACAAGTGTGAACTATGGACCTGAATCGCATTGCATTGCACTGGAGGGGTTGCTCAGCTGCTTGATGGCAGTGATGGCTGTTCCTGCTTGCACTGGCATTGGCTCTCTGCCTTCCCTCGGCCCAGCCCCAGTGCTTTGGGGGCTGCGCCGGCTCTCGCTGTCTTCCCTCGGCCCAGCCTCTCCCCGGTGTTCTGGGGGTGCGAGAGGAAGACCAGCTGCGGCAGCCTCAGATGCTGGGCCCACAGCAGGTGAGAGGATCCCTAGGAGCAATGCAAACGGGAGCACACACACAAGGAGGCTCCCCTTTGCATTGCTCCTAGCTCTTTGTTGCTGATGTGTGCACCGGGCCTCCCCGGCTGCAGCCAATCTCCTAGCTGCATGCGGCCTATCTGGGCCTTTGCGACGGGACACCCTGTCCTCCTCCTCCAGCTTTTTCCATGTCTCTAGTGGGAATGATATGGAATAAGGACACAATTCGCATCCATAGTGGGAACAACACATCGGCCTTGATCAAATCGGTAACCTGGTGTCAACACGATTTGCAAATCGGATTAAATGTAAGTGAGAATGAGCCCTTAGATGGTGTTTTTTGACTGCATCCCTTTTGTTGGAGTAATGCCTTATTTGTCTACCAAAACCAAAAAAGCAAATGAAATTTTGTGCTGTATTAACAGAAAATTGCTTTCCAGAAAATTAGAAAAAATGAGCCCCATTCAGTTGTTACAATCCAGGTAGAATGGACATGGAAAGAAAGTCACATAAAAAGCTTGCATCAATCTCTGGTTACTCATAGCACCCTGATAGGCTGTGTTGTTTTTGTTATTTCTTGATTCCTCTTGAAAATTCATTTGTGAAAAAAAAAATTGGCTATACTGGTGTGTGTGTGTAAGATAACTTTTTGCCTTTTAATCTGTGGCATTTACTCTCTTTTAAGCAGGGTTGTTTAACCACAAGTAACCAATGGTTTCAGAATATGTTCTTTTGATAAGATGGTTTACTTTGCCCCTCTGTTCACTTTTGTATTACATGGAGCTAATTCATAACTCTTCTTACCAGAAATGTGTGTAGGCTTGATTAATGAACGTATTAAGTGAAGCACTTTATAAATCTAGCATATCATGACTGTCTTTTGAGTTTTCATATTTCTCGGGGGTGTTAATTAGCTATCTCCTGAGACACTATCTATATTGTGAAGAAATTTTATGCAGGGCACCACTGTGTGGCAGCAAGATGACTGTGGAGGCAAATCAATTTTGACAAGACATTGATCAAAGGCAAGCAAAACACTTCTCTGAGGAGAAGAGCACTGTGGTGGGTGTAGCAGCAGCCTGTGTTTAAGCTTTCTTTTCTTTTCTTTTCTTTTTAAAAAGCATTTGTCTTTTTTGACTGCATCTCAGTTGACATTTGAATCAGGGTGAAGACTGCCAGAAAGCTAATTACAGCCCCTGGTTTTCTGCCACCGGAAAATAGACATAATGCCACAACATGCTTCCTATCGCCTTTCACTATAGTAATTCTACCAGAAACAGTAGGTGAAAGTGTCAGAAAAGTTGCTTTTCTTGAGCAAATGCCAACATGTATGCATACAGAAAGAACTAGCAACCATTTCTAGGCATTCTTTAGCCCTCTGGGAGTATTTGGTGGCATAGTTTAATCATGAAACCTGGCACAACATTTGACAAATGTCAGTACAGATCATGTGTTACCTGCTTTAGGATCCATTCTTACAAATTGTTTGTAGTTACTCCTCTCATCCTACAAAGAAGGCAGAGAAAAACAAAAGAGGTGGGAGTAGTGCTGCAGTCTACTCCCTTGTTAACTGGATATGGGGATGACATAATCCAGAAGCCCTGCATTAGTTGCACCAGACACAAAGCATAGGCTGACCATATTTCCTTGAGACAAAAATGAGACATTGGGATGGCAAAAATGGGATGGGGCTATGCAATATTCTGTCTTCATGAAAAAGTAAGGTGATAACAAAAGTTTTAGTACATGAACATATTGAGCTAACAATGATTCTTCAGTGACAGAATTCATAAAAAATTTAGGTAGACATAGAGAGGGACTGTATTTCACCACAATCCTACCATGAGTATTTCTCTGATGAAGTAATCTGATGCAAATTTCACTCTTTCAACAGTTTATCATAAAACTTCTTCATAAAACAGGTATCTTCAAACCATTTTTGCAACATAATAGGGCATTTTTTCTTGAAAATGGGACAAAATTTAAATTTATATTAAAATAAGGGGATGGTCTGGAAATATGAAAAAAATGGTACTGTCTCATTTAAAACAGTACATATGGTCAGCCTAACAAAGCATCCATGTAACACAACATTACATCCAGAGATGCCATTAGGATTGGTGTCACCTGGTACAGTAACTCATGGTGTCACCCCCAGTAGCATCACTATAGGGGTGCGGCAAGTGTGGACACCTACGGTCACAAAAATGACCATGCAAGGGGCAGGATGGAGCAGGCCTTCATCTGGGATATCATCACCTCTGCTTCTTCCCAACATAGTTCCTCCTTCTTACCACTGTGACTCCACAGCAGGCCACCTATCATAGCAGCCATTGCTGCCCCCCATTGCGGCATATGTGCCCAAAGTCCTTGCTTGGTTAGTAGCAGCTGAGGGGAGAAGATGACCACACCGTGATGTTGATGGGGTTGGCCTCTTCCATCTCCCATGGCTGAGATACAATGGGTTTTGGGCATGATACTCCAGGGCTGCAGCAGTAACTATAACAGTTGCAGCCAGACCAGCACAGCTTGCTTGCCTTCTCTTTGCCCCACAATCTCCTCCACTTTACCCTTCTTGCTGTGCGCAAACTTCCTTGGCCTCTTTGGCTCCTGGTTACCAGCTACACTGTATTTTAGAGAAGCTGGGGAGTGTAAAATGAGTAAGAGGAGGACCCACATCAGGAGGAAGTGGTGACATCCCAGACCAAGGGCCAACTTGTCCCTTGCTTAATGCTGAGGCCCAACCTGAGGCGGAACAGTCATTTTGGTGTCACATCAGAGGGAGTGACACCTGGTGTGGTCTGCCCTTGCTGTAGATCAGGGGTAGGCAACCTTTTTGAGCCGGGGGCTGGTTTGCTGTCCCTCAGACAATGGGGGGGGGGGGCGAAGCACCAAAAATAAATAAATAAATAAATAAATAAATAAATATTTTTAAAAAATTTAAAAAATTTAAAAAATATGCATGCACACTCTCTCAGCCCCAGAAAAGCCATGGCAAAAACCCTGTGGAGATTTTGCCAAGAAAATCCCAAGAACAAGTAATAACAACAATAATATCATCATGGCGGGCGGCGGCGGTGGCAGGACCGGCCTGGGGCTGGTCCAAAGGCCTCGGGGTGCTGCATCCGGCCCCCGGGCCTTAGGTTGCCTACCCCTGCTGTAGATAGTGACACCATGGTTTATGAACAACAATCAGTATGGTTGGAAGAGTCATTCATATTGAACATTGTGTAGCCATAAAAGTTTAAAAGTTGTCCTGGTTTTATAAAGTAAAATGAATGTTGGGTTTAGGAGCCTCACTGATAACAAGCCCACTATTCCTTGAAGATACAGCATTGAGCAAAATGATACACAGTGTTGTAGGGATGCTGTCCTTATATATCAAGTTAATCAACATCTGTTTATAAAACCCCATTTATTTCAAGGAAATTTGTTCAAGAGTTATTTTATCATGATGGCACTTCACAAAGTACTAAATAGGGCCCACCATTTCAGCTGCTTGCCTTAACTGCATAGGGGCTTCTGAATATTTATATGTGTTTATTAGCTCTGCTTTACAAGCTAGTTTCTCTGAGATTAAAATGAGCAGAACAGATCATAACAAGTGGTCCCTCCTGCAGGGAACAGACACCACTGAAACAAGAGTAATTTAAATATGCAATGTGTTGTACCAAAAGTATTCTGACTCATGCAACTATGAAAAGATAAACCTTGAGTTGGGAAAGACGAGGGCAACAGAAAAACTCTACAGTTCTGTTTGGGTGTTCCTCTCACATCATTAATAGGTGTGAGAAAGGAAGAGGGAGACCACATCCCATGACCTGCCTCCTAGCACTGATGCATTTTGGGTGATAGTTTGTAGATGGTTGCCTCCGCTGTACACATAGCCTCTACCTATGGTACAGCCTATATCCATAACAGAACTGGATCTGTCATTGGGCAGATAAGAGTGAGGTGGTACATGCTTTGTGGTGGCAAAAAGTTGTTAAAACTGGGACGAGCAGCTGTGGTGGATTAAGGGGGCAATTTTCTGTCATAGAACCTACCAGAGACCTCAGAATTGGGGCTCAACATTGGCAGGCAGGATGTTATTATGGGGAGGGCAATTTACTTTTCTCTTCTTTTGTCATTCAAACTTCCTTAAATTGATTATGTATTCCTGCACAGAAAAGGATTGGATTAGATGGCCTTTGTAGTCTCTTCCAACTCTATGATTCTAAGGAATATGAACACTATATGGGATCAGAAGTGCAATCCATGCATCAGTGTGCGTAGGGTAGATTGCGACAGCCTTTATTATTCCTGTCTTAATATTTTTTAAGGATAGATCATTCAGAACACTTCTGATGGATAATTCCTAAGGAGGTCAACTACATAGGAGTCAGGGTGATCTAATTTTGCTAAATTTTGCTAGACTGGGGTGGGGGTGGGGAGGTGGTGGCTCAGCCCTCCTCAGCCTCATCTTGGATGCTCTCAAGCCTCTCTGCTACCTATGCTGGCACCCATGAAATAAACTGCGAATTATGCCCCAAATCAAAAACAAGTGTCTGGAAATCCACTTCTAGTTTTGGAAAATAGTTTTTAAAAGCCATTGCAAGGAGGCCCTCCAGCTTATTTAAAAAGTAAAATATTGCTTCTGGAGGTCTCCAACAGAAGCAATTCAGGCAATCCAGCAGACAAAAAACAGTGGGTCCAGATTTTTCAGGGCTGCAAAAAACAAAACAAAACACAGAAAAGCATGTGGGGCAATCTGTAGACCCTGGGCTGAACTTTGCCTACTCCTGTGTAAGGAAAGAAACATGTGCTGTGTAGCCTGTTCCTTACCCTCCCACTGTCAAATCTGACAGGGACAGTCCTGGTTAATCCTGTGCCATCCCACTTTTTTGGCTGCTTTTAAAATGTCCAAGTTTCTGTCTCCTCCTACTTTCCCTCTTTGTCCTGAGCATACTTCAGTTCTTGAAAACCGAGTTCAAAGTGCAAAAATAGTCTGCCCTCATTTAACTCATGGGGGGGGGGGTGGGAAGAAGAGAAGGGGGTGGAAACTTGTCCTTCTCAGTTGGCTCAGGCAAACCCAGAGCAGCCTCCCCTACCTTGTCTATTCTTGATCATCAATATGTTTGACCATCTTGACCACACTGTGATGTTGCTTGGCCACATGTGTCTTGGTTTTCATCTGTGACATTTTGGAGGGTGTGCATAATTTCTATCTCTATAGATTTTTCAGACCACGTACTGTATATACTCAACTATAAGTCAACTTCATGTATAAGGGCAGGTTTGGGGGCCAAAATTATGGATTTTGGTATGACTTTAGGATAAGTCAAGGGTAAAACATAGGGGCATGTAACAAAGGATGTAAAGGATGGAGCAAAGGACAATGATGCCAAATAACTTTAAAAATTATAGCAGGCATAACTGTTTGTGCTCATGGATGGATGAGGGAGTAGAATGGGGTCAGTGTTTCCAAGACAGATTATGCACTTGCCTTTCACCAGAGAATGGTTCCTTTTTTTAAAAAATAAGAGTTAATCTACAGTACTTACATTGACCCATGGATAAGTTGACTAAGTTTTTTGGGTCAATTTTTTGACCTAAATTTCTAGACTTATACATGAGTATATACAGTATATAACTTATATGACCCATGCAGTAGAAAGATTGGTGTGTGTTAATGTAATGTGACCATAATTTATCCTAGTAGGAGTGTGTTCCACTTGGAGTGTTGGGGAATGTGAGAGATAGTACTGGATCTCTCAAGCAGATTTGTCAAAATGGCAAGGCAGGAGACAACAAGCAGTCCCATTGGCAAAACAACAACAGCTTTTAGGAGGAAAATGACAGCAATCAGCCAGCCTCCGGTTCCCTTCTGAAAGGCATGTTTGACCTTCTTCTCTTTGAAAAACATATAAAAGTAGCTTTGCTCACAATAAGTTGTGCAGAAACAAATGCATGGTCTAACAGAAGAAAGACTGACTGATGGTTAGAGTTATGCATGAAGAGACTAACAGTGGAAAAGCAATCAGGAAATCTGCAAACTAGCAATTAGTGAGTATAAAATTAAAAGGTTGCTAACTCTAACATAGAGAATGATTTCAACAACCTTCCTTTTCATCTTCACTTTTTACTTAAAATAGCAGTGGCTGGAAAGATCATATAAAAAGGAAGCAGGGCGCTGTCCCCAATTGCTCACAATTGTTGACAAACATGTATCTTCAGCACTTTAACATATATTTTTACTACAAATGTCTGCAGCTATGAAAAATATATTGTTTCCTGTTAAGTTGTTTATTCACTGCTGTGGAATTCTTTAGATCCATACTAGAAAATGCTGTTATTTATTTATTTTCTAAGGGATGACTATGTCTCCTGTATAGTCTTATTGGCAAAACAACAACAGCTTTGAGGAGAAAAATGACAGCAATCAGCCAGGCTTTCGGCTGCCTTCTGAAAGGCATGTTTGACCTTCTTCTTCTTCTTCTTCTTCTTCTTCTTCTTCTCTCTCTCTCTCTCTCTCTCTCTCTTAATCTCTGACTTGCTAAATGAAACAGTGTTGCTTCTCTCCCATCCAAGTCTCCTTTGAAGAAAATAAAGTTTGGAATATCTTTTCCAGCCTTTCCAATTATCACCCTTCTTTCTTTCATTTCTGTGCCGTAGAAATCTACTAGCTGACAACCTGATGACATACATGTCTATTCATGTTCACTTCAATGGTGTTTTGTAGTGTCAGGGAAGTGAATGTGGAGAGCTCCAGCTGTGCTAGAGACATAACAATTAGGAAAAGCATAGGACATGGGCATGTTGTTGGCTTTCTTTTTGGTTTGTAGGAATGGGGTGTATGTAACATGCTTTTTGGTGAAGGAAGAAGGAAACCTGTTTCGTCCTCTGTGGAATCACTATGTAAAAGTTCTTCCTTTGTAATTTTCTTACAAAATGCAAGCATTTGGCTATTTGTGAGCCTTCAGTTTCAGTTTGTTGTTGGGTATCTTCAAGTTATTTCCAACTTATGGCAACCCTAAGGCAAACCTATAATATTTTTTTTTATAAGATTTGTTCAGAGGAGGTTTGCCATTGCTGCCCCCTGAGGCTGAGAGCTTGTGACTTGCCCAAGGTCAGCCAGTGGGTTTCATGACTGAGCAGATAATTGAATCCTGGTCTCCAGAGTGGTAGTCCAACACTCAAACTGCTATGCCACACTGGCTCACTCAGTTTCAGTCACTCCATCCAAATATGAAAAGATCTCAAAAGAATGTGATCCCATTTGCTCTTCTCTCCACCAACCAAGCATTTATTATTACTATTTCTACTACTACTGCGGTTAACTAAGGAGTAAATAGAGGGTAGAGCTATTAAAGAGACCTTTGCATATGCCGATTGTGTATTTGTTGCATCTTAATCACCATGGCTGTATCCCACAGAAGCCTGAGATTTATAGTTCAGAATATTTAGAATTCTCTGTCAGAGAACTCTAGTGCTTCACCAAACTACATATCCCAGCATTCCATGGCACTTAGAAATGGTATCAACATGTTATGTGAAGTATGAAAGAGACCCAAACAATAGGTGTCAGGTAGAGGTTGTAACCAGGATGGAAGCTCTGCCTTAAGGCTAGCTCTCTCTTGGGGAATTTAATGTTAGCTCAAATCACTGGTTGGGTTACACAGCCCTGGGATCATCCCTGTGTATACCCAGGTTACAGGCATAAAGAACCGCAGAGGCAAATCCTAAGTGAATTGTATTTTATTTTAAAGGGGAAAACCAACAAGCACTCTTAACAATCACTCACACAAGTGCACAAGAACTGAAAAATAAAGGTGTTAGGTTGGAACAAAGTAAGGCCTTCTAATGGAGATATGGCACCTGTTTGGATGCTGCTCCTCTTGATGACATTCTGGGATGGGAAAAATGGGAACTCGATTGCTCTCAGGCCATTTGGTGTTTGGTGAATGAAAAAAGGGTCTAGCAAAGTACAAACCAGCAGCACCTCTACCTGCAAACCAAACTAATCCAACCAACAAATGAAAGGTCCCTCAATTTATAGGAAATTTATGCCCTGGGGCAAAGTCCAGATGGTTGATGTGGCCAAATGGTCCAAATCTTTGATATGCACAAGTGATACTTTGAAGTAGGTGTGAATGGGTGTATTTCTGCAGTGGGATGGCTTAAGTGTCAGGTAGATAGAGTTGCTTATTCCAACTGGAGCCATCCTATTGTTTCATAGCTGGGATCTTCCTCACCTTTTCTGACATGTCCAGAACATATATCCTCTTGACAACTCCTAAGCTAGCCAATGTGACCTGCTTGCAAATAATGGCATCCACATTAGGATCACAGAGGGTGAGTTTATAGCAACTCTGATATCAAAAGAGGAGGGGTAGGATTTAGGTATGTCCAGGGCTAACAAGGTTTTTCATCCTGACTCTCTGCCCTTGTTTGCGGTAAAAAGGTAGTGGAAAATGCAGAACATTATTTCCTGGGAAGCAGGGATTAATTGAGATCCAGGGTGGTGTAGAGGTTGGACTGAGAATCTGGGAAAGCAGAGTTTTAACTTCTACTTACGCATGTAAACTCATTGGGTGACCTTGGGCTAGTCTCATTCTTTCTGCCTTAACAGAAGGCAATGACAAACCTCCTCTGAATAAATCTTGTCAAGAAAACCCTATGATAGAGTCACCACAAGTCAGAGTTGGCTTGAAGGCACATTACAACAAGGGATAAATTGGTTCTCTTTATAACAGACAATATCTTATTTTCTAATCCTTTCTCAAAGATAGCTTACCTCATGGGGTAAAAAACATATCAGAATGATTGCCATCTTTGCTCATTTAGTGAATGATTGTAGGAAGCAAAGGAACTGAGTACACCATTTTGGGACAGAACCTTCCATCACTGACTTATAGCAATATTTTATTTGACAATACAATTGCATTATTATTTTATGAGATGATTATTTACTTTTTGAGATAATATATCAGCAGGTTATATAAATGTTTTTGGTTCTGAGAAATACAGTTTGTCAGTGCTGGTCCTTTTTAAACATAAAGGACTAATATTTGGTATGCCCTTAATTTTGTATCAGTTTCAAGATTTAGGGTACAGGGACCCATTTTTAATTTAATATTAATATATATTACCTATGCTGTGATATTTAGGAAATTGTCATTTTTGACCATGGAAAGGTTTCAGTGTAAATACTTTCCAATGACTCATTAAAGTACTCTCCTTCCAAAAATGTTCCAAACCCATCAAACCAGTTTTTCAGTTTATGGTCATTTTAACTTGCATTTGTATCTTGAATACCAAAAGAAATAGGGACCAAATGATAGAGGCAACACAAGAGAATGAGTAAGGAGAATGAGTAGACTCTCTGTTAGTCTTTTAAGCTGTTCATTAAACACAAAGTAGCAGATACACAAAAATGCACTACCCTTAGGGAGAAACATAGACTTCTCAATGTAGGCACATTAATTTTATTACATTACATTTCAGGGAAAGTATTATACATTCATAAGGAACTAAGCCTTTATATCATCTGCATTTCCTTAGCAAGTAGCTCTATACGTAACACATAGAGGACCATTAAAATCTTACAAAATAATGGGTTGTCCTAAGCCATAGAATCATAGAATCCTAGAGTTGGAAGAGACCACAAGGGCCATCCAGTCCAACCCTCTGGCATGCAGGAACACAGAATCAAAACACCCCCAACAGATGGCCATCCAGCCTCTGTTTAAAAACTTTCAAAGAAGGAGACTCCACCGTCAAACAGCTCTTACTGTCAGGAAGTTCTTTATGATGTTGAGGTGGAATTTCTTTCCCTGTAGTTTGAATCCATTGCTCTGGGTCCTATTTTCTGGAGCAGCAGAAAACAAGCTGGCTCCCTCCTCAATATGACACCCCTTCAAATATTTAAACAGGACTATTATATCACCTTTTAACATCTTTTCTCCAGGCTAAACATACCGAGCTCCCTCTCTCCTCATAGGGCATGGTTTCTACACCTATATACCATCTGTGGATGAAATACATGAGTCTATATCCCTGGGTATTGCTATATCTAGCAACACCCATTACAAGCAGAATGGGAAATATATCTTTAGCATAACCTAGACTTTACTGGTATTGTCTGGGTCTTTTATCAGTGCAGAACAGTGGTATTGGCTTGGGCTGTGCAACAGTCTCATCTGTGTGGGAGGCTTACATGTCATCTGGCTCCTGTTTCTCTCTTCTCAACCAGTTTTATATCCTTCCCATTCTTTCCCTGGACAATCAGATTAGAAGTTGCCACTAGCCTAAATCAGATTCTCTTCCTATCAAGAGAACATACTTGGTGGCTATTTTTCATTTTGGGACAAAGGTGGGATTTAAATCTAATAAAAAAAATTAAGTTTTGGGTGCCTTTCATCAGATTGCATCAGGCATCTGAATGCATCAGTCAGTATCTCTTTAAAGTGGCACCTTTCTTAGGTTCATTATAAGTCAGTCCGCTATTCACATTTCCTCACTAGCATATCTTTTTGTTTGTTTGTTAGGCAGGCTTTATGCATGGAACTAACCAGTGTCTATGCTCTTAGTAATACACACATATTGCACAATACACAGATCTTTCTGCTGTATATTTTATGGTTTGCAAACACATTATTTAAGCTTCCAGGTATTAAAGTTCACAATGTAAAACCCAAATCTGCACTTATCAAAATGACCATGGTGCTCGGTTCAAAAAACAAACCAAATCCCACAATAATACCTTGTATGTATAGTGTAACATACACTTGGATATGTCACTAATAGGATACCAGTCATAATCTCCTCAAGAAAAACACTAGGGTGGAGAGAGAAAAGGTATAGGTTTGTTTGTTTTGACTAACAGCAATGCCTTCTAATCAAAGTATTCTTGACTGCCAGTGCTTTGTGGGAAGGATGTTGAAATTATATCTCACAGGAATGATCCAGTATTCTTTGCTTTTTGCAGGCTGCCTTTCCTAAAACAGGATTTTTTAAAAAACAAACCCTCATTGTGGTGTATATTGGAGTGTGAGGATGAAACACTGATGGCTTGCTTGGAAAATTAATTGATTGATGACTTGATTTTCTTTCATATGGGACCAAAGTAGCTTCCACAGTACATTAGAACAAAATATCTAATACAATATGTCAATACAAACATTTAAACAGCATTAAACAATAATTCACATGAATTCAAATTTTCAGGGCATTCTACTTGTGTCACTGTATGTTCCCCCTTCTCCTCTGGTTTGTGTGCCACCTTTTCATTGTAAAATTACATTCTAGTTAGGTCATAGTAATATGGGAAAAATATTATATACTACAAATCAACATTTCCAATTATTCAATAAAAACTTCTATTCAAGACAGAGACAATCATACAATAGTCTGAATGCCTCACAGTAATAAATATACATGAAGATTATTCAATCCATTATTAATTCACAGTAATGCTTAGAGCTTGGAATGTTAGACTTAAAGGTAATTTGTCAGTGTTGATTGTTAGAAAGGGGGAAATAATTGTTTTTAATGAAGAAGAAGCAGAAATCTAATTTGATGCATTAATCATTAATTAATTAATTAAATCAATCATTTTTAAACCTACTGAATTTACAATATTTGGTTTTGACTGTCACCCTAATTTTTTTATTAGTTCTTTTAAAGCATTCTTTTAGCAGTTTTTAGGCTGTCTTCTCCAATAGTGAGAATATGGAGTTTATTGCACTTACAAATAATACGACTGCTCCCCAATGGGATACAGTTGTATTTCAGGTTGCTACCAGGTATTATCACATGCAATTCACCACTGCTGCTGCTGGGCAAGTGCAACCTGGCTGCATCCCAGGTCTCAGCTTCACTTCAGAGGCCACTTTTCCAAAAGGCAAGCTCCCATTTTGAAAAAGTGGCCTCCAAAGTGCAGCTGGGACCCGGGATGCTGCTGGTTTGAAATTTGTGATAATACCCAATAGCAACCCGAAATGCGACTGTATCCCATTGGGGAGCAGTTGCACTATTTGTAAGTGTGATAATCTCTATGTCATAGTGACTATAAAGAGCAGAAATTCAAGGTCTTGTCAATTCATTTGAACTAAAGAACCTTTGGTTTGGAGAGAGAGAGAAAAAGATGATGAAAAAGAAGAGGAAACCAGTTCAAGACAAGGGCAAAAAGGCAAATTTGAGAGATCTTTTCCCTTTTTCAGTTTCTCTCGCATAAACTCTGGGACAGTTTTCTGTAGTTCTGTCTCCATTCTCTGTACTTTTTCACAAGGCAGGCTAGCAGAGTCCTTCTTTTTGTTAAGATCTTGTTAAGATTTTGATCGATCCAGCACTGAACCATTGATCTACTTCCTCCTCAGACTTCTTTGAAACCTCTTATCCCTTGCACCACTAGAGAAATAGCGAGTGCTTTTAGGTAAACCTCTGGGGAAGAGGGGGGACGACAAATAAACATATAACTAAATGTAACCTGTTTTAACTAACTAGTAAATTAAATTAGTTATTTCCAAGTTCTGTTAGTGAGTATCATTAATTAACTGATTAACAGTAAACTTCTTTAGTTATGGCCCTCTTTTCAGGAGTGCTTTAATTGTGTATTCCTGCATGGCAGGGTATAGAATTGATAGCCCATGTTGTCTCTTTCAATTGTGTGATTGTGTAATAATTAGCATGTAACTAGTCAGATTTAGTTACTTTGTGCTCCAAGCTCTGCTAATGAAAAGAAAAGAGAAATAGACAGACAGATATCAATCCTTTCCCTATTGCATTTCTTGTGGCTTTGGTGTTGAGTGAGCAGAAAATAGGGGAAATGTCTTAAGTTGTTTTTCCTTCATCATAATGTCCTAGCTTTCTGAACACCTAACCTTCTACTTTTTGTGCAGCCTTCTTGCTGGGGGATACTCCTATGGTATATGATATAGGCCCTTAGACCCAAGGAGGAGGGTAAGACAAAGCAAATCATGTCAGTTCCAGCTCCCTCTGCATTAGTCATATGTGGATATTAACACTGGATTGTATTTCTGAGTTGTCCCAAACTGTGTGCCAAACCAGTTTCCTATATTTCCCCAAGCAACAAAAGAATGGCAGCCCTTGACTCTCTTTGGCATTGATCTAAGTGACACATTCAGCTGTATCCCCACACCCAGCAATAGAAGGATACGGACATATTAATTTGCCTCTTATAGTGCAGGAAGCATTCGTGAGACAATTTGTATTTTTTTTTTTAAAAAAAAAACACCACCTCAAAATACGTTAATACATCTCTCTCACACCCACATAGTCATCCAGGAGATCTGAATCTGGCAAAAGTGAACTTTGATTTTGCTTTGGGCACTTTGTAGCAGGCAATGATGTGTGCTGCTGCTGTAAAATTATTCCTAGGATTAAAGTCTCATCTTTCTGCATTGTTTCCCATGAACAGCTGTTTTTGTTACTACTCTAATGAGGGATAGCCAAAGCTCGAAAAATAAGGAAATGTAGTCCACAGGCAAAATAAATAAAGACAACCCCCCCTCCAAGAAAAAAAAAATCCTGTAAGAGCAAAACTTCCTTATGTCTGGGTATGGGACTAACAATAGACAATTGTGTCCTTCGCCTCCTCCTCCTCCTTTCACCGTAGAATTACAAAATGGCTGAGAATTGTAGTAATTAGAGACAGCCTCTGAGGGACCTATAGAAATGCAAATGCAGATGCAGACTACGTTTAAATTATGCATTGTAATGTTTTAGAGCCCAGCTATCTGAATGCGTCATTATCTCACCAGTTTTATTCCCACCGCTTCTTCTTTCTGGGCCAGCCAAAGACAGTGTACTGCCCTGAGGTGAAAAACAAATGCCCTCCCGACTCCAATCAAAAGTGACTAGTATCCAAGGCTGGTCAAATTATTTCGGCGCTTGAGGTAGAACATTTCACAAGCACCTCTCCCTGGGACTAAAAAAATAGAGTAATAATAATTTAAGGCTGCTTTCCCATACACATTTACCTGGGAAAAGTTGCAGCAAACTCAGTGGAACCTATTGCTAAGTAGGCCTTTGTAGCGCACTGTTGTTGTTATGTGCCTTTAACAAGGATGGGTCACATTGTGTTGAGACTCTGTGGCATAACAGGTGCCTTAGAGGTGGAAGATATCTATTTGAACTCTGACAGCCAATCTGTTGTCTAGAGCTACTTTCACATGTTATGAATCTTCCCCACAGAAGGCATTCAGCAGTAGTGTGTGTATGTGTGTGTGTCTCAGAGAGAGAGAGAGAGAGAGAGAGAGAGAGCATGTACAAGATACAATCTGCTGGCCATTTTCAGGCTTTCCCTTTTGCTGATGTACTGGTGAGTTCTCAGACCGTGAGAGTCCCCCAGCCCTCCTCTACCTTGGAATATACAAGCATTCTTACACAAACCGGCTGCTGTAAGGCAAACAAAAGGGTTGTAACATTTATTTTAAAGCTTGAGGAACCTCTCGGGATAAACAGTCTAAATTAAAGATCAAAACCGTGGCATGTATGCCAGCAGCATCCCACTCACTGCGGATAAGCTTTTGCATGCGACCTGCAGATGCCTTGCTCTTGAATTCTAAGCATCCTTCCTGGCACCCTTTGTGTGTGTGTGTGTGTGTGTGTGTGTGTACCCATCCTACACAGGATGATTAAATAACCCAACCTGACACTGACCTCTCTCTCTGCCTCTCTCAGGAGAAAGCATCTTGACACCTCCAAATGTGATTTCCTCTCCTGTGCAGCTTCACCTGGCAACACGTTTCTTAAATGTCCCACTTTCCGTTTTTAGGGCCTCTTGGGAGAATGTTAAATCCAGGCCACTCCTGGATGTATTTAAAGTGATTGTAATTCACATGGATTGGGCCTTAGTTATAAGCTGAATTACATTCTGATTTAGCAGCAGGGATTAAGTCTCTGCATTTTAACTTATTAACCCAACCCCAAGTTAGAAGAATTCTCTTATCACTACACTAAGCTGCAGAGGACACAGGCATTGGTGGTGGTGGTGGTTGGGGGGGAGGTTTGAGGAAAGTCAGGTTCTGCACTCACTGGCAACTGCTGCTGTCTGTGGATTCCTTTGCAAACAGGTAGCAAGAACCTGAATTGGGATCACCCTCTGCTTTGATGGAGTGGAGGTTCTTAGCTGGGGCAATGATACATTGCAGTAGCCAAGAACTGAAGCCAATACTAAGTGCATGAGGGCTGCATTAACTCCGCAGAAATAATCCAGGCAGATGCCACTTTAACTGCCATGGCTGAATGCTATGGATTTCTGGGAATTGTAGTTTGTTGTGCACCACAGTTCTCTGACATGTCTCACAAAAGTACTCTAAATGTCTCACAAAAGTACTCTTCCCAGAATTCCATGGCACTGAGTCATGGCATCAACATGGATTGTTTCTGCAGTGCAGATGAAGCCTAAGCCAACATAAGGACATTGGTGGTGGAGGAGGGAGGGCGACCAGATGTCCTAACCACAAAGGAGGACATAGCACCACAAAATGTAGGACATTCAAATAATGGAGGACATTCCCAAATGAAAGCTAAAAACACTAATAGAAACACAAATTCATGTTTCTTAAACATACTCAAAATGGAGGGCCTTTTGGAATTCCTCCTGGGCAGAAGGCTGAAATGTAGGACATGTCTGGGAAAAGGAAGATGTCTGATCACCCTGGAAGGAGGCAAGAGGGAAAAGGCCACACAGGAGGGAAGAAGACCATTGGAGAAATAAGCTATTCAGAGCTAGCATGCTTTTTCTAGAGTTTGCAGTATTATCTTATTTTGCCCGACTCTGGCATTGATAGCATATCTCCCAATGGTCTCAGTTTGGCAGGGTTGGTCCCAGCTACCAGCTGTATTATTTAGTGGTTAGTGGTCACACACATGCAGAGAGAAACTGACCTTTGGCTCTCCACACAGATCTCAACCTGATGGTTTCAAGTAAGCTACAAAGAGATGATTTACTCTGGCTGAGAGCACAGCATCAGAGCAGCTTGTGGACATTACAGAAGCAGGGCTGCCAGGGGTATAGCTATGGAGAATGTGTGCAAAATGAGTGCATTGTCTCCCCAATAAGAACTGTGCCCCCTATGAAATTTTCCTTCATTCCCCACATTTGTAGCAGTATGATGACTTAAAACTTCAGTTGACCATTAAGAATACATTTTAGGCATCCAAAGGAGAGGGACAAGCAATGTTACAAAGAGAATGTGAGTACAGCAAATACAAAAGTTCTAGACATGAATGGTTTTCATAGGACGTTATCACATGGGGAGTTGTGGGGAGAAAGTGGAAATAAACAGGACGAGCGGAAGACTTTAATTTACGGGATTTGTCCCGTTCCGCCTCGTCTGATAACTAAATTCGAATTTAAAGGGGGGTTAATTCGAACGAAAACCTGATCTTTTCAAATCCTCAAAAATCCCGAAAATGAAAAGATCAGGTTTTTGTTCGAATTAACCCCCTTTTAAATTCGAATTTAGTTATCAGATGAGGCGGAACGGGACAAATCCCATAAATTAAAGACTTCCGCTCGTGCCCGTTTATTTCCACTTTCTCCCTGCGACTCCCCGTGTGATAACGTCCGTTGTCTCACTCTGAAATGTGAGCAATATGGGGACTGAAGGAAAATTTCATTTAAGTGAGAAAATTCTTATGGGGTGCTTCAGTGTACTCACTTGATCACACATGCCCCTTTAGCTACACCAAGATCTTTCACCAGAAAGACATTATCTCAGAAAAAGTGTTTGCGCCATTATAAGGCAGCCAAGCTTGATGCTCCAGGATTCTTGTGAGTGCCAATATGCTTTTCATTCCTTTATTTATGTTATTTCATGTGGTTCCAGTTCAACAGCATCAGAAATGAGCTTTTAACCTACTGGCATCCTTTTGCTGGAATCTGACAGCCCACTGAATGAAGCGTTGCCACACTCAGGGGGGAGGGATATCACAGTTGTTAATATTTTATTTAAAAAAAGGTTGATGTAACTGTCATGTCCTTTTTTCTGTTCCTTTCCTTGTCTTGCTGACTGCCAGAGCAGCTGTGTGTAAACAGAGCTTGTTTCCTTTTCAGTGTTCTGCTCCTACCGGTTTAAGGACCAGCTTCTAATATCTGTATAATAAGAAACACATTTCAAATATGAGTCGCTATAAATGACTGGATATATGTGTGTGTGTGTGTTCTAACACACGTTTAAAAAGAAATGTATCAGTTTCTTGAAGCAGTAAGTAGCTTCTGGAAAAGTAGTTCTATTTGGTAAACAGAAGAATTTTGTTTTGATTATTTTTACACCATTCTTTTACACTTTGCAATTTCTTCCAGTAGCAAACAATATGGATTTCAGCTGCAATTAACCAGCTCAAGGATCAGAAGGACAAGGATTTACCAGTAATGTCTTCATCAGGTCTGATGTACTGGAAGAAGGGAAATAAAGGGAGAGGAGAATAAAGAATAAGGAATGTTTATCCCTTCAAACTGTTTACCCCACTTATCACATACCATTTGTGAGAAATACGAGGGGGCATCATAAAGTTTTAATTTGACAGAAAGTTTGTTTTGATTTGTAGTTGACTTATCTCTATGTAGTCACCATCCAGATTTACACATTTCCCCTAGTGTTTCTTGATCCTCCGAATACCGTTATTGCAGAAGTCTGCAGATTGCATCTTAAACCACTCTTCTACTTCATGAATGATGTCATCTGCATTGTCAGATTGGCAACCCTGCAACAGATTTTTCATTTTTGGAAAAACAAAAAGTCACTTGGTATTGATGACACTGGCAAAATTTCATCAATATACCATAATAACTTCCGGGTGATAATTATTATTTTACGATACTCCCTTGTACTACACTTTAGTCACTTCTGGCACAACCTGTAACAAAAACAATGAGCTGATTTTCTCAACATGCACTTACGGACCAATGATGACACTGACAAAATTTCATCACTATACCATAATAACTTCCAGGTGATAATTATAATGTCACGATACCCCCTTCAACATTAATAGTACACAGAAGTTTGTTCCATCGTAAATGTGTTAGTCTTCAAGGGCCTAGCAGACTTTTTTTTAAAAAAATTGGTTGCAACATTCATAGGGTGCTTCTGGAGGAGGATTTTGTTTTTGTGCAATGGTTCTGCCTCATTCGTAAAATTTTACAGGTGTCCAAACAACTTTATCATCCACTTGTAATCCTCTCACGTTTTCTCAGTCTTCCATTTTTTCCTTCCATGAGGAAAAGACAAAATAGCTACACAATGTTTTTTGACTAGTAGCTCTAGGGGTCATCTGCCTGCAGCCTTACATTGTTATCATGATGGAGAAGAAATGTTGTTGAGGCATGCCTTAAAGTTAAATCCCATTTATACTGATCCTAGCACGGGGTTTTCTTGACATGATTTCTGCAGAGTATGTTTTTCAGTGCTTTCCTCTAAGGCTCAGAGAATGTGACTTGCCCAAGATCACCCAGTCCATTTCCATGGTCAAGTGGTAATTTGAACCCTGATTTTTAATCCAACACTCAAAATATAGCTGGAGTCAAATATCTCAATCACGGTATATATTTTCAACGCTTGAGAGACTCATTGGAAGACAAAACACACAATTGTCTTTGTGCAATTTGAACACTTGCAAGGCTGGTGGTGCTGTGGAGAAATAAAATACGCACTAAAACTGTGCACACAATATAAAAATGCTGATATATAAAATATGTACAATTGGCTATAGCCAATGAGGAAAATTTCTTGTGAGGAAAAAAAAAGGATGGAATCAGAACACAGGTGGGACTCAGAGAAAAAAAAAATAAGGGTTTTCCATTCCACAAGGTACATTGTAATTGCATAAAGGTGAGGCATTTGCTTAACAAGTGATCATGTTCAAAGAGTAAAAGAATTCCCTTTCTACCATAAGGCATACAGTGAGTCATTAAGAGTAAGCTATACATTAGCAATTGCTACTAGAGTAAGGTTTGGTAACTGTAATAAGGAAGCCTCTTTGTGTACCTTGCAAAGGCTATTTTAAAAGAAACAGAAGCAAAATGAATGTGAAGGAAGAACAGCAATGAACACAGCATCCTCTAAATGCTTCTGATGCCTCCCTGCCGCTTCTGTTCCCTTGAACTCTTTGGAAAAGCTCCGTGTGCTGTTCTGACTTAACTCAGCCACAGAATCCTATTAAAGAGAATCTGCACAGGAAAGCCCTTGTCTTCTCCTAAGTCACTCTACCTGGGAAGTTGAGTTTCTCTTACACAGAAATGGGGTTATTTCCTGCAGTGAAAATAATTTGATATAAGGAACTAGATAACACTGTTAAGTGGTGTGGAATGGGGTGGAGGCAGTGGCAGCTGCAGGCGTCCATGTCAGTGGGGCACTCTGGAGTTCAGCTTGAACTTTGAAGAAACCACCCAAGATGCTAAATCTATTTGGGAAAAGAGTCCAGTACCTTTGTTAGGTCTTTCATTAAAACCTGGAATGGATTCACTGCCCTAATGACAGCCACTAGCTGTCAAAGGGTGGGGGAGGGATTTTTTCAACTTGAGGTCACTCCTGAACACACCAATGGGATGCTACTGAGCACACCAAACTGAACACACCAACTGGATGCATCAAGCTCCCCTCTCAAAGAAAGAAAGTGCTTCTTCACACGTTGTTGTTGTGTACCTTCAAGACATGGGGTTTCTGGGTAAGATTTGTTCAGAGGAGGTTTACCATTGCCTTCCCCTGAAGCTGACAGCATCTGACTTGCCCATGGTTACCCTGTGGGTTTCATGGCTGTGCGAGAAATCGAACCTTGGTCTCCAGAATCGTAGTCCAACACTCAAACTACTATGTCATGATCACATAACATGTGCTAAATTAGTGGAATTTGCTGCTACAAAATGTAGTGATGCCTGTCAACTTGGACAGCTTTGAAAGCAGTTTAGATAAATTCATATAGGTCAGGTGTCATAACTCATCCTGTGGAATCTCAGGAATCTGAGGCAGAGGAGTCAGGCCTAGAAAGGCCTTCGGCTTCAGATGACAACTTCCTTCCTAGATCTGATCAACTAGGGCAGACATAAATGAGGAGAAACTTGAGAAAAATGGATTGCTACCTCAGCTGGAATTGAGAGACACTAAATAGATACCTTCATCTGCTGCAGCATGTCACTATGGACGTTATCACATGGGGAGTTGCGGGGAGAAAGTGGAAATAAACGGGCACGAGCGGAAGTCTTTAATTTACGGGATTTGTCCCGTTCCGCCTCGTCTGATAACTAAATTTGAATTTAAAAGGGGGTTAATTCGAACGAAAACCTGATCTTTTCATTTTCAGGATTTTTGAGGATTTAAAAAGATCAGGTTTTTGTTCGAATTAACACCCTTTTAAATTCGAATTTAGTTATCAGATGAGGCGGAACGGGACAAATCCCATAAATTAAAGTCTTCCGCTCGTCCTGTTTATTTCCACTTTCTCCCCGCAACTCCCCGTGTGATAACGTCCTATGAAAGGGAAGCGTATCAAAGGAGGCAATGCCACTTACAGAGGCTCAGATGAGAACTGCTGACCAATTAACAACCCAATGTCTCAAGGTCAGGCAGCTATAAATTTCCCAGCAGCGACTGGGAGTTCTTGTAGTTTGCAACTGTTAATTCTAGCAGGCTTTCAGTACATTTTACATCTCTTGTCTTTCCTTTTTGCATTGGTTGTCATGATTGCTGGCTTCTCGTGACTGGATTCTGGAATGGCTGAGACCCAGCTACTGTACCTACCTTTAATTTTGGTGAACTCCCTTGATTCTCTTTGGATTTTCTGAACTAGCTTGACTCACATGTGACAACTTTCTATTATTATAGTCACTTTCTGTGGCACTTTCTGCCACTGTGCATAGGGTATAGGCTCTTGAATGGCTAATAACCAAGATGCCTATATATAATTTCCAGTTCCAGAGGCAGTGTATCATTTGCTGGGAAATGTGAGATGGAAAGTGCTATTGCACTTGTACTCTGCTAGTATCCCTGAATCCTGATCTTAACCCCAACCTATTATGAGCTAAGTACATAACAGTTTAAGGCTTCAAGTTATGAAGGGCCTTCAAATACATCCCCCCCAGTACAAAGAAACTAATGCCTGAAACAGACAGGACAAAAAGAGCAGCTTCTGGCCACTGGGGGTGTGTGGTGTGCAGATGACACACACCCCCAACATGGCCAGAAGCTGCTCCAAGGCCACCTAATGTGGCCCGAAGCCACTAGAAAAAGGAGGACCGAAAGACCATTCCTTGTCAGCCACCCACTTTTAGAGCAGGCTGTGTAGTCACTGTAGTCTGGCTGACTGGGACCTGATAAGGGCTTGAGTGGCCAGAGGCCACTCCAAGCCACCGGTCTGCTTCACCTCTAAATTTCTGTTGAAAGAATCAATTTTGGGATGGCTAATGCTATGTGGCCTCTTAAACTTGACTTAGGGCAGGGGTAGGCAACCTTTCCCCTTTAAAGGCCGAGGGACTTCAGCTCCCAGAATCCCAGGAGCTATTGGCCAACATGGGACTATTGGCCAACATGGCTGAGGCTTCTGGGAGCTGAAGTCCCTCGGCCCTTAAAGGGGAAAGGTTGCCTACCCCTGACTTAGGGTCTTTGCAGACTGCTAGAAATAGTGCAAATTGAGTCCACTTTAACTGCCCTGGCTCAGTGCTAGGGAATCATGGGAAATGTATTTTTTTCTGAGACATTGAGCCTTCTCTGTTAGAGAGCTCTGGTGCCACAATAAACTACAGTTCTCATGATTCCCTAGCACTGAGTCAGGGCAGTTAAAGTGGCCTCAATTTGCACTATTTCTGGCAGTCTGTTTCAGCAGCGCATTACCATTTTAACTGTTGTGGCTCCATCCTATGAAATCCTGCCATGTGTAATTTGGTGAGGTACTTAGAATCCTCTTCTGGGGTGTTCTTGTGCTATAATTCAGGGCAGGGGATCATAACAGTGATTTTAAAGCAATCTGATGTGGTGGACTGTCAGTGTCTCCCCTGCTCCAATGTGCCAGGGACTGGCACCATGTTTGTACACATTAGCTACAACTGTTTCTTCCTTTTCTGTAAACTTGCCATGGACCACCAGGCAATGATACTAGACCAGCATTGATCCTCAAACCACCACTTTGAGCAGCACTGGATTAAATCTGTTTAGCAAGCAATTCCAAATATCTCACCAAACAACAACACTCAGAAATCTGTAGGATAGAGCCATGGTGGCTGGTGTGCTGTCAAATAGTTGTAACTGTGTAGTGCAGATCCAACTTTTAGTTTGGAGCCTCAGCCCACCTTGGTCCCGCCTGAATTCCACTTTTTCTGCATTACATTGTATTTTTTGCAAAAGAGTCTTCCAAACATTTGTGTAACATTTTGAGAAGGCTGGGCAGCTTGTTGTATGGTCGCCCCTCCATTTTTGCAGGGGATCCATTCTGGAGCCCCCTGTAAAAATGAAAAACCACAAATATTCCAGCGTCATTGGCTTGAATGGGCGCATGCTCCTTCATGCATCCTTGTTGCTTGTTGATCCATGAAGGACCAAGACTGTGAACTCTAAGTCTGCAAATGGGGAGGGATGACTGTAGTTATAGAAAATGTAGGAAAGGTGTGATAAGCAAGACAGGTGATTGCAGTCAAGTTACAAGAAATGTTAAATCACTTAACAGAGCTGCCTTGAAGAAGGGGCAGAGAAACATACTTCATGCATCTAAATCTGGGCCCAACCTATATGGTTTATGGGTAATTTTTTTCATGTAGTTAAACAGTAACAAAGTCTCCCCTATATTCAATCTGCCATGTTTCTCTGCCACAAAATTTCCTTAAAGAAGAAAGAAAATTCCTTAACTAATCTTGGTCACACAGCTTAACTTCATGCCCTGAAACAGCAGGAGGCAGAAACAAGCTCAAAATCATGTTATTTATTTAAGTGTATTGATTTTAGCCTAGATTGGAAGGAAACAAGCGGATAAACAGCACAAAATTCCCCAGCTGTGAGAACCACATGGCTTGTTCGGCATCAGATTTAAGCAAACAGATGAAAATACATTTGGAAAAATAAGGTAGTGAAACATTTGGTATTAGCACAGAGATCTGGCTGGAAGCCAAGCCCGACCTCTTTTATGAAAAAACAAGGGGTAGGTGGGTAATGACTTGCCATCACATTACTGTTAGTGGAGGAGTAGTTGAGGCTTAAAGTGTCCTGTTGTGTTTACTACTGGTCAAACACATGGGAAACATATGGGATGGAACCCTGGCTTTCCTGTAGTAAATGGAATGCTTGCCAAAGACTTCCAAGACAGCACTCATAATTCTTCATTATGCTAATGTTGGAATCTGCCTAATTTGAAGAAGGACAAGGAAAGGCAAAGATAACAGCACAGGCTGTTCTTGTGTATAACCTGATTCTGATAAATGTGGTCTGGACATTAACAATTTCAAATACGCAGATGACACCATACTATGAGCAGAAAATAGCAAAGGCTTGGAATTATTACTTGTGAAAGTTAATGAAGGAAATGCAAAGGGTCATAGCTGAACATTAGGAAAACAAAAATAATGACCCAGATTATTTATAGAACTTTAAAGTGGTTTATGAAAAACATCAAAGCAATTAAAGACTTTCTATTGATGGGAACTGTTTTTTTTCTGAGACATTGAGCCTTCTCTGTTAGAGAGCTCTGGTGCCACAATAAACTACAGTTCCCATGATTCCCTAACCCTAACCTTAACCCTAAAAGTGGACTCAATTTGCACTATTTCTGGCAGTCTGCAACCCCTCTCTAACTGGCCCTTTTCTCAGTTTGGGACTCAAAGCGGCTTGCAACAATTTAAAAAGACATTAAAAACTCACAAGATTAAAACAAGATTAAACAATAAAAAATTAAAACCTGATTAAAACATATATCATTAAACACACATATTCACCACTAACCCAGCATAACAATTAATAATATCCAGCACATTGTGTAAGATGGGCCTCATAGTCATTCATCAAATGCCAGTTAGAATAGAAAATTACTCATTTGAAAAAATAATGTAGGGAGGGTGCCAATCTAACTTCTCTGGTAAGGGTGTTTCAGAGCCTAGGGGCAGCAACTGAAAAGTCCCTCTCCTGTGTTCCCACCAGATGTATATGGACCTTATCACACGCGGGCCACAAAGCGATAAGAAAGCGAAATAAGAATAAATCCAGGAATAAACTGAAGGAAACCCCACAATATGTAAATGGCTATCAGACGCAACTAGCATCATCGCGCAATTAAGGAAAGCACAATGAAGCGCTCCCGGGAACCGTATTTGCTGTTTGCACACAAGTGAGAAAATCTCGGACATAACCAAGCAATGATGCCCTGCACATGCTCAGTACAGCCGCGGCTGTCACTTGCCGCAGCTGTCAAACACACCCCTTCCCAAGCCGGCTGTCCCCCAAACCCCTTCCCAAGCCGGCACAGGGTCCGCGCTCCGAGCAGAACATCCTCAGAGAGGCGTCTCTCTGAGGACGTCCTCCTTGGAGCTCGGACCCTGTGCGGGGCCTGAGCTCCGAGCAGAACATCCTCTGAGAGGCGCCTCTCTGAGGACATCCTCTTTGGAGCTCGGACCCTGCGCGGACCTGAGCTCCGAGCAGAACGTCCTCGGAGAGGCGCCTCTCTGAGGACGTCCTCCTTGGAGCTCGGACCCTGCGCGGGGCCTGAGCTCCGAGCAGAACGTCCTTGGAGAGGCGCCTCTCTGAGGACGTCCTCCTTGGAGCTCGGACCCTGTGTCAGCTTGGGCAGGGGTTTGGGGGACAGCCGGCTTGGGAAGGGTTGTGTTTGACAGCCGCGGAGCACAGGCAGGGGCAGGGAAATGCTCCACAATACGTATTGGGGGAATGCTCCCCAATACGTATTGTCTTTTCAAACTGATAAGGTCCTTACCATAAAAGTGAAATGATTCCCGTCGCGCATTTGTACTTCCTGAAGAAACCGAAATACAAAAGATCTCTGTTCTTGCCGCATTCTGTCAGGATTCTGTCGGGGTTCTGAGCGACGTCGTGTGGACACACGGAAAAATAATACGTATCAGGTCAGGATTTCGTTTGGGTTCTGACTGCTTTGGGCCCCGTGTGATAAGGTCCTATGTGAGGATAATGGCACAGAGACAAAGGCCTTACCAGCAGATCTCAGAGCATGGGTTGGTTCATAAGGGAGAATACAATCCTTCAGATAACTTGGACCTGAGCCATGTAAGCCTTTAAAGTTCACAAGAAGCACTTTGAATTCTGCCCAGAAATGGACTCATAGCCTATGTAGCTGTATCAACAGTGTGTGTATGTGTGTCGGGGAGTTAACATGATCACTGTACTCAGCCCTTGTTAAGAGCCTAGCCACAGCATTTTGGATCTGCTGAAATTTCCAAACATTTTCCAAAGGCAGACCCCTGTATAGCACATTACAGTAATCCAGCTGGGACATAGCTGAGGCATGTGTCGCCATGGCCAGATCTGATATCACAAGAAATGGGGGCGGTTGACACACAAGCTTTAATTGTGGAAATGCACTCCTAGCCAGCACTGAAACCTGGATTTCTAGGCTCAGTGTTGAATCCAGGAGCACACTCAAGCTCTGAACATGCATCTTCAGGAGTGTAACCTCACCTAGGACAAGCTGAATCCCTATTCCCTGATCTACCTTTTGACTGACTAGGAGCACTTCTCTCTTTTCTCGATTAAGTTTCAATTTGTTTGGCCTCATCTAGTCAATTACTGATGACAGGTATTGATTTAGAATCAAAATAGCTTCCTTGGCTTGTGGTGGAAATACTGATGACACCAAACCCCAACTATGGATATCGTGAACTGCCAAAATGATTAATAAGTCCTAGATCAGATCAAGCTTGAATTCTCACTAGAAGCAAAGATAACTAAAAAGAAGCTGTCATACTTTGGACAGAGAGCCAGCATGGTCTGAGTGTTGAGCTACAACTCTAGAAACCAGAGTTTGAATTACTGCTCAGCCATTGAAACTCTCAAACAGAAATGGTTGACTTTGGGTTGCTATAAGTTGGAAATGACTTGAAGGCACACAACAACAACAACAACAACATACTTTGGACATATCATGAGATGATGTGACAGCAGGACTTGGTAAAGTGGAAAGCAACATGAAAAGAAGAAGAATGTCCTAAAGGTTGATTGATTTAGCCAAGGAAGCCACAGCTATGAGTTTGCAAGATCTGATCTGTGTAGAGTTGTTGATGACCAGGAATATTGGAGATATTTCATTCATAAGGTCCCCAAAAGTCAAAGTTGACCTGATGGCAAATAACAACAACAACATCTGAAACAAAGTTGAAAGCTCTTCCACAAAATCCAGGAAATTAAAGGGAAGTTCAGGGGCCAGAATGCTCTACAACAAGGAAAAGTATACACTACAGGATCAAGAAGAAATAAAAAGAAGTTGGATCCAATCAAGCTGAACAATCAAGCATCCAGCCCCAATGGCATCACTACGGTTGGTGTCACCTAGTGCAGTAACTCATGGTGTCACTGTCCCCATTGACCTCCTACCATACAAAACCATACAGAATCCTTAGTAATGTTTTTTGTATTAATGTTACTCATAAATTGTAATTCCCATGTATCAATGAATGTAATGGTAATAGTTGTGACATAAAAAACTAGCAAAATTAAAATTATACCTTTAAATTACCATATCTTATGCATAGCCTAAATGTATGTATATGTACATGTACATGGTTTCATGTCGTTAAAGTGAAAGTTTGGTAAGATGTGATGTTCTTAAAGAAAATCTAATTTTTAAAAATAAATTAAATTGTTTTTAAATTTTTTTTTTTAAAATAAAATTATTTTTTTAATCTGGGGGCTCTCCTTTCTCTTCTCACTCTGTCTCATCCCACTCACACCATCTCTTCAGTGTTTTAAAGAGATGCAGGTCAATTCCATAACCTATTTCTGACAAAAGGCAGATGTTTGGGGAACAGTGGTTTCACTCCCCTTAGGGAGCCACCTGGTGTGATCCTCACTTCCTGTACCCTCCTAGTGACTGTCCAGCTGCCTTCTGTCAGTAGGGAACAATGTGAAAAGCAGTTGTGACAGGATCCAGCAGGGGTCCTTGGCACTGCATTACAGAATCAGAAACATACAGTTGGAAGGGAACTCATGGGTCATCAAGTCCAACCCTCTACTCAATGCAGGATTGCCAGCTAGAGCATCCTCAGTAGGCAGCTGCCCAGCCTCTTTTTGAAGACATCCAAGGAAGGAGACTGCACCAAATCTCTAGGTAATTTGTTCCATTGCTGAATTCCTGTCACTGTCAAGAAGTTCCTTCTAATGTTCAATCAAAATCTACCCTCCTGTAACTTAAAACCATTAGACCTAGTTCTACCGTCTGAGGCAGCAGAAGGTAAGCCTGCACCCTCCTCCTTGTGGCAGCCCTTGAGGTATTTAAAGAGGGTGATCATGTCACCCTCAATCTTCTCTTCATGAAGCTGAACATGCTCAGCTCTTTCAACCCACCATTTATCTTGCTTTGAACACATTTGAAACCCCCCTTTTTGTTGCTCCTTGCTTGTCTAGCCAGTCTCATTCTGAGCTTTAGTTTTCTTTACATTATTCCTGCAAGCTTGGGCTACACACCTATATTCTTCCTTGGTGATTTGTTCTTCTTTCCATTCTTTATGCATGCTCTTTTTAAACTTCTCCTAGAGTTTATTTTTCAGATTTTTCTCATTCATATTTTTCCAAAGAATTGTTTGTGGTTGTGCTTTTAGCAGTTCATTCTTCATGAAATCCCACTCATGCCATTTTTATTTAATACCTTTAGCCATGGGATCCTGCCTAGTATCTACCTGCTTGATAAAATCAGCTTTACTGAAATCCAAGGTTTGTGTTTGACTCGTATTTTTCTTTGGCCTATCATGAATTCTAGCATTACATGGGCATTTCCCCCAAAGTACCAACTGGTTTCATTCCAGTGACCAACTCCTCCCTATTAGCTTAGGATCAAGTCCAAGATTGCTGATCCCCTTGTTCCTTTCTCCATCTTTTGAAAAAAGAAATTATCTGCAAGGTGCTTCAGAAAACTGTTGGAGAGCCTATGTTTAGCAGAGCTGGCTTCACAGAAGATATCAGGATAACTGAAATTCCCCATAACTACTAGTTCTTGCTTCTTTGAGTTTTCTGGGATTTGTTTCAGAAAAGCATCATCCACCAACCTGTCTTGGTTTGGTGGCCGGTGGTAACCTACTACCACAATGCTGTTGTTTCTTCTCAATTAATTTTTATCCAAAAGCTCTTCACTGGTCCATTTTGTTCACTTGTATGGATTTCTGTACAAATGAATTTGTCTTTGCCATATAATACTACTCCCCTTCCTTTTCTTCCCTATCTATTCTTTTTGAACAGATTATACCCTTCAATTGTTATATTTCAGTCATGGGAATCATCACACCAAGTCTCTGTTATATGTATAAAGTCATATTTACTTTCATGCACTAGGACTAAAAGGACTAAAAGCTCTTCTTGTTTGTTTCCCAAACTCTGTGCATTGATGTGTAAACATCTAAAACATTGTTTGTTCTCTTCTTTTCTTTCTATTGTGAGTTTTACCATTGCTCCAATTCCCTCCCTTGGCTTCTCCTCTAGAATTCACATTCTTGTGTTCAGAGCTTGCTTTTGGACAGATGTTTAAGTTATCATCTCCAGCCCCCAAGAATTTAAATTAAATTTAAATTTAAGTCCTCTTGATCAGACCACCATCATTCATTACCTGGTTCTCCAGCACCTCAGAACTCTTTCAATCAGTGTGTTTGCCTGGCTTCTAAGGTGGGTTTGAAGAGGGTTGAATCAGGAGGTGTAGCTATGACAACAGAGCTCTGTTATAGCTGCATGGGACAATGCATGATCTCAGCCATTATTTCTAAATAGAACAAAATTAAGTCATGAAGAAGATCAACTGAGATTTTTTTTAGTCTGTTGTATGCATTCTGTAAGGCCTTTTGCACCCCCCCCCCCAAGTGAAGGCCCTGTTGCTTTGGTTCACATTGGAGACAGCATCATTTAAATTTTCCACAGCCCCCTGGAATACTACTATTTGATTTGAGGCATTATAAAAATCAGCAAACCAAGTGAGCCAGGAAATAAAAAATTAAAACTTGTGGAATAATTTAAGTTTCTCAAGGCTTCAGCCTTTTTTAAGGAAACAACAATATTAAAATATCAAAATATGAAAGCCAAGCCTGTTAGTCTGGCTTTAAAACAGCAGAGTAGCAGATGGGCTGCCCCGGGAAATGGAGGATTGAGGCCGAGGATGCCGGACGCCGACGCCCCAATCCTCCCTTTTGCCGGCCCAGAAAAGAGCGTTTTTTAAAAAAAGTGCATAAAAAAGGCTGTGCCAGAAGGACGTCAGGACGTCTTCGGGGTAGGGTTGAAGCGGCCGGCATGTGGCTGCCCCTCCCCACCCCTGCCTCCAGGATGGCCCAAAGGGCCCGTCTGTAGAGGCCCTATGCTTTCCTAAAGAAATGAGACTGACTCAAAAACAACAAACACGTAGTTTGTGGTTCAAAAATCCCCAATGATAGCTTTATTCTATATTTACACAAACTAAATCTTAATCTAACTAGTGATAAAAAGTAAAGGTATTCCCGGTTGACAAGGTTGTTAAGTTGTGCCTGACTGTAGGGGACAGTGGTCATCTCCATTACTAAGCCAAAGATCCAGCATTGTCAGAGACTACTCTGTGATTATGTGGCCGGCATGATCACACAGAATGCTGTTTACCTTCCCACTAAAGTGGTACCAATTTATCTACTTGCATTTGCATGCTTTTGAACTCTTAGGTTGGAAAAGCTGGGACAAGTGATGGGAGCTCACACCATAATGCAGCAAATTAAATCCTATTCAAATTAAATCCTAATCTAACTAGTAATGGTTCAGGTAAAAAGAGAAAATCTCACCATCTTCAAGAGAGCAGGAAGATGGAACAGCTCAGTTGAGAATCCTGAGAGTAAAGGCCGTTAGTTCCAAAGAGGAAGTGACCTAAGTCACATGATTAGTTTGAATGAGCGAGAGAGAGAGGGAGGAGTTTGCAAGCAGGAATCCCTGTCTATCTAAGGATGGGGGAAAGAATGCAAAGGTCTTCAAACAAAACTTAGAAAAATATATTATAAGTCCATTGAATATAACAATTTTCAACAAATCCACATAAGAAGTCAATAATTATAATAAATACATGATCTGTACAGTTTTGTAATACAGTCGCCCCTCCGTTTTTGCAGGGAACTGTTCTGGACACCCCCCCCCCCCCGCAAAAATAGAAAGTCACCAATATTCAAGCCCCATTGGCTCGAATGGCAACATATGCCCCATTTTGTTCCCCTCCGTTTGCCATGCACAAACTCCAAGTCTGCAAAAATGGAGGGTGACTGTACTACTAAAGACACACAACACTATACAAGTTAGGATCATTAGAAAAGAATCAAATGAATGTGCCTTTTAATGTAGTAGCAGAGTGTCACTGTGTTTTTTTTAAAAAACAAAACAAAAACAGAAGACATTCCCCTTGACAAGGTCAGCCAGCTCATTATCAGCTTTTACTCTTCCATAAGTATTTTTTTACCTGAAACTCATTTCTAAAGGTGAGGCTTGTTTGCATCAGTGACAACAAAGGAGCAGGCTTTAGCTTGATCTTTGCAAATGAGAACTCCAATGACAAAAAAATAAAAAATAAAAATAAATAAATAAAGCCTGAGGTAAACTTTGAAGCAAGCAAACAAAGTGAAGTCGTAGGCTTTCATGGCCGGCATCCATAGTTTTTTGTGGGTTTTTCGGACTGTGTGCCATGTTCTAGAAGAGTTTCTTTATGACGTTTCTAAGCAAAACAAGCAAACAAACTTTGGAAAGGTCGGAGCAGATATGGAAAGCCACTGAGTTATTATAGGTAGAGAGCTGTAGGCATCTATTACCCCTCCCCCCTCAATCAAATAAGTTCCATTGAATTTAGTGTATCATCCTTCTAAGTAGGCATCTCTCATGCCAGCACTGTTAAAGTCAGTTGGAGTTGAAATCAAATATTGAAGTCCAGAATTCAGGGAAAGGAGAAACATCAAAGTGAGGATAATCTTCGGTATCTGAACAGCGGGTGAAAACACCTTTACTGAGAGGGAGGGGAATAAACTAGGGCTGAGAGGCAGGGAACTCTGTAATTTTTTCAGACTATCCAACTCCATTAAGGCAAAATTGCTTGCCAAGAGGAAGTAATCAACTGAAGGCAATTGAACCACCTCAAGACAATGCTAGAAACTGAATCTATTATGTCCAGTCCAACAATCTGGATGCTTTTAGACTGCCTAAAGTAGACAATAATGAAAGGGTTTTCATAACACAAGAACCTTTGCTTAGTACTGAGGAACATAATGCTTTATTGTTTCCAGCAATAAACAACAGAGGATTGATTCACTGTTTCTCAATTATGTCATATGAACATGAGTTCCTTTGGTTTTCCCTGGTTCATTTTTCTGGCCAGCAAACCAGAGAAAAAGATACTTCCAGAGTGACAACTTATAGCTCTACCAGTCCAAAGGCACTTAGCAGCTCTTCTGTCTTCCCCTCTATCATGGACATTTGTAGTAAAAAGAAGATTATAGAACATGAGGAAAAACATAGGAGGATTATACCTGGGAGAAATAAGATGGAAGGTGGAAGTGGCTGAGGGTGGGGTGGGGATTAAATGTGGCAGCACTTTTAAAACTAACTGGTTTTTATTTTTTCATGAGCTTTCATGTACATAAACCTAATTCTTCAGATGTAGAACTGAGTGGTATTAAAGCCTCAGACATAAAGCATATTTATACAGTTGAGGGAGTGGGATAGATTGTAATAGGATCCAGAATGATGCAAAAATCATATACCTTGCCCTAAATTTTTTAATGGCTTCATAAGGAGATGCAAGTCTTTCAGATCTTTAAGTGGTCAGTTAGTGTTGATGTGCAAAAGCAATAAACTTACTTAACAAAATTAGTTTTCCAGGATTCAGAACTCTCTCTGAGGTTTCTTTTGTTACATGTGCAGTAGTGACAACTCTTGTATTAATATATGTAGCATGTCATGAAGCCACTGTCCTTGTTCATATCTCTGCTAATGGATTGGAATTATGAATATAATTCAGTTCAGCAGATTCTCTTTCTTGTCTTCCTTTGTAATTTCTTTGTTCAGGGACCACAACCTGTAAATCCCTTATCATGTGTCTAGAAAGGTTGAAATGTTCTGCAACTGGCTTACCGTATTGCTATTTTTAATGACAGATTTATGTCAATTAATCTTCTTGTGTAGAGACTGTCCTATTTGTCCAAAGTAGAGAGGAAATGATGACATAGTATGACATCATACCATATTGGAGGAAATGTACCTTTGATGTTGTGAGTGATATTATTGGCTCTTGTAATATTGCTTCCAGAGTAGATGTGGGCAGAGATGGCTCCTGAATTTGTGGCATGGTCTTTTCCCTGTATTACCATCCATGTTATGTATCCTGTTGTAAATAAGTAATTGTTTAAATTTTGGAGGATGCCTGTAGGCCAATAAAGGCCTACCTCTCAAGCAGAGGGCTGTATTATTCTCTAGAAGTGTTTGGACTGCATTGATGATGCATTTGAGTGATCCCAGATGGTGACTGTAGGTGACCACTAGGGGTGTTCTGCCATTTTGTGTTTTTGGTCTGTCTTGTAGTAAATAGTTACTTGCCTTGTTCATTTGTTTCTTTGCCTGAGAGGCAGAGAGCTCTACCTTTTTCTACATTTGAGGGATGACAATTGTGACCCTTCAGGAAGTTGTACAAGTTGTGAAAATGCCAAAAGCCTAATCTGGAAGCACATTTCCTAACAAAATCTCAAATGTGCAAATGTGATTAAATTTAAAATAAAGTGCTCTTGCCCATTCGCATTCATAATCTTGCCTAGCATGAAATGGCTAACCCAGTTCTATGCTTCAGATTCTGAAGTCACTTTCTGTTCACTTCCTAAGTTTGTTTAAAATCAGGCCTCTCCTGGGTCTAAATTTGCAAAACATGGGGAAAATGCCCCCCACAGACCCTAGAGGGCATTGGGAGCATTTTGTGCCCCTCCCAAATTTTTCTGGAAAAAAATTGCAATATGTTTTTTTGCAAAACTTTTTTTTTTTTTTTTACTCCTGGGGCCACATGCATGAATCAGGCAACACTGCAAATTTATGGGCTGAACGATATAAACATATTTTGTCAATTAACATTTCAACTCAGCAAACTTACTTATGAAGCTCAAATTGCCATAATCAAATGGGAAGCTCAGGCATTGCACAAACTGTGTCACCTTTCTTCTAAATACATCCAAACATAGCCACTATGAATCTCAGATTCATATTCAGTGTGCATACATAACATAGAATCATAGAATCATAGAATCATAGAATCATAGAGTTGGAAGAGACCACAAGGGCCATCCAGTCCAACCCCCTGCCATGCAGGAACTCCCAATCAAAGCATCCCTGACAGATGGCCATCCAGCCTCTGCTTAAAGACCTCCAAGGAAGGAGACTCCACTACTCTCCGAGGGAGTGTGTTCCACTCTCGAACCGCCCTTACTGTCAGGAAGTTCCTCCTAATGTTGAGGTGGAATCTCTTTTCTTGCAGCTTGCATCCATTGTTTCGGGTCCTAGTCTCTGGAGCAGCAGAAAACAAGCTTGTTCCCTCCTCGATATGACATCCCTTCAAATATTTAAACATGGCTATCATATCACCTCTCAGCCTTCTCTTCTCCAGGCTAAACATCCCCAGCTCCCTAAGTCGTTCCTCATAGGGCTTGGTTTCCAGACCCTTCACCATTTTAGTTGCCCTCCTTTGGACACGCTCCAGTTTCTCCACATCCTTTTTGAATTGTGGTGCCCAGAACTGGACACAGTATTCCAGGTGAGGCCTGACCAAAGCAGAATAGAGTGGCACTATTACTTCTCTTGATCTAGACACTATACTTTTACTGATGCAGCCTAAAATTGCATTGGCCTTTTTAGCTGCAGCATCGCACTGTTGACTCATGTTCAACTTGTGGTCCACCTGGATTCCTAGATCCCTTTCACACATAGTCTCATTCAGCCAGGTGTCCCCCATCGTATATCTGTACTTTTCGTTTTTCCGCCCTAAGTGCAGTACCTTACATTTATCCGTGTTGAATTTCATTTTGTTAGCTTTGGCCCAACTTTCTAGTCTGTTCAAGTCATTTTGAATTTTGATCCTGTCCTCTGGGGTATTAGCTACTCCTCCTAATTTGGTGTCGTCTGCAAATTTGATAACTATGCCCCCAATACCGTCATCCAAGTCATTAATAAAGATATTGAATAGCACTGGGCCCAGGACAGAGCCCTGTGGCACCCCACTGGTCACTTCTTTCCAGGTTGAAAAGGAGCCATTGTTGAGCACCCTTTGCGTTCGACCAGTCAACCAATTACAAATCCATGTAACAGTTACTTTGTCTAGCCCACATTTTACCAACTTGCTTGCAAGAATGTCATGGGGAACCTTGTCAAAGGCCTTACTGAAATCAAGATATACTATATCCACAGCATTCCCTTCATCTACCAAGCTGGTAATTTTATCAAAAAAAGAGATCAGATTTGTCTGGCATGACCTGTTTCTCTGAAAGCCATGTTGACTTTTTGTGATTATGAAATTATCTTCCAGATGTTCACAGACTCTCTCTTTAATGATCTGCTCCAGAATCTTTCCGGGTATTGATGTCAGACTAACTGGACGATAATTGTTGGGATCCTCTTTTTTCCCCTTTTTGAAGATGGGGACAACATTTGCCCTCCTCCAGTCCACTGGGACCTCTCCTGTTTTCCAGGAATTCTCAAAGATTATTGCCAATGGTTCCGATATTACATTTGCCAGTTCTTTTAATACCCTTGGATGTAATTCATCTGGTCCTGGAGACTTATATTCATTTAGATTAACCAGATGTTTCTGTACTATCTCTTTACTTATTCTGTGCTGAAATTCTCCTATTCTGTCCTCTGCTCCATTATCCTCAAGTTGAGCACCCTTTGCCTTTTCTGAGAAGACTGAAGCAAAGAAGGTGTTGAGTAATTCTGCCTTTTCTCTGTCCCCTGTTAACTTTTTGCCATCTTCTCCACACAGTGGCCCTACTATTTCCTTCTTTTTCCTTTTGCTGCTGACATACCCCCAAAAGCCCTTTTTATTGTTCTTAACCTCTCTAGCAAGCCTGATTTCATTCTGCGCTTTAGCTTTTCTGACTTTACCCCTACACGTACAACATATTTGAGATTACTGTGACATAGTGGTTTGAGTGTTGGACTATGACTCTGGAAACCAGATTTGATTCCCCACTTGGCCATGAAACCCACTGGATGACCTTGGACAAGTCACACACTCTCAGCTTCAGGGGAAGGGCAAACCTCTTCTGAACAAACCTGGCCAAGAAAACCACATGAGAAGGTTGCCTTAGGGTCGCCATAAGTTGGAAACAATTTAAGAGCAAGCAACACATACACAACATATACTCATTCCTCCACAATGTTACACCATCTCCCACTCAAAAGCTGCCATTGGCTCCCCTTCTCTACAATCTACATACAAGGAGGATAACATGGTGTTTATATTTTCTTGATGAAGTGAGCTGCACACAGATATAATTTACAAGATCCACATGCTCAGCTTGTTAGGATGGAGATACTCAATGGTGGTTGCATTACAGAAAGGTAAGCAGTGCTTAAATGAGTTAGTGTGGTGTAATGCTTTGAGTGTTGGACTAGGATTGAGTGACACCAGAGTATAAATATCTGCTCAGACATGGAAACTCACTAGGTAGGATCTTGGGGGAGTTACACTCACATAGGGCCTAAGCAGACTGCCAGAAATAGTGCACATTAAATTGAGGCACTGCCCTGGCTCAGTGCTAGGGAATCATGGGAACTGTAATTTATTGTGGCACCAGAGCTCTCTCACAGAGAAGGCTCAATGTCCCCCCCCCCAAAAAAAATACAGTTCCCATGATTCCCTAGCACTGAGCCAGGGCAGTGCCTCAATTTAATGTGCACTATTTGTGGCAGTCTGCTTAGGCCTTTAGTTTAATAGGAAGGCAATTTCAAACCTCTGACTACTGAGTTTATCGCATTGGCTTTGCTCCCATGATAGATGCAGGATGTAACTTTAAGAAAGCAGATCTTATCACATTTCCCCATCACCTGGGAGTACACAGACCATTTGCAACCCAGGATTCTCAGGGCTCATCATCCATCTTTTCAAGAACGGGATTTTCCATTTCTTGAAAAGATGTGGCAGAAGCACAGGTTACAAATGGGCTGCATACTCCCATGTGACTGGGAAATGTGATAAGATCTGCTTTCTTAAAGTTACATCCCATGTCTATCATGGGAGCAAAGCCAATGCAATGAACTCCTGCATCTTGCAAAGAAAACCCTATGATAGGATTGCCATAAATTAGTATCAATTTAAAGGCCCATAATAACAATAAGCAGTGCTTGCAAGACCCAGTCCTACATGCTGCTTCTCTGCTGCTTTCTCCTACTCTTGGGCAAAACAACTACTCGTTTATTTTAAGCAGCTGGTTTTCAATTATGGTACCTTAGATTTCCATAAATATATGATGTTACTCTGTGTCTTCCCAACAACATCCAGCCAAGGATCCAAAGATGCTATCTATACAAGATTCCAAGATTCTGCTCACTTAGGTGTCATGTAACTAGTTTAGTTTGTCTGATTGCTTTTGTTTGCAGTCCTGTGTGTGTCATTCTTGCCTATCCTTATTCTTCCTGTTTCCCCCTTTCCCCAAATTCCTATTTTTTAAATTTTAATATTCCCTCTGTATCACAATACTGGGGTTCAACATAGCTTCAGCATGATTAAAACATACCAGATGCAGCTAAAAGCATAATAAGCTATGATATTAAAAAACAATTAAACAACATATCTGGGTTTTGGGCTTTATTGCTTTATAAAGGAATTTCTCATTAAAATGTTCCACATGGCTTTTGTGTGCTAGGGATCTCAACATTTCTAGATTTGTGACTTCTGAATCATGGGAGGAAAGGTCTAAAAAACTGTCTTTCCCCCTGGTCTCACCCCTCAAAAAAGCTGATCTGAGAGAAAATAATTCTTGCCAAGAAAGCCCAGTATCAAAGTAGCTGGACTGTCAAACTTGAGCAAATTCAGGAACTCTGTGTATCAATCAACAAGTCCAGCAAGTTGAACCAACAGGAAGTTTATTGAGAACATATAGTCAGAAATTCACTAGTCACCGTTTAAGCCAGAACTTCCCCCTCCAAGCCAAACAATATCTTGAAACCCCCAAACCACTAAACTCCACCCAACTCCCTTGGTGCCAAAACTAGCATCCACCTCCAATTCCCATAGCCTCTCCCACCCATCAAGCCAGCCCCCCCCTCCAAACCTTTTCACCAGCGCTCTCTCTCTTCAGCCCAGGTATTCCACCCAAAACCCTTCTTTCCAGTTACATCCAGACACCAACTCTTCACCTCCCATAGCTTACACATTCCAAAGGCCTAACTTTCTCAAAACTATTCTAGCCCAGTACCAATAGTCCCAACCCCCCATACCTACTAACATATTTGCTATGACTACTAACATACCCACAATCACCTATTAACTACAACTATTAAAATATTAAAATATTAAAATATTCAACCCAACAACAATAGAATCCTGACAGAATCCATGCACACAGGTTCAAGTGAGGATTGTCCTGTGGTGGCAACCTAACAACCATCCCTGTTGGAAAACTTTTGCAAAGAAGAGGTCAACTAGAAGAAGAAACAATTCTTCCTCCCTCATCCTTAATACTTCCATTTTAAGAAACTAAAGAACCAAGAACTGAATACAAATGGAAGTAAAATATAAGTAAAACATAAATTTATATAAATGCTCTTTCCACCTTCAGCTAGTCCCCTATGTCCCAGCAGTATCAGAAGATGGATTGTAGCATGTATCCACCATGGTCTGTTTCTGGAATTGCACTTTGTACCTAAAGGATGTTCTAACGGACATCAAATCTCAATGTCCTGACCCTTTAAAAAAGTGAAAACAAGTCCTAAATAATTGCCATGAAAGAATTATCAAATCTTCTCTGTATTTTGTTGCTGCTTCTGTATCTGGCTGCTTTTGTAAAAGAAGTTTGATATTTTTTTTTTACTTGACTTTGCTTTCTTCATATTTACCCTCTTCAATCTGTTTTCCAGACACATTTAGGATCAGAGCATGATGGATTGCAGGAGGCAACTTTAAACTGAATTACAGGCTGTTCTTATTGGGGATGCTCCTTGGCTTCGACTGTATAGTGCACTGAAGGGCAGCTCTTTTGAAGAATTACAGTCGACAGCTGTCAATGGCTCTCTCTAGTAGCGAAACAGTGCTTTATCTGATGGAAAGTCATGTCCCCAAAGCCTGTTGGAATAAAGAGATCTGCATTGAGTCAGATTTGCAAATTTGAAAAACACTGTTTGTTCAGTCTGTTGTTGTTCTGGGTTGAAAGCGACAACTCAGCTCTTGCATTTGCCTCTCTAGAGTTGAACAGGGGCAATGCAAAGCTTGCCTTCCTTCTGCCACAGCAGAACAAATCTCTGCTTGTTTTCATTAAGCATGAGTGGAAAATCAGTAACAGATGCTGTGTGTAGGCTCCCTATTTGAGTTTGCACCAGTTTCTATGTTCTGATACCATAGGGAAGGACTTCACTGCAAGTGTAAAAGGAAAGATCCTGTTCAACCAAGCTAGACTACAAAGGGCGATAGTTCAATATACTTGCAACCAGAATCTCAACTAGGACTATCAGACCAATCCTACCTAAGAGTCTCTGCAGAGTTGGGGCGGGGCAGCCACATGCTGGCTGCCCCAACCCCATGCCGATGCCATCCTGACACTGCACACCATTACTTGTTCAAATATGCTGCACCGAAAAGGACCCCAAAGAGCCGCGCACCGGCTCTTAGGGCGGCCTTTTGTCACCCCTAAAAGGAGTGGCATTTTGCCGCTCTTTTCGGGGCAGCAAAAGGGAGGATTGGAGCTGTGGTGTGGGGTTGCCATGGCCCTGATCCGCCACTTCCCAGGACGGCCCAGAGCCACCCATCTGCAGTGGCCCTAACTTATCAGAACTACATCTTGGAAAGTTTTGTGTTATTTTTAAAAAAAGAATAGTTGAAGCACTCCTTTAGAAGTAGTCACTGTTATAGCTGCAAACAGAAACACTCTTGTGTCCCTTTTCTGAAACATAACTAAATTGTTATCCTTTTGGTACGTTTAAAAGACGTATAAGGCCTTTCATACTACACAGTTATAGTGCTACAATTCCATGTTAAGTGTCCTGCCTGAATCCTTTGGAATCCTGAGATTTTCATGTTGAGGAGGGACTGAAGCTCTTTGGCTGAAAATTATAAATAGCCCTCCCTAAATTAAATTTTTCAAGCTGGAGTTTCTGGCTTGAAAAAATGGCTGCCGGAGCACCCCTCGGAGTGGTGTTAGAGCCGGGCTGCACCTGGGCAGTGATTTTGGTGGCTAAATGCATCTGATACTATCAGGATGACACCCGCTTCTAATTTTAAGCCAGCTCAGGTAAGCCGGTTTATAACCTAATGCATAATCTTCTAAGAGAGTGTGACCTGCCCAAGGTCACCCAGTATGTTTCCATGGCTGAGTGGGGATTTGCACTCTGGTCTCCCTGAGTCTTAGCCCAACATTGAGCCTTTGCAGACTGCCAGAAATAGTGCACATTAAATTGAGGCACTGCTCTGTCTCAGTGCTAGGGAGTCATGGGAATTGTATTTTTTTCTGGGACATTGAGCCTTCTCTGTCAGAGAGCTCTGGTGCCACAATAAAATACAGTTCCCATGATTCCGTAGCACTGAGCCAGGGCAGTGCCTCAATTTAATGTGCACTATTTCTGGCAGTCTGCAAAGGCCCATTATCTCAAAATTACAGTCTCTTCTTTCTTACATTACTGTGCCTTATTTTCAAAAATAAATAGGATCAGCTGAAAGGGCAGATGACTGGAAAGAATGAAGGAAGTAATTCAAGCCATTCCTCCCATGTCAAGGATTCTTTGCCTGAAGGTGCTGTTTATGCTGGAAAAGGTAAAGGTATTCCCCGCTGACAAGGTTGTCAAGTTGTGTCCGACTGTAGGGGGGTGGTGCTCATCTCCATTACTAAGCCAAAGAGCCAGTGTAGTCAGAGACCACTCTATGATCATGTGGCCAGAATGATTGCATAGAACACTGTTTACCTTTCCACCAAAGTGGTACGTATTTATTTACTTGCATTTGCTCTGCCCCAGAATGTCTATTGTTTTAATTGTTTTAATTTTACCTATTGTTTTCAATTTTTGCTTATTGTTTTAATTTAGGTTTTAATTGAGACTTGCATTTAATGTATTTTTAATGGGGGGTTAATATGTTTGTTTAGATTGTTTAGTTGCTTATTGTCAGGGTTTTTTTGTACTTGATTTTAGATGTAAGCCTCCTTGATTGCTATGGCAAAAGGCAGGGTATAAATAAATTATTATTATTATTATTATTATTATTATTATTATTATTATACTTTTGAACTGCTAGGTTGACAGAAGCTGGGACTAGTGATGGGAGCTCACCCCATCATGCAGCACCTGGGCCTGGAAGGAAGGAAGAATTTACTAGAAGGAAGGAAGGATTTCCTTATTTTACTGCATGCTTCCCCAGCCTGGCACCCCCGTGGTAAGTTGGACTACAACTACCACCATCACCAGTTAGTGTGACAGCAGGAGGACATTGGGTTGGGGAAACTACTTTGCAGAAATTATTTCCCAATTTAAGGTTTAT
Source organism: Phrynosoma blainvillii (assembly GCA_026167975.1). Taxonomy (NCBI): domain Eukaryota; kingdom Metazoa; phylum Chordata; class Lepidosauria; order Squamata; family Phrynosomatidae; genus Phrynosoma; species Phrynosoma blainvillii. The sequence continues at coordinate 289,588,181 of JANUYF010000003.1, forward strand.
CAGAGCACCCCAGATTCCACCTAAATGTGTGGCAACTATACCAGCTCTACCTTTAAATGTAAAGGCAGGATATTAAAAGTGTTTGCTTTCTGTTTTTTGACCCATTATTTTAAGCTCCCTTTAGAATACCTTCTAGCGTTTTGTCACATCTGTTCCCATTTGAGTGAACAGATGTGACTTTAGGACTCACCTGGAACAGCTATGTTGAATAAAGGAGTATTACATTTATACAAGGCAGACTCAACTACTAGTCAGTCATCATTCCAGTTCAGGAAAATGGTTAGCACTGGCATATTCTTCAGTGTTTATCTATCTATTTATCCAACCCAACCTACTCCCAGCATGCTGCATATCCTCCAAGGACTCATAACCACTTTTGTTAGCGCAAAAGCAGTTATGGAATCAAGACTCATGAACTGATGCTCACTGTTGAACTGGGAAAATATTTAGTTCCATAAAAGAATTAACCTTTTTATGGTGGCCAATTGGGACATGTCATCTATATAGGTACTGGTGAGCCGAAAATGTATAATCTTTTTAAAAACTACAATCTCTTCATCTGATATGAATGGCTCTTGTGCACAGGCAGTACTCACAATATTTTAGCCAATTTGTTTCATAAACAAACAAATATATGTTAAGGAGGAGTTCACTATATATGAATTTGCAACTGAAAGAGGACATTTATGAAGAACTGTCAGGGACTCAATTATTTCAAAACACAGATTTTGAGAAATACTTAAATGGCAATGCTGTCTTTCCAGCTGCTGGTGGTAGTAATGCAGAGAAGAGCAGCATCTTGTAATCTAAAACAGTGTTTCTTCTGATTTACATTACTGAGGTGAACCTTCCCACAAATAATGCCAGAATCAGTGTGCATGGAATTTATTCCTAAAATATATCCAAACCTTTCCCAAATAAAAGGACAGTACCAATTAATCATCTCTAATTTGAGCTTTTTAACAGCTTTTAAAATGTCCCAGCTTCTCTCTCCTTCTCTCACTTTCCTCCTCAGTTTACTACACTTGCTGCAGACTGAGTTCAAAGTAAAAAAGTAGTTTGCAATCAATTAACTCAGTAGGAGGGAGAGAAGAAGAAAGGAAGAATTTTACCCTTCCCTATAGGTTCAGGCAAAAGTTGCTCAGGCTGTTTCTTGTTCACTAATAACATTCACCATCTTGACCACTCTGATGTTGCTGAGGTTTTGATCTGTGAAATGTTGGAGGGTAGGGAAGTCCAGGGCAGGCCCTCATCATAACATTCCCAGGGAATGACATTCCCGCAGAGAATCCAAAGATGCAGGCTATGTTGACATTTTTTGCAGTTTTCCACCAGTAGTACCGTAGGTCTTTTAAAGATTAATGATTCTTTCCCACTCAAGATGAAGCCACACCAAAATAATTTGGGTTACAATACAGATCAACACATTGTGAAAATCTTTTCCCCTATGCAGCTACAGTTGTGATTTCAGCTACAATCAGAAGGAACAGGGGAGTCCAAAGGGGGTGGCAGATGATATTCCTAGCTAATCAAAACTTCCTGGGGCTTTGATCCTAGGAGCCCTGACTCCATTATACCACTGCCTGCGCATTTATAAAATTCAAAAGGCAATTTAAGGACTGACCTAGTTTTCAAAAGAGCACCCCACAGCTTGAGGTGTTTATAAGGCTCAAACAGGCTCTGAACTCGGATTCTACAAATATCTTTTTGACTGCAAGGATGTGAAGGTTGTGCTTTTGTTGATACTTTTAAAAAATGTTGTGGAGGAACAGAATCACGCCACAAGTCTCTTCTGTGATACACATTCCTCTATATGGCTTGCACTTCTTTTATAATGAATCACATTGTTCAAAACACACAGGCTTAAGGTGTGCCATGTCTATATCCCAGGATCAGTTCCTGATAGGAGAATTTGGGATCTGACTATATGCTATTTTATTTTGCATGCTACAACTCTTACATGTACACATTGGGAAGGTGTATATCTTTGTATATATAGTAGGTTTGCTAGATTGAAAACTGATGAGGGCTACTGTTCCTTTAACACTAGTGTAGAAGAGGGGAAAAAACATTCCTAAAGTTAGGGTTGTCTATGCCATTGTATTTTCCATTCTATGTATGGTTGTGAAAACTAGACAGTGAAGAAAGCTGTCAGGAAGAAAACAAAGTAATTTGAGATGGAGTGTTGGGGAAGAGTTCTCCAGATACTGTGAACTGCTAAAAAGACAAATATATGGGTCTTAGAGCAAATCAAACCTGAATTCTCCCTGGAAGCCAAGCTGACTTAACCGAGGCTGTCATATTTGGCCATATAATGAGAAGATATAACTCATTAGAAAAGACAATCATGCTTAGCAAAGTCGAAGGTAGTAGGAAAAGAGGAAGACCACATTCCAGATAGACAGATTAAATCAAAGAAGCCACGACCCTGAGCCTGCAAGACCTGAGCAGGGTGGTTGAGAGTAAGGTGACTTGGAAGACTTGCATTCATAGGGTAAGGCCATAAGTAGAAGTTGACTTGATGACAATTAACAACAAAGAAGATGGAAATTCAGCATGTGTTGCTTGTCTTGCAACCAGATAACAAGCAACACTGCTAAAATTCTGTCTGGTACACATCATTAAAAGGACAGGCATCCCCTTCACTCTGGCAACCCTATAGAGATAAGTGTTTCTACAGTGGCTAGGGGTCATTCAGACATCTTTTTTTTAGCTGAATAATGTGAATAAACCAACTCACACATTCTGGGTTTGTTATTCACATTTTTTTTTCATTGGAACTGCATCTCTTTGCATCTCTCCATATTCTGTTGCTCAGACATGCTCACCAGCCTTGAACATCCCCCCCCCCCCCCGCTTAAGGCTGCTGGTGACCCCTGGAAAAAACTGTCCCCAGCTGGGTCTCTGAAGGCAGTGGCAGCAGCAATGTCTCCCACTGCTCCCTGGAGCCACTGGCTGCCAAGAGATGGTGGGGGCAGGGATGAAACAAGAGAGCGAGAGGCCTCCTCTACTCTCATTGAAGGGGAAAGACAGTCGGGCATGCAGGGTTAAATCCCAGGTCTATTTGGATTGTTATTCACACTGCTGAAGATGCGAATCTTTTTAAAAAATTGGAAAAAAAACCCAGCACCAATTATCCCAGGTTACGTGTTGTGTTTTTTTTTGGCACTCCCCCCCCCCCCCGACTGAATCAAGTGCATCCAGGATGTATGTGAACAACAAAGATTCAACTCAGATTCAACCCAGATTATCTTCACCATCTGAATAACCCTTAGGAATGCTTCAAAGACACACTCCAGTTTACTGATGTGACATGGATATTTCTGCTATTTAGCTATAAGATGAGAGACAGATTCAGTCTTTCGTTTCTGCAGGCCAAGGGTCCCTGCACCTGTTTTTAGAACCTGGAATAGGCCTTAAATACTGAATCTCCCATAGCATGTATTTGTTGATGCTGTTTTTTTTTCTTTGTACCTGCAGGCTTTGTGGAGCAGAGAGAGGCTCAGAGCATCTGCAAGCACATTTCCCTTACAAATGAGGAATCTCATGTGTCTGGGATTAGGGGACAGCATCTGTTAATTAGTGATGTTAGCGGGAACTGTAATGACCAGCACTTGTACTTTTTTTCAATTGAAATTTCTGACTATGAGGATATTGAGAAGTCTGATCACTGGTCAAAATGGCTAATGTATCTTTAACTACATGTAAGAGGAAATAGATTAAATTAGCTGCAATCGAAGTCCCATTTCCTAGAATAGGTCAGAGATGTACAATTCAAAAGCTGCAAGATTAAGGGAATAGTCCAGGATTAAGGGAACCGTTTTATATGTTCTCTGCTAGAAAGCTAGGTTGGCTCTATTTTTGCTCTCCTTCTGCTGCTAATAAGCCTCAGTAGAGATCTTTGAATGTTAACTGTTTGATGCAGGTATTTTAATTGGGGTTCATTTTTTTTATTTTAATGGCCTTTTGAAGTTGTTGTATATCAGTGTTTTTAATATGATTGTTTAATTTTTCCTTATTAACTTGATTTATTAATTTTTTTACTTGCATTTTGTTTTACCCATATTAGGAACAGCCTTGGGTCCCATATTGGGAGAAAGGTGGAATATTCAATAAATAAATGAGTACTTCTGTGGGACAAGAAACTCAGTGAGACATACTTCAAAGCAGACATGTAAGGGACTGGACCTCAGGACATGTCCCACTGAATGTTTAATAGTGTTCCTATGTATTTTATTTATTAAAATATTTATATACTACCCTATATAACAAGATCTCATAATAAGTTTTTCATGGGAAAAGACATTTGGTTTACCACAGCCTTCTTCTGTGCAGTGCTAACAAGAGTTTGCCATTGTCTCTTGAGAGATCCTCTCCCAGTGAGTTATCTCCCCCCCCCCCACACACTACTGCTGCTGCCCAGTAGCTGCCCAGTACATTTAGATTGGTGCTTCAGCAAAAGACTATTCTGAAGGATAAACTCAAGGATATCATAGCCCTGAGTTTGTAGAATGTAAGCACAGCTGTTACTTAACAGCGTATCTTTTAGTTGTCTCACTCATAGGGTTGCCATAAGTTGAAATTGATGGCAATTAATAATAATAACAAATCACAACATCTAATGTGTAAAATCATACTATAAATTGCACAGAGGAAATATGATTTTAGTAGAGCTTAGAAAGTTTTATTTTTTAATTACAGCTCATGTTGGCTGGCAGGTTCTAGGAGTTGTAGCTCCAAACATTATTTTTCCAAGCTTTGATTTTTAAAAGCATATGATAGAACATATGTGATTTTCTAATGTCAATCAGAAGAAACTCCTCCCCCCCCCCACAAGCAAAGGGTTTTCTGTTTTGATATATAGCAGCTAATATATTGGCCCATTTAATTGTTTTTTGCAATAGCCATGGTGTGTAGAATGAATGAATTATGGGTGAGCATGCAGATACCCTGAGGAATTATCACCTCTGAGACACAATGGCACTGCATTTCTTAAAGGCAAATTCATACCATAAATTCATACCATACTTTCTTTAAAACATTAGTAAGATGAAAACAAACAGAGGTTAGAAACATAACTTAGAATATTGCAAAGATGAGAAAAGCAGAATCAGGGCCTTTACAGACTGCCAGAAATAATGTATCTTGAGGCCACTTTAACTGTCCTGGCTCAGTGCAAGGGATCATGGGAATTGTCTTTTTTTGGGGACATTGAGCCTTCTCTGTCAGAGAGCTCTGGTACCACAATAAACTACAGGTCCCATGATTCCTTAGCACTGAGCCAAGATAGTTAAAGTGGCCTCAAGTTGCATTATTTCTGCAGTCTGTCTAGCACAAGGACTATAGTGAAGATTTAAAATATCACCACCAACAAAACATGTTGAAATATTTTCAATGGAAGAGAATTTGACCATACCAGGTGTACTGCTATTTTAAATTTGGTGATGCCTGAGAGGTGGTATACTGTACTTAGGCCAGAATTGCCTATTTATCACTATAATACTTATAAAGTAAGGGATTGTGGAGAAAACAGGCAGATTAGAACATTGGAAGAACCAATAGGAGTGAGGTTTGAACAGCTAATGAGAGTAAAGCCAAGAAAAGATGGAGGATGCTCCCAGGAGCGATTATAAAAAGAGGGACAAGCAGTGTTTGGAGTTAGTTAGGGTTGACGTTCATTGTACCCTGAGTGATGAAGACCCATTGAGGCTAGGATATGCTGCTGTGAGGGGCAGTTTGAAAGGGTTTTAGGTACCCAAGACAGGGACAAGGAGTGTCCTTGATTAAAGGGGTGTAGTGTCCTGTGGGAGACATAGTGTTTGGTGACTAGTGTAGTCACAAGGTAACCAGAAGGGTTATAAGATACGTTTTGTGAGAACTTAGTCTGTAAGTGAACATATATATATATATATATATATAGCTATAAAGAAACAATTACAAAGACAAGCTGAAGAAAGTTAAACTGTATAACTAATAAAGTATATATATATATATATACCATATCCAGTGTGAACACCATCCACTAAGAGAGATACTGTATTTAGCCTGACTTGTAAATAAATTTATTACTTTGTTTCAACAAGCAGTTGTCTGAAGTGATTTCAGAAACATATTAAAAACACTATCAACAGTAAGAAAAGTCTTTCAGGTTTGGGACACACTAGATAGTGGGTGTGTGGCTTCACAGAATAGTTGGTTCCAAGCTAGGGGAAAATTTGAAACCCAGAGTGTTGGGATATGTAGGGGGGTTGAAGACTGCCAGAAATAGTGCAAATTGAGTCCACTTTTAGGGTTAGGGTTAGGGAATCATGGGAACTGTATTTTATTGTGGCACCAGAGTCCTAACCCTAAAAGTGGACTCAATTTGCACTATTTTTGGCAGTCTGCAACCCCCCGTAGTCAAAATGGAAACGTACAGATGTGGAAAAGTTCTAGCTGTGGAAGTTTTAGGTTGCAGGGGGATTACACAAAAACAACATAGCCAAGGTCAGTGTGTGTGTCTGGGAACACAGGATACAAAAGAAAAACAAATTAGGTCATCAGAGTGTGTGAGAACCACTGGTTACATGACATGAGACACAGGAAGAAGGCTGGGTTTAGAAGCTGTTTAGCAAATGTCTAAAAAGGTATCAACTTGGGGGTGGAGTTATTGAGTTTTGCCTTGAATGGATTGCTGGGCTTAGCCATGGAGTTTCCTTTGTTTTCTGCCTGTATGATGGATGTTCTACAATGTAAATAGTTATCATGTTAATCCTGCAACTGAAGAATAAAGAATCTTCTTTTGAAGATACTTTTATCTCTGGTCTGGTCATGGAATGCTGCAAGTTGGAGGGAGCTACAGATCTGGAGATGTATGGAGCTGATGAGTGGCAGTTCTGCACTCACTCTGCACACTCTCACCATAATTCCACATGGAGTGCTGGTATCCAGATGCTCTTCAGATTTAAGAGAGTACTGCGTTCAAGTTTCACAGTGAAAAATTGGTGGGATAGTGGCCATCGCCTTCACATAATTGGTGGCAATGGTAGCACACATTAAAAAGGAGTGAAAGGTTTTGACTGAATTTGGCAGTGCCACGTTGTCACCATCACAGGGATCTGTAAGGTATGATGGTAAGTTCACTGCATCTGTAGTGTCTTACACATACAGCTTTCAGTTGCTTCCAGGCATCTAGATTTTAAGGTTTGCAAAGAGTGGTGATGCCAAAGCAGAAAATGAATCCACGTTGGGTATCTGCCTTTAGGGTGTGGAGAAGAGCAGCTGTTTTGAATACCATTTAGACCAGTTCCATTGTGATAATTAGGAACACTGTGATAATGAGTATTGTGGATACTGCCAAGCCCCCAAAATGTAGAATGTGTTTGCAAATCCTCCAGCCTGGTTGCCTTCAAGCATCAGCCAGCTGACATCAAGCAGATGTGCTTAGGAAGCAGATAAATGCAATCTAGACCTAGTTGCCAGCTTTAAATTACTGGATGATCTTCAAAGAATACAATACCAACAGAAAATAATGGCACCTGAATTCCCCCCCCCCCCAAGTTCTTTTGCAGTGTTTAAAAAATTATTATTTTGGTCTTATATTGGAAATGTCTTGAAGGCACACAATAGCAACAACAGTATTCCACTAGCTAGTGCTCTCCAGATGTTTAGGCAATAGCCCCAGCACCTTGTCCAGCAATATGCAATTGGAGGTGATGTGAGACAAAATCCAGTACATCTGAAGAGCATATGGACTATTCCAGATAATGTTTACATGGGGTACAGCATAGTATTTAGTGTGGCCAGAATGTTCCTGTTTTATGTTTATATACAGTCTGTGCTGCAAAAGTTAATAAATAAACCCAACAAGTTCCTGGTATAAGCCATTTTCAGCCAGGATGTTTATTGAGAGTTTCCAAACACTTTCAGCTTCCATTGGCTTTTAAAGGATCTGAGAGCACTTGGCTGCTTTATGCTGTATGTACTTTCATAATCAGTAAATTAATCTTTCCTTCCATGCAACCTGCAGACTGGTGGAGACATTGTTACAGTGATCCAATTGCATGGGATGAAGGGGTTGAGATGGGATTCCTAGTCCCACCCCACACCCCAGCCCTTTTCTAAGCATATAGTGAATTGGTGGTATAGCTACTTCAGCAAGTGACCCAAATACCTTGGTTTGCCAAACAGACACAGACATTTTGAATACAGATTGAGATGCAATATAGTAAAAATGTGGCTGCACCGTGAAAAATCACAACAGTTCTAATAACGAGACACCCTTTCCATGAACATGAATTAAATGAGTGCAAACTATTGTACTTTTGTACAATGAACTCAGTTTGCAGCAATGAAAGTAAGCCAAAGATGAAAGGGGAAGTGGAGAAAGAAATTGGAACTGGAATATGTTAAAAGTAGCTGGAAAAGTGGGACAATAGAGGATTAATCAGGACTGTCCCTGCCAGATCAGGACAACTGGAAAGTATATGGATGCCTAAGCAGCCTGAAAGCTGGTGCAGGAGCAGAGCTTTGGAAAGTTAGGACTACAGCTTCAGTTACTCTTTAAGACTACAGCCACATGTCAGGAGCAGATTTGGGGAGCTGTAGTTCAGAAATGTACATCACCAAGTTCTGGGTAGGAGAAACTAATGGTGAAGCCTTTGCCCAAGTCCCAGGGAAAGCAACGCACATTCAGGGACTGTAGTTTTATTTGTGTCAGGGGGATTTTTTTTTTTTTTTTTTGCCAGGACTATGGGATTATCGACTACTCTCCCCTTCCCAATCTTCTTATATATATAAGAGCATATTTTAACAAATGTAAATCTGATCCAAACTCCAGTCACTACAGTAGAAATGCTCCACTTCAGCCTGATTTGCAGGTCTCAGAAAGCAGAAAGGTAATTTGTAAGTGGCCCAGAATGCACCCTCATTTGCTTGGGTGCAAGGCTAAATGTTTCAAAATATGTTCAGGCTCTTGTTTTACCACAGACTTCTTTCTGACATGAAAATGATGGGCATTAATGTGTGCAATTTCAAATCCATTTATGCACTTAGTACAGTACTAGCAATCAGTAATGGGTTTTTATTCTGAAGATACACTTGGGAGACATTGAAGTATAAAGGGTGTCAGTTCTCACATTACTAATTGTAGTGTGTGTGGGAGGGCACATACCTGAATACAAAGTACATGATTGTCCCATCAAATAGAAAAAGCCTATGTGACAGTGGAAATGAGCACACAGCTGTTTCTAAAGCTTAGAAGTAAAAACTCACAGAAGGGAGACAAGGGAGTTAATCTCTCTCTGTTTTCAACACACACACACACACACACACACACACACACACACACACTTGTATGTCACCTCATCACAGATTTTTTGAGGCAGCTTCCAGTCATAAAACAACATGCATTAAAACATCAAAACAACCAATAAACATATAAAAGATGAAAACAACTGAACATTTAAAAAGAAACCAAAGCAGCAGAAGATAAAACAACATGGTATAAAAGAGTAAAAAGTCCAAAAGCAGTAGTCCATAAAACTTACTGGCAAATAAACACTTTTGGGGACCATAGCATCTAGAATCCTCTGGCTAGATTGGCTATGTCATGCTGATTGGATGGACCTGAGAAATGTTCTCATTTTTAACAAAGATGGTGGAATGTCCCTACATCACACTGTTGACTCATGTTCAACTCGTGGTCTACTAGGACTCCTAGATCCCTTTCACATGAAGTCTCATTAAGCCAGGTGTCCCCCATCCTATACCTATGCATTTCATTTTTCCATCCTAAGTGCAGTACCTTACATTTCTCTGTGTTGAAATTCATTTTGGGCCTTTGCAGACTGCCAGAAATAGTGCAAATTGAGTCAAGTTTAACTGCCCTGACTTAGTGCTAGGGAATCATGGGAAATGTAATTTATTATGGCACCAGAGTTCTCTGACAGAGAAGGCTCAATGTCTCAGAAAAAAAAATACAATTCCCATGATTCCCTAGCACTGAGCCAGGGCAGTTAAAATGGACTCAATTTGCACTATTTCTAGCAGTCTGCAAAGGCCCTTTGTTAGCTTTGGCCCTATTAAGGTCTTCTTGAATTTTGATCCTGTTCTTTGGGGTATTAGTTACCCTTCCTAATTTGGCGTGATCTGCAAATTTGATAAGCTTGCCTTCTATTCTCTCCTCCAACTAATTGATAAAGATGTTGAATAGCACTGGGCCCAGGACAGAACCCTATGGCACCCCTCTGGTCATTCTCTCCAGGATGAAAAAGAACCATTGTTGAGCACCCTTTGGGTTTGGCTGGTCAACCAATTGCAAATCTACCTAACAGTCACATTGTCAAGCCCACATTTTATCAGCTTGTCTGCAAGAATATCATGGGGGACCTTGTCAAAGGCTTTACTGAAATTGAGATATACTATATCCACAGCATTCCCTTTGTCTACCAAGTTGGTAATTTTATCAAAAAAGGAGATCAGATTAGTCTGGCATGACTTGTTTCTTAGAAACCCAGGTTGACTTTTTGTGATAACTGCATTGCTTTCTAAATGTTCACAGACTCTGTTTAATGATCTGTTCTAGAATATTTCCTGGTATTGATGTTAGATTAGACTAACTGGATGATAGTTGTTGGGATCCTCCCCCCCCCTTTTTTTTTTTTGAAGATGGGGACAACATTTGCCCTCCTGGTTGGAGTTCTGCAGGCAGGAAAACTGATCTCACTCCCCCTATATCCCCAGTCCATCACTAGAGATGCAGGTGGGTGACCTCAGCTCCTTCTCACTGACTGCCAACTGCAGCCAGGTGCTGTGTGGTCACTTCCCACCTCAGGCTGCAAAAACTTGTGGCAGTATGCCCCGGCTATGGAAGGCTGCCTTCCAGGGACAGAATGGGGAACAGAACTGCACAGATGGAATATTACACTTCACCTGAGTGAAGTGTAGGATCATGGCTAGTAGGTCAGGGCCCTAGTAGAAGGACCTTTCCAAATGAATTTACAGTTAACCATTGACAGGTTTATATGGGAATATTAAAAACATACTGGGCCAATGCTACTGAGATCTCTACAGCAGCACAATGCCAGCACTTTGAAGTGTGCCTAGCAATACAAGGGAAAGTGGTGTGTAACCTGCGCCAGCTAGCAGCCTTTCTGCAGAAATCTGAAACAACTGATGCTTGCAAGAAGTCTTCTCAAGCAGCCACTTTGGGATACTAGTAATGCATGGATAAATTTACCCTGGTTACCCATTGTAGTGTTCATCCCTTTTTCATTCAGCTTCTTAAGAACATATGAATGTCCAGAGGGCCATCCTGCCCAACATTCTTTTCACAGATGGGCAATCAGTTGCCCACAGGGAGCCCACCAGCAAAGAGTGCAATGGCACCTTCAGTCTCGCTGATACATAGACTGTTGCTGCCCCTGATAATGAAAGTGACACAACCATCCTTACTGGTAGCCATGGATGGACCCATTGTGAATTAATCCAGTCTATCCAATCTCCTTTTGTAGCCAGCCTAGTCAACAGCAATCATTGCATCCTGTGGCAGTGGGTCCCACAGTTTAACTTGAGTTGTGTGGGGGGAAAAAAAATCACTTTATTTGTCCTGAATCTCCCACTGTTCAGCCTCAGTGGGTCACTCTGGCTCCTATTACTATGATAGATTCAGAAGAAGAAAAGCTATCAGCTTTCTACAAACCCTGCATAGTTTTATACATCTCTGTCATGTTACCTACCTTCCCCCTCCCCCGCTAACCTACACAGCCCTAAATGTTTTAACCTTTCCACATAGGGCAGTTTTTCAATTGTGCTTGGTTGCCCCTTTCTGTATCTTCTTCAGTGCTAAACATCCTTTTTGGGTACAGTGACAGCTGCACAGTATTTAGATGTAGTCACCCAATGGAGGGCAGTACAATATTGGCAGTTTTTAATTTAGATTCCTTTTCTAATTATGCCCAACATGATATTTGCCATTTTTACAGCACACACACACCGACTTGACATTTTCATCAGGCTGTTTATCACAATCCTGAGATCCCTTTCTTGTCCAGCTTCTGTCATTTCAGACTCTGTCAATGTACATGTGAAATTAGACTATTTCTCCAATATGCATCACTTTGTACTTGCTTACAATGAATGTCATTTCCCATTTTAATACCCATTCTTCCAGTTTGGAGAGATCCTTTTGAATACCTAGACAATCCATTGTTTGTCACTACAATCCTAAATAATGTCATTAGCAAACCTGATCATCCTATTACTTAACTCCAGATAATTTATTAACAAATACAGATCCCTGAGGGACCCCAGTATTCTCAACCCTCAATTAGAGAAGTGACTTGCTCTGCCCTTCCTGTTCTTTAGCCAGCTTTCAATGAGTAAGGATTTCTTTTACTTATTTCATGACCAGGTTTCCTGAAGAGACTTTGGTGCAGAATTTTATTAAAAGTCATTTGAAAAACCAAGTTAGATAATATCCATTAGATCACTTCTGCCCATGTATTTACTGTCACTTTCAAGGAACTCTAAATGGTTAGCGAAATAGGACTTAAAAACTGCAGAAATGATGTTGATTTACTTTCAGCAGGACTTGCTCTTTCACATTCTTGATGATTTTATTTTTAAATAACACTTTCCACCAATTTAGCTGGATTATACATTAAGATAACTGGCCAATAGTTTCCTGGATCTCTCCTTGATCTCTTTGTAACAATTGGTGTTATACAGAGGCAGATCTTAGAAACATGCTATATATTTTTGGTCAGAAGATCAGCAATTTTATTTTTCTTTCAGAACTTTCGAGTGGATACCATCTGGACTCTGTGATTTATTTATTTGTCATTTGTCAATGAAGTCTTGAATTTTCTCTCTTTACACTATCTGCCGCCTCCCCCTCCTCTCCTGGAAACATTAGTTCTGATATATATTTCCTTATATCTGGAGCAATGAAGACAGATGAAAAGAATTCAGTCACTTTCTCTGCAATCTCTCTATCATTCTTCAGAATGCCTTTAATTTCATTGTTATCCTAAAGTCCAACTGCCTCCTTGCTGACTTCCTGCTCTTCATGTATATACAAAAATTTTAAATTGTTGATTTTGATGCCATTTGAGATATATTCCTCAAAATGTTTTTTCCACACCCCTAATTGCATTTCCTTTGTGTAAGTCTGCATTCTTTTAAATCCACCTCCCTGGGACAAGATTTCCAGTTTCTGAACGAAGCCTTTTTATCTCTAGTTGGTCCCTTCACACTACTTGTTAGCCATGCTGGGGACCTCCTGGACATTGCAGTTCCCTTTCTCAGTGGACTTCTTCTAGGTTACAATGTATACACAATCCTCCACCATTCATATTCTGGCCTCTCTCTTTTTTTCTTACAGAGTGTTCCACACCACTGAAAATTAGTCCAAATGACTTTCTCTCTATCTCCTAGAGATACTGTCACCACAAGCCTAGTATAGTTTCCATAGAGAGAGGCAGCAATTCCCTAGGGTACTGGTATAGTACTCTGTGCTAACCTCTTAGGATGTGTGCTGATCTATGGAGAAACACATGTCTTAAGAGGTTAGCATACTGTCTCATGACTCAACAGTCCTGTTCTTTCCCCTTCCGTTGTCAGGACTTGGCTCCTTCCTTTTTGACAGTGAAAATGCTGCTCTTGGCAAACCCTTGTTATTTCAGCTAAGGCTCATCAACCATTCCTCTGTCACTAAATGCCTCATTATGTGCAATTAATGGACTGACTAAGAGCAGCTACAAAGTCGTTCTCCCTATGAACTCTCTTTGAGGCTGCTGGGTTACTTCTAGTGACTTTTTAATGCTGTCAGGTTCATTACCAAGTGCAGCTGGGTAAATGGGAGGAGGGGGAGGAGGCAGGGAGAGAAAGAAGGAAAAACTCAAAGCAAATGAGAGAGAAAATCCAGAATTTATGCAAATGTTGCCTTCAAACAGCTCCAGGCAGCGCAAGGCAAGGAGTGCTCTGTCTCCTGATGATAGGCCTGATTTGCATGCCTTAAAGCAGCCACCCCAATCCCTAACCTGGCACTCTCCAGAAGACTGCAATACTCAGTTGGCTGTGGGAATCTGGGGGCTGCAGCAAAACATCTGGGTGGGAGCACTAGATTAAGGACGGGGGCCTTAAAGGGACACATAAGGGACATCATGAAATTTAGTCAGTTTCAAACTGTTATTGATATGTACATACAGGCGCCCCACCATATCACTACCTTTCTGCAGTGGTGAGATTGTGATGTTCTTGTAAGGCAATACGGACAGTAGCAATGCTGCTGGGAAGTTCTCCCACATCAGACAAACTTTTGTTCAGGAGTCAGATTAAATGTGCCAAACAGCTACCAAGGAGCAGCAGTAGTATGTGTGTGAGTGTGTGTGTGTGAGAGAGAGACCGATGGAAGATTTCTAAGAGGAAGTGGTGTCATAGCTTACAGACAGTATAACAATACAGCTGCTTCGAGCTACAGAGACAGAATTTACTTTAGTTCCAACTAAAATCTGTCAACAAATATGGAAAACAAAACAATGGCCTACAGATTAGAAACCGTCAATAGATCATTTGATTGTATAGATCAGGGGTAGGCAACCTGTCCCCTTTAAGGGCCGAGGGACTTCAGCTCCCAGAATCCCAGGAGCTATTGGTCAACATGGGACTATTGGCCAACATGGCTGAGGCTTCTGGGAGCTGAAGTCCCTCGGCCCTTAAAGGGGACAGGTTGCCTACCCCTGGTATAGATAATGAAAAACCTTGAATAGCTCTTTAAGAAAAAGTGATGCCACAATTTGATTCTCCTGATGCTTAACATGTACTCAGGACATGAGGCTACTCTTAGGACAGAATATGGAGAAACAGAATGGCTTCCAATTAGCAATGGGGTCAGTCAATGCTGCATTTTATCATCCTATCTTTTTAAATTGTATGCTGAACATATCATACGTAAAGCAGGATTAGACTCAGAGGAAGGAGGCATGAGAACCGGAGGAAGGAACATCAACAATTTAAGATATGCAGATGACACCATACTACTAACAGAAAATAGCAAAGACTTGCAACTATTACTGAATAAGGTCAAGGAAAAAAGTGCAAAGCCTGGTTTACAGTTGAACATTAGGGAAACAAAAATAACAACCATGCATGATTTATATAACTTCAAAATAGATGACACAGACATTGAAATAATTAAAGATTTTCCATACCATGCCTTAGTCATTAATCAGAATGGATACTGCATCTAAGAAATCAGGACTAGGACCTAGAATGGCAACCATGAAGGAACTAGATAAGTTACTCAAGTGTAAAGATGTATCATTAAATACTAAAGTTAGGATTATTCATTCAACCTAATTTCCCATTTCTATGTAGGTTGTGAAAGCTGGAGAGTGAAGAAAGCTGATAGGAAGAAAAGTAACTCATTTGAAATGAGGTGCTGGTGAAGAATTCTCTGCATACCGTGGACTGCTACAAAGACAGATAAATGGTTGTTAGAGCAAATCAAGTCTGAACTCTCCCTAGAAGCCAAAATGTCTAAACTTAAGACTGTCATACTTTGGCCATATAATGAGAAGGCATGACTCACTAGAAAAGATGATAAGACTTGGCAAGGTGGAAGGCAGTAGGAAAAGAGGAAGAACACATTCCAGATGGCTAGACTCCATCAAGGAGTCTGCAAGACCTGATCAGGTAGATGAAAATAGAATGATTTGAAGGTCTCTCATGCATCAGGTCACTGTAAGTCAAAGTTGACTTGATGACAGTTAATTACAACAACAGAACAACAATATGCATGCACTGTGTTTGTATGAACACGTTTTCCCTTCCTGTGAAATAGCTGCTATAAAATTCTTGAAACACAGACACACATAGAGGAAAGCTGACATAAGAAAATAGAAAGAAAATGCTTGTATCCTGTCCCACATTCTTGTCATTTGAGAAATATGATATTAACATATACTTCTGAAGAAAGGTTGATTTGTCTTTATGCCTCTCAGGGCTCATCTGTGTGCAATGCTATACTAGCTCATACTGAAGATTTATTTATTTATTCCTTTCCAATTTAAAAAAATCCTGTACACCAGCAGTTCAAATCCACAATAGAAAATGACCAGTCCACAAAATATCACAATAAAACCATATGAAAACCAGGTGAGAGCAGACAAACTCATCTTTCCCTATCTAAATATTTTTCATCCCATTTCTTCACTCTTGCTGATATGTCCCCAGAACTCTCTTTTTGGGCAGAACAGCTATTACAACCCCCCACTAGCTGAAGCAGGCTCATTTGAATGTATGTCTCTACCAATAAGTGATGCAAAGTGAGATATCTGGAGTGGAATAGGTCCTGGGGAGTTCCCACATAATAGAGGCAGAGATACAAAATTAACTCTCAGTCCATGAAGGCAAGCTGCAGAATCCAAGTTCTGGGCAATTTCTTTTTTAGACCAACTGAAATGTCAGAACACCTCTTCATGTTCTTCTGGAATACCTCTTCAGGCTACATGTAGAAAAAAGCAGGGAGTGAGTTGTACAAGGGTGGGCTATTGCACCTAACTTTAGATGAGTATTGGAATCATGAAGCTCCTCAGATGCTGCTGGACTCCCAGCAACTCTAGCTACCATAGGAAATGGTGAAGAATGCTGGGAGTGGCAGTCCAACAACTTCTGGAGGCCCATGACACAGGTGAGAATTAAAACAGGTATTTTCTGGCTAAAATCCTATATGCCTACTTTTCTAATTTATCTAATGGGACTTTCTCCTGAGTTGGCATAGGGTTGCAATCAGGGATGCAGCTATCAAGTGGCATGAGGGCATTGCCCCCTCAAAAAGAATTCTGCCCTCCCCACCAAGAATTTTCCCTTCGATTCCCAACTTTCTAGCATTGTGATAATTTCAAACATCAGTTGAGCATTTGGTAATTCAGTTGAGGCATCCAAAGAGGAGCCTACATACCCTAAAGCAGGGGTAGGCAAGCTTTCCCCTTTAAGGGCCGAGGGACTTCAGCTCCCAGAAGCCTCAGCCATGTTGGCCAATAGTCCCATGTTGGCCAATAGCTCCTGGGATTCTGGGAGCTGAAGTCCCTCGGCCCTTAAAGGGGAAAGGTTGCCTACCCCTGCCCTAAAGGCACCAGATCACATCTGGTCTTGGAAGCTAATCAGGGCCATGCCCATATGGCAGAAAAATGGGATATAAAATTGGCTTCCATCTGG
Organism: Phrynosoma blainvillii; assembly: GCA_026167975.1. Lineage (NCBI taxonomy): Eukaryota > Metazoa > Chordata > Lepidosauria > Squamata > Phrynosomatidae > Phrynosoma > Phrynosoma blainvillii. Next base: position 289,605,380 of record JANUYF010000003.1, read on the forward strand.
GAGAAAAGTGAGGAAATAAATAAATAAATAAATAGGGCTTTGAAGAAAAACCACCAAGGAATACCAGGTTCTTTAGGCTGTATTTCAGAGGAAGGCAAAGGCAAACCATCTTTGATATTCCTTGCCTAAGAAAACCATGTGAAATTCATGGGGTCATCATAAGTTGACAGGCAACTTGAAGGCACATATGCACACACACTACCAAAGAAAAAGGGCAGGCAGAGTTGCCATGAGAATGTAAACACTGCAAATATAAGAATTCTAAGTGTGAACAACTGGCACTGAAGGAAAATTTAATTTGATGGGGCAGAATTTTTATTTGGGGGTACAATACTATCATTTTGCACCCTGCCTGCAGGCTACATCCCTGGTTGCACTGTCAAATAAACATATTAAATAGCTGCATACCTAAAGGCAGGACAGTCCAATTTGTTTGTTACAATAAACAAAACAAGTCATGTCTCCCTCACTCAGATATCCAGAAATATCAGGCAATGATTTGACATAGATTTACACAGTTTCTTTCTAACATTGCTTTGCTAATTCTTGACTGGTGAGGGAAATAAATTCTGCCCATGTTCAGTTCACTTTTTCAGCTCATTACACCATATCTTCCAGGTTTTACTTTGGCTCTTAAAAACAGATTCCAAGAATCAGTTTTTGGTGAATCACTGCTCCAATTAAGTCCTGAACATATTTGCTTTCTCACAGAGCTTAGAAAAGTTAATTTTGTGGCCTATACTTCCCAGCATACTTCTCCCCATAGATTTTCCAAGCTTTGCTTTTTCACTATCTAGATGTCTCTGGTAAATCAACAATAATTATGGATGAAAGATTTCGCTCCAGATTCTGAATGCTACACAATACACAACATTTTGTCAGCTTCCCTGTTCAAGGCTGGAAAGTAATCATGAAACCACAAGATGCATTTGTGCAAGATGTGTTCTTTAGAATTTTAACCACACATAGGTTATTTCCCAGGAAGATTGTCAAAGGTAAGAAAACAGTGATTAAACTGGATTTTGTGCAAAATGAGTGTAAGAGAGAGGCTGATACCTTGAGATGTATGGAGAAGCTGGCTGATTGAGGCAATGCTCACAAGGATAGGTTGCATCTCTGATGCATGACCTGGATTCGAAGTTTTTCTTTTTCTATCCACGTCTTTAAAAACTTGGCTGTGATCCCTCATGCATTTCTCTTCACTAAGGGATTGACACCTGGAGGTATGGAAGCCTCTAACCCTGACCTCACAAAGCTCTTAAGCATGTGCCTAGCTTTAACCACCAAATAGTAATCCTATTGTGATTATTAATTTGCTTGAAGTTAAGCATGTGCTCGAATGCTTTTGCAAGATGAAAGCATGGGTATTCAGACCCAAAGCCATCTACAATTTCATAGTAATCAAATGTTGCCTCTCATGAAAAGAAATTAGAGTGTATTTGACATTTCTGGCAAGTGTTTTTGACATTTCTGGCCTTTCAGTGGTTAGCAGAAATAAATGGCATTGTTTCTGTCTTAATCTAGTATTCCATATTTTTGACTGTACAATTGCCCTGGCTGAAATCCTTCATCATGCATTTACAGTATAATTGTTGGGAAACAAAGACCTAATTTTGGGGAAATTTATAATTAGCTCAAATGTGAGAGGGAAGCGTCCAACTTTGCTTCCGAGACCTTATCCAATTGTATACCAGAGATGTAAGAGTTCTGGCAAGGAATGACACTGAAATGGATCAAACTACAATTAAAGTCTAAAATATTTATTAATATAGCAAGCAAATGCGGCACACACACACACACACACACACACACTAGAAGAATAAGCGGGAAAGAGTGAGAGCGGGGGAAGGCAAAGAGGGAAACCAGGATAGAGGGGGATATACTCACGCCAAGCGACTCCTCTGGACTTCTGGCAGTGAATGAGGATGAGTTCCGTGGAAGGGGCATGACCGGCAAGAGAGGGGCCCACGGGAACTATCTCAGAGTGCAGACCGACAGAGATTCAGCATGCACTTCCAAAGTAGCACAAGGTCTGCTAAAATCCAGGGGTTCTTATAGGGAATTTCTGCCTCCTGGCCATGAGTTAGACAATAGATGGACAAAGGCTTTATGGGTTTACTATTGTTACCTAAGTCTCGGCATAGTCTAAACAATGCATTTGGTTTCAGAACTATCAAGGAAAGGAAGCTAGAGAAAGGGGTGCAATCAGATCTGATCACTGTCCCATTAAGTGTGAGACTAAGGGGGGGTTGCAGACTGCCAGAAATAGTGCAAATTAAGTCCACTTTTAGGGTTAGGGTTAGGGAATCATGGGAACTGTATTTTATTGTGGCACCAGAGCTCTCTGACAGAGAAGGCTCAATGTCTCAGAAAAAAACCCAATTCCCATGATTCCCTAGCACTAACCCTAACCCTAAAAGTGGACTCAATTTGCACTATTTCTGGCAGTCTGCAACCCCCCTAAGACAAATAAACTCCATTATGTATCTTTTTCAATATAATGGGATATTCCCAAGGGCAACTGCCAAAACCTGGCTGTCCAGGAAATCTTTAGTGGTCTTGAGCACTTCAGCTTGCTTACCTGACCTTACATTTAGGGGATTATGGCTGCCATCTCCCAAGGGTCAGGCTGGGGTCATAGGGAACTCCACATGGGTAAAATATATAGGGAAAATGGAGCACATTCACTAACATAATACTCAGTCCATAAAACTATGCATATTTCCCTCCCTTCCCCCCTCACAAGTTGCCAAGCTGTTAAACAGCTGTGGACGAAAAGGAGACCAAGCAATGGGGATTGCCTCCCATCCACACTGCCCTTCTCCAAAGAGAGGAGGTTGAAGAACAAGGTCATTGTTTCTCTTCCTGGAGAAATCCAGTAGAGATGGGAGGCAGTCCCTACTGCTCAGTTTCCACTCCCTCCCCCTTGATGGCTTTTGAACAGCCATATAGGGCCCTCTGGATGCTTGACATCTGCTGGAGATTTTGGATAAAATGCAAGAGCCCTTGCATCCCATCCAAAACAAGATGTACACATGCGTAACCTTGAGTCATGTGTGTGTATATCACCAGGAGGATTTCAGCCTGCACCTCATGTATTACAGATTTTTTCATCATCATTGTCTTCTACTTGCAACCCTCCTGTTTTTCCTCCTACTTTATCCATTTTTACAGGTGGTCCAGCCAATGTCACCTTACACTTGGAACAATTCTGCATTTTCCCAGTGCTTCAGTCTTTTTCCCTTTTCACACACACACACACACACACACACACACACTTTTGAATGGTAATGCTAGCAACCCTCCATTTAGAAACACCCATAGGCCAAGGTCCTACATTAAAGCTGGTGAGTGTTAATACTCCTCCAGTACAGTTCTGTGTCTACTCCTTGAGTATGTCTTTTTTTGGGATGTGGCACAAGTAGCAATCCTCCATAACCTGTCAAGCTCTGGGAGGGTTCAATGTTGGTGCTTACCAAAAGGGAGAGGAGAAAGTGGGGAGGCAATTCTGCAGTGATGTAGACTTGAGTTGATTGACTCAAACTCATGTTGGCTCAAGTCACTTCAGTGATTCAATGTAATAAATAATAATAGTAAATGATGCACTGACTCAACTCGCAACTTGTATATTTTTTTAGCAATTGACTTGCTGGCATCATTCACTTGGAATAGAAAGCAAGATCTGTCCTCAGAGAACAGGGTGTGTTTCTCAGAGGGGAACAGCAAATGTGTTAGGCAATGGGCTTGAGGTTGAAGGATCCTTCTAAAGCTTTTGAAAAGCTTTAAAAAGATTCTCTGATGTGCAGCAGGGACAGTCTGCTGAGTAGACTTAAGACTAAAGAGATGGATTAAAGGAATTGAATACATCACTGAGATTCAGACATCAATGAACTGGCGCATCTCACCTCAAAGGGTGGAGGAAATAGAAGTGCATTCAGAGACAGAGCATGATTTATCCCTTCTTCTCAGTGCCGCAATGATTCAGTTGCCTCATTACTTTCTCCCTTCCACCAGTAAGCAGCAGTACCCCCCCCCCAAAAAAAAAAGGTTTGACAGGTCTGGGGGCAGGGAGTTTTGGATGTTGCACAAAGGGAACTTGCCAACAAAAAGAGAAACAAGTTGTTAGCTGCAGCAGAACTTCAGCTTCTCCTAGTACAAGAATAAGGAACTAATAGCCCTCCAGATGTTCTGGGATGTTCAGATACCATATGCCCAGGATAGTATAACCAGTGGCAAGGGAGGATGGGTGTTGCAGTCTTAACATCCTCAGTTTTACCTTTGGGAAATCTCTCCTTAATTTTATTTTTGTGTCAGACTGGAGAGACTGGGGTCATGTACCTCCATGTTAGCTCCAACTTATGGCAAACCTGTTATAGAGCTTTCTTGGCAAGATGACAATGGCAAGGGGAAGCTTGTCGTTGCTTTCAGAGAGAGTGTTTCAGCCGGTGGGTTTCCATGCCTGAGTGGGGATCTGAACACTTTTCTTCTAGAGTTCTAGTCCAACACTCCAACAGTCAACACTCAAACCACTACACTATACTAGCTTTCTTAGCTATCTCTGGAAAGAAGGCAGTGATTGCTTTGGAAGTGTTTGGCTCCATCCACATTTTCTTGGGACCCCCAGTCCCTCCAGCCTGGCACAAAATAAAATTAAGGTGAGATTTCCTAAAGGTAAATCTGAGGTCAGGAATTTCCCAGGGGAAGGGACTAGAAAACAGTAACTGAAGCTTATCTTGAAGATAAGCAAGATCAGGCATGGCAGATAAGCGTCTCTAACAGGCAACTTTCATGTCACATCTTCCCTCCAGTATATAGCCAAAGGTGACAGCTGAGGTTTGTCTTCTGAGTGCCAGACTTATTTTAGGCAGGTCAACAGTAAATGAGGCCTGGTTAATATAGAGAATAGATTCAGTGCCTTATATTGCTCCTCTAAAATTCAGATTAAAACCCAGAATGGACTCACTGCTCCTGAAATGGAAGCCATCAGGTGCCACACCTAGTACCCTTTGTATGTTTCATGTATACCCAGAAGACACTGCGCTGTTCTTTTTGTGACATCCAGGGCTTTGTCAGCAAGCAATCAAAAACAGAAAACATTCCCTGAATGTAGAATGTTTTAGAATCACCCATGATGCTAGAACTGCCTTCCCCAACTTGGCACCCTCTCAGATGCATTGTAACACAACACCCATCATCCTCACTCCATGTGCTGACTGGGGATGCCAGTAGATATTATCCAGCACAATTGGAGGATGCTGATTTGAAGACGGCTGCTCTAGATTTGGTAACACCACAGAAATACAGTTCTACTGCTATAGTAGACTTCTGCACTACTGCAGTATAAGATCTTACCAGGAAAATTTGATTTTTGCTTTGCTGACATTTCTGAGGTTAAAATTTGGAAGGATGGGGGAATCAAAATGTGATTAAGGCCAGAGTCTGCCTCTGTTTCACCAATGTAAATCAAGATCTAGTTTCTTCAAACAAAGAACCCTACATTGAACTACATATGAAGGACTATGCAGCAGAATCTGGCCCTTTAGTTTACAGATATGGTAGACTAAAGTTTGATTCCCCCCCCCCCCTTACAATTTGCTTTTTTTCTGCTCGAGGCATTCCTATCCCCTTCATTATGCCATATATAAAAGATTTGGGGAAGGGCAAAAAAGGGGAAAACAACCCAGCAACTTTCTTCACATTAACCCAAAGGAAAACATAAGAGAATTCTTCCCTTCAGTCCCAGTGTCTTCATAATAGTATTCAAGCTAGAAGCATCTCTGGGCCTTTGTTGTCTCTTAGTCAAGAGACGGGAGCTCTTAAGGTTGAGTTATAATGTTTTTTTAAAAAAATATTCTTTGAAGCCTTTTTGGCGGAGCGTGTGCATGCTGCTCCTGATAGAGATACTCATTTGAAGAGGAAGAAGAAAAGTCTCCTCTGTTCCCTCTTGGTTTGTGTCACTGTTTGATTCTGCTGCACTGCAGTTTTATGAAATTATTGGGGGGGGGGGGGAGAGGAAGTAGACAGCCCTCTCCTGACAATGACTTGTCAGCTTTCTGCTCTCGAGTTGGTGAAAGAAATGCATTAGATGCATTTCACATGCTAGTCTGAAACTCCAAAGAACCCCCCCTCCACACACATAAATACTCTACTTCCTTCCATGATTAGCATTGAGTAAGCAGAACACATTTGAACAGGAAAGGGGTCACAAGGCATTCATGCAGCTGAGGAAGACTGGAGCCTTACATCAAACAATGGGTCTAATTTTCTTTATAAGAGGATTAGAGGACGTTTGCTCTCCAGATGTTTTGGCTGAGACATCAATGCATGCTAGACAACATGGCCAATGGTAAGGGTTTCTGGGAGTTGTAATTCAGAACACGTGGAAGGCCAAAGTTCCCATAGTGATGGTGCCTATTTACTCCACCAGTCATATATGACTCACATTGGGAGGCATGGAGATGCACTATCCACAATGCTGCAGCCTTATTTGAGAACTCATTCCGAACAAGTCTCAAAGAGAAATGACAATGCAGAAAGAATCACAACCCTGAAACATCACCCAAGGAGACCTTCTGCTGTGCTTTCTGCAACCGGACTTGTTTATCTCGGATTGGCCTTTTTAGTCATCAGCGCACCTGCAGAAAGCGTGGGATGAGTCCTTCATGAATCTTCATTTGTGAAGAAAAGCCAGAGAGCATATGTGAAGAAGGGACCAAAAAGATGTATTTTAGGAGCATCACTGATGGGTGGTTGAAAGGCCTGTCCTCCAGGCACTTTCTTTTAGCTAAGATTGCATATGGTGTCAGAACTCATCTGAGACAAAAGTGTTTACGGAAATATGAATGAGCAGAGGTAAGCCATAGACAAAGAAACAATTTATATTCTTTTGCACTGCACTCCCAGCTTTGAGTTTGAATGGGGTAGCATTACATTTAAAAGAAAGACTTGGTCAAATTAGATTATACATTAATCACTTCTTTTTAAAGAGATGTTTCCCCAATATCTCTTTATGAAGGATATCTGTTTGTCATAACATGTGGCTTCCCTCACCTACACATCTTCCATTTAATGTGCTTTCTTTTCTGATTGGCCATTGGAAGGTAAACATGGCTATCTGATGGCTGAGACATGTATCCCTGCTGCAGTCCCATTGTTGGATGGAAAAATCAGATTGCTTTCCCTTTAACATCTAGTTTGTCACCTGTTGTGGTGCAAGATCTGTGAATTTAGAGATAAAGTATGATGTCTAATATAGTTCAGTATTGGGCAGCCATTTCTCTAAAGGATGTAATCTCTGATTGTCCCAGTGTTGTTTACACTTCACATAGGTCTAAGTCCCTTTGACCACAACGGGACTTACCACTGATAGTGTTCAGTAGGATAGTGTTCAGTAGACTCACTCCTCTTTCTCTCTTTAGATGACCTTAAACATACAGAAGCACAACTGTGATAGTTTCACTTAATTTAGTTTTGGTTCCGCTTCTTTTCTACAAAATAGTTAACAAACTCCACATAAATGATTTTGTTCCTATCCAAAAATGGAGACGTGCAACTGTGAATGACAGATCAGCATCAGCAACACTGTTGGTATTTTTATTAGGATTCCATGGCAACCCTGGTACATGATGTGGTGGCTTCCATGGAGCTGGATTTTCAAGATAAGAATTGTCCTGTAAATGACAGGTGATGGAACTTCTTCCCAACAATCTGACTTTACAAACTGGCTGCTAAGTCCAGATTCAAGCAGGACTCCAGTAAAAGTATGAAGACCTTTCTGCAGACCTTGGAAAAATTACTTTTTTGGATATTCACCATGATTTTGCTTATCAGGGCCCTGTCCACATGAGCTAAATAAAATGTCCCCCCCCCCATTCCCTTGGTGATCAGTCTGGATGATGCAGGACCCAATCCTCAGTTCTAGTGCAAATCGTCCAGATGATACCCAGCCAATTTGGCACCGAACCAAACCACCCTTTAAACAGTTTTAAATAAATCGCCTTTTGCTCTGGTTGTTCTAGGAAGTCTAGAGCCCCATGTAGCGATGCCAGGCACCTGCTTATAATGTGCCCTGCTGTACTGCCTGGAACTGCTGCTGCTGGCACAGGTCACTCATTCTGAGGTCAGAATGAGGAATCCAGCCATGTGATCAACACTGGGCACCTCGTTCTGACCTCAGGGTGACCAACTCATGCCAGCAGTGCTGGCACTGGTCAGCACAGGGGGATGCATTGTAAACAGTCTTCCAACACTGCAACAGATTGCCCAAGGTAATGGGGAAACACTGAGCCAGCTTTAGGGCAGAATATTCTGGACTGCCCATGCTGACTTGGCCTGAAAGATTCTGGGAGTTGTAGTTTTAAAATGTTAATATTTCTAAGATTTGTTCCCCCCCCCCCTTTGGTTTGATGCTGAAAGCTTACATTAAAACCAATATTTTGTTCCATTCTTTAGTTTTGCTCCAGAATCCGGAATACCTCAATGAAAATTCTAATGTTATGGTTGATATATAAGCATAATGTCATTTTTGTCTTGGGTCTATATCATATTGCTCATCTATTGAATTAGTTTGTTGTTGCTGTTGTTAACTGCCATGAAGCTCACTTCGAATTATGGTGACCCTATGCATGAGAGAGCTCCAAGGCACCCTGTCATCAACAACCCTGTTCAGGTCTTGCAGAATCAAGGCTGTGGCTTCCTTGATTCAGTCTATCCATCTGGAATGCAGTCTTTCTTTTTTCCTACTTCCTTCTATATTACCAAGCTTTATTGTCTTTTCTAATGAGTCATGTCTTCTCATGATATGACCAAAGTACAATAGTCTCAGTTTATTCATCTTGGCTTCTAGGGAGAGTTCAGCCATGATACTTTAGTGCCTTAGAGTCATTTCCAACTTATGGTGATCCTAAGGTGAGCCTAACGAGGGGTTTTCTTGACAATATTTGATCAAAGAAGGTTTGTCATTGCCTTCCTCTGAGGCCGAGAGCATGTGACTTGCCAAGGTCACCCAGTGCTCTAGGACCCATTTATTTGTCTTTTTAGCAGTCCACTTCTCCAGCACCCCATTTCAAATGAGTTGTTTTTCTTTCTACCAGCTTTCTTCACTGTTCAGCTCTTGCAGCCATACATAGAAATTGGAAATACAATGGCACAGACAATCCTAACTACAGTTTAATGACATATTGTAATGCTTCAGGATCTTGTCTAGTTCCTTCATAGGTGTCCTTCCTGCTCCCAGTCTTCTTCTGATTTCCTGATTGCAATCTCCATTCTGATTAATGACTGAGCCAAAGTATGGAAAATCTTGAACTATTTCAACATCTTCATTATATATTTTAAAATTATGTGAATTGTCTGTGGTCATTATTTTTGTTTTCTTAATGTTCAAGCATAGACCTGCCTTTCTTCAATATTTGTTCAATGTCTTTGCTATTTTCTATTTGTAGAATGGTGTCATTGTATATCCTAAGTTGTTGTTGTTCCTTCCTCCAATTTTCATGCCTCCTTCCTCTGAGTCTAATCCAACTTTATGTATGATATCTTCAGCATACAAATTAAACAGATAGAGTGATAAAATGTAACCTTGCCTGACCATCTTGCCACCTGGAAACCATTCTGTTTCTCCATATTCTATACTAACTGTTATCTTGAGCACACATTACACATCAGGACAATAAAATGTTGTGGCACACCCATTTCTTTAATAGTGACCCATAGTTTTTCATGATCTATGCAATCAAAGGCATTTTTATAACCTATAAAGCACTGGCTGATGTTCTTTTAAATTTTTGATGCACTCCATTATCTAATGTATGTTTGCAATATGATCCCTTGTGTTTCTTTTTTCCCTAAATCCAGCTGGATAATCTGGCACTTCTTTCTCACTCAATAATAATAATAATAATAATAATAATAAAATTTATTTTTATCCTGCCCCTCTGTGTAATACAACTGGGGTGGCTTACAACATTAAAAATATGCATTCATATCCCACAATCCCACCCACCCCTTAAAATACTATTAAACAGTGACAATTTAAAACACAGTTAAAATAATAACACAAATAAACAAATAACAATGACTACAGCCAAATCAGGGATATGCAGGATGGCTGTCTTTTGGTGGCCAGGATATCTATTCAGGAAAGGCCTGCTGGAAGAGATCCGTCTTAATAGCCTTTTTAAAGCAGTTTAAGGTGATAATATGACGGATCTCATCTGGCAGGCCATTCCATAATCTGGAAGTAGTTGCAGAAAAGAACCTCTGGGCAATTACAGACAGTCTAGTTTTTATAGGCTGCAGTAAATTCCTCCCAGAGAACTTGAGTGCGGGGTGGATTATATGGAAAGAGGCGGTCCCGAAGATAGGTTGGACCCAAGCCATTTAGGGCTTTAAAGGTGATAACCAACATCTTGTACTGGGCGCAGAAACTGATAGGCAGCCAGTGAAGTGTTATATGGTCTCTTCTAGTTGTTCCTGAGACCAACCTGTCTGTCATATTCTGTACTAGTTGAAGTTTCTGGACCATGTATGAGGGTAGACCCATGTAGAGCGCATTACAGAAATCAAGACAAGAGGTTACCAGCGCATGTACTACAGTTTTAAGGTCCATAACTTCCAGGAAAGTGCGCAGCTGGCATATCAGCCGAAGCTGATAACAGGCACTCCTGACTGTCGCATTTACCTGATTTATCATCTGAAGTGACAGATCCAGGAGCAGACCCAGACTGTGAACATAGTCCTTAGAGGAGAGAGTGACCCCATCCAGCACTAGAGGTTGTATCCCAATACATGGGTTTCGGGCCGCTACTGTAAGTAGCTCCATTTTGTCTGGATTTAGTCTCAATCTGTTTTTCCTCATCCAGTCCATTACCGTTTTAAGACAATCATTGAGAGGAATATATACTGAATAGCATTGGGGACAGGATGGTGCCTTGTGGGATGCCACAATTAACCTCTTTCTTTGTAGAGCAACTGTCCCTGAGCATCACCCTCTGGAATCTGCCTGAGAGGAAGGAACGGAACCATTGCAGTGCAGTTCCTCCAATTCCTAACTTTCTTAGGCAATCCAAGAGGATGTCGTGATCTATTGTATCAAAAGCCGCTGAGAGGTCCAGTAGCACCAACAGGGTCACACTACTCCTGTCGATGCCCAGATGAAGGTCATCAGCTAAGGCAACCATGGCAGTCTCAACTCCATATCCTGTCCTAAAGCCACTTTGAAATGGATCTAGATAATCGGTTTCCTCCAAGACAGCTTGGAGTTGAAGAACAACCTCCCTCTCAATCACTTTGCTGAGAAAAGGTAGTCGCGAAACTGGACTATTGTTAGAATCCTGTTAGTATTCTATCAGATATGTAGTATAGTGTGGGGATGATGGGAAGGTGGGTTAGTTATGTTAGAGTGCAGGTGCTTTATCAAGTGACCTTGGGTGGCTGGCTCGGCTAGCTGGGAACGGACGAGATGTTTGGGAAAAGGAAGGAGGGGTTGAGAGCACGGGCTTTTTGCACATTCTTTTCACTAACTGTAGGGGGGGATTTTTTCAGTCTCAGCTAAAACGTCTGATAGCCAGGACTGACCTATGGATCTTCCAATAAAGTTCTGTTAATTCTTTAATTAAACTGACTGGTTGGTTGTCTAAAGGTGCTGCTGTCTATTTCATGACAGTTAGCTGAGACTCACACCAAGTTCAACTTTATTTTTGGTATTTTGTTCCTGCTCCTGGAGAGATGGAGGCAGGAGTGGAGATGTCCTCCAAAGAGGGTCAAACCCCAGAGGATGGAGGGGAACCTCGGGCGGAGGACAGAGGAACCGGAGCGGTGCCAAAGACCGGAGGGCCACAATTGCCACAGACCCCACTAGTGTCTGGGAGATGGTTCGGTGCTCCGGTGGCCCCAGTGCGCACAAAAGAACGCCGGCGGGCGGCGAGGTGGTTGGATTGGAACACCGGGTTCACGCAACCACTACAGCTGTCCTCGGGAGAGGGGACCGACGTGGAGATGCAGGTACAGCAGCTGAAATCTGAGGTGGAGGGGATGCGAGGTACCATGACCATGATGCTAGAGATCCTCCAACAGATTGCTGGAGATGGAGTAGGGGGTGCAGGAGCAGGAGCAGGAGCTGCCCGGGCCCCAGCCCCAGGTGGGCAACCCCAAGAGATGGGAGCAGGGGGAGAGGAAGCCTTGCCCCCAGGGCCCCCACCAGCAGTCCTCCCGCAGCCGAGGGCTCCAGATGCACAGGCTAAGAAGATGGGGGTCAAGTTCGATGGGGATTCCCAAACGCTGCCTTATTTCTTATCGCAAGTGGCAGATCATATGGAAGAGTGGGGCCCTGTTTTCCCTTCGGAATCAGCCAAGGTAAAGTGTGTGGCAAGGCATCTGCGGGGGGAGGCGGCCCGCTGGCTGGTGCAGCTCTACGATCGACGAGCGCCGGAGCTGGGGGACCTAGACGAATTTATGAGGGCCCTTAGGACTAGATTTGAAGACCCTTTCCAGGCCACCACTGCCCTGGCTGAACTAAAAGTTTTAAAACAAGGTTCCATGACAGTGGCTGCATATGCGGCAGAGTTCAGAAGGCTGGTGGCCCAAGTGCCTGACTGCCCTGAGGGAATGCAGATCCAATATTTTAAAGATGGACTGCGCCCAGAGATAGCCAAATGGGTGTTGATGATGGGAAAACCCCTCACAGCTATGGAATGGATCAGAGTGGCGGGAGAAGCGGAAGCCATCTTACATGAAGTAAAGATGTTAGATCAGAGACAAACCCAAGAGACCAAAGCGAAGGGGGGCCGAAGCCAAGCCCACAAGGGAAAACTTCCTACCGGCACTACAGAGACTGAGAGGGAGAGACGGCGCCGGTTAGGTCTATGCTTAAAATGCGGCCAAAAGGGGCACTTAATTGCTGCTTGCCCAGACATGGCCCAGGAGGGAAAGACCGGCTCCTCTCAGGGCCCCCCCCCGGCAGAGGCTCCAAGAAGGAAAAGAGTCAGCCGAAAAGAAAATCTTCTACTGAGCACAGCCTGAAAGTAGAAGAGCCCAAAGAACAGGAGGTCTGGACAGACTCAGACGACTCAGACAGTTTTACAAGCTCAGAGTCTGCCTTAGGAAGCGGCGAAAAACTTCCAGAGCCTGCCTTAGGAAGCGGCGAAAGGCGGGCTGTGGGAGCAGAGAGCCGCAAAAAGATGGTGAGTGGGGGCATTCCCCTGTTGTCTGTATCAGTGACTTTGATGGTGGGGCCCAAGAAAAAAGCTATGCAATTAATTGCAGCCATTGACTGTGGGTGTACAAGGTGCTTGATAAACCCTGCAGTAGTAGACAGTTTGAACATAGCCACCCACCCTCTGAGAGAGCCCATTCCCTTTGTTCAGATGGATGGATCTCTGATGGGGGGCCGTGCTGCAGAAAGAAAAACTGCTCCTGTGTGGCTAGGGATAGCAGACCATTGGGAACAGCTCCAGTTGGTGGTGGGAAATACTTATAATTACCACCTAATGTTGGGCATAGACTGGCTACACCATCACAACCCTGAGTTGCGCTGGAGGGAGAGACAGTTAATTTTCAATGATCTGGATTGTGCAAACCATTGCCTTGCCCACGGGATGGTGCTTCCCCCTCTTCTCCCCACGGTGGCGCTTCCCGGACAAATAGAGAAAGACGCAGCTGCTCACTTGGAAGGGCTGCCCAGAGACAGAGACATTGGGCACGGCGGGGAGGGGTTGCCAGTCATCCCTCCGGTTTACCGAGATTTAAAAGGGGTGTTTGAAGAGAGAGTGTGTGATGTGTTGCCTCCACACCGAGAAACAGACTGTGCTATTGAAATATTGCCAGGGGCACCCCTCCCTAAACCCAAACTGTATTCAATGACCCCAAAAGAGCTGGCCACATTGAAAGACTATATAGAAAAGAACTTGGCTCGAGGGTTCATTCGACCCTCCACTTCTACGTTTGCTGCTCCAGTATTTTTTAGGGAAAAAAAAGATGGTTCTTTGCGGCTGGTGGTAGACTATCGCAACCTAAATGGGATTTGCAGCACCAACAAGTACCCTTTGCCCCTAATGAAAGACATGTTGGGGAGACTGGGCACGGGCAAAATATTTACAAAATTGGACTTAAGAGATGCTTATCATCGAGTTAGGATTAAGGAGGGAGATGAATATAAGACTGCTTTCAACTGCCCTTTGGGGGCATTTGAGTACTTGGTTCTTCCTTTTGGACTGTCGGGGGCTCCCGGGATTTTTATGAGGCATATAAATGAAGTACTGCATGATTTGCTTTTTGAAGGTGTTCTGGTATATTTGGATGATGTGCTCATCTATTCTAAGGACTTAGACAGTCATGTCAAACTGGTGCGAGCGGTACTCAAAAGACTGTGGGATAACCAACTGTATGTGAAACTGTCCAAATGTCACTTTCACACCGAGAGACTAGATTTTTGGGGGTACCGAGTGTCTAACCAGGGCTTAGAAATGGATCCAGCTAAAGTACAAACAGTGTTGGATTGGGCACCCCCGAGAAATAGGAAAGATGTACAAAAGTTCCTGGGCTTTGCAAATTTCTACAGAGAGTTCATTCCTGACTTTGCTAAGATTGCATTGCCCATTACAGACTTACTCAAGACTAAAGATACACCCAAAAGTGGGGAGGGGGTTGCGTCCAAGCCTCCCAAGCCCTCCACTCCGATTCAATGGTCTGAAAAATGCCAGAGGGCTTTTGAACAACTAAAGCTGTTGTTTAGCTCTGAACCTATTTTAATTCACCCAGACCCAGCCAAACCCTTTGTGGTTCAAGTTGATGCCAGTGACTTTGCTATGGGGGCTGTCCTGCTACAAAAAGATGATAAAGATAAGCTTAGACCTTGTGCCTACCTGTCCAAGAAGTTCCAGGGGCCCCAATTATCTTGGCCGTGCTGGGAAAAAGAAGCTTATGCAGTTAAACATGCCCTAGAAAGCTGGAGACAATTCCTTGAGGGGGCGGCACACCCTTTTGAGGTATGGACGGATCACAGGAACTTAGAAGCGTTACAGACTCCCCGCAAACTGAGCCCCAAACAAAGGAGATGGGCTAAAGACTTTTATAAACATAACTTCAAGTTAAAGTTTTTCCCGGGCCACCAAAATATTTTAGCAGATGCATTATCCAGATTGCCACAGCATGGGGGAAAGGAGGCGGTTCCTTTTGAGACCATCTTTTCCCGGGAACAGTTGGGTTTGGCGGTAATCACACGCAGTAGAGCCAAGGCTTTAGTTCAACCCCCTTCACAGGGTGACTCACCACCGCCATTAGACGACCTGTTGCTAAAAATCCAGCAGGGGGCAGAAACAGATGAGTGGCTACAACAGCATAAAAATCAACTGTCTAAAAATGCACAAGACTTATGGGTGTGGAATTCAAAGATCTATGTTCCTGCTTCCTTAAGAAAAGACATCCTTCAGATATACCATGACTCTAAGGCAGCAGGGCATTGGGGATATTTAAAAACTTGGCACAAGATCCGCAGCACCTACTGGTGGGATGGAATTCGTGCAGATGTAGAGGCTTATGTTAAAAGTTGTCCAGTTTGCGCTAGAGCCAAACCAAGAGTGGGCAAGCCTAGAGGACTACTTCAACCTCTGCCTACACCAGAAGGACCTTGGAAACACATTGCTATGGATTTTATAACAGACCTGCCTCCTAGCAAGGGCCGAGACACTATTTGGGTGGTGGTAGATTTGTTTTCCAAACAAGTACATTATGTGGCCTGCAAGGGGATGCCTTCGGCCCCCAAATTAGCTGATCTGTTCATAGCACACATATATAGACTCCATGGTCTCCCAGACCGAATAATCTCCGATAGAGGCAGTTCATTTACTTCTAAATTTTGGAGGGTGCTACAAGACAAATTGGGGGTTCAATTGGCCCTTAGCATGGCTTTTCACCCGGAGACTGACGGTCAAAGCAAGAAGACTAACCAAAGTCTCCAGAGATACCTGCGTTCTTATACTAATTATCTGCAAGATGATTGGTTTGATCTACTTCCACATGCCGAGGTTGCTTTCAATAGCGCAGTGCACAGCAGCACTGGGAGCTCTCCCTTTTCAATTAACTATGGTTTTGAACCTAAGCTCCTCCCTGCCCTGCCTATAAATAAAACTGACCCGGTTCAGGTGACCCAGTGGGCTGATAAAGTCAGAGGGGCTTGGCCCACCATTGTCAAAGCTTTGCACGAAGCAAAAAAACAGTATAAAAATCAGGCTGACAAAAAAAGGGCAAAAGGTTGGGATATTAAGCCTGGTGATATGGTTTACCTTTCCACCAAGAACTTGAGGTCTAAGTTTCCTTCCAAAAAGCTAGGCCCAAAGTTTGTGGGTCCTTTTCCAGTTAATAGACTTGTTAATGATGTTACTGCTGAATTGATTCTTCCTAAGACCTATCGTCATCTTCATCCAGTTTTTCATTTCAGTTTGTTGAAACCTGATTGTGCTGTTGACCCCTGGAAATCCGTTGAGTCACCACCCCTTCCTTTGATGGTTGATGGACATCAACACTTTGAAGTTTCAAAGATTCTGGACTCTCGGGTTCATCGAGGCAGACTACAGTACCTGATCCGTTGGAAGCACTTCCCTGTTGACCATTCTGAATGGGTGTCTGCTGTTCATGTCAATGCTCCTGATCTGATTGCTCATTTTCATGAACGCTATCCAGACAAGCCTTCCTTGTCTTCAGTTGCTTGATGTTTCTTTTATTTTTTTGAGGAGGGTTTTCTGTTTTCTGGGGGGCAGCCTGTTAGAATCCTGTTAGTATTCTATCAGATATGTAGTATAGTGTGGGGATGATGGGAAGGTGGGTTAGTTATGTTAGAGTGCAGGTGCTTTATCAAGTGACCTTGGGTGGCTGGCTCGGCTAGCTGGGAATGGACGAGATGTTTGGGAAAAGGAAGGAGGGGTTGAGAGCACGGGCTTTTTGCACATTCTTTTCACTAACTGTAGGGGGGGATTTTTTCAGTCTCAGCTAAAACGTCTGATAGCCAGGACTGACCTATGGATCTTCCAATAAAGTTCTGTTAATTCTTTAATTAAACTGACTGGTTGGTTGTCTAAAGGTGCTGCTGTCTATTTCATGACAACTATAGCTGTTCATGTCCAGAGGATCCAGAGAAGATCTTTTCAGGAGCAGCCTAACTGCCACTTCCTTCAAGCAGGATGGAACATGACCTTCCCTAAGGGATGCACTGATGATGTCTCTAAGAAACATCCTCAAGGCATCTCCTTCTCCGGATGGCCAGACATGAAGGGCAAGG
The DNA here is from genome assembly GCA_026167975.1 of Phrynosoma blainvillii. Classification (NCBI taxonomy): domain Eukaryota; kingdom Metazoa; phylum Chordata; class Lepidosauria; order Squamata; family Phrynosomatidae; genus Phrynosoma; species Phrynosoma blainvillii. Next base: position 289,622,652 of record JANUYF010000003.1, read on the forward strand.
ATCAAGAGGGCAGGTTGTTTTCCTCACTCTACCAAGAAGCTTATCCACGTCATCAGTACTCAGAGATTGAAACTGAACCAGTATAACTTCCTCAACAGAGTTGCTGGACACCTCGTCAGTTGATTCTGTTGTATGAGAGATTTTATCTGCAAAGAAGTTGTTAAATGTATCACAGCAGGCCGTTGTAGAGTTAAGTAATGGGTTCTGCAGAGGTGGAACCTGTGTCAGTTTCCTTACCACCCTAAACAGCTCTGCCGGACAGGACTCTGCAGACACAATACGTGCAGAGGAGAAAGATTTCTGCTCTGCACGTATTGCCTCTCTAGAGGAACAAAGAAATTTCCTATGATGAGTCTTGTCAGATAAGAGTCGAGTTTTCTGCCAGATGCACTCTAGTCGTTGTCCAACCCGTTTCATCTTCCTAAGCTCTTCGGTATACCAAGGTTTACGATTTGAAGTGGAATGGAAAAGACGCTTGGGAGCGATTGTGTCAATAGCCTTGGTGAGATCGGTGTTCCAGGTATTTACCAAAGCTTTGATAGAATCACCGGTGTTACCAACCATTAAACCCTCTCAGGCAGGGGTAGCCAACCTTTCCCCTTTAAGGGCTGAGGGACTTAAGCTCCCAGAAGCCTCAGCCATGTTGGCCAATAGTCCCATGTTGGCCAATAGCTCCTGGGATTCTGGGAGCTGAAGTCCCTCGGCCCTTAAAGGGGAAAGGTTGCCTACCCCTGCTCTAAGGCTTTCTGGAATCCAATTGATTCCATAAGCCTTCAAAGGCAGACCATTCTAATGGGTCCACCACCCCTGCTGGGGTGGACAGTGGTTCTTAGTTCAGCCTTGATCAGGAAATGATCCGTCCATGACAATGCGGTGGTTTTAATAACCTTGCTCATGGATATTCCTGTTCTATACTGAAGACCGCGTCGAGATTATGACCCACACAATGAGTGAGCCCAACAACCAATTGGGATAGGCCCATGTTTGTCATGGATTCCATGAACTCTCAAGCCACACCTGTTAGATTCGACAAACTGGTCTCAAGTGGAATGTTGAAGTCGCCCAAGACTAAGAGTCTAGGCGACTCCAACAGCAACTCTGAGACCAGTTGTGTCAGCTCGGTTAAGGAGTCTGCTAGACAACGAGGTAGACGGTATACTAGCAGAATCCCCAAACTATCCTTAGTCCTCAGCCTTAGGTACATACACTCGAAGTGGACTGTGCTCCAGACAGGTATCCTGATCAAGGTGAGGTGGTTCTTGTGAACCAAAGCCACTCCATCTCCCCACCCACTTCCCCTTACCTATTCACTAACAGAGTACCCAGCTGGGAGGGCCTGCGTCCAGGTTATAGTGCTATCCTCTCCCAGCCAGGTCTCTGTAAAGCAAGCCAGGTTGGCATCCTCATCTAAGAAGAGGTCATAGATAGTATGGGTCTTATTTTTAACTGACCTGGCATTGCAAAGGAGCAAGGTAAGGTTCTGTAGAATGATTGGTATGCTCTCCAGTCCATTCCAGGAAACAGAGTGAACTGAAGGCAAGATAGCTTTCAGACATCGATCCTGCCTTCTTTTGTGACAACCCTTCACTCTGTTCCCGTCACACCTTCCTTTCCCCTGCATGACCTCAATTTCCTCTCCCAGATCACTCCCAGCCACACTTAGTTGTCCCTTATTCATAAAACCTTCCCACTTCCCTTAGATCTCTGCTGCACAACAAGAGCCTCCAATAGTCTGGGAGGCCATTGGGTTGGCAATTTAAACTCACCCCCATGCTTCTCTTGCATTACATGGCTGGCCAATAGCCCAGATAACACTGGGCAAAAGAAAAGAGAGAAAAAAGGGGGAAAAAAACACAGGCTTGGTGGCGACCTCTGGTCGCTCAGGCCGTGGAGGCTATCAGCAAGCAGGAAGCTGGTGTTTCAAAAAGGCCTTAGTCCTGCAAGGCAAGGCCTCAGTCCTGCAAGAGCCCAGTCTACTGAGGAAAGCAGAGGTCCAAAGCAGCAGAAGCCTCTTCCTCCCTGGAAATTTATATGGTAAATTTGATCTTTAATTTCTCAGATCTTGTGGAAAAGGTCTCTTGTTCTTCCTTTTTGTTGTCATCTTCTATTCCCCTGAATTGATCATTATATTAGTTCTCCTTGTACCTGTGCAAGTTGCATTTAGGCTTCTGATTCTATTTCTATCCCCTTTTGCTTCTCAACTGTCCTTAACTGCTTGTAATCTGTCATCCATTCTCTTTCTTTTTGAACTGAATTAGTTCCTGAATGGTAAGTCACCACTTATGTAAATCCTACGGAGATTTGGAAACTGAGTATTGTTGTTGAGAAAGCTCTCTGTTTTACTTGTCCAGCCAAGCCAAAAAAGCAAGACAAGTAAGGTATCTGAAATAAAAAACTGGCTTTATTCTACTGCGCAGAGAATAGGCTGCCAGGCACCTCAGGATGCAAAAACAAGCAGCACCAGATTCAGAGTGTACTTGCATTTTATACCTTTACTGATAACACATTCTTTAACCACTACCATATATGGTAGCACTATCCTAACCTACAGGTCACTGCAGATGTGATCTACTCTTGCAGACCACTCCTCTGGCCAATACACATTCCAAGCATACTTTGGCCAAAGGTTATATCAACAATGTATACATGTCTGAAGACACAGTGTGCTATCTTTTTAGAGCTAAATTTCTATCCATCAGCATCATGCTTCCAGAGGTCTCTAGGAAGTGTGAGTCTTTAACAACTGAGAAATGCCCTCAGATCACAAATTTTAGAAATTTCCAGTCTTTTGGGGGAGACAGGGAGTGACTGAGGCTGCAACTGCACAGAAATAATCCAGATTGGCACCACTTTAACTGCCATGGCTCAGTGCTATTGAATTCTGGAAATTTTAGTTTCTTGTGGCACCACAGCTGTCTGACAGAGAAGGCTAAATGTCTCACAAAACTACAGTTCCCAAAATTCCATAGCATTGAGCCATGGCAGTTAAAGTGGTGTCAACCTGGATTATTTCTGTAGTGTGGATGGATGCAGCCTGAGCATGGCCTGCAAGAGGCAAGGAACCATTTCACATTGCACCTAATAATTCTATTTAACAGCCATGGCAATATCATATGGAATACTAGGATTGGATCATGATGTTAGAATCATAGAATCATAGAGTTGGAAGAGACCACAAGGGCCATCCAGTCCAACCCCCTGCTATGCAGGAACTCCCAATTAAAGCATCCCTGACAGATGGCCATCCAGCCTCTGCTTAAAGACCTCCAAGGAAGGAGACTCCACTACTCTCCGAGGGAGTGTGTTCCACTGTCGAACTGCCCTTACTGTCAGGAAGTTCCTCCTAATGTTGAGGTGGAATCTCTTTTCTTGCAGCTTGCATCCATTGTTTTGGGTCCTAGTCTCTGGAGCAGCAGAAAACAAGCTTGTTCCCTCCTCAATATGACATCCCTTCAAATATTTAAACACGGCTATCATATCACCTCTCAACCTTCTCTTCTCCAGGCTAAACATGTTGTGTGCCTTCAAGTAGTTTCCAACTTATGGAAACCCTAGGGTGAACCTATCAAAGGGTTTTCTGTGGATGAGAGTGTGTGACAAAAGGCCTTTATAGACTGTCAGAAATAATGCAGCTTGAGGCCACTTTAACTGTCCTGGCTCAGTGCTAGGGAATGATGGGAATTGTATTTTTTTCTGGAACACTGAGCCTTCTCTGTCAGAGAACTCTGGTGCCACAATAAACTACATTTCCCATATTCCTTAGCACTGAGCCAGGACAGTTAAAGTGGCCTCAAGCTGCATTATTTCTGGCAGTCTATAAAGGCCCAAAGTCACCCAGTGGGTTTCCATGGCCGGCCAGGGAATTGAACCCTGATATCCAAAGTTGTCCAATGCTCAAACCACTACATAGGCCAATGTGTCATTTTGTAGTGTGTTTAACTGTTTTAACTTTTAACTGTTTAAATTTGTAATTTTAATTGTTATCTGATTTAATACTGTTTTAAGGGGGAGGGAGGGATTGTTGTTGGGATATTTCATGTGATTTTATTGTTGTAAGCCGCCTGGATTGGGTCCCCAAGGGGCGGGATATAAATAAATTTTATTATTATTATTATTACATCATACTGGCTCATTTGGAATATAGGGATGGACATTTAGAAATCTCAGCCAGAGAACTCTAGTACCTCTCCAAACTCCAAAATTCCTTAGGATGTTGCCATGAAGTGGAAGCATAGTGCTATAATGGTCCAGTGTGAAAGGGTCCTAGGAGGATCTACTGCAGATGTGGCTTACCTGCCCCTGGGTTAGAGTGACATATCTGGGGCCAGAATGGATTGCCAGATTCAGAACTGAGGAACATTTACAAACCACTTATAAATGGTTATACTTCCCTATAGTGCAGGAGAAAAGGGAGGTGCTGTTTCCCCTGCCATTTTCTCTCTGGGCCCCAGTCACTTCCTCCTTTCTGCTGTGTGCTTGGAGCCTTGCTCAGTTACAATAACTGCCACTTTTAAATCATCCCTCCAGAGTGAGGCATTGCTGGCAGTTTTCTTACAGCCCTGACATTATCCAATTTGACATTCCCAGTTTCATTGAAGATTTTGAGAGGAGGGCACATCTTTCCATTGAAGCAGTATTTTCACTTCTATTTTTACAGAGCTTCCTGTGCATCCAGATCCACCCTCAAAATGATGCTACCCACACACTGATATGTGGCTTACTCATTTCATTTTCACACAGTTGCTGACATTGCCAAACAAAACTCTATAATTGATAAAGGTTTGTAAAACAAACGTCCAGTGGTAGAGACTGAGAAGGAAAAGGAAGAGGGCGAGGCTTTATTATTGTTAGCACTATAGTTGGCAATTTGTAACAGATTTGGAAAGGAAGGTCTTTCCATATCTTATTCTTCCTAACTTAAGCTTCAGAGGTAGATGCTATAATATTCTACTGTTTCATATTTATGAAAGTGGAACAGGATCTTCAGCTTCTTTTCCTTTTTCATATCCCTCACTTCTTCAGGAAAGTGATTCCTGAACCACTCCTGGTGACACCTTACTTAACAGTAATTGGTGGCTGGTGGTTTCAGAAATTTCCATCCTTATTGGGAGTATTTTTGTCTTCTTCCCTGCTATTTTTGCTATTTTTGTCTTCCCTGCTAGGGTCTAACCCCACAGGCAAGATTACCTCATCTCAAAAAGGATGCTACTAAGCTGAAGAGGTCAGGGAATGACTACAGAACAAGATTACATTCATTCCAAGAAAGAGGAAATTAATTTTAGAAGAAAATATGACCAGCTGTGAATGACATATAGAACTTCATTCAGTAATGAACGGCATGGGAAGGTCCCTTTCTGTTCATGTGTTTAGAAACACAAACACATGTAAATTGTTTTTAAGCTGCTTTGGGATCTCCACACCAGGCCAAAAAGTTGCATGCAACTGTTTAAATAAGAAACAAAGAAACAAACAAATGCATTTTGGGCCCACCCATTAGTCCTTCTACGGACGTTATCACATGGGGAGTCGCGGGGAGAAAGTGGAAATAAACGGGCACGAGCGGAAGTCTTTAATTTACGGGATTTGTCCCATTCCGCCTCGTCTGATAACTAAATTCGAATTTAAAAGGGAGTTAATTCGAACAAAAAACTGATCTTTCATTTTCGGGATTTTTGAGGATTTGAAAAGATCGGGTTTTTGTTTGAATTAACCCCCTTTTAAATTCGAATTTAGTTATCAGATGAGGCGGAACGGGACAAATCCCGTAAATTAAAGTCTTCCGCTTGTCCCGTTTATTTCCACTTTCTCCCCACAACTCCCCGTGTGATAACGTCCTACCAATGGTATCATATGTGCAAGCTCTGTCTTATGACTCATGAATACATATATAGGTGCAGAGGTGCTTCCATGTAACATAAAACATGTATTAATGACCTGGGCTTTATGATATCATGGAGGAGCTTACGTACATACTGCCCTCCATTCAGACCTCCAGGAAACATCTGAGATTTGGAAAAAGGGAAAGTGGGGAGCCAACAAGTGTGTGTGTGTGTGTGTGTGTGTGTGTAAAATAAGAGCAGGGGGAAAGCTCCACTCCCTCATCCCTTCATGTATTTCATGAATGACTATGGGCATTCATCTCAGTTTACTAGAAAGAGAGCTTGGACAAGTGCTTTTTTGCACTACAACTTCCAGCATACTTTATCCAACAAAGACTCTGTCATGATTGGGGAGGGGCTTAGCCATGCTGATAGGGGAACTTTGGGAGCTGTAGTGCATATAGGAAGTTTACCAAGCTCTGACTAGAAGTTAGGTTCACATTGAGTCCCACACTGAGGACAAACAAAAAAGAAAGAAAGAAAGAAAGAAAGAAAAGTGTTGTTACAGAAAATGTAATTATCTTGCATAACGTCCTGATGATCAGTAGCTCTGATGGCTAGAACAGAATTAAACTATTAAAAGTATGAAAACAACTTAAAGCATACCTGCAAAACAATAAAAAAGCAACTTAAAAACAGTACAACCAAAACAATATGGCACTTTCTTAAAAGCCCTTCCCTTAAAAACCTTAGTTCTAAAAGTTTGTTAGAATAAACATTTTTGCCAGCTCAGAAAGACATTCTTGTCCCCCCCCCACCCGGAAGGGCATTCCAGAGCATAGGGGCAGCCACCAAGAAAACTATGTGTTATATCTCCACCAGCTGTATCTGTGAAAGTGGAGGGACTGAGAGAATGGCCCCTCCTGAGTATTTCAAGGCCCAGGCAGCTTCATTCTACTTTAAAGAAAAAATAGACTACTCCATAAAGATTGTTAGGTTTATAAAGGCAAATCAATCATAAAAGTTAAATGGAGTACCACAGACCTCTTCAGAAATAGCTGGAACAAAAGTAACTAGGACGTTTATCATACGGGGAAAATTGGAAGTTTAAATGGGTCAGAACCCGTGGTTATCCAGCATATTAGGCACAATTGTGCGAATGATTTTCACACAACGTTGCATGCAAACCACTTGGAATCTGACAGGAAAGTGACATGAACTAGCAAATAGACATTTTCAGGAAAATACTGTAAATTAATTTCTGTTTCATTCACAGATTTGCTTTTTTTTTTGCGCAATTGCTCTAGTGTGAAAGCCATTTGCAGGATTCTCCCCATTTCTGTAGTTGCTGCCAGATTTCCCATGGTTCTTTTGGGTGAGTAGCCAGTGCTTTTAAAGGAACAGTTGCTGAGGCAGGGACCCAGAGAAAAAGCTTGCTTCTCCCTCTGTGTGAATGTCTCTTCTCCCTCATATTTCCCCATTAGTCGGGGTTCTTAAAGGAACAGCTGCTGAGGGAAGGCAGGGACACCAGTTGCTGAGAGGGACGCAGCCTTTTTTGCTGTTTTTCTATCTTTCCTACTTCTCTGGGTAATGTTTTGTTCTTTTTACTTAGGTTGGATACCATTTCTTGGAAAGTAAGGGACAGTGCAGTATATTTTTATAAAGAAAATTGTGTAAATAAAATTATTTATTTCTCTGGGTGATTTCTAATGATGGAACTACTTCTTCTGTGTGCACACACAAAAAAAGTGATTCCCAAACCACTATCAGGATTTACAAGCATCTGTGTGAAAACCAAATATGTGTTCTACCCTCTTTCACACTTTAATAATGAGCATCTAATGCATTATTGTGTTCTACATGTGAAAACATTCATGCATTGCATGCTTTTGTGGGTTGTGGCCGCTTTAATCATTATTGGGATGGAGATACATATGGTCCCCATGTGATGAACTCCCAGTGCACAACTGATGCACAATGCAGTGAAGATCCAGCTGGCTGGATGCATGTAATTGTTGTTTCCAATTAGTAAAGCTATATTGTGAACAAACCCAGAGCCACTTTTGCCTTTATTATTGGCTTCAGTCCCAAGATACAGTGAGCTAGAGCAACCCTTGTTGACAAATGAGGGAGGAGGGAATGTGTGGATGTTAAAAATGGATTACATATGTAAAAGAGAAGGTTTAAAAACAAAACCATCACTGCACATTACCAAACACAGCTCTAGCCATCATTTTGTTGTTAACTGCCCTCGAGTTGATCTCAACTTATGGCGAGCCTGTGGCTGAGACATCTCCAAGACCCTCTGTCTTCTGCTGCTCTGCTTAATTCCTGCAACCCCATACCCATTACCTCCTTAATAGAGTCCATCCATCTGGCATATGGCCTTCCTCTCTTCCTACTTCCCTCCACCTTCCCCAGCATTATTGTTTTTTTTCCAAAGAGTCCTCCCTTCTCATGATGTGTCCAAAGTACGACAGTCTCAGTTTGGTCATCTTGGCTTCCAGGGAGGTTTCTGGTTTGATCTACTCTAGGACCCACTTGTTTGTCCTTTGGCTGTCTATGGGATCCTCAGCACTCTTCTCCAGCACCACATCTCAAATGAATTGATTTTCTTCCTATCATCCTTCCAGCTGTCACATCCATACATGGTAATAGGGAATACAATGGCTTAATAATAATAATAATAATAATATAATAATAATAAAATTTATTTCTATCCCACCCTTTGGGAAACCCCAATCAGGGCGGCTTACAACAGTAAAACAATGTACAATACATAAATCTGAATTTTTCCCCCTCCCCCCTTAAAACAATATTAAATCTAGATGAATTAAAATTACAATAGTAGTTAAAACCAATTCCAGTAGTTAAAACCAACCAACAACTGCTAACAGCTACAGAACATATGAGGCTTGTATGAGTCTAACTTTTGTGCTGAGTTGTATATCTTTGCATTTTAGAATCTTTTCTAGTTCTTTCATAGCCACTCTCCCCATTCTCAGAAATGCAGTCCCCATTTCTATCAATGTTTGATCCCAGGTATGGGAATTCTTTTACTATTTCTATTTCTTCATTGTCTAGGTTGAACTTGTGAAGGTCCGTGGTGGCCATTGTTTTTGTTTTCTTTATGTTCACTTTTAAGCCTGCCTTTGCACTTTCTTCTTTGATCTTCCGTAGTAGGTGTTCCAGGTCTCTGAGGTTTTCTGCTAGTATTATGGTGTCATCTGCATATCTTAGATTGTTGATATTCCTTCCTCCTATTTTCGCTCCTCCTTCTTCTGGGTCCATGCCTGCTTTTCTTATTATTTGTTCTGCATACAAGTTGAACATATAGGGTGAAAGGATACAGCCTTATCTGACCCCTTTGCCAATTGGGAACCATTCTGTTTCTCTGTGTTCTGTTCTGACTATACCCTCTTATCCTGAGTACAGATTCCTCATTAGGACTATCAGATTTGTTGGCACTCCCACACATGCTGATTTTCTTTTGGAACTCTCCAGTGCGCTCCATGAGCCATTGTATGTTTGCAATGTGACCCCCTAGTGCCTCTTCCTTTCCTGAATCCTGCTTGGACCTCTGGGATCTCTCTTTCCATGTATGGTTGGAGTCTACATTGCAGACTATCAATGGTAAATATGAACAACAGTGACATGTGAAAAGAGTCTGGGATGGATGATATATTTTAAAGTATTTATTTAATGCTTTTCTTATTGACTCATCATTTATGTCCACACCTTACAAATCTCATGGTATATCTATGGATGCAGCTCTTGTCTACACTGTATCAAATGAAGATAATTGGCAACATAAACAGATTTAAAATACCAGGAAAATATTAGAAGAGCTTATAGAGCTCTGCAAATATTTAGATGCAATTAGTAAGAGCCAACATGGGCTTGTCAAGAACAAATCCTGTCAAATAATCTTATACCTTTTTTAAAAAATCAGGTCATTAGTTTAATAGATAGTGGAAATGTTGTAGATGTTGTTTATCTAGATTTTTGCAAAACATTTGATAAAGTCTCCCATGCTGTTTTGATTAGCAAACTCATTAAATGTGGAATAAATGGAAACACTGTCAGATAGATAATAATTGGTTGGAAAACCATGCTCAAAGACTCATCATTGGTAGCTGCACTTCACCAATTAGAGAGAATCCTTATTAAGTTTGCAGATAATGCAAAACTGGGAAGGATAGCGAACACATTAGAAGTTTGGAACAGAATTCAAAAGAAACTTGGTAAACTAGAAAATCGAACTGAAACTAACAGAATGAAATTCAACAGAGACAAATGCAGAAGTATACATTTTGGCCACAAAACCCAAATGCACACTTATGGAGGATACTTAGGGCCTTTGCAGACTGCTAGAAATAGTGCAAATTGAGTCCACTTTAACTGCCCTGGCTCAGTGCTAGGGAAACATGGGAATTGTATTTTTTTCTGAGACATTGAGTCTTCTCTGTCAGAGAGCTCTGGTGCCACAATAAACTACAGTTTCCATGATTCCCCAGCACTGAGTCAGGGCAGTTAAAGTGAACTCAATTTGCACTATTTCTGGCAGTCTGCAAAGGCCCTTAGTGTGATGAATGGGTTCTATATTCATTTGAGGACTTCAACTGGTTAAAGGTTGGGGGGGAGTCCATGCCAATGAACATTGACATCACATTCTAATGAGGTTAGATGATGAAATGCCCAACTGACCAATCAGTTGGGCAGAACTGGGAACTTCAAGAATCTTCTCAACAGAGGTTTGAAAAAGCCTCTTTGGACCATGCGATCCTGACTCTTCCGTTTGTTTGTTTGGGGAGGGTGGATGCCCAGGATGCTGGTCAATCTGGGCATAGGGTCCTGGTATCCAGAAACATCAAGGACTACAAAGCCTATCTGAGATTGTGAGTAGTTAGAAATGTGTTAGCTAGAATGATTAGGCTTTTTTGGTTTATTTCCTTGGCTTGGCTGAAATGACTGAATTCTGGAACTATATTTCTGTGCCCACAAGACAAGGAGTCTTGTATGAGTGATATCCCCTTTGTTCTAGAACTCTTTAGTTAGAATAAAGATTTTCTTTAAAAGTGCCTTGCTCTATCACACTCTTCTTCACATGCCTTTAGCTTGGTGACTGCTTGCTTGAGTTAGTAAGGAAATGAAACCTACAGATCCCTAGCAAAGTCCTGATGTGTTGCTAGAAGGGAGGATCAGGTAGTTCATCAGGTGGTGGCAGCTTGACTAGATGGTCTCAAGGAGTCTCATTCAGCTCAGCAGGGAGTGGGAACAGAGATCCAGGAGACTGGGAATTAATGATCTTCTGTGTGCACAGAGCCAGAACAGGCTTGCAGTGTTTGACTCTGAACCCAGAGAACATCACACTTGCCTTAACAGTAGTATATGTGAAAAGGACCTTGGGATTATTATTGAACATAAATTGAACATCACTCATCAGTGTGATGCTTCAGCAAACAAGGCAAATGATATTTAAGCTGTATTAACAGAACCATAGTTTCAAAGTCAAGGGAAGTAATAGTCCCACTATATTTTATACTTGTCAGGCCTCATCTGGAGTACTGCATTTAGTTTTGGACACCTCATGTTAAGAAGGATTATGGATAAAATGGTGTGGGGTCAGAGAAAGACAACAAGGATAACACAAAGTATGGAGAATAAAACACGAGGAAAGGTCGAAGGAGCTGGACACATTCAGTTTGGTGAAGAGAAGAGTGAGAAGTGACAAGATTATGCTCTTGAAATATTTCAAGGGCTATCACAGAAAGGAGGGTGCAGGTTTATTTTCTGCAGCACTAGATGATAGGACGAGGTCTAATGATTTTAAGTTACAAGAGGGTAGATTTCAATTTAAAATTAGAAGGAACTTCTTGATAGTAAGAGCTGTTCAACAATGGAGCCAGTTATCTAGACGAGTGTGTGTATGGGGGGGGGGGGAGGTTTCTTTCTCTAAATGTCTTCAAAGAGGGACTAGACAGATACCTGCTGGGGAGGCTCTACCTGGATTCCCTGCACTGTGCAGGGCATTGGACTCCATGGCCTGTGGGGCTCCTTCAAACTCCATAATTCTATGAAAGCATAGTCAATTAAAGGGATGATCTATCAGCTAGTTCTAGCAGCACAATTTAGGGTTTTGTGTGTGTGTGTGTGTGTGTTTTAAGAAATGGTGAGGGATATGGTTTGTTTAGGGGATTCAGAAATCCTGTTGTGTCAAACTGTGTTTATGATTTAACGTTTAAAATTTGTTGGAAAATGTTAATCATATAAACAGTACTTCTCCCCAGCAATGGAAGTATGAATGCACACACACACACACACACACACACACGAATGAGACTGGAAATCCAAGATTAAGTAGAAAAGAGCTAATTTTAGAATACCAGTTGAATGGAGTCAATCAATCTTTTTCTCTTCCCTCTTAAAAGCGTTGTCAATCAAACTGAAATACAGTCACCCTGCAACCACTTCTGACACATAAGGGTTTGCTCTCACAAGGCACCACCATATCAAAATGTTTTTCTCCTTAAATATCAGCCAGAAAAAGCATTAAGGCAAGAACTTCTGCATGATTATGAAAACACCATATTCAGTTCCCATCTGTGTACCATGTCAATAGATGTTGATGACATCAAAAGTATTGCTGGAGCAGAACGTGCACATCATATCCAAAGACCGAAAAAAAGAGAAGAGTTTAAAATACATGACTGCCAGTGAGATGATAAAAAGAGTCCTGGACCAGACATAGCGCCTGCTCTACAATCAAGAGAGTGAGGCAGCCACTTGTGGCAGCAGATTGGGGATGTTATATAAGGATAGTGATATGTTAGTTACACTGGGCACACTGCATTAATGGGCTAGCTATCCATGGACTGGAGCATCTGTGGCTTGCCCATATTATTCAATTGTGGCACATGCATGTGAATACACTGCTGCAGATGTGCACACATTGCCACCCACTGAATAATATGGAGTGTGACCCTCTCTGCAGATGTTGGGTGCACTGTACAGTGAGACATCCACGTTCACTGGGGGTACCCATGAAAGTAGGAAAACTGCAAATAAAAAAGTGCTTTTTTTAAACAGAGAGCACACATCTCTAGGAATCTGTGGGACCTCCAGAACAACTCTATGGTCAACATCCACTAGATGTTGACCATAGATTTATGCTGAGGGACATACAAATGCCTATAAAAAGTGTTTTCTCTTGGAATCTCTTAAGTCCTACAGTGTGACTTTATGGTCAATCTCTGGCAGAGTCACACCTAAAGACCTAGAGAGTCCTAGAGAGAACATACTAATCAAATCTGTGAATAATCAAATCTATAAATGTCAAAGCTGCAAATGTATACTTGCCTTTTAATTATGTGTTTATGCTGCAAAGGATGGAGATGTTTGAGCTGCTTTCTGGCTCATGTGTCAGAATAGCTTGGTTGGCTTGGGTTCTTGACTGGAGATTGAGGGGGGTACCATTTTCTGTTCCACTTCTAGTAAAAAAAAAAAGTTTTGGGCCAGTTGGCCAAGACCAAAGGTCCATTTCTTCCAGTATTCCATTTGCCAAAGTGGCCAACCACATGCTTGTGAAGAACCCAGAAGTAGGAAATGGCAGCGATGGTCCTTTCCAGTCATTGCTCCCCAACAACTGGTGTTCAGTGACATACTGGCTCTGAACCCAAAAGTTTCCACACAACCATCATAATCCAATATTGAAAATGTCACCTGCTTAGACAACAACCTCTAGAATTCCCCAGCCAGTACAGCAATTATGGTAAAGAGCAGGCAGCTATCTCTCTACTTTTCCCTTATTCATACACAATCATCTGGGTTCACAGATATGGATTGCTATGCCAACAGAGGTGAGGTTTAAACTTCCTTCTCCTCTTCTCCTGATGTTTTCTTCTGTACAGTAGTCTCCATGCCAGAATTGCAAAGAAGCTGTACAACATGCTAAACCCTCCAAATGGCTCCAGCACTTTAGATACATCCTATAAAGTGCAGTCTAACACCTAGAGCAGATTCACCATCACCGGTGACATGGACCTCAGTGCACATGTGGGGGATTTTTTTAAAAAAAGGGGGGAACCTTCAATTGTCTCTACTAGATTTTTTTTTAAAAAATCTGGGGCAGAGTAATATTGGAAGGGAAGCAGGGGGAATTTAAAACCCACCTTCAGCAGGCATGGGTCCCAGTCCAGATGAAGATACCACATGTTCTTGTGAGAGTAAATTAAAAGCAGAGGAGCAGTCACATATTATGTATTTAATGTAACATGTCATTTCCCCCATAACCTCTGTTATACCAATCAAGTGAATTCCTTTCTTAGACATATTCAAGAGAAACATGGGAAGTTATCACATGGGAACCTATTTTATATACACAGTATCGTGCCTTGGGAAGAGAGTCTAGATCAGGGGTAGGCAACCTGTCCCCTTTAAGGACCGAGGGACTTCAGTTCCCAGAAGCCTCAGCCATGTTGGCCAGTAGTCCCATGTTGACCAATAGCTCCTGGGATTCTGGGAGCTGAAGTCCCTCGGCCCTTAAAGGGGAAAGGTTGCCTACCTCTGCTCTAGATGATCATTTTCAATCCCCTCATTTTATTTTGCCACATCTATGCCTACAGTGCAGAAAACAGAACAAACTGTTGTTCATTTCCATTTGTGAATGTCATCATTTGCCAGGTCTGCACTTCAATGAGAAGCTGCAATAGACCTAGTCATTTCCCTCCTCTGAGATAATGAGCCAAACACCAAGGTTAGACTCCAGATTTGAACTAGAAGAGAAAAATGACAATCCTTTGCAAAAACCTGCTATTGCAAATAATGGCCATCGAAGAATGTAGGAAAAAGCAAGTATGGGAGGAACAAGGTTTTGTGTTATTGGCAATCATGCACAGTATAAATGTGGATTACAGATTTATTTTTTGATAGCCCATCTCCTTTATTTGTCTCTCACCTAATTCAAGGACTCTTCCTCTCATGTTTAGTCTACTTCTTCCAGCTTGCATTATTTCCTGCTATTCATGTTCTGCTCCCTAATGTGCCCAGTTGCTAAGAAACATATTCCCCCTTTTTTTGCAATACAATTCCTCTCCTTGCTATGGGTGCATTTTTTCTTTGAGCCTTGGACAGCTTGTTGCCATGGCAGCAATACACCTCTCTTCCAGTGCAGTTTCTGAACATTCTTGTGTAACCTTTAAGACCTGCAGACACTGGCAGAGAGTTGCCTAGTAGCCTTCTCCTTACCTACTCCCTGAGTTTTATTCCAGCCCTCCCTTTGCTGCTATTCTCTTACTCTGTTCTGAAAAGATAAAACTTTTAAGAATCCTCATGGAGAAAGGGTCATGTTTCCCACAATTCTTGCTTTTCAGTTCAAGGTTAGATGCCTACGACCCCTTGCCTCAAATGCAATTAATGCCTCAAAAAGCAGGAACATCTCATTTCTAAAGATGCAAAGTAGACTTGGCCCAGTGAGCTGGCAATGCTCTGGAACAGCATGGCATGAAGTTACAACATGGCACTCACTGATTGCCAGCAGCAGGGCAGACCAGCTAAGTTGGCAAGAATTCCAATGGAAGCGGCTAGCAATCTTGGATGACCCAAGACAAGGGTATCCAATCTGGCTCACTGCTGCCATTTAAACCAAGAAAGAAATAGGAACATAGTTATTGGCTTAGCTTTTTGTTTTGCCCCCTATGGTTGTGCATCTGTTTTGAGTCAGCTGATAATCTCCATGTCAGAAAGAGCCTCTGCAGATGTGCTTACTGAGACAAAGCACAAAGGCAATTGTGGTGTAGAATCTGTTTATGTAACTCAAAACTATGGTTTCAGATGCTATTTTTTTTTAATATACAGGAGTTATGTTCCCATGTGTAGAAGAGTATGTTGGATAAAATATTGGGGAGTATGTAGGTTTTATTCATTTTAGGAATAGGCAGCTGTGATTCCAAGATATCACTGCTGTGCCAGTGAGTTAGATCCATGTATCACCAGCTAAAATAACAGAATAATAGAGTTGGAAGAAAGCAGATGGGCCATCCAGTCCAAGCTCGTACCATGCAGGAATACACAATCAAAGTACTACAGACAGCACTACAGTGTCTGTAGTGCTACAGGCCACTACAGGATCTGTAGCAGACTCCCACAATGGCATCTTTGTTGTTCTTCTCCCCCTTAATTTTTCCCTGATGCTCTCAACCTGACTACTAGGATTTAAGTGACGGATCTTTTCACAGGTGTAAACATCCTTGACATATGATGTTGCTTTCACTCCCTTTCTATTTGGTCTATTTCTCTGAAATAGGTTATACCCTCTATTACTACATTCCAATCATTAGACTCATGCCACCAACTTTCAGTGATGACCATTATATCATACTTGCTTTGCTGTGTTAAGAGTTCAAGTTCATCTTGTTTATTGCCTATGCTCTGTGCATTAGTGTGCAACTAACAGTATACATTTTCTGTGTATTGGAGGATGATGATTACCAATTCAAGAAGAAAATATTCTAGATCAGGAAGGGGCACAGCATAGTCCACAGGCTGTATGTGGATCTTTGGGTCTCACTTTTGTGCCTCCACAGTCTTCCAATTCTCTCATTTTTAAAAAAATGGAACCATTTTCAGGCAATATCCTCTTCCAAACGACACAGAAATCCCACAAATGTATGAAAACATGAAAAAACCCTCCCACACTACTTCCACAAGCACCCTAGAACCCCATACTACTCCCAAATAGCTCTGTTTTCTTCTGTAAAGGTAGTCTTCATGCAATTGCACATCTTTGTTCTAGACCTTGAGTACAGCTGGTGAGGGAAGGTCAGAAGAATGAGGAGTAAGCCCAGCAAGTGGCAAATACCATGGAAAATGTTCCGTTCATCTCATGAAGGAATGGGAAGTCAGCAGCCCCAAGGGCACATGACAAAGGCTGCTCTCTCTCCCCCCCCCCCCCCCCCCCTTTGCATTCTCCAATCCCTCTCCCACCCCTTTTTGGCAAAGCAAAGGTAATTCCTGTTCTGAAAGCTTCCATGAGTGGTGGAGTTGCCAGTTCAGGATTGTCCCAATCCTTGTGGTTTCTAAGCCAACACTTAAGTCCTAGGCACAATTTCTAGTGATGTCTTTAAGAGTTGTGCATTAAGTCCCAACCATAGTTGCTAACCCTTTGTCTTTCAGAGAGAGAGAGAGAGAGAGAACATATGTTTCTGTTTAGAAACTAAGCAGAAATTCTTAACCTAAAGGGCTGTTCTCATGTCAAGGGAAATGAAAGGATTATTCTTTCTCATTTACTTAGAGACATGGGATAAGTAGGCTGACCATATGTGCCATTTTAAGTGGGACAGTATCATTTTTTTCATATTTCCGGACCATCCCATCATTTTAATATAAATGTCAATTTTGTCCCATTTTCAGGAAAAAAATGCTCTGTTATGTTGCAAAAAATGGTTTGAAGATCACTGTTTGAAATTGTGATAGTCAAAACAAACAAACAAACAAAAACAAAATTGTGTCATGGAATGTGAGAAGTGTTATGATAAGGTGTTGAAAGACCAAAATTTGCTGCGTAAGATTACTTAATCAGAGAAATATTCATGGTATAATCGTGGTGAAATAAAAACCCCTTTACATCTACCTAAATTTTTGTATAAGTTCTGTCACTGAAGAATAATTGTTGCTATCGTCTTACTTTTTCATGAGTACAGAAGATTACATAACCCCATCCTGTTTTTGCCATCCCAATGCCCTGTTTTTGTCTCAAGGAAATATGGTCAGCCTAGGGATAAGGAACATGTAATCTAGCCTACTTGCTTCTACCCAGAAGATGGATGTAGAGTAGAGGGAAGGAAATAGCTAACTAAGTAAATACATAGACCCACCACCTCATGCTAAGAGTCTATGCACATTGTAGCAACTAATCAATTAAATCTTGCTAATTTCAGTAAACTATTGATCTATTAGCTCATCTGGAGATTTACATACCCAGAGCTGAACCCACCAATGCTGGAGGATTTGTACCTTCATGTCCTGCTTGGAGATGACCCCTGGAAACTGGAGACTCAGGGCCAGGCCCTGAGATCTGACAACCCTAAAATGCTGTGAGTTTTCATGGAAATAAATGCCAAGAACATTCTCATCTCCCTCTTGAGGTTTACAAAAGCAAAGTGAACTTCCAGCCACATCTATTTTTATGGGAGGTTGGTTCAGCCCTCAGACCACTGGAGCTTGCGGGAAAAGGGTACACAAGCTCAAGGGCCACATCTGGTGTCAGCAGAGAGCTGGAAATCCCCCACCCACACATCTTACATGCACACAATCTTTTTCTTTCCACCTCCTGGCTCCTGTCCCCCTGACACACACAGTAGTGTGTTTGAATTTCATTCTTGCATCTAATAATTCCCACTAGAGGTCCAATGTAGCTACTAATAGTACCTGTGGGTAAATTCTTGGCTTGGAATCCAGACAACAGTGTTTCCTGGATGGATGGATGAGAGGGTAGAGATCAGTGCTTCCAGGACATGTTACACTCTTGCTTTTGACCAGGAAATGGTTCCTTAAAAAAAAAAAAAGAGTTAAAGTACAATACCTACATTGACCCATTGATATGTCGACTCAATTTTTTGGGGTCAATTTCTTTACTACAATTTCTAGACTTATACATGAGTACTGTATATACTCTAGAAATTTTGTGTTGCACAACTCATCATACAACATTGCAAAGCATATACAGAATTCATGGCCAGCAAGTATGGCAGGACCATGATTCTGACACACATACAGAATCCCTTCTCTCTTTTTGCTGGGCTGCTTGCTTAAAGGGGGAATAGGTAGATAGAATAGGCAAATTAAACTTTTGTCCTCTCTGGTTGTTTTGCAGTTCACAAACTTCCTTCTGCTGCTTTTCAAATAATAATAATAATAATAATAATAATAATAATAATTCGGGGGGGGGGAAAGAGAGGGATGGGGAAGAACAAATCCTTCTGTGATGGTGGCCTCACAAGAGAGAAGGCTTGGGGTATCATTTGAGCTGAGAAATGATTTGAAAAGAAAGACCTTTCTTCACATACACAGGCAGCCGGCCAAGAGAGAAAGTGTCAGAAAGTAATACAGAATTCCATGAAAAGTCTGGTTTGGCTCTGACAAATGCAGATTACTATTATTGTTAATATTCTCTGTGATGAAATGCAACTGCTCTGGAAAAGTACAAAGGAAGAAAAACAAAGACAGTGAGAGAAAGAGAAAGAGGAAAGGAGAAAGGAAGGGAGACAAGATTAACAATGCAATCCTATGATCCCTGAGAGAGTGTACTCGATGCATAGAATGGATAAGAAATATCACCCTCAGACATTCATCCTCACAAGAGGCTCAGTCCTGGATGTTGCCTTCATAGAAAAATTAGTCCCCCTCACCTCCCCAACACAGGGCAGAGGAGAAACAAAGAAAATTAAGTGCATGATGTAGGCAAAGCAGGAATATGCAGAGGCTCTGGGACTTCAGGATCCAAAGGCCTCCTGGCCCTTGAACATGCCCCAATAAAAAGTAGACCAGCTAGAGAGCACAGCTAAATGATTTCCTTCTCTTTGTTGGAAACAGATAAAAAGAAGCTGCTGGCAATGCTGTGACACAAGGATAGGATTACAGTGCCCAGTATGAATTAATTCTCAGTGATGAATTGGGAGATACAGGGCAGGTTTGTTTTTTAAATAAAAATCAGAACACTGTGAAACATAATTGAGAATATGTATGTATGTCTGCGTGCATGCGTGCGTGTGCATGTATGTACACACACACACATATAGTCAAAGCTATTACTATAAGTAGGATATGAAGATGACTCCACCAAATGAATCTTTCTTTTAAAGTAGTGCCAAAGGAAAGTATGTAGTAATAGATTTCAGAATAAATGAGACCAATTTTTATGTAATGGAATCCATCTTGAAACTATTAATTTCTGTAAGAATTTTTCTCATTGTATTTCTCATTGTTTCATGAAGTTGTAAAGTAATGTCGCATTAATTTGAATTATAAAGCAGAGAGAAAGTACTGTATAACTGATTCAGTTTTCTCCTTCCATTGTTTATGGAATAAGAAACAAGAGTAGTGAAAACAGCAATAGCATAATAATAGTAAATATTATGAATCAGTTAAGAGTCTCATGAATTGTGCCCATTCCCTAAGTGCATAGATACCATTGGTGGAATGCATAGTTCCTCTCTACTACAGAAGCCCATTCCCTTCCTTCATACACATGCGAATGCTGTAATATAATTCTGTTTCTAATTTAATATGCCACATTTGCCATAGTCTCAGACAGTGATCATGTCTAAAGAGTTCCTTTAGACTTGATTCCAGTTAGCTTGGCTGTATGAGCACTTTCTCTCCCTAAATGTGTGTAAAAAAGCTTGTCTGTTTTCCAAGACTTGTGTCCTGGCATAATCTTTGTACTTCATGAGGATGCCAGGTGCATGCACATTATCAAATGGCTTGGGGGACTTGAGTGTGGTGTCATCTGCCCTGTGTCCACCTCCTATCACAAGCTATGGTGAGGGGAAAAAGAATATTTTAAGAAATAACAGGAAGAGAAGCATAAATATTGATCTAAAGAACCACCAGGACAATTGGGCAGAGATTATACTCCAAAAATCAAAAGGCTTCTTGGCCAGGTGGTTTGGTCATGCATATCTCAGTAGTAAACTAGCATTCCAGATTGTATATTCATTTAACATTAAAGAACTTGTATGCATGTACCTACAAAACTGATAGTTTTGTCATTTGCTGAGCACTGACTGGACATTAGTAGAATTAAAAAACAAATAAACACCATTTAGAACTGGCAAAGAACTTATAAGTGAAGTGGCATTTGATTAGTTCCATGGTATGAAGCTAAGTAGGTGTATATATCAAATACAAAGGTCCAGTAATTATGCATTCCTGCCAATAATATTGTTAAGATTTTTTGATTATGTAGTATTGACCCGATCTGGCTTTTGACTGAGATCTTGAGTTGTTCTCTTTTTATATTTCATTGTACTTGTTTTTAATTTTCATATTCTCAAATGGTAGTTATAATCAATTAAAATGAAAAAAATCCCCTAATGATGGAATTAGGTAATATCAGCAGTCTTCAAGGAACCTAAAATCTCTCAAACTCATTTAATGCAAGCAAGACCATATACCCATTTAATGCAAGCAAGACCATATACCCATTTAGATCAGCCTTGCAGTTGTTTTGATCTTCACCTGTCAGCAGTACTACCCAACATGGTCAAAAGTAAGGGATTGTGGGGACTGACGTCTAAAACATTTGAAGTACTAAAGATACTCCCTTCCCTTATGTTAGAAGATAGGGGGGTTGTAACTTGAAAATCTTTCTCATTTTCAAGTACACACAAGAATGTGTTCTTCTGGATCCCCCTTGTTTGACTTCGGAGAAATTGTGGTTAACAAAATGAATTAGGCCCATTTTCAATAAGTTCCATTACATTCCGTCACCAAGTAACATGCCATGGCTGGCATGAGCAATAAGGGACCAGCCTGAAAGCTAGAGTATTATAAATGATTTATTGGTCTAATAAACAGAGTGAAATTATCCACCTCCTTCCCTTCCCCCTTGCCCGAAGGACCAATACAGCTACTGTACAAACATTTTCTACTTCCCATTATGTAATGTTATGGAGAAGAAAAACAAGTATATGAGCCCCATGAGATTCTCAGTGGCTGACAAATCACTCCCTCCTCCACCCCATAGCCTGACTATTAAACAATAGCCTTTGAAACTGAGGCGAAGGTGGTTGATTTGTTCCTGGAGCAGGAACAAATTGCTGTGTTCTCTGTCATGGAAACATTTTGTAGCCAGTCAAGCTCCTAGGAAGCTCTTATTTTCCTGAGTCATCCCAGAGGTGCCATTGATTCTGTCACCTTTTCTCACCTGACATCCCTTTGCTTTGAACCAGGTCTGCCTTTCAATCTCTTCTGTGTTAAGGGGGAGGAGGTTAACCAGAAAAAGGCCTCAACACAGGCTTGCAAGGAACAAACTATGAAAATAACCTCATACTACACTGCAGAATGCTCTTCACTCAGCCTTTTGGTGCATAACTGTGGAGCTTATTGTAGTTCGCAATTTGCTTCTCTGTAATTATAGGACAACATGCCTTATTTTGACATTGGATCTGACAGTTCCAGTTCTGATGCAGCCAAATGGTGATGGTGGTTCTTATTGGGCATATCTCTTGGATGACCTTTTTTTTTAACACCTGACTGCTTTTTCTTCCTGCTGCCGTATTCCTCTTTTTCCTTTTCTTTTGCTCTTCCTGCTCTGATCCTATTTTGCTATATCATCTGATTGCTCATAGTAGACCATATGATTCTTTTTCACAATACCACAGAAATAAAAAAAAAGTTGGGATGGCTCTTGTAGCACAGCTAGAATAAATTATCCCAACCTCTGCTTGAAGGTCTCCCAGTAAACTGAAATAAAGAGTTAATTATTACACTTAAGTTCCAGTGATTTCATTGGGAAGAGTACAGCCAACTCTGTCTGGATCCCAATGTTCAAAGTATAAACATTTGTTGGTATCATACTGGTGAATTACAAGGACATAAGTTGGACTAATGCCACCACAACTCCCCTTTTCTGGTTTTGAAGAAGATGGTATTCTGTTCCATGCAACAACCAAAATCTTGCCCCAGACCACAGCTTGCAAGCATTGTAACCCCCCCCCCCCCATGGGCATTGACATGTTGTTGGAGAGAGGGGGGACATCAAGGTCACCTCCATCTATTTTCCTGCAGCTGGATATACTGCTAGGACATCATCTGCAGGAATTTCCAAAAACCTCTAGAGAGGTTGCCTATAGCAGCTCATCCAATTACAGGATGTGTCAGATGTGTCCCTCACTTTCCAACAACATGGAAATGGCTATTCTGGGAGGCTCTTCATTGCTCAGAAAGTGGGTTTGTGGGAGGTAGCATCAGGAAGAGTATAGAGACAGAAACATAGCTATGTGATATACATATGTCTCATGATTCAGGACCTCGGCCATTTCAGTATCTTCAAATGCCTGACAACATATTTGCTTAATATTTTACTCAATGAAGGCTGAGTATTTCTTATCTGAAAATCTGAAATCCAAAATCCAAAATTGTCCATTTGGGTGGCTGGAATACTGACATCTTTGCTTTCTGATGGTTCAGCATACATAAACTTTGTTTCACACACAAAATTATTAAAAATATTTTGTATAAAATTATGTCTATAAGGTGTATATGAAACATAAATGAATTTCGTGTTAGACATGGCCCAATCTCCAAACTATCTCATTACGTATATGAAAAAATTCCAAAATCAAAAAAAATAATAATAAAAAAAATCCAAAACATTTCTGGTCCCAAGCATTCTGATAAAAAATACTCAACCTGCAGTAAAATATCTCAAGTTAAACAATTGCCAGCCTCTATTCTTCATGTAAATTTGATCAGGATTAGAGAAGTTTGTTTTCTGTTTTCATGGATTACAGGTTGGGCCAATGTAACCTCACACTGCAATAATGATAGCCAGCATGGTGCATTGGTCTGCAGTGGCGTACCCCAACTTGGTGTCATCTGGTGCAGGGGTGGGGCTTCTGGGGGTGGGACTTCCGGTACATGTGCCACACAGGAGCATGCATGCATGTGCATGCACTGGAAAATCTTGCGTGTGACCTGTGGCAGCCCAGAAAGCCCTGTGGCAGCCAGAACGGGCCCTGCGCACCCACTGCAGTCCAGAAAGCTCCATGGTGGCTGGGAGAGTGGGCCCTATGGGGGGTGGGGGACTGACCAGGTGTAACCCCCTCTTCTGGGGTGTCACCCCCACTTCTGGTGTGTCACCTGGTGTGGTCTGCACCCTCCCCCCAGTGATGCTACTATTGGTCTGAATGTTGGACTAGGATTTGGGGGAAGAGGTCAGGGTTAAAATCTACACTCAGCCTTGAACCCCCACTGGGTTTGCAAAGGCAAACCTCCTCTGAAGAAATTCTGCCAAGAAAAACTCATGATAGGGTCATCATAAGTCAGAAACAACATGAAGGCACACAACAACACACACTGCAATCATAATTAAGGTTACTCAGAGGGAATCCAATTTTGTTCAGTGCAACTTGTTGTTGTTGTTGTTGTTGTGTGCCTTCAAGTTATTTCTCACTTATGGTGACCCTAATTTGAACCTATCATGGGCTTTTCTTAGCAGAATTTGTTCAGAGAAGGTTTGCCTTTGTCTTCCCCTGAGAACATGTGATGTGCCTAAGGTCACCCAGTGCTCTAGGACCCATTTATCCCACAGCACCACATTTCAAATGAGTTGTTTTATTTCCTATCAGCTTTATTCACTGTTCAGCTTTCATCGTCATACATAGTAATTGGAAATAACAATGGCATGGACAATCCTAACTTTACTATTCAATGATATATCTATATGCTTAAGAATATTGTCCAGTACCTTCATAGCTGTGCCTCCCAGTCTCAGTCTTCTCCTGATTTCCTGACTGCAGTCTCCATTCTGATTAATGATGGAGCCCAGGTATGGAAAATCTTTAACTATTTCAATGATTTTTTCTCTTTTTTTACTTGAGGCCACTCTTGAAAACACCAATGGGATGCTACTGAGCACACCACTAGTGAACACAGAAACTGGATGCATCAAGCTCCCCCCAAAGAAAGGAAGTGCTTCTTTACATGTCATTGTTATATGATTTCAAATCATTTCTGACTAGAGCAAAGCTATTTATTTATTCATTTATTTATTTATTATATTTACTTATATCCCGCCCTTCTCCCAGGACTGGGACTAGGGGTGGCTTACAACATTAAAAACAATACAATTAAAATAATACAAAATAATACATTAAAATAGAATTAAACTACTACAATAAAATATAAATTAAAAAGAAGATAAAAATAAAAAAGCAGAAGTTTCCAAACACTCTTCAAAGGCAGCCCCAAGTAGAGTGCAGTACAGTAGTCCAAATGAAAGTAACAAACAAAAGAAAATAAAAGAAGCTATTGTGGAGTTTTCTTGGCAAGTTACTTCAGAGGGAGTTTGCCATTTCCATTCTCTGAGGCTGAAAGAGTGTGACTTGCCCAAGCTCACCCAATAGGTTTACATGACTGAACCGGGATTTGAACCTTGGTCCCCAGAGTCCTAGTCCATTGCTCAAACCACTACACCATACTGGCTCTCTCAGTAAGAGTGATGCAAGAGTATCCCAATCTGCACTGCCTTTGGTATTGTTTGGGATCACATTTAGTTTTTAACAGTCATAAACATGAATTCCCAGCAGTTGTGAGATCATAAGTCCAGCTGTAACTACAGAACAAGATGGCAGCCACTATTTTTAATCAATTAGTGCTTGTCATTCTTCTCGTATGAAAATGCTACAAGTGCATGCCTTGATCCTCCTCCCTTCAGCCTGGCT
Source organism: Phrynosoma blainvillii (assembly GCA_026167975.1). Taxonomy (NCBI): domain Eukaryota; kingdom Metazoa; phylum Chordata; class Lepidosauria; order Squamata; family Phrynosomatidae; genus Phrynosoma; species Phrynosoma blainvillii. Next base: position 289,647,916 of record JANUYF010000003.1, read on the forward strand.
TTCCTCAGGGAAAGCCCAGCCAAAGGAAGGAGCAGCTGGAGCATACACCCCAATCCTCCTCCCTTCAGCCTGGCTTTCCTCAGGGGAAGCCCAGCCGAAGGAAGGAGTGGCTGGAAATGGCCATGCAGCCGCAGAAACGACAACCCACCCTGGCCAGAGCCCCCTCCCCCTGAAGCCCAGAGACTCCCCCAGGCCCGTGGAAAGCAACTGCATGAGCTGGGAAAAGTGGCTGTGTGGCTGGAAAAACAACTGCCCGCCACCCACCTGGGCTGGGGATCTCTGTGGGGGCTGGGGGCCCAACCAGGTGTCCCCCCCTTTTCTGTGGTGTCACCCCCTTCTGTGGTGTCACCCAGTGCAGCCCTCACCCCTCGTACCCCCCTAGTGATGCTACTGACTACAAGTCAATAGTGATTCCAGTAGTTGTCTAACAACACAGGTTGTTGACTTCAACAAAGATTTTGTAGCAGAAGTGTTTTGCTGTCCTTCCAAATTTCAGATCTGATTAATATTTATTTTATTTTTTAAAATCAATATTTTAAATTTGGAAGGGCTGGGGTATTATGGGGTGAGTTATCTGATTCTGTAATTCATGCAGTGTTTGATATGTTGCACACTTATTATGACTTTTGGTCACATGACTTTGTGGGGCACACATTCTCTTAAGAGTAAGAGACTTCTGACAGCTTTAGAAAAAGGTAAGCCAGGGATGAGAGTCTAACATGCTTATGCTGCTAAAAATAATTTCAAAAAAGAGTTATAGCATTTTTCAGAGGCTTAGTGACTATTCATCTCAAGTTTTAAACCACTTGCTATTGTGAATTAAAGAATGACACACATTATATGACCAATGTTTTTAGCATTTAGATCTTTGCTGATATGTCCTTGGACAAGGTTGCTTTGTTCAGTCATGTAACTAATGGGAAGGTCACCTAATGGCCCTTAAGAAATATATGTTTTTATTATGAGGTTGTAAAGTCCAAAGGTGATGGTCTGTTACTAAGTGTGTGCTTAATGTTCAGTTAAATGTTCACTCAACATAATCTCAGAAAAGATTACAGCTGTTTGCTAATCTTTTTTCATAGACATGTGGTGATACTTCATATTTTCTTAGCTAAAGATAGCTGAATCGTCCAGATTACAGGATGGTTTTTCCCCCAGAATGTTCAAACATCAAAATAATAGAAAGGAAAACTTGTATAGCCTTTGCTTTGCTGTTAATATTTATCTAATAGATACAGAACTTGGGGTTCTTACAAATAGATGAAGGCTAATGAATACAGACCACCACCATAGCTTTTCTTCAGTGCCTTTGATCTCTGAAAAGTACACAGAGATCTCTACTCAGCAATTTCTGATCCTTACCCATCTTAAACCACAGGAAGGGAGTTCAACATAGGGGGGATGCAGACGGGCAGCCCTGGGCCACCCCGGGAAGTAGAAGATCAAGGCCGAGGCTGCCAGACACCTCGGCACTGATCCTCCCTTTTGCTGCATCGGAAAGGAGCTGCAAAATTCCACTCTTTTCAAAGCCAGCAAAAAGGGCACCCTAAGAGCCGGCGCGTGGCTCTTTAGCGCCCCTTCCAGAGAAGCGCATCAAAAGGCTGCGCCGGAAAGACGTCCTGACGTCGTGCGCCATGCGTAACAGTGTGTAGCGTCAGGACATCTTTGGGGAGGGGTTGAGGTGGCCGTCATGCAGCTGCCCCTCCCCATCCCTGCCTCCAGGATGGCCCATACATAGTGCTCTATGTACTGTGTAGGTACATGAAGGACTTTGATCTACAACATAAGCGTCTCTGTTCTAGTAGGCTTCAAAGCATCTCTATAGCATATTCTGAAGGCCTAGGGCCAAAGGCAGCCCCTGTTTTAATATAAAACCCCTCTGCTAAATACCTGTCCAAGGTTCTGGTAATAGTTACCTGTTCTCATTCAGCAGTCTGTGGAGAACGGAGAAAAACTAGAGTGGTGGTGATGAGAAGGAGTCCCCCCCCCCAAAAAAGATAGAGAAATTGTGCTCTCAAGGGGGGGGGGGATGGAGTGGCTCACTTTGACTCCCAGAAAGCCAATCTCAAGTTTATTCCATATATAGCTGCCCAAGGATTGTGGTCTCTTGTGTCTGCCTAGTGGAGGCAAGATGTTCTCATCTTCCCTGTTGTGGTACCTTCGATATAGAACACCTTCCTTTTAGAGTCTCAATTTGGAACAAGCATTGGTTTCATTTTGGTAGCAAATGAAAACACATTTTTAAATTAAAGCCTTTAGTTCTCATTATTTTCCCCCAGTTTGTATATGCACATAGTTTAATTGTTGAAGCTTGCTTCAGCTTGTCAAATGGATTAATTATCTTTCAGCATTTTACATTTGTTTTCAATTGTTTCAGTTGATTTTATTGTACCCTGAGAGCCTTGGCTATAGGGCAGAATATAACATTTTAATTAATAAATACCCTCCCAAGGGAATGAGGTCTTTGACAGAAGGGAGACCGTCTACCACTGCTGTACAAACCCATATCAAAAGACTGAATAGGATTAACCTTGTCTATGAGTCTTGTAGATGCTAGATGCTATACCAGATAAGAATGCAGATGGGAAACAGTCTCTGATACACAGGGCAAAGGGCCACCTACAGGCTTCCCCTGCCTTTCGACAGCTCGCTTTCTGATAACTTGCTCTTCTGATGCTTGCAAATTACAGACAAGTTCCATTAATTTGCAACAGAGACAAAAGAAGAACAAATGGAAAGACCATACGCTGTAAAAGGTGACAGAAATAGGGTAAGAACCCTGAATGCAACTGTTCAGAAACTTGTGCACAGGGACAAAAAGAACTATTATAATGATCAATTCAGAGAAACAGATGAGGACCAGTGGCATCTCTAGGGTTGGTGTCATCTGGTGCAAGGGGAGCAACTACCTTGCCCTCCCTCTTGCCTAGTAAGACACCGCTGCAACTGCCCCTTCAGCCTTCCCAATCTGATGCTGGACTTGGAAGGCAGCCCTCCCCCAAAGTCTTCCAAGTCAGATTTGAAAGACTTTGGGGGAAGGCTGCCTTCCAAGTCTGACACTGGACTCAGAAGGCAGTTGGTTCCCCCCCCCCCCCGAAGGCTTTCCAAATCTGGCATGGCAGAAATCGCCATGCTGGAGTCGGAAGGCAGCCCCCTCACTGGATATACCACCCTACTGGGTGCCAATCCCCTCTGGGGTGTCAACCAGTGTTGTCTGCACTCCCTGCACCATCCTAGTGACACCATTGATGAGGACAACAAAAAAGAAAGAACCAAGGACTTCTATGACAAAATCTAGAAGTCAAAGGGAAATTTAAACCAAGTGTGGGAAAGCTGTATGACCAGCAGGCGAACACATTACTTAACTAAATGCAAATAAAAAGATGATGGAAACAATACATGGAAGAACTATATAGATGAGATGAAAGATAAAAGATGAAAGATTTGTTCAAAGAAAGCCATTTTAGAAAGTGAAGTGGAAGCATTTGGGAGAAATAAGCCACTAGGAATGGATAGCATACCAACAGAGTTGCTTCAAACTACAGAAACAGAATCTACTCTAGTTCTAGCTAAAATCTGTCAGCCAATATGGAAAACAAAACAATGGTCCACAAATTGAAAATATTCAATATGCATTGCAACCCCCAAGAAAAGAGACACCAGGGATTGCAGTAACCATAGGACCATTGCATTAATCTCCCATGCAAGCAAAGATATGTTAAAAAATTGACAACAAAGGTTTTTACCATATATGGAGCAATATGTCCAAGCTGAGTTCAGGAAAGGAAGAAACACTAGAGATGTTACCAAAGAATTTAAGAAGAAAACCAGCCTATATTTTATGGATTATGATAAAGCCTTTAATTGTGTAGATCACAAAAAAATTAGATCACTCTTAAAGAAATAGGCATGCCACAATGTTTGATTGTCCTGATGCATAACCTGTACTCAGGACAAGAGGCTACTTTTAGGACAGAATACTTGATGATTTCCAATTGGCAAGGAGGCCAGACAAGTTTGCATTTTATCAACCTATCTGTTTAATTTGAACTCTGAACATATCATACGTAAAGAAAGATTAGATATGGAAGAAGAAGGTGTGAAAATTGGTGGAAGGAACATCACCAATTTATTATATGCAGATGACACCATACCACTAGTAGAAAATAGAAAAGACTTGGAACAATTACTGAAGGATGTCAAGGAAGAAAGTGTAAAAACAAGTTTACAGCTGAACATTAAAAAAACAAAACTGACCACAGATGATTTATGTAACCTTAAACTGCCAATGAAGATGTTGAAATAGTTCAAGATTTTCCATACCTTGGCTCAGTTATTAATCAGAATGAAGACAGCAGTCAGGAAATCAGAAAAAGATTAAGATTTGGAAGAGCGGCTATGAAAGAACTAGACAAAATCCTGAAGTGTAAAGATATATAATTGAATACCAAAGTTAGGCTTGTCCATGCCATTATGTTTCCAATTTCTGAGTACGGTTGTGAAAGCTGAACAATGAAGAAAGCTGATAGAAAGAAAATCAACTCATTTGAAATGTGGTGCTGGAGAAGTTTACAGATATCATGGATTGCTAGATGGGTTCTACAGCAAATCAACCCTGAACTCTCCCTAGAAACCAAGAAGATTAAACTGAGACTATTGTACTTTGACCATATTATAATAAGACATGACTCCCTAGAAAAGACAATAATGGTTGATGAGGTAGAAGGTAGTAGGAAAAGAGAAAGGCCACATTCTAGATGAACAGACTTAATCAAGGAAGCCACTGTTCTGTGTCTTCAAGCTCTTAACAGAGCTGTTGATAATAGGGTGACTTGGAGGTCTCTCATTCATTGGTGATATTATAAGGGGCAGACCCTGCTGACATCATTAATGATGACACTTTAAGCATCAACCACAATTGTACATCAGGTTTGCACAGGTGAGGAAAATACATATGCATATCTCTTTCAAGACAGTAGTCTCGCTTTGAGATCCTGACCCCTCATCCTCAGGACTGGAGAAGAAGGGCCAGCCCCTGAGATCTGAGAGTTCTCTCCCCCTCTCCTTGGCTCCAGTCCTCTGGCATCATGTCACCCTTTTTCACAATTTCCTGAATATGTGATTAGACAGGGAAGTATATCTATTTTCTCCACAAGACATTGCCTTTGATATTGATGGACTGTTAACTATTTTTAGATTATTTGAGGGTTTGGGAGGAATTTTAGCAACTTATTTTGCATAAGGAATAACAAGCAAACATTATGCATCACAAACACTAAAAACACACACATGTTATCCTGGAGCCTAGATGGATTGGCTGCCCATAAGAGACTGATACTACAGCTAATTGGACTATTTTGTGACAGCTGGAATCTTAATGCTCACACTATTCTACATAACCTGTGCAGTTTGAAACCCAGAATGGCTAGCCTGGGAAGTCCACAAAGCTTGATTGTTATATTTTATGATTGTTTATTACCTGTATTACAGCACCTCACAAAGGGCTGCCCCCCCCTTCTGCATGAAGTCTGTTCAGGTGCTCAGCATTTCAAACACTTGTTTGACAAACAAGAGACGAACACTTGTTAATTCTAATGGCAAGGATATGAGTCACCAGTGACTGCTAAAAATTTTAAGGTGCACAATAAAAGACTGATCCTGCCCCAGAGAACTTCGAATATGTTCTTCAGAAAGAAACTTCAGTTCTGCAGATGGAAACAGAGTCATCTATATTTTCAGCTAGCTATATCTCTGATGCTTTTATATTCCTTTTTGCACTATAGAAATGCAGTCTAGAAATCTTGAGCTTAAAGAAATCCCATTATTATTTGTTCAAGTGAAAAGGCATACAAATATTAAATAAGGCAAACATTAATATAGATTATCCTTTGTTGTGAAAGCTGATCCTGGAATGGAATCTAGGCTTACTGAATTTCTGTAATAGATCTTTTTGGGTTGATTGTGGATAATATGAGCATTTGCATTAGGACAGAAAGACATCTCAAGTGTCATTAGCACCTGCTACTTCCAAGGATGGACCATGCTTCACCATGTGCTCCAAGTGTTGGGAACCAGCATCCTTCCATAAGTCCTTAAGTGCATTAAGGGGGCAGCAGGAAGCATCAATTGCTAGCTTTCCGGCCATTGCCACTTGGAAACTTGGCAAGCTACTTTGCATGCACAAATATCTCAGCCTCAGGGAAAATCTGGGCTGCCAACCTGTTGGTGACATATACTGACACAACCTCCAGCTATCTCAGCACACATTTAAGCTAATTGAAGAAGGAAGTATATGGTACCTTGTGCAACTACTCCCCTTGAACAACCTCAATTGATGTTGCTGGGGCATCCCACATTTGTTGGAGGTCAAGGTGTGTGTGTGTTCTTTTCCCCCAGCTGCAAAACTGCCACGAGATCATGCCCAGGATGCCCTTCCCCCCCACCTGATGACTCATTGTGGGTTCACAGAGGTAATAGAAAAAACTAGTGGAAGAACACTGTTGGAAATTTTATGTATTGCATTCTCCTTTCCCTCCTTAGATAGACAAGGACTTCCCTCTATCTATGTCATTCTATCTAAACACGTGACTCCTATCACTCACACTTGGAGGCTGTTTAACAGACTTTCTCTTAGGATTCTAAACAGTCTCCTCCTCAGTACAGTAGCTGTCTCCTCTCAGTCTAAGATGGAGTAACAGTCTCTTCTGAGTGTTGAAGTAACTGTCTCTTCTCTGCAGTAGGAATAGGGATTTTCTTTCTTCCTGCCATATTAAAGATGGTGAGATTTCATCTCTTTTCCCAAACCATCACCAGTTAGGATAGGGCTGAGTTTGTTATGTATTTATTTATTAAAGCCATTATTATTTATTTTTAAACTACAAACTGCATATTTGTTGTTTTTGGGAGTAAGTTTTTATTCTTTAGGAAGGCAGATTTAGAATAAATAGTGTGACTCACACTTTTGCTGTTCTGATGATGAAAGCTGGACTCTAACAAGTTTAACTTTCATACGTGCATATTTTTATTTCCTTTAAAAGGGTTAACATCCTGGAAACAAAATTGCACCCCACAAATACTCACAGTGAGTTACACTCCAATGAATGTAAAAGAGCTCAGACATAGTTTCCAGGAACTAATAAGCACTCCATGACTTGGAGCAGGCTACAGTCTCTGTATAATGAAGATTTGATCACCCCTGCCATCTCTTTCTCCTGATGACCTTGAGGAAAGTCTGCTTTTCAGAATCCAAGCTGTAATTTGCTTAGCAGCTGCTGTTGCCTTTTTTGTATTTCCTCTGATCTGAGAGGCTCAGGTATTGATCATGCCTGTAGGATCTGGCACCTTGATAAACATCCATGCCCTCTTTCTCACTAACTTCTGCTCTGTGTACAGTTTAAACTAATTATTCATAAACATGATAATTACATACCCTTTAACTGTCCTGATTTGTCAGGATCAGTCATGATTGTTTCCATTATCCAACTTTTACAGCTGATTTAAAAATGTCCTAGCTTTTCTTTCCTTCTCCCACTTTCCCCCATCATCCTCAGTTTGTTCAATTGGTGCAGACTAAGGGGGGTTGCAGACTGTCAAAAATAGTGTGAATTCAGTCCACTTTTAGGGTTAGGGTTAAGGTTAGGGAATCATGGGAACTGAATTTTATTGTGGCACTAGAGTTCTCTGACAAAGAAGGTTCAATGTCTCAGAAAAATAACAATTCCCATGATTCCCTAGCACTAACCCTAACCCTAAAAGTGAACTGAATTCACACTATTTTTGACAGTCTGCAACCCCCCTTTGTTCAAAAAGAAAAAAAGTTGTTTCTACTCAATTACCTCAGTTGGGTGGCGAGTGAAGAGAAGAGAGGTTTGCCCTCAGCTTACTTCAGTTGCTGCAAGTTGAATTCAAAGTGCTACTGCAACTTGCACTCAGCAGAACTAGAGGACAAGAAGGGGCAGAAAGTTCTCAGTAGACACAGGCAAAAGCAGATTGCTGCAGCCTCTCCTAGCTTATGTATTCTTTTTCATCAATAAGTTTGCCATCTTGACAACAATCCACTGCTGCTTGGTCACATATGTCCTGAATTTCATCTGTGAAATATTGGAGGGTATGTAATTAATCAATAAAAGTAATTACAAAGCCAAACCTGAAGTAATTCAATCCTTTCATTGGTAGAGTTTTATTTCTACAGTTTTTCTACATGCAGACAGTATCTTTATCCTAACCGGAGATATAGGATACATCTCCTATAAAAGTCTATAGGCTTGTGTGGCATGGACATCTATGCCATTGACAACAGTAACTGAAAATAGATGGCATCTCATTGTAAAGGTGATGAAGATGACTTGATACTCATCCCAAAGGTTGTGTAACCAGAATATAAGAACCCTAAGTTTGAATTTTGAAATACATAATTTCTCACCCAGACCCCAATCCTCCCCCCCCCCCACATTCATGCAGTTGTGTTTTGTACAACTAAATGTTTTCAGACAGTCTTTCAAGGCAGCTCTGCATATAGCACCAGTGTAATCTAACCTGAATATGACTAGTGCATGGATATCAAAGGCAAACTCAGTCTCTCTAAGGAGCTTATTGCACCACTAAAAAAAGCATCTTACCTCTCCTGAATTTAATTCTAATTTTGGCTGCATCTGGGTGCTATTGCATGGATTTTGCCGCCAAATTTACTGGCAGAATACAGCCCGGATGCAGCATAGGAGCATGGCGGTGGCCATTTTTCAAAGTCAGAAAATTCCCAAATTTGAAAAGAGGTTTGCTGAGTGATCCTGGGACCTGGGCTGCATCCAGGCTGCATTCTGCCAGTGGATTCGGCGGCAAAATCCACACGACAGTACTCAGATGCAACTTGAATTAGAGGTAAGATGGGTTTTTTTAGTGGTACGATAAGCTCCTAAATAGGGTCACAGCTAATATAACTGGCATCAGATGGGGGAAAGTACTAGATACTGATGCCATACATGCTTTCAAAAATAGAACTAAATCCAGGAAAATCTTCATGTGGAGCCCAGCCCAGCCCAAGACTAAGCACATCTTTCTATACAGATCAATCAAATACCCAATCCACAGGCCCTCCATTATGGATTACCATAAACTTCAGCTTGTTTGATCTCACCCATAAATCTAAATCCTTCAAAAATTAAAACACTTAATAAATATAAGTATCCCCCCCCCCCAGGGATTTTGCGATAATCTGTAATAGGGGTAGGGATCCTTTGGTCTTCTAGATGTTTTGGAATCCCATAACACTCTTATCATTGTCCGTGAGTGGGCATGGTTGAAGTTGTAGGCCCAAATGCTGAATAACCACAACTTCTCTTCCCTGGCTCTTTGTTCAGTTGTGCTCCCTTCATTTAAAAGGATATTTTGAAGAGCTTCTTTTTGTCCAGTTCTTCTTTTCACTACAGTGAAAAGTACAGGTTGGCCGGGTTTTGTTTTGTTTTGTGTTGTTGATTTATAAATGTTTTTATAAATGTTTTGATTATTTTAATTATGAGATTTTTAATACTGTTTTAAGGGGTGGGTGGGTTGGTCTTAGGGGTTATATTGTATGGGTTTTTATGTAAGCCACTTGGATTGTCTTTTTCAATAAGCGGGATATAAATAAATATTATTATTATTATTATTATTATTATTATTAGTGTTCCCTTAAGAGTCTGCAAACACTCACTACATCCCCAAGGAGTTGCCCTTTCTGGTCAGCATCCACCTTTTCCCCATGCCCATGTTTCTCCAACAAGGCTTGAAATTGAAACACAATAGTGATTTTGCCTCCTTCTTTTTTTGCCTCCTTCTTATTTTGACTCTCTCATCTCTGGGAATAAGAATTTGCAGGTTACTTTATTTCTTTTCACCCTGTTGAAGCTGCGCCTATGTAAGTTACAAGAGAAGTCAGTAGCAGTTCACACTCTTTTCGGGTTGCTTCTCACCCCTGTGGTACTGGAGGATGGCTTAATGTCAAAATGCCCAAAGTCATCCTGGATGAGATCAAGTACAACTGAACAACACAGTGAATCTGAATACAAAAAGGCATCACTGTTCTTTGCACTCCCAAATGCTTTTTTCAAATGGCAAGTATTCCCAGCTAATTGGTCTTAAGCTGGAGTCTTGACAGCTACAGGCTTGACACTTTCACAGTTTCGCATCCTCTGTGGGATAAGCAAAGCTAGATTGTGAAATTTCTAGGAAATACACTCCTTTTTAAAGCACCCTGGAAAGGCTCCACAAGCACATCTATGCTGCTTGCAATAGCATTTACAAACTCACCACTGGCCATGCTGTTTCAGGCTTCTGGGAGTTGGAGGTCCATATGGTTCTCACCCAGCCTTGGGCCATTTAACAATCACAGTAAATAGAAGATAGTTAATACAAGAAGCTGTATCATATGATCTTATATTATAACGGAACTGTACAGTCAGATATGGTTGCCAACTAGAAAGAGGAAGTTAATTCAGTAGAGAATATTGCCAAGTAAATATTTCCTTGGGCTAAACTCAATTTTTAGTCCCAACTAAAGCAGACATACTGAATCAATGGAATTTTGGGCTCATCCAAACTGGGCAAAAGCCACCTGATTTAGTCTGATTTATCATTGTACAGACCACAGGTTTTTGAAGATCCTCCTGTCTTGGTCCCTTGAGGCTGCTTCTGTGAATCCAACTACAACCTTCACACCCAGGAGGAGGTTGTTTTGGAATCCTCAGGAGTTTCCTAGATAGCCAGGAATAAATTTCTCATCAGCTTTATTGTCTTGGTTCTTCCCATACTCCTGGATTTTCTCTGCTGATGATGATATGGAGGTGTGCCCTTTTCTGCCTTCCCTCGCTATACATCTGAGGAAGGAAGGGAACTCCACCCACACAGCACATGTCAACAAAACAATAAAGCCTGTTAATTTGAGGCACAACTGAATGCAGGGGCAGGAACGACTGCAGCGAGTTCTGCACTCCAGGCACAAGAATAGTCTGACATTTACTGGGGCTTTACTGGGTCAGTTTGCAGCCTTACATAAATGTTGATTTAACCTATTCACCTAATGGGTCAATCCTTGTTGGGACTAACAAATGAATTTAACCTTTTATTTCCTTGTAGGAATGTAATATATTACAGGTGCTATTGAATTTCAGTAATCTGAAGCCTGGGCCTATGTAAAACTAGTTGGATATAAGGCTTATTATTTTCAATGAGGCTTACTTCCAAATAAACCTTCATAGGATTGAAGCCTGAAATTCCAGTTCTAAACATAAGGGTAGGAAAGATATGATCGGATTGCAATTCTCAGTGCCCCCATCAGCTTGGTCAATGATGAGGAATAATGGAGTTACAGAAGCTTATCACACTGGTAAAAACCCCAGCTTACCTCTCCCGAGTTGAATTTTAATTAGGGGGGCAGCCAGGTCCTATTGCATGTGTTTTGCCACTGAATCCACCAGTGGAATCCAGCCTGGCTGCAGCCCGGGTCCCAGGAGCACTTCTCCAGCCACTTTTCAAAGTCAGGAGTTTTCCGACTTTGAAAAGCAGCTTGTCGAGCGTTCCAGGGACCCAGGCTGCAGCCGGGCTGGATTCAGCCAGTGTATTCATTGGCAAAATGTGTGCGATAAAACCCAGCTGCCTCCCAAATTAAAATTCAACTTGAAAGAGGTAAGCTGGGTTTTTTAGTGGTGCGATAAGCTCCATAGTTTAACAGCATCTGGAAGGCCACATGACTCTATCACTGCTCTAAACCAAATTAACTAAAACACCCTAAAGGCACCATATCCTGTCTGATTTTGGAAGCTAAACAGGGTCAGCTCTGGTTAGCAATTGAATGGGAGACCACCAATTAATACCAGTGCCATAGGGTATATTTCAGAGGAAGTAACTGCCAAAACTACCTCTGAGTATTCCTTGTCTAAGTAAGCCCTATGAAATTTATGGGAGTGCCATAAGTCGACAGCAATTTGAAGACACGCACATGCATACACAGAAAACATAAGCAAAGCTGTGGTTTATAGGGGAAAAGATAATAGAAAAACTATAAGCATATTACAGAGCAATCCTATGATGAGCAGTAAGTCCTACTGAATTCATTAAGGCTGACATCCAGGCAAATTGACAAAGAACTGCAGCCTGATTTGTTACTTATTTTCTTACATTTCACTCAGAGTTAGATGTACATGGTGGGGGTGGTTTTTTAAACAGGTTCTTACATTTTAAAATAGCATTTGAAAATATCTGGAACTTAAAACTAGGATTCTAAAATGGAGCTGAATCCTGAATTTTTCAGAAAATTCTTTCAGTTGTTCAGAAGTAGTTTTATTAACTGTACTTCTAGCAGCTTCTAACAAGCAGAAATCAACAGCTGAGAATTTTTGCCAGTAATAAAACACTTCCACTGTGCCAAGCTAACTCCAAATCTTGGGGAGAAATAACTTTCAATTTCTGCCTTAATGCTTTTACCATTGGTCATGGGTATAATGTTTTTGGCGGTTCTTTTTCATACCTCTTAATCTTGTGGGTTTTTTTTTCTTGAAAAAAACCCTGACAAATTTAGCAAAACATGTTAACCTTTGAAGATGCATCAAGGTTATCCTGTTGAGAAGTACTTGGATAATTTTATCTCCTGAGCAAAATATTACATATGCTGATAACATACCCTTGAAACTGGCACTAAATCAGCATCCTGTTGAACTTTTTGGAGTCAGGAAAATACAGGAACTAACAGGAGTTTAAATTATCTGACTAGAGGAGTAAGAACAAGAATTTATCAGAGTTCACAACAAAACTTATGATAGTCAGGCACTTATTATTTGTTTTTTAATTATGCTTTTAGCTGCCTTGGGCTTCCTTTGAGGGAAGCACAGGGTACAAATAAATTATGATGATTCACTCATTCTACTCTCAGATGTTCTTCACTTGCAAGAATGCATTCTAATGAGTGCGTCAATATATTTTTTTTCAATTATTCATGTATTACATAACCCATGAGTTCAATTCCTTTATTCACCTTTGTGGTGCTTCTCTTTTTCTGGTATTTGTAGTTGTTAAACAGTCCCCCCCCCTTCCTTTTTGGTAGGACACAGCAACATACCATCTATTCCAATCATACAGACAAGGCTTTTTTGTGTGTTATCTGAAGATAAGGCAAGAAAACTTTACAAGCCAACAGTAAGCTGGTGAAGAGTGGACCCAAGAGAATTCAAGGATTTGTCATATTCAGTGAGTACTATGGTATCCTATCTTTTCTCTTTCTGGATGCTATTTATTTATTTATTTATTTATTTATTTATTTAATTTTTTTATGCTGCCTTTCTCCCAAAAAAGAGACCCAAGGAGGCTCACAAAATAAAATGTGAATGTGAAGGAGGGAACAATTTTGGTCCTGACAGCTTCACCATAGTATTTTGGCACTATGACAAGAGAAGATGCACTTGCCAGAAATTCTTCTTTCTATGCAGCTAGAGCTTCAGGGGTCTCTACCCCAATAAAATGGGCAACACACACACAGTATTTTTTAATGATAGTACATTTCACTGCTTCTTTCTCTTTACTCCACTCCTCTGCAGTTCCTGTCTTCTCTTCTAATTTATTCCAGTCTTATTCCTGACAGGGCTGCTGCCTGCAGATTTCTTCCTGGTGCTTACCCTATTTTTAATTATCACTACTTTCCCTTTCTCCTTGGTATAGATAGCTATAGCTGCCTTTGTATAGCTCAGCAGGCTAACAATTCCATCATGCTGAAAAGGATTCATTCTCACTTCCACAGTCTTCTCATCTCAGATCCCTTCATTAAGAGGCAAAGACAGATTCCTTCACAATGTCACATCCAGCTCTGTTGGGTTTTGATCCTGTTCCTCTTCTTCATTTGATCAATTTTGACAGATTTCTCCAAATTACTTCATTGTTTTTGTCAGTTTCACACCTAGCTTTTTAGGTTCAGGAGGATTCTCATAAAATTACGCATTTCTTGACTGTTCGTTGCAACAAAAACTCTCACACATTTCCCAACTTTTCCCCATGACCACGAGTGCTAGGAACTGGGGTGTGTGTGTGTGAGGTCCTATGCAGTGACATGTGAAACATTCATATGTTCATCTTAAATGTCTCTTTCTACACTGCTCAAGGAATTTTGGAACCTCACTATTGGTTTTTAGTCTCTGAATTTCTCTAACATTTAATTTTTGTCTCTAAATATTGTCCCCTTCCCATTTTTCTTTCTTCTGCTTCCTTACATTGTCCACCAACTAGACTTTTTCCACCTTAACTTCATTCTTTCCTACAATGTTGAATACTTGTCTTCACTGTATCCCAGTTTCCCACCTATCTTGAGAGTTGCCCTTCTTGCTCCAAGACATATTTTCACTGACTAATTTACCTTCAATGTTCTTTCCAAACACTAACGTATATTTCTAGAAAGTCTTTCAGGGTGCCAAGTTCATTCTTTTTGCCTCACACTATCCTTATTTTTTCTTCTTCTTTGCTTTGAATCATGTCCAATCCTCTGTCAAAAATTGCTCATTTAAAACAAATAAATCTGATGCAGTCAGACAGTAGAACAGTGATAGAATACCTACTCTACATGAAGAAAGTCCCAGGCAGGAAAACAACGAGATTAGGAAAACACTGTAGTCCCAGGTAGGAAAAACACTAACATTAGCCAGCTAGATGGAATAATGATCTTGTGATGTCCAGCCTGGACTGTTTAAATTCTCCCCTACATTTTCCCTTATTTAGTTCAGTCCTTAGATTGTTTGAGCATAGGAATGTTCCACTGTATTAGTTTGTGGGAGGAACTGTAGGAATCCCCTGCATTTTTCTAGTTTTGGTTTGCCCCTTCCCAGCAAGCTCTGCTTTAGCTGGGGATTTTTTAGTTTTTTCTCAGGCAGGCTTGGCTTGATCTGTTTGGTGGCAAAAACAGGCTCAGACAGAGGGAAAGGGCATTTCTTACATCATTTAGCCAACTTATACCTGCAGCCAAATTATTTACCATATAGCCAACTTATTTACCACATTAACCAATTTAGTTACCTGTAGCAGTTAATCACCATCAAAGAAAACAAGAGCACCAGAAGCTGAAGGACCCTGCACCAGCTTCATTGAGAAGGAGATCAATCCAGGAACAAACCCAGAGAGATGACAACACTGAAGATCATTAAACCTGAACTGTAAAGTACCTTTTATTTTAAGCCTATTAGAGCTTGGGAGAAGAAACCCTTTTTTTTGTTTTTCTTTAATAAATTTCCCTCTTTTTGGACTTTACACTCAGCTTTGGAGCCTTTTTTGGGTTAGAGATTGATCTCACCAGGGTACTGGCGTTGCACACCCATATTTGTCACCACCTTTAGTTGGGTGTGTCTTCACAGATCTCCTTCAATGCAAGGCAGTTTTTGTGTATTTATTTATTTAATTTATTTTAGGGAGTTTATCCTGCCTTTCTCCCAAAATGGGATTCAAGGCAGCTGTATGTATCTTCAAGTTACCTGTCAACTTATGGCAACCCCATGAATTTCATAGGGTTTTCTTAGGCAAGCAATACTCAAAGGTGGTTTTACCAGTTCCTTCCTCTGAAATATATGGGATAAATTCATTTGTTAGTTCTAACAAGGCTACATCCATTGAATCAATGGCTGAATGGTAAACCAACACATATGCCAATTGTATAGATTCAATGGGCTGATTCCAGTTGTGACATATATGTCCCATAGGTGTACATATTAAGCAAGGTTTTCCTCCCATCCCCCTCTCCCATGAAATGTTAATGTAAGCTGTGGCTTTTGACACTATCCATATGTAAACTAGTCTAGCCTTCTGCCAGTTCAAGAGGTCTGTAATAGTTGATGCGTCACACTGTAGCATGCATTTTGAGGTTGGTTTTCCATTTTATCAGTGGAATAAGCATTTGTGACTTTATCTTTACATTTATACAAATACACTGTACATTTATACAAATACTTCACATTTATTTGTAGATTGCCCCAGGTTTTGTTTTTTTTAAAAAAAACCATGGAGTAGCTGGAATCCTGAAGTACCAAAAGAGCCCACAGGAACTGTTTGTTAGTACAGAATGCTGTTGGACTGTTGAGGGAAAAGGAGAAAATTAAGTCTTCCCTCCTCATCTTTAAATAGTTCTCTAGATTGATATTGTTTGTCTACATAAATTGCTACTCCTTTTTTCTTTTTTTCATGGCTCAATACATAAAGGGTCCCCAATTTTGGATTTTTAAGTAGTCTAATTTTTTTTGCCTTATATGGGTCTCCTGTAAACATAGAATTTTTGGCTTCTGTTTCTCTAAGTAATGAAACACTTTCCTTCTTTTAAAAGGTGAATTCATTCCTTTGACATTCCACGATATTACTTTATCCTGCATACTTTTTTTAATTTAATTTTTTTAAACGTTCGTTTTAGTCGTCTTCTAAAGCTTCTTGTTCAGATACTTTGCCTTCACTCTCTTCCCCTTCTTCTTTTTCTCTCCTAACCTTCTTTGCTTTTTTATTTTTGTATCAAGTATTCTTACTTGATCTAATCTTTCTTCTTCCTCTTCCTCGTCCTCCTCTTCCTCGTCTTCTTTCTCTTCTTGTTGTCCCTGCCTTTTCTCTTCTTTGAATTCTGACTCTTCTTTTTTCTTTTTTGTGTCTCTGTTTGTTTTTCTGTTCTCCCTTCTTGGAGATGTTTCTCTAGTCTCTCTTCTGGGGGATGTATTTTTGAAGTCTCTTTTATATCTTAGTAAGAAATCTTTTGCTTTATGTACAGTATTCAATACATATCTTTGTTTGTATCTTAAAGACAAACCTTCTATTTTCTCCCATTTGTACGATATTCCTTTTTTTTCTTAAGATTTGTGTTAAAAAGTTATATTTCTTTCTTTTGTTCAACACCTCCTATAGAATATCCTGAAAAATTCTTAAATCTTCATTCTCTATCATTAATTTCTTCTTGTAACTTTGTTGAAGGCATAGATCTTTGACCATTTATAGGAGTTCAAATTCAAATGCAAGAAATAAACGTCACATTAGTAGGTGTTTATGCGCCATCAGATAATCAAAAGACATTCTTTAATAGACTTAAAGAACAGATAAAAGAAGAAGAATTCAAAGATTTAATACTGGTTGGAGATTGGAATGGTGTTATAGAACCACAATTAGATAGATCTACGCAATCTAAAAATAAACAGGGCAAACTACCTAAAATATTCTTTGAATTGCTAGAGGAGTTAGTATTGACAGATGTATGGAGGCTAAAACATCCTAAAGAAAAAGATTATACTTTCTACTCAGAAACTCATCACTCCTGGTCCAGATTGGATATGTTTTTGGTTTCCAAAACATTATGTAAAAGAATTGGCAAGACAGAAATTCTATCTAAGATTACTTCTGACCATAACCCAATAGAAATAAATTTAATTGGAAGAAGATTAGAATTCAATTGGAAATTAAAAGAAACTTTACTATTAGATGAAAATTTTTTAGGGAAGGCCAAAGAAAGGTTGAGAAACTATTTTAATGAAAATCTGGATAAAGGAACCCCAATAGAAACTGTATGGGAAGCATCTAAAGCAGTAATGCGGGGATTCTTTATTCAGAAAGAAAGCGAAAAGAGGAGATTACAAAAAGAAAAAGAAGCCAAATTAATGATAGAAATTCAGAAAAAGGAGGATGAACTTAAAAGAAATCCCAACAATATGGAAACAAAAGAAGAGATAAAAGTACCGAGAAAACAACTAGATATGGAATTAACTTATGAATTAGAGAGAAAACTAAAAATAATAAAACAGAAACATTTTGAACATTCAAATAAACCGGGAAAATGGCTGGCTCAAAGGCTAAGAAAAGACTATGAAAGAAAACTTATCTTGAAAATAGAGGATAAAAGAGAAATATACACGAATCCAGACAAAATCAAACAGATATTTTATGAATACTTTTCAGAACTATACAGGGGGGAAAAAATAAAAGAAGAGGGAAAAGTGCATATGGAAGAATACTTAGAAAAAGAAGAAATCCCAAAAATTTCTGAAACTCAGAAACAGGCCTTAAACGCCCCGATCTCCATGATGGAGGTTACAGAAGCAATTAGGAGACAAAAATTAGGGAAAGCACCTGGACCAGATGGGTTCACGGCAATATATTACAAATATCTTGAACAGGAATTAGCCCTACCCCTTTTAAGAACAATATCAGAAACAATTAAAGGAAAAAAGCCAAAATCTTGGGAAGAAGCCCTAATTGTTTTAATACCAAAAGAAGGGAAGGAAACTTTGGAAACGAAAAATTATAGGCCCATATCACTCTTAAATTTAGATTACAAGATCTTTGTCTCAATTTTGGCGAATAGATTCAAAAGCATATTAAAAGATTGGATTTAGGAAGACCAGGCAGGATTTCTGCCAAACAGACATCAAAAAAACAATATAAGAGTCGTATTGAATCTTTGGGAATATTATGAAAAGAATAACGATAAAAAATTGGCTGCAATATTTTTGGACGCTGAAAAAGCGTTTGATTATGTGACTTGGGAATTCATGATTGAGGTATTAAACAAAATGGGGGTAGGAGAAAATTTTCTAAATTGGATTAAATTAATTTATATGGAACAATCGGCCCAGATTATAGTGAATGTGGAAAAAACAAAGAAATTTCACATCACTAAAGGGACAAGGCAAGGATGTCCCCTATCCCCACTATTGTTTATAGTAGTATTAGAAATCTTATTGAGAAAAATAAGGAAAGAAGAGGGGATAAGAGGGCCAAAAATTAAAGGATATAATTTTAAATTAAGAGCATATGCGGACGATCTAGTAGTATTTTTGGAAAAGCCAAGAGAAAGCATTAATAATTTACTACAAATATTAAATGAATTTGGAAACTGGTCCGGTTTTAAAATAAATAATGTCAAAACAGTAATAATTACAAAAAATATGAATAAAAAAGAAGAAGTAGAATTGGAACAAAAATCAAATTTTAAGATTCAAACAAAGGTAAAGTACTTAGGAATTTGGATATCTAAGAAAAATACTGAACTATTTGAGAATAATTATCAAAAACTTGGAATAAAATAAAAGAAGATTTGATTAGATGGAATAAACTGGATATATCACTTCTAGGAAGAATAGCGACACTCAAAATGAATATACTTCCAAGGATGATGTTCCTCTTCCAAAACCTTCCAATAATAACTAATGAAAATGTCTTCAAAAACTGGAATAAAGAATTGGCAAATTTCATATGGGCAGGGAAGAAAGCAAGGATTAAATGGAAAGATATGCAGGATCTAAAGGAAAGAGGAGGATTAGGTATGCCAAATTTCCAAATTTATTATCGTGCTTGTTGCCTAATGTGGATTAGAGATTGGATTCTATTGGAAAACAAAAAACTTTTAACATTAGAGGGATTTAACACCTGTTTTGGTTTTCATGCATACCTATGGTATCGGAAAGACAAAGTGCATAAAGAATTCCTACACCATTATAAAAGAAAACCGTTATTAATAATCTGGATGAAATACAAAAGCAAGTTATATTCAAAAATCCCACTTTGGATATCAAGCCAAGAGGTATTTCTAAACGAAAATAGTTTGGATACAGATAGATGGGTAACATATAAGGGTTTATTAAAGAAGGAAAATGATCAAATACGGATAAAAACCAGGAAAAAAAAAGAAAATTAAGCAGGGGGGGGCTAGAGTGGAGTTGCTGGGATTCTGAACAACAGCAATCTATAATACAACATTTCATTGCAGGTCCCAATAAGCAATGGTGAATTTTAGAGACCAGAACCTATGAGTTATATTAAATTACATTTAACACAGGGATTTCGACTGGAATGTGTAGTTTCTTTCTCCTGATGCAACCTAAAAGTAATATTGAGGACATTTTCTGGGGAGTAATACTGGAAGATAAGTGTTGCCCTTGTTGCTGGATTTTTCACTCTGTGGAGACTGCAGTTGTGAGTGGCAAGCATGCCGAACAGTGAAGAACAGAGGTGAAGTAAGGAGAAGCAGGAAGAGAAAGCCTTTAACATGATGCCTTGTGCTGCGGAAGTATGTGTAGCTATGGGAGGCCTGCCTGTGCTGAAAAGTGGGGGAAGGAATGACAAACTGATGAACAAAGTGGAGAAATAAAGTTGTACAGAGGAAGAGCAGAAGGAATTACACAAGATTAAAGACTCACAGAGAGTGGAGAGGGCATATGGAAGACAGAAAAGACAAAACAGAGTGGTCAGAAAGAAAGACATAAGAATCTAAGAGGAGGGGAGGAGAGAAACAAGAGGAAGAGAGCACAACACATTGGAGAAGGATAGTGACAAAGGGGTGATTCACACTACATTTTAATCTGGGTTGCAAACCGTTTAAAAGGGGGTTATTCACACTGGAATTGGGTTTTTTTCAACCCAAATTGGGGTAAACAGGTCAAATCCCCCTTAACTCGAGTTTTTTGGAAACGACTTTTCCCTCATGTTTTTTGCAAAACACTGAGTTTTTTTCAGGGTGCCACCAATGTGAACTTGCTCCTGAGAAGATTCAGGGTTTCCTGAAGGGAAGGATCAATGGGCAGAGGGTGGGCAGAGGGGCCGAACACACATATCCCATAGCAAACACCATTATTGTGCTCACACTTAGTTGCTGGCTCTGAGTGTTTTCAAATTTCCCACTGGTGTGCCCTTTAAACAACTGCTCAGCTGTTTTCATTTTCTGCTCTTTTCCCACTATGATGCCATTTCCAGATGTTTGGACCACCAAAGCTAGGGAAGGAGGCTCTTCTGGGAACATGTTCTTTTTAATATATATTTTTTTTTACAGAGTGTGCAATCCATTGACTTTGCATGGCGTCCACTTGTGTGTGTGTGTGTCTGTGTGATTCGTTCTGTTTCTGTGTTCCCCAATGATGCCATTGCAAGGAAGAGTGGGTGAGTGGATAGAGAGAGGGATGGGGGAAAAGAGGATGGAGGAGAAAAGAGGGAAGGGGGAAGGAAGGAGGGATGAAGGAGCCTTCACCAGGCAGCCTTGCTGCCCCCCCATCCCTGCCAGGGACTCGGAGGAGATCTGATGCTCCCACCTCTGCCAGTTCTGTGGTGTAAAATGCATGCTTTTTAGTTGGGTTCCAATGAGGGGGCATTTGGACATTTTTCCTGGATAGGATTATGAATGGAGGACCTGTCCTGGGAAAGGAGTATGCTCTGGTCACCCTGTTCTCATCCCAGGGTGACCAGATAGATGTCATCTCCACTGGAGGGAGGGGGATGAGGCACCGCAAAATGGAGGATGAGCATGGGAAATGGAGGACATGCCCGAATAAAAGCTCATATAAATATAGAATGTATGTTTCTTAGTCCTGCTCAAAATGGATGACATTGTTCTTGGGCAAAATGCAAAATGGAGGACATGTCCTCCAAATGTTAATTCCTCCCTCCCCCTGGATACAAAGCGATGTCACCAATGACAACAGCAGAAGTGAAGTGACATAGATGTGTATCATATGACTGACAGAACAAAAAAATACCTGAAAATGATCGAACGCGATCAATAAAGCAAAGCAAAAGCAAAGCAGCTTCATTTATATACCGCTTCATATCCCGCTATGGGATGTCTAAGTGGTTTACAATTGTGAGCTGATTGCCCCCCAACAAGCTGGGTACTCATTTTAGCGACCTCGGAAGAATGCAGGCCTGAGTCGAGCCTCAGCCCTGGCCGGTATTGAACTCGCAACCTTGTGGTCTATGAGTGAGTGGCTGCAGTACAGGCATTTAACCACTGCACCACCAGGGCAGGAGAATCCATTTTGAATTGGTACTTTAATTATTGTGAACTTCCAGAGGGTTATATTGTGCTGGATAGATTCGATTGGGGTAAACTTCACAGCAGGTAAGATTCGGTATTGCATGAGCAAATGCATTATCGAATCTCCCCAGATCTCCCTGGCACAAAGAGCTAGTGTGAATGGGCCCAAAGAAGCACACAGACAATAGAAGAAACAGTTGAGGATGTGAAGAATCTGAAGAGTATTCTATGTTGATTGATTGCTGTTTCTTAACAAGATCCTTGAGAATTGTTCTTGTGGTAGAGTATTATTTATGGGGTGGTCACAGTATTGATTATTACAGTGTGGTGCATCTCACACTTACACAGGAATTCTAGATCAGTTCTGCTCAAGGGTGTGAGTTTGATCCCAGGGACTCTAAGGTTGACTCAGCCTGGCATCCTTCTGAGGTCACTAAAATGAGTACCCAGCTTGTTGGGGGCAATTAACTTACACATTGTAAACCACTTAAGGAGTGTTTAAGTGCACTGATAAGCGATATAGAATGTACTTGCTATTGCTATTGCTGTTGCATAACTAAATAATGTCTCCTGGCCTGACCCCACCAACCCACCTTAGGGAAACTGCCACATCAGGTGAAGGAATCTGTTCAGCTACCAACTGGGGTGCAAGGAGGAAGATGCCCCTTAAGAGTGAGCAAGGTCTTGTGACAAGGGCCCTGTTTCTGATTGTTGCAGCTTTGCTCACTGGTGGGAGGAGGATGGAAAGAGGTTTTCCTGGACAGAACCAAATGAATGGTCTTGGATGGGGGCCACACAGAGGAAGTTGCTGGGGAGGAGGTCACTTCACATACACAAAAGGTAGACAGCTGGAGGAACGTCACACACAGAAGTAGGGAAACCAGGGATTGTTCTGGGAGCTTGCAGCTACATAATCAATTTGAAGCACTCTCCCTTATCAGAGATGATGAAGAAGAGCAGGAGGGACAGTCCTCTGGGATAGTGTAGGGGACCCTGAGAGTACCACTACAGGGAACAGCCACTGTTAAGCCTCAGAAGAGGCGTGTAGTGGTGGTAGGGGGCTCCTTGCTGAGGAGTACAGAAGCAGTGGTTTGTGGGCCTGACAATAATAAATAATAATAATAAAATTTATTTCTATTCTGCTCCTCTGCAGAAGCAATTGGGGCGGCTTACAACAATAAAATACCACAATGTACAGTTCCAAAACCCACCCACCCTTTAAAATAGTATTAAACATCACAAAAATTAAAACAATAAATGAACAATGAACAATTCACAACTGAAAGAATCATAATAGCAGGCAGACAACCAGCAATAAGTGT
The DNA here is from genome assembly GCA_026167975.1 of Phrynosoma blainvillii. NCBI lineage: Eukaryota > Metazoa > Chordata > Lepidosauria > Squamata > Phrynosomatidae > Phrynosoma > Phrynosoma blainvillii. The sequence goes on from JANUYF010000003.1 coordinate 289,671,007, forward strand.
AGCAGTGGGTAGGGGGAAGGAATGATCTCGCTCCTTAGTCCAGGAAAAACTAGTCAAGAAAGGTCTACCAGAAGAGATCCATATTCACAGCTTTTTAAAAGTTGTTTAAACTGGTGATCTGATGGATCTCGTCCAGCAGGCCATTCCATAATCTTGCCGAGAAGGCCCTCTGGGAGGTTGCAGACATCCTACTTTTAACAGGCTGAAGCAAGTTCTTCCCAGAGGACCGGAGTGTGCAGGTTGGGTTATATGGAAGGAAGCAGTCCCAAAGATAGGTTGGACTCAAGCCATTTAGGGCTTTAAAGGTGATGACCAACACCTTGTACTGAGCCCAGAAACTGATCGGCAGCCAGTGGAGTCTTTTTAGGACAGGTGATCTCCTAGATGTACCAGAGACCAGCCTGGCTGCCATATTCTGAACTAATTGAAGTTTCCGGACCAAGCACGAGGGTAGCCCCATGTAAAGCGATGTCTCGGGAGGTGTGTTGTGTTCCTGGGGCAAAAATCTGTGCTGTGACAGCAAGGCTGACAAGACTTGTCAAGCCTACTGACCATTACCCCTTCCTTTGGTCCATGTGGGAACCAATTATACTGCAAGGCATAGCCTTCAGAATATCAGAAGGGATTATGAGGCTTTGGGCAGGAAGCTGAAAGAGCTGGATGCACAGGTTTTATCTCATCTCTTCTTCCAGTTGAAGGGCATGGTCCAGGAAGGGAGAGGAAAATAGCAGATGTGAATAACTGGCTCCGCAGATGGTGTCTCCAAGAACAATTTGGATTCTTGGATAATGGGCTGTGGTTCCATGAGGGTGGACTTCTGGCAAGAGATGGGTTGCATCTCACACCAGTTGGCAGAAACATTTTTGCCAATAGTCTCAAAAATTGATCCAGAGGGCTTTAAACTGAGTCATGCGGGGGAGGGTGACAGTATCTTGGAAGGCAGGAGTACATCATGGGCTGGAGATAATAGTCAAAGTGTTATTGAGGGAAAAAGGCAAATAGTGCAAGGACCTGACAGTGGGAGGGGAAAAAACTAAACATAGGTAGCTAGGGGGGAGGACCCATGGTCTTAGATGTCTCTACATTAATGCACAGAGCATGGGAAATAAACAAGGTGAACGTGAACTCCTAGCACAACAAAGCAAATACAATATAATAGGCATCACTGAAACCTGGTGGGATGAGTCTCATGATTGGAATGTAGGAATAGAAGGGTATAAGCCAGGGGTCGGCATACCTTTTTTTTGGGGGGGGGGCAGTTCCACTGTCCCCCAGATCATCAGCGGGCCGAAGGAAAAAAATGGCGCTGGAGGTGCGCGCGCTCGCCCTCATGCACACTCGTGCACGCATGCGCACTACTCCTGCCATCGTACACATACGTGCATGAGTGCGGGGTGCCGTTTTGTGTTCCAAAATGACACCCGCGCTCACGCATGCACGCACATGATGCTGGGAGTAGTGCACATGCCTGCGCGAGCGTGGGCTCCGTTTTGGAACACAAAATGGTGCCCCGCGTCACATGCTCATGGTGGTGGCGGCGGCAGCAGCAAGACCGGCCACGGGCCAGTTGAAAGGCCTCGAGGGGCCAGGTTTGGCCCCCGGGCCGCAGTTTGCCAACCCTTGGTATAAGCTTTTAAATAGAAATAGGCCAAACAAGAAAGGAGGAGGAATAGCACTATATGCCAGGGATGTTTACACCTGTGAAGAGAAGACTTAAATCCTGGAAATCAGGTGGAGAGCATCTGGATAAAAATTAAAAGGGAAGGAAACAACAGGGATATTATTGTGGGAGTATACTACAGGCACCAAAGTCAGACTGAGGAATTGGATGATGCCTTTCTAGAACAGATGACCACGCACTTAGGAAGGAGAGATGTAGTAGTGATGGGTGACTTCAACTATCCTAATATTTGCTGGAAGTCAAACTCAGCCAATACTCCAAGGTCTAGCAAATTCCTCACTTGCCTCAAAGACAATTTCATTGTCCAAAAGGTGGAAAGAGGCAACAAGGGGATCAGGTATTTTAGATCTGATCCTAACCAAGAGGGATGACCTGGTAAATGGGGTGCAAGTGGTGGGATCCTTAGGTGGGAGTGATCATGTTATCAGGAAGTTCCTTATACAGTGGAAAAAGAAGCCAGGCATAATCAGACACACATTCTAGACTTTAGGAGAGCTGATTTCAACAGACTTAGGGAAACAATGGGAGTGATCACATGGTCTGGAATACTAAAGGAGAAGGGAGTTCAGGATGGATGGGAGTTTCTCAAAAGGGAGATACTGAAGCGCAATCCCTAACTGTTCCAATGAGGAGGAAAAATGGGAAGTGTCTCAAGAAAACGGGTTGGATGACTAAAGAACTTTCAACTCCTTTTAAACAGGAGATTTATAAAAAATGGAAAAGGAGTGAAATCACTAAAGAGGAGTTCAAACAAATACCTAGCACATGTAAGGATAATGTCAGGAAAGCTAAAGCTCAGAATAAGCTCAGGTTTGCTAGAGAGGTTAAGACCAATAAAAAGGGCTTTTTTGGGTATGTCCATAGCAAAAGAAAGAAGAAGGAAATGGTAGGGCCACTGCACAGAGAAGATGGAGAAATTCTTACAGGGGACAGAGAAAAGGCAGAACACTTTACGTCAGTGTTCTCACAAAAAGAAAAGGGTGCTCAACCTGAGGAAAATGGAGCAAATGACACAATAGGGGAAATGCAGCACAGAGGACGTTTTCACACTGGCCTTTTTGAGGACGCTAGCCGGCCTCCCGCCGGCGCCATTTCCCGTGTGTTCACACACACGCGTCGGCAAACCCCGCCCCTTCCGGTGTCATCCCTGCGTCCGGCCGGCTTTTGGCTCCGTGTGTTCAAACACACGGAGCCCTAAGTCCGGCCTCACTCCGGCAGCGGCAAGCTAATTCCTGGCTAACTCCGGCTTCAGGTAATTCCAGGTGGCAAAAGGAATTAGCCTGCCGCTGCCGGAGTCATTCCGGTGTCAGCGGCACAGGGTCCAGCCGGCTTTAGGGGAAGGGCTCCAGCCGGCTTTAGGGAGCCCAGTGTGAAAACGTCCAGAATAAGTAAAGAGGTAATACAAGAAGGTTAACCTAAATGAATTTAAGTTCCAGGACCAGATGAACTATATCCAAGGATATTAAATGAACTGGCAAATGTAACTTCAGAGCCACTGGCAATAATCTTTGAGATATTTGAGATCTATTTCCTGATCAACAAGGGAATAGACCTCTGTTATTCACAGCAGCTACTGTCCAGTAAATAAAGATTGGGATTCTTTTATGGTTCCTAAGTATTCCCTAAACTAGTGAATATGTAAAGATCATGAATATGAACCAGTCACAAATGTATAACTCTAGGTTCCAGTTCCAGTATGTGTATGTGTATACATCTATCTATATAGAGTTTAAGTGTGGGAATAAAAAGTTGCATTTGATCCTGGAAATTACCAGTACATAGTCTGAGACAAGAGAAACCATGACTAGTGTCCAGCTAAGTATTTACAATGTTGTAAATTCACATTTACAGTCATTTGCAATGACTGACAGTGCCTTTCGGAAATAGGCATATGCAACAAACAGCAGCAGGGACCCATGTATATTCTAGCAAACAGTATAAGGAATGAAAATGTGTTTGTGTGCTTTTACCTCCATGCCGCTATATCTGAGCCTTTAAAGATAATTGATTTAGGAAGTAGTTAGACAGTTCCTCCATTAGCACAACAGCTATACTTCCACAGAAATCCACCAAGGAGATTTAAATGCATTGTTTATTGCTGAAGACATATCATCGATAAGCAAACATTATTGGAGCTACTTGATGAAAAATAAATTTCTTCTGGAGTTTACAAGCCTCGTTTCATCAATACATGGAAGCCTGCTGGTTGGTCAAAAGATTATTATTGATTTTTCATTATGCTGATATTCATTTCTTACACAAAATCTCAACAAAATATTGTATTGCAGCCTGCTGTCCTCAAAAACGGCAAATACTTAGGGTCTTTGCAGACTCCTAGAAATAGTGCAAATTGAGTCCACTTTAACTGCCCTGGCTCAGTGCTAGGGAATCATGGGAACTGTATTTTTTTCTAAGACATTGAGCCTTCTCTGTCAGAGAGCTCTGGTGCCACAATAAACTACAGTTCCCATGATTCCCTAGCACTGAGACAGGGCAGTTAAAGTGGACTCAATTTGCACTATTTCTGGCAGTCTGCAAAGGCAATTTGTTATTAGAACACAAACAGAGATATTAAATAGATAAACTAATACAAGAGAAGTTCATAAACAGCTTTCAGTTAACGGTGTGACACAGGTGATAGCAAATTTTACTGACATAATTCTCTGGGCACTGAAGTTCATGGACTTGTTCAACTTCTCCTGTTGCCTGGAGTTTTTCCAGAGGCTTATTATCATCCTATTAATACTGTATGATACAAGTGCAGCAGTATTTCATGGTTTCAGGAGAATTGGCTTCGCCCAAGGTGCTACTCCTGTTGCAAGGCTATTACATTTATTCATGATGGTAAAAATCTCATGCAGATTGTCACAATCCACATGGGGTAATGATAGGCAACAGAATAGCAGATGAGGCTCAGGATTTGCTGTTAACTACCCTTGAGTCATTCTCAATTCATGGCAGCCCTATGGATGAGACATCTTCAAGACCCTCTGTCCTCCACTGCTCTGCTTAATTCCTGAAACCCCATACCCATGACCTCCTTATAGTCCATCCATCCGGCATGTGTCCTTCCTCTCTTCCCTCCAACTTTTCCAGCATTATTGTCTTTTCCAATGAGTCCTTCCTTGTCATGAGGTTTCTCATGAGGCTTCCATAGCCTTTCATGATCTATGCAGTCAAAGGCTTTGCTATAGTCTATAAAGCACATACTAATTTTCTTTTGAAATTCCCTAGTGCGCTCCTTTAGCCATAGTATGCTTGTAATGTGGTCTCTAATGCCTCTTCCTTTCCTGAACCCTGCTTGAACCTCTGGGATTTCTCTCTCCATGTATGGTTGGAGTCTATGTTGCAGAATTTTGAGCATGATTTTGCTTGCATGGGAGATCAGTGATATGATTCTATAGCTGCTGCAGTCTCTTGTGTCTCCCTTTTTGTAGATGGGGATATATATTGATTGCTTCCAATCTGTTGGCCATTGTTTTAATTCCATATCCATTGACATACATTGGTTAGCACTAGAGTTGACTCTGTCAGTGTGGATTGCAGCAGTTTAATTGGAATATCATCTGTTCTTGGTGATTTCTTTTTCTCTGTTTCTCTTATTGCAGTTTCCACCTCACTTTTTAGCATTTGGGGTTCATCTTCATATGGCTCTTTGTTCCATGTGACCTTCATTTTGTCATCTCTTTTGTATAATTCTTCTGTGTATTGCATCCAACATCTTTTTTTATTTCTTCCTGGTCTTGAATTATTTTATTTTTATTGTCATAGATCATCCCAGTCCTTGGTTTGAATTTTCCTTTGATTTCCCAAAGCTCGTGAAATAGATCTCTTGTTTTTCCCTTTTTGTTGTTGTCTTCTGTTTTTCTGCATTGGTCATTGTAGTAATTTTATTTCTTTCTGCACAAGCCTTTGTAGCATTGCATTCATAATTCTTAGTTTGTTCCTATCTCCCTTTTGTTTTTCTTCTCTTCTTTTCTTTATTGCTTGTAGTGTTTTTCCCATCATCCATGGTTTTTTCTCTTTCGTTTTGTTTATTAAATGTGTCTGTCTGCATTCTTCTTTCATTATGTCCCTGGATTCAAACCATAGTTCCTCTGGTTCTTGGTTTATTATGCTTAGTAGTAAGAATCTGTTTCTTATGGTGTCAGTAAATTCTGTTGAGATATTATTTAGATCATATTTTGGTATAATCACTGGTTTTGTTTTCTTCTTGAGTTTTACTCTTATTTTTGATATGAGTAATTTGTGGTGTGTCACAGTTGGCATCTGGTCTAGTCTTGGCCAACAGTATAGAGTTCTGCCATCTTTTACTTCCAATTATATAATCTATTTGATTTTTGTGTTGACTATTTGGTGATGTCCATGTGTATAGCCTTTTTTCTGTTTTTTTGAAAAAATGTATTTGCAATGAATAGATTGTTGGCTTCACAAAAATCTATGAGACGCTCACTGCTTCGTTCCTTTTGCCCAATCCAAATCTGTCTACTGTTTTTTATTCTTGTTTGTTTCCAACTTTTGTGTTCCAATCTCCAATGATCAGCTTGACATCTTGTGCTGGTATGCTGTCAATTTCTTCCTGTATTCCTTCATAGAATCTACCAATTTCTTCCTGTTTTGTTTCTGTGATTGGTGCATATACTTGAATTATGGTGATATTCATAGGATTACCATGGAGCCTTACTGAAATGATTCAGTCTGATTTTCCATTGTATCCTCTGACTGCTTTTGCCACATCTTTTCTTAGTATGAAAGCCACCCCATTTCTTCTTGTCTTTTCATTCCCTGAGTAGAGCACTGTGTTGTTGTCTGATTCAAAGTAGCACATTCCTGTCCATTTTAACTCACTCACCCCCGTACTGCTATGTTCATGCATTGCATTTCCATTTTTACTATGTCTAGCTTCCCTCGGCTCATGCTACTCACATTCCATGTCCCTATCTTATGTGTAATGCTGTTTTGGATGCTATTTGCCTTTCTAAGAGTGTCTGCTATTTGTATTGTTATCTTTCTTATGCCTTGGCTAATCTTGCAAATGTGATATCCCTTTATCTCTTTCTCCTTCCCTTTCTTTTAATGTTCTGATTCTGACTGTGTCTCACTTGGGGTGTCTCATTGTAGGGTTTACTAGGTGATGGGGTTACACAAGGAGGACCACCTACACCTCCCTGTGCACAGTGTCAACCACTGTTAGCTATGATGTCACAATTTACTCCTGTCAGTCACACCCATCACTACTGCTGCTACCCAGTGGCTGTTTGTCTCCCTATATTATTCCTCCCATTGTTGTTTGTTTGCTTTCCTACCCATCCCCTTATACCTCCCTGGGTTTCTCTTCTTCCCTTCCCTTGTGTCCTCCCTCCTTTAGTCCGTTCGCATCCCCACCACCTCCCTCCAGTTTTGCCACTTCTTTCTCTGTGGTTGAGGAGGACAAAGATGGCTGGTTGCCTTCTTCCTTCCTTCACTTGCCTGCCTGGTCCTCCAGTGGTGCTCTGTTATCCAGCTCAGCTGGGGGTGCAGACTAGGCTCAGTTGGTGTTTAGCCACACTTCCCTTGTCTCTCTGATGGTCCTCTTTGTGCTGCTCAGCTGGGGGCTGAGACTGGCTGAGTTGGTGTTTAGTCCCAATCTCCCTGTCTCATGGAAACACAAAGTGACAGAACAAAAATTCATAGTTAGATATAATAAAGGTGGGCAATTACTTTATTACAATCTGTAAATTCACAGCACACAAATTTTCCTCAATGGGAAAAGATGGCAGTCCCTCAAATTGTTTGGACATTGAATTAAATGTTTTAGGCCTCTGAAGTGTGTGATTAAGCTCAGCCCCTGATATAGAGACTATGTGTGAAAGGGATCTAGGAGTCCTAATAGACCACAAGTTGAACATGAGTCAACAGTGTGATGCAGCAGCTAAAAAGGCCAATGCGATTTTAGGCTGCATAAATAGAAGTATAGTATCTAGATCAAAGGAAGTAATAGTGCCACTGTATTCTGCTTTGGTCAGCCCCCCCCACCCCCCACCCCCGGAATACTGTCTCCAGTTCTGGGCACTACAATTCAAAAAGGATGTTGAAAAACTGGAGTGTGTCCAGAGGAGGGTGACTAAAATGGTGAAGGGTCTGGAAACCATGCATTATGAGGAATGACTTAGGGAACTGGGTATGTTTAGCCTGGAGAAGAGATGGTTAAGAGGCAATATGCTGGCCCTGTTTAAATATTTGAAAGGATGTCATATTGAGAATGGAGCTAGCTTGTTTTCTGCTGCTCCAGAGAACAGGACCTGGAACAACCGATGCAGGCTACAGGAAAAGAGATTCCACCTCAACATCAGGAGGCACTTACTGACAGTGAGAGCTGTTCGACAATGGAGCACACTCCCTCAGAGTGTGGTGGAGTCTCGTTCTTTTGTTTTGAGTATCAAATGGAAAATCAGTGAATTTCAAAGAAAATAATAATGAGGTACAAAATTCAGTGCTACAAAATACTAAAGATGGAGAGCTGTTCAACAGTGGAACACACTTCCTCAGAGTGTGGTGGAGTCTCCTTCTTTGGAGGTCTTTAAACAGAGGCTGGATGGCCATCTGTTGGGGATGCTTTGATTGTGAGTTCCTGCATGGCAGGGGGTTGGACTGGATGGCCCTTATAGTCTCTTCCAACTCTATGATTCTATGATTCTATGAGTTTGCAGTCCTAGTGGATATACAAATATAATATGGCTTCTTGGAAAATCTACTGTGTTAAAGACAATATGGTAGACCCCCTTCTCTCTGAGTTCAAGGATTGTAGAAATTCAGATGCCTGCCACCTGTGTTAGGTGAAACATTCAAGTATTGTAGGTGGTATTCTGCAGAAATACAAAGAAATCACAGTCTTCAAAGCTGGAGACTGAATATTAGGTGCAACACTAGGTAAAACAGCAAATGAAGGCCACTGTGGTATACAGACATAGCATGGTATAAACAGCCAGTGTGGGGTAGTGGTTTTAGTTCTGAACTAGGACTTTGGATTTGAATCTCTGCTTGGGTGTGGAAACCCACTGAATGACTTTGGGTAAGTCACACTCTTTCAGCCTCTGATGAAGACAATGACAAACCCATTTGAATAAATTTTGCAAAAAAAAAAAAAAAAAGTGATACACTTGCCTTAGAGTCAGAAATGACTTGAAGGCACACAAGAACAATATCAATATAAATAAATATTTTTATTTGGTTTTGGAATCCTCTGTGTTGTTCCTCTTAGGTGGTCAAAAATATCCTTCACTGATAGATTCTGTTCTGAACAGCCAAATATAGCATTTTTGAAAGCAGTCCCTCCCACAAGAGTCTATGTTTATTCATAGGGTAAAACAAAGTAAAAAAATGCCCCACACCAATTGGTGGGCCACACCTTTACTAGAAGTGATCATAAATTCACATGATTATCTATCTGTCTGACTGTCTGTCTAGCTATCTAATTTAAAATTTAATTTCTAGATCTGGTTATGCAAGTGGTGCCTTGCATAATGTGAAGCTTTAATACTTTTGTTGGTGTCATCAAATGGATCTTTGTGTTTCACTGAAGGCTACTGGCAGATGTCTAGGTTGTTATCATGCTGCTAAAAAATAACTTAAATCAGTTAACAGTTATAGCACACAGACAAAAATTACCTCTAGTACAGGTGACACCATGAATTTCATAGAAGTTTCACAGGCAAGGAATATTTGGAAGTGGTTTCGCAGTTCCTTCCTCCGAAATATAGCCTACAGCACCTGTATTCACTGGTGCTCTCCCATCCAAGTACTAACCAGGGCTTACCCTGCTTAGCTTCCAAAATCAGGCTGGATCCTGATTTGTGTCCTAATATAACTGATATTATAATTATTGCAAAAATGAAACAAGAACAAATAACACAAGATTTGTAACTGGTTACTTCAAAATTATGATCAAGATATAGGAAGGGGGGAAATTAGATGAACCAAAGGCTGCAGCAACTTCTCTGCTGGCCTGAGGAAAGACTTTAGTAATGGAAACTGTTCTGTTCAGGAAGAAAAAAGATGGCTGAGAGGAGATAAAACTGAGTTTTATATAATGGCAAGTAACATCATGAAGAGAGTGTGTCAGAGACAAATTACTACCTTATATTCAAATTACAAGTATGTAAGGGTAATTCAGTATAGAAGATTGGGAAGATGTTCTTGACAACAACAACAACAAAACATTTCTTTATTCAACATGTAATTACCTTCTGAAGTGCATTGCTGAAAGAGCTGGTGATTGCCACTAATTTATCTAGGTTATTGCAAGTCAAGGATGGTAGATCTAAAACAGAATACACTGTTGCTTATAACAACACAGTTATAGGAGTTTAGTATGACTTTAACTGGCATGGCTCCATCCTATGGAAAACTGGGATGTGTAGTTTGGGGAGGTCATCACAGTTGCCTGATAGATTGTTTCTAAGATGGAAACGTAACAGTTAAAAGTGGTGTAACGTAGATAAACACATGGCTTAAACTCCTTATTTGGAAGTGCTCCTGTACTTGTTTTTTTAAAGTGTGGACTTGAAATACTTCATTCATTCACCTGACAGCCAATATTTTTTTGGGGGGGGAATAAACTATGTAACTGGAAACAGAAGATGGAGAAGCTCAATTTTCTCTGCAAAAACAAGACTGAGGCAGATTGTGGCACAAACCCTGAACTACTAATATCAAAAATTACTAACATTGCTAAAGAAGACCATTAAATCAGTTATTATGCCAAAAAACAAGTAGAAGAACATCCCCGTAGAATGTAAAGAGAATGTTAAAAAATAGATTTGCACTGTTAAGCCTAATTGACTGGGAACCAGAAGAACTCTGGACTGAAGCCAGGAACATCAGCAGGAAGGAATGCAAAAATACACTATCAGCCACCAAAAAGAAAGAGAAGCCTCAATGGATGGCAGATGCAACTCTTCAAGCAGAACGACAGACAAGAAGCAAAAGTAAAAGGTGTCAAAAATAGGGTAAAAACCCTGAAAACAATTTGTTCAGTGACTTGTGTGTAGAGACAAAGAGAACTACTATATTAAGCAATTTAGAGAAATATAATATGGAAATACAAAAAGACCTTTTTCATAGGATCCAGGAAATTGAAAATTTAAAGCAAGAGTGGGGATGCTATATGACCAGCACATTACATGACCAACTAATAATAATAATAAAAAATGATGGAAACAATACACTGAAGAGTGCATTTCATTAATGTCACACTTTGTCCTTTTTAAGTTGCCTGCTTTCATCCTGGAATCTTTCCTCACAGGGACTACAAAGCCCATAATATGATTTTTTTCTTGGGAATGGTGGAAATCCAACAAGTCCAGCATGTCTGAGGACAATCAGATTTGTGAAGACTGTCCTAAAGCATGGGATCTCATCTTACCACCTTTTCAACTCAGTTTGTCACTCATCTGCATCTCTCTTTTCTTTCCAGTCCCACTAACATGTATTCTTACTTTTCAAATGCCTTGTTTGTTAAAAGATAATAAAAAGTTTTTTATTTATTTTAAATAGAGTATACTGATTCACAATAAATACAGCAAATTAATTGTTGTATGCTTTCAAGTCATTTCTGATTTATGGCAATCCTAAAGCGAACCTATCATGGGCTTTTCTTGGTAAGATTTCTTCAGAGGGAGTTTGCCTTTGCCTTCCTCTGAGGCTTAGAAAGTGTGACTTGTCTAAAGTAACCCAGTGGGTTTCCATGGCTGATCTTAGGGTTGCTACAAGTCAGAAATGATTTGGAAGCACATAACAACAACAACAACAACAACAACAACACATCTGGTCCTCCACTTCGAGTTCCTGATTAACAACCAAGCTTGTGTTTTCAGAGATGAAGATTCTTTATATCCTTTCCATCCCAACTAGAATTGCAAGATATACCCTAATACCTGCATAACAATTATCAGTGACATTAAATCTGAATCACTATTTTGGGACAGAGTTTAAATGCAGACACCAATTGGCTGCCTTTTTGAATTTCTTTGCTTCTTCATTAACCCCTGCTAAATTTTAATACTACCTAGCCTGATAAAAATTCTTCAAAACCCTGAAGCCTGAACATTTCTGTGGAATGGTAGTTTGCGCCAGTTGTGGGTTTGGGGTTTATTTGTTTTTTGGTTTTGCTCATCACATAATTATCTTTGTTCTTGTATTGATTTACAAATGTGCTCCTTCAACTCCTCCAAGAAAGTAGAAATTCTTGCTTTCATCCTAAATTCACATGGAGATTCAAAGAAACGTTCTGGCTTGTGTGTGATGCAGTGCAATACCATTTGTGTCTGAAGGGGAATGAATGCTTACTGTGGTGCAGGGTCTGACATTGTGAGTAAAATGTTTCCCGTGTGCTACACAAACACAAGACTGTTGAAATTATACACTGTGATTCAGTATAGCTAAAATAAATAGTTCAGAACTCCAGGTAGAGGAACAAAGGGCATGAGGCTATGAGTAGAAGGCTTCTGAATTCCAGTGGCTTCTTTTGTTCAGCATTTGTTCAATGATCCTTTGCTCTTTTTCTCCTACGGGGTTTGTTCAATTTTATGGCGTCTTAACACAATTCTTCCTTTGGTATGAGGTAATCCCCCCGCCCATGAGACCTCTTATGGCTTCCCCTCCCTTCAGAGTACACGTAGAATCAAATTCTACAGAAGTCATTTGTTTCCTGTCTACAACCAATCTGGCAAAAACTAGATCATTCATTCACTTCAGTCATATGTGGACCCCCATGACATGGCACGAGGGAAAAAAAATCTTACTTCAAAGTGAAAGAAAACTAGAACCTATTCTTAGGCTATACTATCCATACAGGCACAAGCCAGCATGCTCAACACATCGATGCAAGCATAGCTATCTACTGAACACCAAGATGGACACTTAGCCATTGAATGGATTGCCAGTAGACATGCAATTATCACTCTGGTGTTCCTATTTAAGAAACAGGATGCATTTCTTACAGGCTGCCATTGACTCAGAGTGGGGACAGAAAGATGTACATGTATATTTCTTTATATAAACCCTAATTGTTGGATCACCATAGACTCACTGATTTGGAAGAGGCCTTTGAAGGCCATCTTGGCCAACCATACTCAATGCAGGAAATCATGAGCCGTTCTTAGAAAAGTCACTTTTGGGGAACTACAATCCCAAAAATGCCTAAGCCAATGGAGTCACAGCTGAGGGATTCTGGGAACTGTAGTCCAGTCAAAATAGAGTAACTCATGTAAACTCTGATCCAGAGCTAAAGCATCAAGTTCTAATGGCAGCCAAGAGCATTGCATGCAGCCAGATATAAGAAATGTCAGGAATGGGGACTCTCTTTGATGCTGAGGCTGGAATTTGACATCAGAGGCCACCTTCCAGTGGTGAGTGGGGCCAGAAAAAAATAGTGGGGCAAAAATGGGAACACATATTAGCTCAAAGCTCTTAGTGCCAGATTCTCCTTCCCTGAATTAAAGGTTTTCTCAGACTATAGATCAAGGAGCTAGAAGGCAGCAGTTAGGATGTTCTCACACGGGGCTTTAGGCGGAGGCAATCCTACCTCCCGCCGGCCCCACTCCGGCTCCTCTTCCAGCTTGTTCAAACGCACGCTGCAGAAAACCCCACCCCTTCCGGTGTCATCCCTGCGTACGTCCGGCTTCTAGCTCCGTGTGTTCAAACGCACGGAGCCTTAAGTCCGGCGTCTTTCTGGCGTCCCTCCGGCCTCAGCATGTCCAACTCCGGCTTCAGCGGCGGAAAGGTAATTCCGACTTTTAAAAGGAATTAGCCTGCCGCCGCCAGAGCCATTCCGGAGTGGGGCCAGCGGGAGGTAGGATTGCCTCCACCAAAGATCCGTGTGAAAACGTCCCCTGTCTCAGAAAAGGTGGCTTGCAGTGCCACAAATCTTTAACAGGAAATGCCAGAAATGGAAACTAAAATCTCCTAATGGATCAAGGCAACTTTTAGAAAATGCACAGCAGTGTAGGAAATGGTCAGAAAATAGTTAAGTGCACTTCTCATCAATTCTGCACCTGTTTCAAGTGGTACAGTCTGCCTGCCCCAAAAGCATCTTTCACCCATTGGTCAGTATGCTTAGACAAGACCTGGGGGCCCTCTGCACTACACAGTTATAGCACTTTGACCCCACTTTAATTGCCATGCTTCCATTCTATGGAATCCTGGGCTTTGCAGTTTGCTGAGGCACTACAGCAGTTGTTGTCATCTCTGGTCTTCCAAATGTTTTGGACTTCAACTCCCAGATGCCCAGATGGCCAATTCTCAGGACCTCTGGGATTGATGTCACAAACATTTGGAGGACCAAAGATTGAGAACCACTGTACTAGATTCTCTGGCTGAGAATTCTGAATTGTTGTTCCTGTGTGCCTTCAACTTGTTTCTGATTTATGGTAACCTTCAGGTTTGCCTTTGCCTTGCTCTAAAGCTGAGAGAATATGATTTACCTAAGGTCACACAGTGGGTTTCAATGCCTGAGTGGGAATCAAATTCTGGACTCTAGAGTGTCAGTCCAGTGCTCAAACCATCATACCACACTGGCTCTCAAGAATTCTAAATATTCCTCCCTAAGCTGCAAATCCCAGGATTCTATAGGATGTGGCCATGGCAGTTGATGTGGTGTTATTGTGTAATAATTGTGTAGTGCGAAAGGAAAATCTGATTCTGTAGAATACAGATGGAGATGCTGGATATTACCATTTCAAACTGTAGGTAAGTATATATGCTTTTTGTAAAAACAAAACAAAAACCCAATGCTTTCCCGTATGTTTTTTTAAAAATTCCTTGCATTTAAAACAGCAACAGACTTTTGTCTGTTTCCCTGCTGTTTTTCTATTTGCAGGGATGTTTTGATATTGGAGAGGTGATTCTCCCAATCGCGTCCTTCCATTCTGTAACCTCAGGACTCAGCTTCTTCATTCTGCTGCCAGTATAATCCAGGCAAAATTGTGCAGAGACAATTTTGCCCCTCAAAGCCCCCCCCCCCTTCACTGTGTTGCAGCCCCTAATCGCAAAGCATGGCTGTGAATCTGTACTTGTAACATTAGAGTGCTGCAGAGAAAAGAGAAAGGGCTGGGCTGATGAGATGGCTGTGCTCCTTAGACTTGTTCACACTGTGCTCTTTGAAAGTGTGCCAGATTTGCCACTGAACCCATGTCATTGTGCCTGGTGAAGAGTCCCCTGAAGTGCTTGCTTCCATTACCTCACAAGGTGCAGGCTGGTATTGTACCTCCTGCTGAGGTGTACATGCAAGAGTGTGTAGCAGCAAAGGAGGAAGAGAGAGTGGGCGGTGGTGGTGTGGAGAAACAGAGTAGTGCCAAGGGAGAGATGCATAGCAAGTGCGGAGTTCTTCAAAGAGGAACATCAAAGCACCAAAGAGAGATAGAGGGGAAGAGCTGGGAGTGACAGATCTGGTTTAAAGAGCCATCTCTCTCCCAGCTCTTGCTATGTAAATTATGCTCACTTGCGAAGGAAAATTGCTCATAGATTTTCAAACCAACTCCTTGTTGCTAAAGCTCTTGATTTCTTCCTTGACAGGAAAAGGAATGTCAGAGTGAGTCAGCCTCAATCTCTGCTATCCTGACAGACCAGAACTCAGAGCTTGAACAATAAGCTTATTGCACGGCACTTCAAAGAACGGGAATGGAACAGAGCAAAAACACATTTTACTGCATGGGAGACCACCACCAATGCCACCGGGAGTCCCCGATCCATTCCCCAGCCATTCCTGGCAGCTGATTTTTGAAGGATGGTTCAAAATCGTCCTTCAAAAATCAGCGGGGGAATGGATCGGGGACTCCCGGCGGCATTGGTGGTGGTCTCCCATGCAGTAAAATGTGTTTTTGCTCTGTTCTGTTCCCTTTCATTCCATTCCGTTCCCGTTCCTTAAGTGCCGTGCGATAAGCTTACAAGCTACATTTTTGGTATAACAGCTTTCAGAAGTTCCCAGCTAGTATGCCAGGCACAATGCTGGCTGGAGGATTTGGGGAGTTGTAGTCCCCAATGTAACTTTTCCAAGTTCTGCAGAAGTGTCAGTTTGCAGTCAACAAGCAAGGCACATTACCATCAGATTTATTTTTAGGGATAAATTGTTATTTTAAGCTATAGTGGTTAGGGAAACACAAGACCCTTTATGAGTAACCACCAGGGATGTCTGGCCCATAGTGATCAATACTTGGTGTGGCATATTCTGCTTCTGTCACAGTATTTTATTAACATTTCTCACATTGGTGATCATTCTGAGTGTAGATGTTTGGTAGGCATCCATATCAAAAATTTGAGGCTGCCAAATGAGACAGATGAGCCTGATAATAGCAAAAACTTTATGCACTACAAAGGGCTCTTTCACACTACATGATTATAGTGCTATGATTCCACTTTAACTGCCACATCTGGATCCTATAGAGTCCTGGGATATGCAGTTTGGTGAGGCACAAGAGTTTTCTGGCTCAGAATTCTAAATGCCTTTTCTAAACTACAAATCCTACCATTCTATGGGACGTTGTCATGGGAATTAAAGACAATCATAGCACTAAAACTATGGGCCTTTGCAGACTGCCAGAAACAGTGCAAATTGAGTCCACTTTAAGGGTTAGGGTTAGTGCTAGGGAATCATGGGAATTGTTTTTTTTTTTCTGAGACATTGAGCCTTCTCTGTCAGAGAGCTCTGGTGCCACAATAAAATACAGTTCCCATGATTCCCTAACCCTAACCCTTAAAGTGGACTCAATTTGCACTATTTCTAGCAGTCTGCAAAGGCCCTATGTGTAGTATGAAAGAAGCCTATATGTTTATAGCTCCCTTCAGTTAAGCAGAACTATTTATCTCATAACATTGAAATTGATGTGGTCTTTATAGCAATGCCCTGTACCTTATGATGCTAATTCCACTTGTTTCCAAATCCTCTGAAGTAAAAGTGAGAAAAATAAGAAAGGTAGTGGGAGAAACCAGGTTGTAATTCTGTAGGAAAAGAGATGTTCCTACTCATCTGAGGAGCAAACAGAAAGTCCTTTCAACTAAGTATTTTGACTATGGGCCTTTGCAGACTGCCAGAAATAGTGCAAATTGTGTCCACTTTAAATTGAGGCACTGCCCTGGCTCAGTGCTAGGGAATCATGGGAATTGTATTTTTTTCTAAGACATTGAGCCTTCTCTATCAGAGAGCTCTGGTGCCACAATAAATTACAGTTCCCATAATTCCCTAGCACTGAGCCAGGGCAGTGCCTCAATTTAAAGTGGACTCAATTTGCACTAGTTCTGGCAGTCTGCAAAGGCCCTATGTCCATCACTATGGACTATTGCTCCAAAGAAGCAGCTATTCCCTCATTCCTTTTACAAAAATTAGCTCTTTTATTGAACCCACCACCACCACCACCATCTACCTAAAGTTTAAAGTGTAGAATATTTTACTCCACAGCCAGCTGCATTAGAAACAAGAGATGCTAAGTAGCTACTGGTTATGGAAGTCTCTTTTTGCACTGGAAATGAGGATGAGAAAATATAGCCCAGAGGGTCACCCCCACTCCCAGGAATTTTGAAGTGTCTGAAAATGGGGGTTCAGAATGAAAGCCTCTCCTGAGCCACAGCTCTAACCTCAGCACTGCGGTGCAGTAAAAAGGTGCTTTTTATGTAAGTGACCTATTTTCTAGGGAAGCCAGTTCTCTAAGAGGGGAATTGAAAAATGACTAGAGCAGCAATTTTTTTTAACTTTAATATGTTTTCATTCTCTGTGAGCAACAACCAGCTGTTGTACCTGGAGGACCTGAAGAACTGTCTGTTTTCATAAATGGAAAAGCTCTCACCAGTGCCCAGATGAGATGGCATTGTTAGAATATGGATGGGTTATACAGTCAAAGATGGAATGTAGAGATGTGTGTGTGGAATTTTCCTCATGAGAACAACATCTAGAGAAACAAAGTGAATCTAACACCAGATGGCTACACAAACATAAACATGTACTTTCCCAAAGGTACAACTCATAGACACAGATTTTGTTATGGGAAGCAAGAGATATCAAAAAGGTAAACATTGTTAGGCTTGGGAAAATAGTCACGTGGTGGATGATGGACAGCAAGAGGCTGGGTTAATATACATCATACAGGCATTATCCAATTAGCATAAGGTTAACACCCAGAAGGTAGAGTATGGGAGGGGCCTAGAGAACACTTTGTTTAAGAATGTTTTTAATTCAAGATGTGAGCATGTGAGTGTGTCTGGCAGTGGTTTTAACCATGGAGTTAGGACAGGGGTAGGCAACCTTTCCCCTTTAAGGGCCGAGGGACTTTGGCTCCCAGAAGCCTCAGCCATGTTGGCCAATAGTCCCATGTTGGCCAATAGTTCCTGGGATTCTGGGAGCTGAAGTCCCTCGGCCCTTAAAGGGGAAAGGTTACCTACCCCTGAGTTAGGAGATGGTTTCTAGTATGTTTATACTGCTTTTATAATGTAACTCCTAGATCTGGAAACATGGATCTGTAACTTCTTTTTAACTTTCAACTGCAACAAGTTGGGATCCTATGCTTTTGAGATTGTTAAAGATGTAATCTTTCATGGCTGAATTGGACAAGTTCATCACAATGGATTTTACTTAGCTATCTTATTTTTATTTCATATGCATTAATAAACTATGCTTTTGGACTTTACAATGTGTCTTCTTGACTGAGGAAGACAGGATCCTGAAGAAGAGAAGCTGAGCCAGTTGATAGTAAGAGTTATAAAGTGGCTGTGGATCACAGCAGCCAGCTTGTCCTGCAGATTCTGCTGGGTGTCAAAGAGCATCACTGCAACACCCATCATCCACACACTGACAGGGATGGAGACTGGAGACGCAGAATTTGGGCAGGTGCTTGGTGTAAATCCCTGGCCATACAGGAATCCCATAGTAAAAATGTCCTCATGTGGGGTCCTATGGTGTGTGGTGTGTGTGTGATAAGAAGCTTATTCATCTGTTATATAAGCTTGTTGAATCAACATGTAAAGAGGGAAATACACAAACCCCATCCACTCTATTACCATATCAATCACTTTCTTCACATGGGGAGCAATGTGTCTGAATAAGAGAACTTTCCTAATGTGTAAATGCTCTTCACATGGCTGGAAACCAACATTCCCCCAAACAGGGTCCCCCAACAGTGTGGAAAGCTATATGCAAAGCTCTCTCCCCCACCGCCTTTCCATGTGAGGAAGGCAAAAGAAGTAAAGATTGCGGGTGATAGGTCTATCATTCTTCTTTCTTCATGTTTTGATTCAAGCTTTAAGCTAAAGTAATGAATATTTGTCGTTGTTCATTTCAAAAAGTGGTTTTTTCTGACACTTTGGGTCTATTTGCATCAGTTATTCACACTATCAATGATATAGTGAAATCAGGAAACCCCTGATATCAATTATCCTGGATTAAGTGGGGTTTTTTGGCAACCCCCGCCCCCAGTTAATTGGGAGCTTTCGGGATGCGTGTGAACAATGGAGATTCAACCCTGATTCATCCTGGATTATTTTCAACCCCAAAGACATCATCCACAATAACAAAAGAAGATCTGGAATCAACACACAAGGCTATTTTATTCTGGTCTATCAGACCAGAGCTTGGAAAAGTTATTCTTGGATTACAGTTCCCAGAATCCCACAGCCGAGGCTTCTGAAAATCGTTGTCCAAAAAAGTTACCTTTCAAAGCTCCTAAACATATCTGAGATCACTTCAACTGGACAGTCCAGGGAGTATTTTAATCCCAAGATCTTGTTCAAGTGAGTAACTCATGAAAACTAATATGTGTTTCAAAATACTGTGTTATATAAATAAAATTATAAGCACTCATTATTTCCCTCTTCCTGACAGTTATATGTTGTCTCTCTATTTCTCCCCATCCCATCCTATTCATGTTTAAGCAAGAATTCACAAGGTCCCATATCAGTCATCTCCAACCCAGGTCTGCATAGAAAACCATTTATAATTAAGAAAACTTAGTGTAAAGTTAGGGCAGCAGTCTGAGTGCCAACATGTATTAGTGTATTTTAGTGTACGTAAACATTGTATGACTGACAAAAAGCAAAGGGTACCCACTAAGACAAGAGTCCATAAATAAGGCCTTATGTCATCCCATTAAAAATGTTTTCCTTGAATTTATGAATATTTAAATTTGACAGTACAATTGCAGATAGAGCCCATCATTATTATACTCATATAGCAGGGGGCATGGGTTACAATCACCTTGAAAAATAAATGAATGTTCTTGTACCAGTTTTGCTAGGGAAAGAGGAGGGAGGCATAGTTTATGACTACTTAGTAAAATAGTCCAGTGTTGTTCTGGCATTTTTAAAAAAGGGAAATGTAATATAAGGGGAGACTGTGGAACTGATGGCAAGGTTGAGGGATAGAAGTGAGAGACAGAAGAGGTCAAGGAAGCAATGAAAAGGACAAAAGGCTTTATCTATAAGTAGAAAGATGTTGTCCAGACATTAGGTGTATTTGGTGGTGTACAACTGGTCTTTTATTGAAAAACTATGGAAGACCTCAAATTTCTCATAGGCTCTACCAGGTAGAACTAGCCTACGAGGTTGGTAGATGTCTCTGTAATTCTGTTCATGACAGATGTGAACATAAGCAGAGGTATGTAGCTTTGGGAATGTCATAGAAGGAGATATTCAGTACCTACTTTTGCTGTATTTCCTTCTTCGTGTCCCATGCAAAGCAATATCTTAGTGCTGGTCTACATTCCTACAGCCATTTTAATGACTGCAGAAGAGCAGAAGCACCTGAGCAAGACCTGGGTGCCATTCTGCAGAAAAAAGAGAGATGTCAGATATCTTTTGACTATATAGATGAAGCAGGGTTCTGCTCTTTTAAAATTTTCTCTTTTTTTCCTGTCAACTATAGGTGTATACTGCCTGGACATGCCATTCCTATCTATTAAATGGAGGAATGCACTGGCACTGAGGCAAGAATTCCCATACAAATATGCTCAGAGAGCATTACCCTACACAAGCATGATGTAGGTTTGTGGCCAATGGTATCCAGGGCTCATCTCTGCTCAGCTGGTGTATCAGATTAAGCTGAACCAGACCACACCTATTCTTTCATGCTAGTTATGTATCCATTTCCCACTTCTCCATGGGTGGGATGGGAAATTTCTATGCACACCCACTGAGGTTGATAAGTGAAATAAAGGGGAAGGTCTCCTGTCCCAGTAATGGTTACCATGCTAAGAACACCTGCTGAAATTCCTTTTTCTACACAAATCATTAAAGGCACAGGAGCTTCGCCTGACAACCCTAACATCCATCCTATTCAAAGATATAGCCATGTTAGTCTGTAGAATCACTATGCAGAGATTTTGTAGCAGCTTTGAGACTAACTGAAAGAAAGAAGTTGGCAGCATGAGCTTTCATAGACTTCACATAGCCTGAAGTCTACAAAAGCTCATGATACCAACTTCTTTCTTTCAGTAAGGGCTATTGCAGACCGGCCCAAAGGGTCAGTCTGAGGGTAGAGTTAGGGTGGGGCAGCCACACACTGGTGCTGTCCTGATGCCATGCTGCTGTAGGCATGGCGCGCGGAGTCAGGACACCCTTCCGGAGCAGCAGAAGACATGCTGCTCTGAAAGGGCGCGGAAGAGCCACGCTGTTGGCTCTTAGGGCAGCCTTTTGATGCTCCTAAAAGGAGCGGCATTTTGCCACTCTTTTAGAGGCAGCAAAAGGAAGTATCAGGGCTGTGGCATGGGGTTGCTGCAGCCCTGATCCGCCGTTCTCTGGGGCAGCTCTCTGCTGCCCCAAATGGGTCGTCTGCATCAGCCCTTAGGGCCTTTACAGTCTGCCAGAAATAATGCAGATTGAGGACACTTTAACTGTCCTGGCTCAGTGCTAGGAAATCATGGGAATTGTATTTTTTCTGAGACATTGAGCCTTCTCTGTCAGAGAGCTCTGGTGCCACAATAAACTACAGTTCCCATGATTCCTTAGCAATGAGCCAGGGCAGTTAAAGTGGACTCAATTTGCACTATTTCTGGCAGTCTGCAAAGACTTTAGTCTCAGAGGTGCTACAGGATCTTTCTACATAGTGATCCATCCTATCGCTGGCACATGCTTCAAGTAAAACCTCTTGTTTTCTCAAAAGGTATTTCAACTGTGTTTTGTAAGGATCATGTTATAAAGCAATGGGCTAAATCCAGTTGTTAATCCCAACTTCAATAAAATCACTGAATGAATGTAACTTATGTCACAGCTTCTTAAGTGAATCCCATTTTATTCAGTGGTCTACTCTAGTTGGAATTGGATCTAGCCCAATGATTAGAAGAGGGTTGGGCAAAGTGCACTTCCCCATTGTTGTTGGATTGCAACTCCCATCAGCATAGGACAGCTTATGAAACTGTAAACAAATGCTTGGGGTTGTAATCCAGTTACACCTAGGAAGTTGCACTTTGCCTATCACTTAATTAGAACTTTTTTAAAAAAAACTGATGTTGCTGTGTATTCATGCATATCTTATTATTTTTCACTTCATCCATAGTTTGACTATTTGTATTACTACTTGATTTTCCAATTTTTTGTGCAACTTTGCCTCTGGTTTACTTTCTTGGATTTTTATCATTAAAGCAAATCCAATGGCTGTTACTTTAATTCGAGCCATGGCTAATGCTATCCTTTAATGTTCTTGACTTTTGGCCAGGCAGCTGATTGCAGCTTCCTCTGTTTACTTATGTCCTCTCTTAGTATTTGCAAGTCTAAATATGCTCCATATTTATTATTAGAGTGCCATTTTAGAAAAGACACACACCCCTTGGGACAAAGGAACGCTCCCCTTGACTCTTTATTCTTAAGGAGATTTTCCTCTAACAATAAAGCTGATGAGACTCAACAGCTAAGTGCATCTTGCAATGCTTTTATTTTGTCATATGGAAATGAAACAAAATGACTATAAACAACAGTTTTCAAATAGGGTAAGCTATCAGAGAGGTACAGTAGTTTTTGTCTACTCTGGCCATCTCCCAGTCAGAATTTTGTAACAGTCTTTGGTTGGTCCATTAAGATCTTTGCATCCAACCAGGTTTCCAATAGCAAAAATAGGATAGCCTGGTATTCTGCTTTACAATGACTAATCCTTGCATTGAAGACATCCTTGGTGGGGCATTCCAGATGTTGTTGGACTTCTCCTTACATAATCTGAGGTGAGTATAGCCAGTGTTGAGTGATGCTGATCATTATAATACAACCACATCTGGAAGACCACAAGTTGGCCACCTCTGTTCTGTCTGAAGAGCTGTCCAGCCCATAGGGATCTTGGAGATGTCCATCAATAGTTATATCTGGAGAGGTAGCCATTGAAGCAAAATACATATACAAGCAAAGACAATGGCATCCTTCTGGGATGCCTGAGAGAGTTGGCTATCAGCAGCACTCCTACTTCTCGGATAGGTTCCAGATGGTGTCACTTGGGGACAGTTGTTCAGCTAAGAGGGAGCTCAAATTGGGCATACCTCAAGATGCAATTCTGTCCCCAATGCTATTCAACATTTACATGAAGCCACTAGGCGAGATCATCCGGAGGCATGGGGCGGGGTGTTATCAGTACGCTGATGACACCCAAATATATTTCTCTATGTCTCAGACTGATGCAGTGACTAAGGATGGCATCTCTCCTCTGAATGCCTGTCTTGGGGCGGTAATGGACTGGTTGAAGGAAAACTGACTCAAGCTGAATCCAGGTAAGACAGAGGTACTTGTCATAGGAACCCCGAACCCGGGAATGGAGCTATGTAAGCCAGTTCTGGATGGGGTCACACTTCCCTTGAAGGACTCTGTCCACAGCTTGGGGGTGATCCTTGACTTGTCTCTTCACTTGACAGTTCAGGTGGATGCAACAATCAGGAGCTCCTGTTATCAGCTTCGACTAATGTGCCAGCTGCACCCATTTCTGGAGCAGGGAGACCTTGAAACAGTAGTACATGCACTGGTAACTTCTTGATTAGACTTCTGTTATGTGCTCGACATGGGGCTACCCTTGTGCTTGGTCTGGAAACTTCAGTTGGTACAGAACATGGCAGCCAGAGTGGTCTCCGGGACATCCAGGAGAGACCAGATAACACTGGTATTGAAGTTTCTCTTCTCCACTGGCTGCCAATTAATTTCCGGGTAAGGTACAAGGTGTTGGTTATTACCTTTAAAGCCCTACATGGCTTGGGACCAGAATACTTAAGGGATTGCCTTCTTCTGTATTGTCTGTCCCGTACACTAAGGTCCTCGGAGATGAACCTACTACAGCCAAAAATAATCTAGGCTAACTTCGGTTAGCCAGAGGGCCTTCTCCACTGCTGCTCCAAAGTTATGGAATGATCTATCGGAGGAGATCCATCACACCTCTACTCTTACAGCCTTTAAAAAGGCTCTTAAGATGGATCTCTTCCGGCAGGCCTTCCCAACTTAACTCCTCTCCCTGCACAAGGTGATCTACATCGCTCTATCCACCAATTATCTCCCCTTTTAAAAAATATTTTTGTATTTTTGCTCTTAAATTGTGCTTGTTTATTGTAATTTTAGTATTGGGTTGGGGGTTGGGAAGGGACTAATTTTGAATTTTATTGTATTCCATGCACTTTTATTGCTGTAACCCGCCCAGATTCCTTGTGATTGGGTGGGCTATAAATAAATAAATAATTTATTATTATTATTATTATTATTATTATTATTATTATGAGAAGGGAGGCCATCACAATGCTGAGCTGCCTCGGGGGGGGGGGGGGGGGAACGCAGAAGCGGATGAACCCCCATGTCACATCTTTTCTTTCATGGTAGTAGCACTGCTAGACAACCTGTAGGAGATAAAAGTAACTGCATTTCTGCTCCTGTAGGATTACTATAAACTGCAATCCTATCACAGTTTACTAGAACTATTGTACATACAGGCTGCAGTACAGAAACAAATTACTTTAATTCAGCCTATGGTTAAACTGGACATTGATGAGCTTACTTTATATTGTAATGTGGACACAAAGAGACACATTCTGGGTTTCCTCCAATGAGTTCAAGATGGCATCAATAGCTCTCCTCCTCTCTGTTATCCTCACATCAGTGCTGTAAGGTATGTCAGACTGAGATAGTATGATTGGCCCAATGTTGCCAGCCAGTTCCATGGTTTTGTGGGGGGGTTAATCTAGAGCTAAAACATACTGCAGAAATAATCCAGTTTGAGACCGCTTTAAATGCCCTGGCTCAACGCTAGGGAACCTTATTTCTGCAGTGTGTTTTGGGACCCTAGATCCCATATCCCTGCCCAGCACTCTAACCACTGTACCACAGTGGCTATATAAGAAATTTTCTTTAAAAAATAGAATAAACCAACAGACCATATAAAAAACAAACCATAGATTAAAAAACCTACATACTTACTGTATCAAATATGCAAAAAACCTATTATATTACTACTTTCATCATTTCCCCCCTTTTCTTTTTCTCTTAAACTGACTGTTTTAATTGTAAAAAGGGCAACCTTCTCATCACTAGCTGATTAGAGCCTTGCAAAAGAAAATGCAATTTGTCTTCAACCCCCTGATTTCCTATATGCCTAAAAAGGAGATAAATAATATAAATAGAAATACAACCAGCCATAAGTCATAGGCCAGATGTTCCACTTTACTTGTACCACATATACAAAGTCTGGTACTGGAATGCCCTGGAATCTTCCTTGTTGCATCATTGTGTCCATCTGTTCGAACTGAAGACAAGTAAAGGCCATATGTTGTTCACATTTCATTGGGAAGGCCAAATATTTTTATTCTTGAAATGTATATTTTGCTTCTGCTATCCATTTCATAGATCTGGTATGTGACAAAGTTGATATGTCCATCTGTGCTCTAACGTCTTATATTCTTTTTAATGAGTTAAACCTAGAAACACCTAAGGCCTCCACTCTAAAACCATAATTTAATAACAATATAGAAAAGTTAGATAGAACATATGCTATACTTTCAAACTGGTCTCATATTTTCCCTTCATGCTGCATTTCACAGTTTCACACAATTTCACACAAAGGCAAATTTGCTGGCTTTCTGAGATTAGTTGCATGTACACAAATGGACACACTAACTCTTAAGTACACTATCTTGTTGAATTGCTCTCTTTCCCCATTCCCATGCTGCAAAGGACAGCTTTGGCAGTGAAGTGCCACGGAGCATAGCTATTGAGTGTGGAAAAACTAAACCTGAATTCAAGTGAATCCACTCCAGAGCCCATTTGAAGATGCATTCTATTCCAGTGACGGAAGTACAGAAGCAATATATTCCCTGCTGCTGTTTTATTTATGCATAATGCCAGATAGCAGAATTATTTGATAAACAGCTTCCTTGGTAGAGCCTTCTCAAGATGCTGGAGAGAGAATCCTTCACTGTACACAGTGATTTGTTTTCTAAACACTTGGCAGATAGCATCGCTTTGCATCTGGCCTAACTGGACAGCACTTTTATTACAAGAAAAACACTGGATGTGGCTGTGAAACTGTCAAAGTGGAATTACTTGGACAACTTTCAATTGCTACTAACTCAGGATATGGTCAAGGATACTTTATGAAGTGCTTGGAAAAGTTACTTTCCTGGAATCTTCCAGCTGGCATAACCAGCACCCAGGCTGGCAAGGGGATTCTGGGCTTATAATTCAAAAAATTGTCTTTTCCAGGCAGTGGGCCTACAATACATCTGCTTGATTGAAAACCTAACTGCAGAAAAATGGTTGACTGGGTTTCAGAAGTAAATAACACTTCCCTAAATGTATGGGTATCCTGTTCAAGATTAGCCCTATTAGTGCTATCAGATGCCACAGTGAAAGTCCTTGGGTTATTTTTCCTGAGCATCCCGCCCATTGCTCTCACTTGGAGAGCACAGCTGTGTGCACCATATGATTTCTTCTGCCCCTTTAAATTAACCTGTTGCCCACATATGAGGTAGAGAATATCTTCATATCACTAGTGATGGGCTAAAACTGAAATACCAGTCTTCTGGTTGTTGTATGCCTTAAAGTAGTTTTTTGCCTTTCGTTGAGTGAGTATGACACCCAAAGTCACCCATTTCATAGCTGAGTGGGGTTTTGAACCCTGGTGTCCAGAGTCATGGTCCTATGCTCAAACCGATACACCACTCAGCTCTCGATCAATAAATACCAGCTATTAGTGGGATGAAGTGGAAGCACCATCTTGTCTGAACCTCAGGAAGCAAAATATCTTATGCGGGTCCTACTCCAGCTGCCTTACAGAACTGTCTCCATCTTTATGCTGCCTGCACCTGACTCTCCTTCTCCTTCATATGATAACCTAATAAGTGAGGCAGTTGTTAACAAATGCCTGAAATTGGTGGTCGTAAGTGCAAACTGGAACTTAATTCAGATAAGGAAGTTCCACACCAACTCTGATTGAAGTCTACATAGCTTGAGGGTGTTTTTAGATCTGGTCCTGACTTCCATGTTAACAACAGTAATATGAAGTGACTTTTTCCAGCTTAGGAAGGTGTTTCAGCTACAAGTCCTCCAAGACAAGAGATAGCCTCCTGGGAGTTACGTTATAACATAAGGGCTAGATAATAGCAATTGCTACTACACAGCTCTTTCCTCAAAGACAATTTGGAATCCTCAGTTTGTTCAAAGCATGCTGGCTGTACTGGGAGCACTCACATCTGAAAAGACTGGCACGGGAGTCAAGTTGTATCTATGTTCAATTCAAAATGTCCCCCAGACATAATTCAAAATGTCCCCCAGACATAATTCAAAATGTCCCCCAGTCCTCACTAGAATAGATCCATTAAACCAATGGGATTTACATAAGCATTGAATCACTATTCAGAACTGATTGAACTCTAGCTGGCAGGAGCAATTATATTTAGGTCTTAAAATTTTAATAGAGAGCTATTGACCAACAGGAAAAGTCAAATGAAGCTGGAGCAAACTGTGAGTTGGAGAGGTCTCTTTCCCACTACACAATTATATTACTCTGCTACTGCTTTTAATTGTTGTGGCTCCATCCTACAGAATCTTGATTTATAGCCTGGTGAGGCCCTAGAACTTTTTGGCAGAGAATTTTAAGTGCTTTACTAAGGGCCTTTGCAGACTGCCAGAAATAGTGCAAATTGAGTCCACTTTAAGGATTAGGGTTAGGGTTAGGGAATCATGGGAACTGCATTTTATTGTGGCACCAGAGCTCTCCGACAGAGAAGGCTCAATGTCTCAGAAAAAAACAAAACAATTCCCAAGATTCCCTAGCACTAACCCTAACCCTTAAAGTGGACTCAATTTGCACTATTTCTGGCAGTCTGCAAAGGCCCTAAACTACAGATCACAGGATTCAGTTAAAGTGTGCTATAATTTTGTAGTTGGAAAGAGACTTGTCCCTCTTAAAGTTTACTCCAGTCTCATTTGACCTTTCCCGGTGTCAATAGCCCTGTATATATATTTTAAAGGAAACTTGCCCCATACACTATGACAGTGGTGTCACTAGGGTTGACATCATCCGATGTGGTAACTCATAGTGTCACCTGCCCTTGACCTCCTCCCATAATATACCATACAGAATCCTTAGTAATTTTTTTTTTTTTACTAATAGTACTCATAAATTGTAATTCCCATATATCACTGAATGTAATGGCAATAATTATGACATAAGCAACTAGCAAAATTAAAGCTATAACTGCATTATAATATCTTAAGCACAGCTTAAATATATTTATTTGTACATAGTTTCATGTGTTTAGAGTGAGACTTTGGTAAGATATGTTTTTTTAAAAAATAAACATGGGGCCTCTCCTTTCTCCTCCTACTGAGCCCTGTCTCAACCACACTATCTCTTCAGTGTTTTACAGGGACACAAGCAAACACCACAGCTTGTTTCTGCAAAAAGGCAGAGGAGTAGTACTGTCACCCCCCCCCTTAGGGTGAGGTCTGTACCTCCTGTACTCCTCTAATGACACCCCTGCATTATGATTACGTCCTCTAAATCGGTGAGTACTGATGACGTGGACAAGCTCCTCGGTAGTGTGAGGAAAACAGCTTGCCTTCTCGACCCTTGCCCATCATGGCTGGCTGTCCGGGGGGGGGGGGGGGATGCATTGAGGAGGTTCCTTATGGACATCATCAATGCATCCTTCAGGGAAGGACATATTCCATCATGCTTGAAGGAAGCGGCTGTTAGGCCGCTTCTGAAAAAACCTTCCCTGGACCCCCTGGATATGAATAATTATAGGCCAGTCTCTTTATTACCATTCTTGAGCAAGGTGATCGAGAGGGCGGTTGCTCTTCAACTCCAAGTTGTTTTGGATGAAACCAATTATCTAGACCCATTTCAAACTGGCTTCAGGACAGGCTTTGGGGTTGAGACTGCCATGGTTGCCTTGACCGACGATCTGCGTCTGAGCATCAACAGGGGTAGTGTGACCCTCTTGGTGCTCTTAGACCTCTCAGTGGCTTTTGACATGATAGATCATGGCATCCTCTTGGACCGCCTGAGGGGTTTGGGTATTGGAGGCACTGCATTGCAGTGGTTCTGGTCCTTCTTCTCGGGCAGATCCCAGATGGTGCTGCTCAGGGACAGTTGCTCGACTAAAAGAGAACTCACCTGTGGTGTTCCACAAGGTGCCATTCTGTCCCCGATGTTATTTAACATCTATATGAAGCCGCTGGGTGAGATTATATGGAGTTGTGGAGCTGGGTGTTATCAGTATGCTGATGACACCCAGATCTATTTCTCCATGTCTCGTTTGTCGGTCTCGAATTCTGATGGCGTCTCCTCTCTCAATGAATGTCTTCGGGCAGTAATAGGCTGGATGAGGAAAAACAGATTGAAACCAAGAATTGGGCTGCAACCTCCAGTTCTGTATGGAGTCACACTCTCCTCCAGTAACTGTGTTCGCAGCTTGGGGGTGCTCCTTGACTCGTCACTCCTGATGGCGAATCAGGTGAATGTGACAGTCAGGAGCGCCTGTTATCAGCTGTGGCTGATACGCCAGCTGCGCCCTTTTCTGGAAGTAAGGGATCTCGAGACTGTTGTGCACGTGTTGGTAACCTCACATCTAGATTTCTGCAACACACACTACATGGGGCTACCCTCATGCTTGGTTTGGAAACAGCAGTTAGTACAGAATATGGCGGCCAGAATAGTGTCAGGAACATCTAGGAGGGACCATATTACTCCAGTACTAAGATCCCTCCACTGGCTGCCTATTAGTTTCCGGGCCCAGTACAAGGAGTTGGTTATTACCTTTAAAGCCCTAAATGGCTTGGGTCCAAACTATCTCTGGGACCGCCTTCTCCCTTACTATCCTCCCCGTGCACTCCAGTCCTCTGGGAGGAATCTGTTGCAGCCACAAAGATCTCAGTTCTTGTCTACCTCCCAGAGGACTTTTTCTGTTGTCGCCCCCAGATTATGGAATGGCCTGCCGGACGAGATCCACCAATTGACATCTTTAGACAGCTTTAAAAAGACGGATCTCTTCCGGCAGGCCTTTCCAGGATAGATAATCCCAGCCTTGGGAACTCCTTTGGGAGAGTCCTCCTAGAGCAGGGGTAGGCAACCTTTCTCCTTTAAGGACTGAGGGACTTCAGCTCCCAGAATCCCAGGAGCTATTGGCCAACATGGGACTATTGGCCAACATGGCCGAGGCTTCTGGGAGTTGAAGTCCTTTGGCCCTTAAAGGGGAAAGGTTGCCTACCCCTGTCCTAGAGCTTCCCCCAACATAGTATAATCTTGCCGTTTTCTTCATTTTATTGTTATTCCTATTGCTGAAGCTAATTGCTGCAGTTTTATTTTGTTTGATTTTTAACTTTTATTTGATTTAATATTCTTTTAAGGGGGTGTGGGGATAGGGTTGGGATGTATTGTACTTTTAACTTTGTTAGCCGCCCCGACTGATTCGGGGGGAGGGGGGATATAAATAAATATTATTATTATTATTATTATTATTATTATTAAATTTTTGTAGCATGAAACTCCCATTATCCCTCACCATTTGTTACGTTAACTAAGGCTACTCAGAATTACATGCTAAGAACCTCTGGAAGGCTACACATTGCCCTCTGCACTGTTCCAGCGAGCCAGCTACTTAATTTTGGGAATGCCTTATGCTGTTCTCATTTCGTTTAGTTATATATTTTTAAAAATCTAGTCTTTGAAATTGGCTGATGGCTTTCTGAAATTTTCTTTCTTCTCTGGAATCTCTGCACTTATCTCAGTGATTGTGGGTAAGGAAAATGATGGGGCAAAGAAAAGAATTGCTTTCTAATGAAAGAATGCTGCCCCCAGGAGACCCTGACATAGATCTTGCCAAGGAATCCTTCTTCCTGTTGTTTTATTACCTTATTTATATTCCATACTTTCCTCAACCCTGGGATTCAAGGCAGCTTACAATAGTGTTTTTTTTAAAGATACTAAAAGCATACAAACATTAATATATAATTAACTTACTGATAGAGTTTAAAGCAGTTAAAAAGTATGTCCATATTATTATGGGAATGTGCATATCCTGGAACAAAATTCTATAACAATGAATATGTTATGTTCACTGTTGTAGAACATGCAAGTCTAAGCTGCTTCATTCACCTTGGGGCCTTGTCACAAGACATTGTTCTGTTTTGTTTTATTGTGCTACACTTGGCATCTTTTGAGGGCATCGTAACAACTTATTGGCTCAAAGACTACTTTAAATTCTTCTTCATCTTGCTGTTGTTTTTAAACAGTCAACAGAGGAAATTATCCTCTTGTATACAATAGGAAGAAGTGCTCAGTTAGAGCCCATAAAATAGGCAAAGCTTGCCATTCTTTTATTTATTCAAAACATTTGAAAATCATTTTGGTAGTACAAAAATATCCAAAGAATCCCACTCCAGTTTGCTCCATCCTCATTTGACTTTTCCTGGTAGGTCAATGTTCTTGTATTAATTTTTTTTGAAAATGATTCCTACACTATGACAAAGCCACAGAACAGGATGCTGCCATGACAGTTAAAAGTTACATGAAAACGCTGCCACTGTGTAATGTAAAAGACACCACAGAGCCAAAAATGAGCAGGGCCATTTGTTCTCTTTCGTTCCTTCTGCCACTCCCGTCCTTGCTCTGAAAATGCATGTAACCAGAAGGTGGCAATGGAACTCAAACAAAAAGACCAACCAAAGTCACTGTTTCAGTTGATCAGTTGGTAAACCTATTTCTGATCTGTATTATTTCAGACTAGGCATAGTCCAGGCCCTGAGATTTTAGTGCAAAAACTGGAGACCTAAAGGATGACTCTTTGTGATGTTATAGGAGGCAATCCCTGCTGATGTTAGAAGGGTGATATTATAAGGATAGCCCTGATAATAACATTAAGCTTGATACTTTAAGCATCAACCACAATTGCAATGAGATATCATTCCAATAATAAAAAAAGAAACAAACCAAGACTAACAAATGGAGGAAAATGTGTGTGTGTATTTTTTCAAAGTGATGTTTTCATTCTAAGATTCCTTCTCCTCATCCTGAGGACCGGTAAACAGGGCCAGGCCTTGAGATCTGGGATCCTGATAGATAACAAGTGACAGAACTGATAATTCCTCCTGTAGACCTTAGGATGAATGCTCCTATTCTAGTCTTCTGTTTGACATACTTGATTCAAATCCAAATATTCCACCACACCCTCCAGGAGCATTCAAAGATGTGATCCATCCCTGTAGTTTGAAGTGGCAATGCCCCCAAACAGTTTTATTATAATGAGAATATAGCCTTCTGGAAGTCTCCTGGAACAGCAATTGGCTTTTTAAACAGTTTGTAGCTAGCCCTCTCACCCCATAGGCTGATGTACTACTCAGATGGCTGGCTTTTATCCAGATTCTAGACATGCTACCCAGTGCATGTTTGGCCAAGATTCCAAGCTATTATTATTATTATTATTATTATTATTATTATTATTATTATTTTAAAAAAGAACGTCTTTAGTCCTTTTCACAGCCAATATATAGGGCAAAATGTAGGGACGTTCTTCTGCAAACTGTTCTGCCAGAAGCAAATCTGCTCTGCCTTTCAGGTGCAAATCCCCCTCCTCATGACAAGTGAGTAGTGTGATGGTGGAATGCAAGAAGCAAGGGAGTGGTACATTGCATGCGGTCAAGATGAAGCAAGAGAGGGAGCATAAGGGAAGGAACAGTGACTAGTGGAGTGGAAGAAACAAGAAGGTGAATTGGGAGGGCACAAAGAGAGGGGAAGAAGGAACAGAAAGAAAGGAAAAGCAAGCAGCGCGAGCTGTGGAGCACAAGAAGAAAGGAAGGGATATATTGCAAGGGCTAAGAATGAGCAATGAATCCAGCAGGGGCAAATCATAGCTTTCCTGAGTGGAAGCAAGGCAACTTTCCAAGGATTCATCCCATACAAACAAGTAGGTCATTCTCATAATCTCTTCATCTTTGTATTAAAAAGATCATCCAGATTTAAGCTCAGGGTGTGTCTGCCTCATTACTTCTGGCTTACTAGGTGAATTAATGAAGAGGCTGAAAACACTTTCCATGGAATCCAGCAAGCTTTGCATCAAACCACTATAGATTCAAATTGGAATCATACTGGCACAGTCAAGTTTATTACTTCATGCATTGCTGACAAAGCAAGTAATTATTATTTCATTGTTTTCTGAAATTTTCAGATCTCAGCAATTCTTAATCGAGATTCAGTCACATTATCAAAGAAATTTATATTCCTTGGCTAGGAATATGAATGTCTGATTATTCATGAGCAAGGCCACCAAGAGTGAATTTTTTTTTGGGGGGGGGGAGGCAGAAGTTCCCTCATTCTTTTAAGGTCACTTAAGTCCTTGTGGGGGGCACACAACCACTGCCAACCACAATCAGTGGATTCTTTGACCTGTATCCAGAGACTGTCTTCTCCCATGTCACATGCCCATTAGTGGCCAATCCAAGGCACCCATGAGATGTTCATACTTGTTTGCAGAAGCAGAGGAATTGATGAAGAACTGAGAGAGATGTTTGCTAGGACTCTGGAGGTTGAAGTCTTGCTTCTGCTCATTCTTATTCTCCACTCCTACTGGGCAGTGGAGAAGCCAGTGAGCTGATCACCCCTTGGTCTTTCTAGCTGCCACATCAGAGGTCTTGAGTCTTATCCATGACTTCTGATCTTGCATGCTCACCCTTCCATCTTGTTCCCTTCCTCCTACTCACTGGTGCTACTGTGCCCATTTTACTCACCCATGGCTTTCTTTCCCCCCACTTGGGCTCCAGACCTGCTCTCTCATGCACTGAAGTAGCACAGGCTAAAGATCTTTAGAATCATAGAATCATAGAATTGGAAGAGACCACAAGGGCCATCCAATCCAACCCCTTGCCATGCAGGAACTCAAAATCAAAGCATCCCCAACAGATGGCCATCCAGCCTCTGTTTAAAGACCTCCAAAGAAGGAGACTCCACTACACTCTGAGGAAGTGTGTTCCACTGTTGAACAGCTCTCCATCTTTAGTATTTTGTAGCACTGAATTTTGTACCTCATTATTATTTTCTTTGAAATTCACTGATTTTCCATTTGATACTCAAAACAACAGACAAATAATGATACCCCAAAAAAACCCCAAAAATATATAACACATACTTGGATCCCAGCCCCCCTTCCAAACTACCAGGCCCAGTAATTTCCCCGATTTACAGTTTTGGCCCTGGCCACACAACATACAATGGAGAATACAGGGACAGGACTGCTACCAATCTGCTTGCCATCTCTGTCCCCACATCTACATTGGCAACAGCTTTATAGGTTATAACAATATTGTCCAGAATATCAGAGGTTCATTTACTTCCGCATCTTCCAGTGTGATATATGCCATCCTCTGCTAGCAGTGGCCCTCTGCATTCCATATAGGACAAACAGGAGCAATGTGTCCTTCATCTACTCTCAGCCGCACTGCTCATGAGCATTATTACCCCAGACTTATTATTCTCACAGGATGGGTGCACTGGGAAAATTACATTTCCTAGGGCTCCTTTCTGATACTTGGATAACAGCCACAGCAGCGTTCTGGGTGGCAGAGAAGGAAAAGGGGGGGCATTTCCACTAGTTGCTGTATTAGTAACATTTACGAATTGCTGGAGTAGATGATGGGGCTGCAGATGGAAGATTCATAGGAGAGTCCTTAGACATTTGTTCTGATTATGACATTAGGTGTGTGATGGGGTTTGAGTTGGTTTGTAATTGTGCTTGGAATAATTGAAATGAAAAAAGTCTTATTTTCCCAATTACAAATCAAATTAGGAGGGCAGCTCTCCCCTCACTAAGGCTCGATCAGATCAGACAGAGTTGTATGACTGCTACTAGCTTTATTTTGCCAGTGGGACCAATGAAGCATGAAAAAGCATAGGAAATATAGACTGAATCAGCATCAAAAGAAAAACTTGTAGTAAAACAGACAACATATAAATATAAAGGCTTATTCATTTTTCCATAGCAGTGAACTATGAACACAGAACATATTTTATATCTAGGGAATCTAGCATCAGCTTTATTTTAATATCTGGCATCCTTCCACCACAACCACCCACTGTCCATTGTATGTATCCATTAGGAATTGTTCTCCATCTCCCACCACTGAGAGACCCCACTTTGGGGCTATTATCTTGTGTAGATGCCACCATCAGCCCTCATTGGGCACTCTGGCTCAGCAATAGGATTGGATGCTCTCAACAAACTGTTTTGCCGTTTCCTTCAACCCTGGTTTTCTTCAGAGCCCTTCCCTTCCTTTCCCCAGGAAACATGGGAACTCACTAGTGTGCCAAGTGGGGAAGACATGGACAAGGATGATCAAGAGGAGTTTATAAGAGGAAAGCTTTTTTCAGCTTAACTTCAGACTATCTGAAAATCCGTACCTCCCCATATGAGCTTTGCCAAGTATTACAATCATTGGGGGAAGGATTTCTCTCCATCCCACCCCTCCCATGCTTCACAGGAAAGCCTTCATGATGACTGCTCCCAGGCTATGTAACTCCTTCCTAAGAGAGGCTCCATTGGTTCCCTCTCGGCTCTCTTCCATAGCCTGGAAACAGCCACCAGCAGGGGAAAACACTATCTAAAGAGGTCCACAGACCTTAACTGGTTGGGATAGGTAGAGAGATGTGCTGTTTTTAACATGTAATATCTTTTTTATGTCTTGTTTTAAATTAACATCTTAAAGTAATATTGTGGATTAGTTTTTAAAACTGTTCTAACTCTTAGCTATTTTGTTTTAACGTATAGTGCAAGCTACATTGAGTCCCATTGTGGGTGAAAGGCAGGATATAAGCAAAAAATAAAAATAAAAATACTAGTTTTATTCTAATTAACAGTTATGTCATGCTAAAAATGCATCTTATACATGAAAGCACCTCCCACAGGTACAACCTAAGAAGCTGCAGCTTCAGGCCAACATTCAGCCAGTCTAAAGGAAATAAAAAATCCTGACTTGACTCCCTACACACAGACCCTTTTCTACTCACATTGCAGTAGGCAATCTGGCCCCATGATATATATGTTAGAAAGTCTGAAATGCAGATTGTATGGCCCAACCTCAATAATGTTTCACAGATTTAGAGACACAGTAAAAACTCTCTGCTTCTCAACCAGTCCATCTGAGTTTCCACAAATGTCTCATTAAAAAAACAACACCTTGGCCTCAAAGAATCCAGAAGTTTCCATACCTTTCTAACTTAGTATATGGATCCCATTGGATGAGGAATGTCTCTCTAGATCCTCAGGACATCTCAGGTCATCCTGCTCTCTTTGGTCACCTGGAAGTAAGTAATTGTGCATGTGTCAAGTTATAGGTGAGCCAAAGGTACTCCCTATGCCTTAGCACTAATCCTTGGCTACCTGGACATAAAGCAAGATAATGCCATGAATCTATGGCTGAAATTCAAAAGAAATCAATGAGAAACAATGCCTATAAGTGGCAATTGAAGAGCTATAGGGATATCTTTTCATGTGGCAAAACTTCTCTGTGGCATAATACACATGACATTGATTGGTCTTTAAGCCACTGAGGGATTCTAAACATTCCCATCCACTAGAGCAAAGTGCC
Source organism: Phrynosoma blainvillii (assembly GCA_026167975.1). Classification (NCBI taxonomy): domain Eukaryota; kingdom Metazoa; phylum Chordata; class Lepidosauria; order Squamata; family Phrynosomatidae; genus Phrynosoma; species Phrynosoma blainvillii. The sequence goes on from JANUYF010000003.1 coordinate 289,707,734, forward strand.
TTTATAACTGCCCTTGGAATGTACATTTGCTAGCAAAATTTATGGGTCCATCAGTGAGAAAACACAGTATTTCATATGAAGGCAGCCAGAAAGTATTTCATGTTTCGATGAATGTCAAGATCTCCCTCCAAGGTAAATGCTGATCTTGGCTTCACCTTGAACACTACATGTTTGAAGTACACATTGGCATTCATCTGAAAAAAATCCCTCTCAAGTACCCATGCTGAGATGTAAAGTCACAGAAAAGTGATGCAAATAGTAGATCTCTCTCCTAAAAGGCTGGAAAATCTGAACAATGCTCTTACAAAATTACAGGCCCCCCTCATTTGGTCATCCAGATGTTGTTGGATTACAAGTCCCATCATCTCTCTCTTTATTTCAAGGTATCCTTTCTACTCCAATTTAAACATAAAGATCCCTAACCATGGATAACAGGAGCCTTGAATTTGCCCATCAGGAGTAAGCACCTGTATGGCAAAATCAGCAGAGGCATAGGACATTTGGTCCCAGTGATCCCCACCAAAGGAAGTTGTATTTAAATTATAGTAGTTATTCTAAAATTCCTTCTACAACAATATATTAGCAAATGTTATGTCAATCTCTCCCTTTGTAATGTTTGTGGCTAGGTTTTTCAGAACTCAGGGGTTACACACAGGTAATTTACCACAGAATTCATATTAGACTGCCAAGGCTACAGCAGTCTGCTTGTAGTCAAAAAGAAAGAATGCTTCTGTAGTTATGTTTATGTTTTCCCATCTGAGTTAAAGGAGTTAGGAAATACCTTCAAATTGGTTCTTCTTTTTAATAGATCATCAGGAGAAGACTCCTGGAAGATCTCTCAGGTGGGTTGATTATGAACAAAATTAATTTTAGTTAATAAATTAACTTAATTGGTTCAGGAGGTTGCGTGTTTGGCTTTTCAATAAACTACTGTCCCTTTTCCTCTTCGTCAATAGTAGTTTGTTGATAACATGGTCATAAATTGAAAGTTACTCTTTGTCTTCCTGGGGAACCTGCTTCCTCAAGAGTTGCAATCAGATTCTAAAGACTTATGAAACCATTCATTTGATGCTCTTTGGAATGATGAGAGCCTAGGAAAAATATTTGTAGGGCTACATCTCCTACCTCAGGCAAGAAGGACACAAACAATGTTGACTATGAAATCTTGCACTGTAGTCTAAAACGTTACTTATAAGCTTATCGCATGGCACTTAAAAAACAGGAACGGAATGGAACGCAAGGGAACGGAACGGAGCAAAAATGCATTTTACTGCATGGGAGAACGCCACTGATGCCTCCGGGAGTCCCTGGTCCATTCCCCAGCTGTTCCTGGCAGCCAATTTTTGGAGGACAATTTTGAACCATCCTTCAAAAATTGGCTGCCAGGAATGCCTGGGGAATGGATTGGGGACTCCCAGCAACATCAGTAGCGTTCTCCCGTGCAGCAAAATGTGTTTTTGCTCTGTTCCATTCCCTTGCATTCCCTTCTGTTCCCATTCTTTGAAGTGCCGTGCGATAAGCTTAATAGAATAATATGTTGGGCAGACTTTTTAAAGAAGGCAACAGAACTGGGAGGTTTAAAATAAGGGGGAGTAGTATTGTGGAAAATAGTTAATTCCCAGTAGTGTCAAAACCCAATTAGTTCAATGGTTTGTGTGCAGATAAGTCTGCAAGCTGCAACTGAACACTAATTTGCCTCGTGAGTATAAAAACCTCCACAACAGCATCTTCATTTTGACTGGATTGCATTGTGCAAAACACCATCTTTAGATGTGTTAAAGCTCTAATTCCCTTGCAATAAGAATAGCATATGAAAATGTTTATAAACTGTGGGGCTCTTGTCACTCATATGGCCATGTTCTCATTTTTGCTTAGGTATGATTATACTCGCAGGTAATTGACTACAGATGGTCACCTAAATTTGCTATTTTTTTCCTAATTGACTTTAATTATAGAGGCATTGTAACAGTAAATGTCCATCACATGCAGAGTTGTAATGAGTCAGGTCATTATTGTACTCTCTGACAGCAAAGAGTTTGTGAGTGTGTGTGTGTGTGTGGCAATGAATAGGGAGCATACTTTAGATTTAGGAAATTTAATATCAACTTTAATTTGGTGTGTATTCAATTGGCAAAGGAGTCAGACAAGGCTGCATCCCATCACCCTATCTATTCAACTTATATGCAGAACATATTGTAAGGAAGGCAGGCTTAGACATGGAAGAGGGAAGAGTGAAAATAGGAGAAAGAAATAACAACCTGAGATATGCTGACGACACCATAATACTAGCAAAAAACCTCACAGACCTGGAACAACTACAAAGGAAGATCAAAGAAGAAAGTGAAAAGGCAAGCTTACTTTTGAACATAAAGAAAACAAAAATAGTGACCACAGAGAACTTACACACATTCAAACTAGGCAATGAGGAAATAGAAATCATAGAATCATGGAATCATAGAATTGTAGAGTTGGAAGAGACCACAAGGGCCATCCAGTCCAACCCCCTGCCATGCAGGAACTCCCAATCAAAGCATCCCTGACAGATGGCCATCCAGCCTCTGCTTAAAGACCTCCAAGGAAGGAGACTCCGCCACACTTAGAGGGAGTGTGTTCCACTGTCGAACCACCCTTACTGTCAGGAAGTTCCTCCTAATGTTGAGGTGGAATCTCTTTTCCTGGAGCTTTCACCCATTGTTTCGGGTCCTAGTCTCTGGAGGAGCAGAAAACAAGCTTGTTCCCTCCTCAATATGACATCCCTTCAAATATTTAAACAGGGCTATCATATCACCTCTCAACCTTCTCTTCTCCAGGCTAAACATCCCCAGCTCCCTAAGTCGTTCCTCATAGGGCTTGGTTTCCAGAGCCTTCACCATTTTAGTTGCCCTCCTTTGGACACGCTCCAGTTTCTCCACATCCTTTTTGAATTGTGGGGCCCAGAACTGGACACAGTATTCCAGGTAAGGCCTGACCAAAGCAGAATAAAGTGGCACTATTACTTCTCTTGATCTAGACACTATACTTCTACTGATGCAACCTAAAATTGCATTGGTCTTTTTAGCTGCTGCATCGCACTGTTGACTCATGTTCAACTTGTGGTCCACCTGGATTCCTAGATCCCTTTCACATGTAGTCTCAGTCAGCCAGGTGTCCCCCATCCTATAGCTCTGCTTTTAGTTTTTCCGCCCTAAGTGCAGTAGCTTACATTTCTCCGTGTTGAATTTCATTTTGTTAGCTTTGGCCCAGCTTTCTAGTCTTTTCAAGTCATTTTGTACCAACTTGTTTAAAGGAGGTGGTGGTTAGGCCACTCCTGAAAAAACCTTCCCTGGACCCCCTGGACAGAAACAACTACAGGCCAGTCTCCTTGCTCCCTTTTTTGAGCAAGGTGATCGAGAGGGCAGTTCCTTCCCAACTCCAAGCAGTCTTGGATGAAACTGATTATCTTGATCCATTTCAAACCAGCTTCAAGACAGGATATGGAATTGAGACAGCCATGGTTGCTCTGACCGATGACCTCTGCCTGGGCATCGACAGGGGTAGTGTGACCTTGCTGGTGCTCTTGGATCTCTCAGCGGCCTTCGATACAATAGATCATTCCATCCTCTTGGATTGCCTGAGAGAGTTAGGAATTGGAGGCACTGCCCTGCAGTGGTTCCATTCCTTCGTCTCGGGCCCATCCCAGAGGGTGAGGCTCAGGGACAGTTGCTCTTCTAAAATAGAGCTTAATTGTGGCATCCCTCAGGGAGCCATCCTATCCCCGATGCTATTCAACATCTATATGAAGCCGCTGGGTGAGATCATTCGGAGGCATGGAGTACGCTGATGACACCCAGATATATTTCTCCATGACCAGATAATCGTCTCAGACTTCAGATGGCGTCTCTCCTCTCAATGACTGTCTCAGAGCGGTAATGGATTGGATGAGGAAAAACAGATTGAAGTTAAATCCAGACAAAACGGAGGTACTGGCAGTAACAGGCCCGAAAACAGATTTGGGAATACAGTCTCCAGTCCTGGATGGAGTCACACTCTCCTCCAAGGACTGTGTTCGTAGTCTGGGGCTACTCTTAGATCAGTCACTTCACATGACTTGTCAGGTGAATGCGGTGGTCAGGAGTGCCTATTATCAGCTTCAGCTGATACACCAGCTGCGCCCTTATCTGGATATGAGGGATCTGGAAACTGTGGTACATGCTCTGGTAACCTCACATCTGGATTACTGCAATGCACTCTACATGGGGCTACCCTTGTGCCTAACCTGGAAACTGCAACTGGTACAAAACATGGCTAATTACCAGAACATCAAGGAGGGAGCACATAACACCAGTGCTCAAATCCCTCCACTGGCTGCCAATTCGTTTCTGGGCACAGTACAAGGTGTTGGTGTTAACCTTTAAAGCCCTACATGGCTTGGGTCCATCTTATCTCAGGAACTGCCTCTTCCCGTATGATCTCCCCCACACACTTCGGTCCTCTGGGAGGAATCTGTTGAAGCCCATGAAGACCAGGCTGGCACAGATCTCCCAGAGGGCCTTCTCTGCGACCACTCCCAGACTATGGAATAGCCTGCTGGATGAGATCTGTCTTATTACTACCTTGCTGCTTTCAAGAAAGCAGTAAAGATGGATCTCTTCCGGCAGGCTTTCCTGGAATAATCCCCCGGCTCTAGCGGAGGTTACCTTACGCCCTTAACCCCCCATAGTACATGGACATGCCCAAATTGTTTACTTTGTTTTTATTTGTTTTTGTTTTGTTTTTATTATGTTTTTAAGAATCGTTTAAACTTTGCTATTATAGTTCAATTTAGCTTTAAGGGGTGGGAGGATTAGGGTGTGGGATATAGGAATTTTACATTGTCTCTTGTTTTTAAATTATGCTGTAAGCCACCCCGATTGCTGAGCAGAGGGGCAGCTTAGAAATAAAACTTATTATTATTATTATTATTATTATTATTAATTTTGATCCTGTCCTCTGGGGTATTAGCTACTCCTCCTAATTTGGTGTCATCTGCAAATTTGATAACTATGCCCCCAATACCGTCATCCAAGTCATTAATAAAGATATTGAATAGCACTGGGCCCAGGACAGAGCCCTGTGGCACCCCACTGGTCACTTCTTTCCAGGTTGAAAAGGAGCCATTGTTGAGCACCCTTTGGGTTTGGCCAGTCAACCAATTACAAATCCATGTAACAGTTACTTTGCCTAGCCCACATTTTAACGGCTTGTTTGCAAGAATGTCATGGGGAACCTTATCAAAGGCCTTACTGAAATCAAGATATACTATATCCACAGCATTCCCTTCATCTACCAAGCTGGTAATTTTATCAAAAAAAGAGATCAGATTTGTCTGGCATGACCTGTTTCTCTGAAACCCATGTTGACTTTTTGTGATTATGAAATTACCTTCCAGGTGTTCACAGACTCTGTTTAATGATCTGCTCCAGAATCTTTCCTGGTACTGATGTCAGACTAACTGGACGATAATTGTTGGGATCCTCTTTTTTCCCCTTTTTGAAGATGGGGACAACATTTGCCCTCCTCCAGTCCACTGGGACTTCTCCTGTTTTCCAGGAGTTTATTGCCAATGGTTCCGATATTACGTTTGCCAGTTCTTTTAATACCCTTGGATGTAATTCGAGTAGTAAAAGAGTTCTCATATCTGAGATCAAACATAGATCAGAACAGGGACTGCAGCCAGGAAATCAGGAGAATGGGGAGGGTGGCTATGAAAGAACTAGAACAGATCCTAAAATGCAAAGATATACAACTTGGCACAAAAGTTAGACTCATACAAGCCACTGTATTCCCTATTATGGTACCATGTATGGATGTAAGAGCTGGACAGTCAAGAAAGACGATAGTAGGAAAATCAATGCATTTAAGATGTGGTGCTGGAGAAGAGTGCTGAGGATCCCATGGACAGCCAGAAGGACAAACAAATGGATCCTAGAACAGATCAAGCCAGAGATTTCCCTAGAAGCCAAGCTGACAAGACTTAGGACGTTATCACACGTGGGCCAGTTTCGTTGTTAAAGAGATAATAAAGTGGAAATGAAGCATCCCAAAAAGAAAGTGAAAATAGAGCTTAATTGCGCAAAAGCTTTTCACATGTGATTACAGTAATAATGGAATTAAGTTAAAAGCGAAAAAAAGACCTTTTTAACTTTCATACACAAGTGAAAAGAACCCGTACATGTACTGGAAATGCGTGTATTTCGTGACCAGACTCCTCCTTTTCCAGGGTGGGTCCTGCATTTCCCAGGAGGAAATGTCAGACTGTCCTCCATTTGGGGTCATGTCCTCCTGCACAGATCCTAACTCCCTTCCATTGGGGTTAGGATCTCTCAAGAGAGCGGAGGAGGAGGAGGAGGAGGAGGCTGGAAATGCAAGGCAAGGCAAGCCAAGCCAAGCCGAGGCAAGGGAGGGATTGGGATGGCTCACCCTCTCTTTTCTCTCTCTCCTTTCCTGGCATTGGAGGCTGTCAGCTGCTGTGGAGATGGGCAAGGAGGGCAGGATCACAGGCAGAGCTGGCAGGGAAGGAGGAGGAGGAGGAGGAAAGGGAAGGAAGGAAGGAAGGAAGGGAGGGAGGGAGGGAGGGCTGGGTGTTCCCTGGTGAGAGCCAGAACCTTGGATGATGCCCAGGAGAGGGGGAAACTGGAGGTAGCTCCCATGCCCCCCCCATAAGCCTTTCCCCTTTGTAGGACCTGCAGGGTAGAACTTCATGGTGAGATGGATCTCCAAGTTGCTCCACAAGCACACCCCACACTTGCACCCACATCTACCCACAGGTGCTGCAGGGAAAGCCTTCTTTCCCCTCCTTTCCCCTCCATCCCAAATGCCAAACTTCTCTGTCCCAAACTTCCCTCTCCTGGGCTGCCTTCCCTTCCCTTCCCTTCCCTGCATGGCAGGAGCCCGGGACTCTCCCTCCCTGGAGGCCCCTCCTCCTCCTCCTCTTGGCCCTCCTCCAGGTTTTAAAAGAGAATTGTCCATGCATATTTGCTTTTCAGATTAAAGTAAATGCGCAATTACTGTAATTTCACAAATGCATTTCCTCTAAACTCCCGAAATTAAAAAGATCTCGGATAATACCACGTTCTGTCCAGTTTCTATGTGACGTCATGTGAAATCGTCAGGTGCAAGTGCGGTTTTTTGGGGGGATTTGTGTGGGATAACCTACAGATTCCCCCTGTGTGATAACGTCCATAGACTGTCATACTCTGTTCACATCATGAGAAGGCATGAATCGTTGGGAAAAACAATAATGTTAGGAAAGGTGGAGGAAAGTAGAAAGAGAAGAAGGCCACATGCTAGATGGATGTGTATTCTCTCACAATACTTATCCACTGACAAATATGTGTATTTATAAACAAAAGCAGTTAAACTTTACTGTTTTCCTGTGGTTTCTATTTTGCATCAACTAGCATTCATACAACCCTTTAAAAAAGTTATTCTGTAATATAACTGTAGAGGGCTAACTGTACATAAAACAGGACACAGAGATAGGGTGGACACACACACACACACACACACACACACACCAAAAGGAGAAAATATATTACCAAAAGAGGGTGCAAAATTGGATACAGACATGTGGCAAGTACCGAGATAAGTTATTACAATTTAAATAGGGACACATCTCACCACTGCAGAGAAAATGGTGACCTGTGTGCCTGGCCTGCACAGTCAGGTGTTCCCAGCCAATGGACACTTTCAAGGCTCCTCTCTGCTCTCCCTTTTTAGGTTTCTTTACTCCAGATGTGGCCTGGATGCAGCTCTCCACATAAAAGCTACCATAAACATAGAATTGTCTTCTGGCAGTCAAATAGAAGAGTATCCCCTTCAAAGTATAGGGATAGGAACATGCTTTTGTAATATTTCCTTCTTTTATACTCATTTTTCTTTGCTGCCTTAGAGAACTGGACAATATATTTATTTTCTCTTCTATACTCTTGCAATTCTTATTTCCTCTGGGTGATCTCACACAAGCAAGAGCTGCTTGGAATAGTTTACTTCTTATCTGATTCTTTTTGGAAAACACATTCAGCAGCTGCTGAGAGAAGAGAAACAACAGAAGGAATAGACATACATGAGAAATAAATAGAAGAATTCCTAATGCCCAAAACTATCCTCTAAATCTATTGGGTAATGTGAGAGATAGTAGCACAATTCACTAGTGGAGTAATTCACAAGCAGAAGGTGAGCAACAACCAGTCCTGCACCACTCCTACTCTCCAATGGGATTTATATGACTTCCTATACTCAATAGTTTACATTCAGAGAAGATGCCAGCCACAGATGCTGGCGAAACATCAGAAAGAAACTCTTCTAGAACATGGCCACACAGCCCGAAAAACCCACAAAAAACTATTGAGTATAGGCATGCTACCTCTGACTAAAGTATTTTTATAGAGTTGGATCTTGCCATCTGTGTGGATTTGAGCATCCATGGATGGCAAGCCCCATTGTCTCAAATGGTGGAATATGCATGCATCTGCACTAATGTCCATGTGCACATTGCACTGCCATTGGGGACAATAGGACTAGACATCCCACATTTTTTTGTATCTGTAGGGTCGGGGTGGGGTGGGGTCCAGAATGGATCCCTGCAGATATGAAGGTCTGACTGTAGATGCAAAGTCCACATAGCACCTTCAGCTTTGGCTTCAATTTTCCACTTGCACAAGTAGTATGAAAGAGAACAAACCACAAAGATAAGACAGAGTACTGATTTGTGTTAAAGCTGACTATGTTAATTTATATGTATATATGCAAATTCAGAAATAATTATCATAATTAAAATAGAATACAGGTGTCCCTTGTGGTTTGTGGACTACCTGTTTACATCCCTTGGACTTTTGCGAATGAAAAGCCACAAGGGACAAAATGGTGTGTGTGGTGCATGCCACCATTATACTCAATGGGTCTCCAATATTTGTGTTAATTCCCATTCACAGGGTGGGTGGGTCCAGAACAGATCCCCTGCAAACAGGGAGGGATGACTGTAAATAGATTCCATCTATTGTAGAGAAAATTTTGACCATGTGATCAGCAACATTTGGAAATAATGAGTTCCAGGTCATGTAGTTCCCTGTAATTAGTTCCTTCTTGGAGTGTGTAATGATATCACATTACAAAAGTAAGGTAATAAACAGAAACAATGTTGATTGATGCAACAAGTAATGTTTTAATTACTTTCAAATAGTACATTTAAGAGGCATTTTAAGGCATTTTTTGAGAAAAAATATGAATGGATTTTTTTTCAAGTTTTATGCCATAACATATCAATTCTTTTTAAAAAGTAAGTATTAAGCAGTTCAACAAGTAATACACCAAGGACGTTACTGCAGTGATATTTAAATGACAAACACACTGGGAAAGATCTACTCCTGTGCTGTAGATCTCATGGCTGGGCTTGGCCAGGGAGGTGGCAACAGCAGCAGCCAAGAAGAAAAAGAGAAAGAAGAATGTTTGACCAAGAAGGCAGCAGCAGCCTTGGGAGAATTTTCTTTCTCCTTCTCTTCAGAGCTGCCACTCCCTCCCCAGCCAAACCCCGCTAGTGAAGTTGCAAAGTTGTTCTGAAGTCAAGTGGCTGAGAGCCAAAGGCTTCAGCCAGAACAAGGTGCCAAGCCAAGGTGAGGGAGGATCTGTAGGAGCAGAGGCCAGCAGTCCCTTTCCCACTTCCTCCCACTCCCACCCCACCTGCTTGCCCACCCCAGCTCTCTCCTTGTCCCCTTCCACTTGTCCTACTCCCTCTGTCTATCCTGGAGGCCCACACACCACCCAGTCCAAGATGTGAGGTTCAAGAACACACCTGTTGCTGTACACAGTGTGTTTTGAACCACAGAAACACAAGATACTGCCTTATGCTGAATCTGACCATTCATCCACCTAGCCCAGCACTGGCAGCTCTGACTGGCAGAAATATTTTTTCCTCACTTTATCTGGACATCATTGGTATTTCCTAGTAGCCTCCCATCCAATTACTAACCAGATCTGACCCTGCTTAACATAAATGAGGTGGGAATGAATGTGCACAGGGCTTCTTGTTATATGTCTTCAAGTCAACTCCAACATATGGTGACCTTGTCCTAGAGTTTTCTTGGCAAGGTTGATTCAGAGAGGGCTTCCCATTGCCTTCCAAAGAAAATGATTCTTGCCCAGAGTCATCTGGTGGGTTTCCATGGCTGGGCAGTGATTTGGACCCTGGATTCTTGTAGTCCTAGTCCTATACTCAGACCACTACAGCACACCGGCTTAATGTTAGAATTCAAAGATATAAGCTTATCGCACATCACTTCAAAGAACGGGAACAGAACGGAACACAAGGGAACAGAGCAGAGCAAAAACGCATTTTAGTGCACGGGAGAATGCCATCGATGCCACTGGGAGTCCCTGATCTATTCCCCAGCTGTTCCTGGCAGCTGATTTTTGAAGGATGGTTTAAAATTGCCCTTCAAAAATTGGCTGGCAGGAACAGCTGGGGAACGGATGAAGGACTCCCTGCGGCATTGGTGGCGTTCTCCCATGCAGTAAAATGCATTTTTGCTCCATTCCGTTTGCTTGCGTTCCATTCCATTTCCGTTCTTTAAGTGCCATGCGATAAGCTTAATAGAGTCGTGTCAGTCTGTAGAATCAGTATGTAGAGATATCTTGTAGCACTTTTGAGACTGATTGAAAGAAAGTTGGCAGCATGAGCTTTCATAGTCTTAAGTCCAAATGCATCTGAGGAAGTAGACTTAAGTCTACGAAAGCTCATACAGCCAACTTCTTTCTTTCAGTTAGTCTCAAAGGTGCTACAAGATCTCTCTACATACTGGCGTAGTGTGTTCAGGATAGCACGCTGGATTGCTTACGTACCAAGATATTACTTTTATACTACCTTTTCAGGTTTAATATTACAGATTTATTCTTGCCCATCTTGACATGCAATTCACACATACAAGGGCCAATTCACACTTCTTTCACATCATGCCCTTTCTTTACAGCAAGCAAAGCAGTTCAGAGAAAGCCTTAATAGAAAAATGGCCAGAGGAAAGAGGGTTAAGCAGCTCCCTGATGCTGCTACTCCCCTTCACTGATTTAGAAACAAGGCTAAGCCGCTTTGGGTTTAAAAAATAAAAGTGAGGAAGTTTTTCTTTTTCCTCTGAGGTGGAGTCAGGGGAGTGGGCAGATTTCAGGCAGCAGAATTGAAAAAGACATATGTCAGGGATTTGGGATAAGGCTGAACTTCATGGACCATTGCATAGAATCCTGTGCATATTTGCTCAAAAGTGAGTGCCAGTGTTTTTCACACTTGGAGTACATGTTTGTGAGATTGCAGTCTCACTGTGTGACAGCTCTGAACATCTTTGTATCTGCTCAGAGAGTCAGATTTTCCTTTCTTGCTATGATTTCAGAATGCTGTAGTTAGAAATGTGCACATTGTTGGCAAAGGTGCTTGAGAAAAGCTAGGGCCATCCTGCAGCAGAATGTCTGACATCTAAAGAGGACAAAAATCCCATAAAGCACTAGTGCCTATTATTGCTAAGCTTCTGATGGTTAACTAAGAAATAACAGATCTTGAAGTCAGCAGCCTTTGTCCCTGGTCTCCTGCTATTCCCTTGAGCGCATTATTACCCAATCTCCTTGCCAAGATTTCTTTCTAGTGACGGTGCCTCAACGCCCCCTCTTGGTGGTTCAATTTGCATTTATACAGTATTTCGGTTTGTAGGGACAGGAATGCAATAATATATTGCTATCGAAGACCAAATGTCTGCAGAAATACTGATGTGTGTATAAGACAGAGACAGAGGGAGAAATGTGTAAAGAAGCAAGAAAGCTGGGGTGTGGAATAACTAGAGAAATGAGGAAAAAGAGTCCCTTCAACATTATTCTGTCAGCTTGATACAGGAAAGATTGGTGAGGCATGACAGAGTCCATGAAGAAGAACTAAAATATAGAGCTCTGTTTAAAAAGGTAAGATAAAGGTATTCCCTGTTGACAAGGTTGTTGTGTCCGACCATAGGGGGTGGTGTTAATCTCCATTACTAAGCCAAAGAGTCAGTGTTGTCAGAGACTACTCTGTGATCATGTGGCCAGCATGATTTCACAGAACACTGTTTACCTCTCCTCTGGAGTGGTACCCATTTATCTACTTGCATTTACATACTTTCAAACTACTAGGTTGGCAGAAGCTGGTACTAGTGATGGGAGGTCACCCCATCATGCGGCACTATACATGAGAGCGTATTTAAACATAGGCTCAAATGGTTAAGACACTGACTCTGTTTATTGTAATGCTACAAAGTTCTGGTTACACCTTCTGGAATTGGTTCCTGGCTATCTGAAGGACCTCATTCTTCCATATTAGCCTTCCTGGTAGGGTGCCAGATTGAAAACTGGAGAGGGCTCATATACTTTTAATGGTTTTGTAGAAGAGGGAATTTCAGCAAAATCTGCTGAACTTACTGTTTCTCCACATTCAAGCCATTCAAGGTACAGGCACCCTCTCTAGTTTTCACTGTGGCAAGGCAAACCTACAGATTCCCTGGGCTTTGAGCTCTGAAGGAGAGATGCTTCCTCTGGCCCCACTGTATGCTCTGCTCCTGGCCCATTGTGGATGTATAATCTCCATCGGTCTAAACAAGGTCTGCAGGTGTACAGATGTATTCATTTAACATTTCCTTCATGGGGTCACATTCCAATGAAGGAAGCCTTACAAACATACATCTATATTGATGTTCAGTGGGACTTGTAAACTAACCATACATTGATGGAAAGACATAGCTAGAGAACATATTAGCATATAAGAGCTGGTGCTAATCATATAGGCATCTCTGTTCTAACAACTCTTGTTTCTTGAGGCAACCAGCATTATTCTGGTATTTTCGAGTTTGCCTTATAGTTTTTATCAGAGCACGCCTATAGTTTCAGGGACTGCCACTGTTTATCAGGCCACATAGCATATGTGTGATGGGATGTGGTGGCTCAGCAATTAAGATGCTGACTGATAATTGCAAGATCAGCAGGTCAGCAGTTTGAAGCCCAAGCACCATAGGGCTGAGTGAGCCCCCATCACTAGTCCCGGCTTCTGCCAACCTTGTAGTTTAAAAGCATGTAAAAGAAATAGCAAAAATAAGTCTCCAGGAACAGATGATATTCCAATTGAACTACTGCAATCCACATTGACAAGAGTCAACTCTAGTGCTAACCAACTTATGTCAACAGATATGGAAAACAAAATGATGGCCAACAGATTGGAAATAATCAGTATACATCCCCATCCACATAAAAAGGAGACACAAGAGACTGAGCAACTATAGGACCATAGTATTGATGTCCCACGCAAGCAAAATTATTTTCAGAATCCTGCAATGTAGGCTCTAACCACACATGGAGAGAAAAATCCTAGAGATCCAAGCAGGGTTCAGGAAAGGAAGAAGCACTAGGGACCACATTGCAAACATATGGTGGCTAATGGAGCACACCAAGGAATTTCAAAAAAATCAGCATATGCTTTATAGACAGTCTTTGACTGCATAGATCATGAAAGGCTATGGAACTCATTTAAAGACATGGGAGTGCCAACAGATCTGATAGTCTTGATGAGGTATCTGTACTCAGGACAAGAGGCTACTGTTAGAACAGAACACAGAGAAACAGAATGGTTCCCAATTGGCAAAGGGATCAGACAAGGCTGAATCTTATCACCCTACCTATTCAACTTATATGCAGAACATATTGTAAGGAAATCAGGCTTGGACATTGAAGAAGAAGGAATGAAAACAGGAGGAAGGAATATCAACAATCTAAGATATGCAGATGATACCATAGTACTAGCAGAAAACCTCTCAGACCTCAAACAACTACTAAAGAAGATCAAAGAAGAAAGTGCAAAGGCAGGCTTACTGTTGAATATAAAGAAAACAAAAATAATGATCACAGAGAACTGACACACATTCAAACTAGACAATGAGGAAATAGAAATAGTAAAAGAGTTCTCATATCTGAGATCAAACATTGATAGGAATGGGGACTGCAGTCAGGAAATCAGAAGAAGATTAAGGGCCTAAGCAGATGGGCGGCCATGGGCCGCCCTGAGAAGCTGTGGATTGGGGCCGAGGTAGCCGCACTCCTTGGCCCCAATCCTCCCCATTTTGAGCCCTGGAAGGTGCGCCGCAAGAGGCGTTGGGCGCACCTTCGGTGTCTCTTCCACCGCAGCGTGTGCGGACGCTGCAGCAGAAGTACGTCATAGGAGCGCCCGTCATGTGGAGCAACAGGCGCTCCGATGACATGTTTGGGAAGGGGTTGGGGTGCCCAGCGTGAGGCTGCCCCTCCCCTCCCTTGCTTCCAAGATGGCGCAAAGTGCCGTCTGCTTCCCCCCTAAGAATGGGGAGGGCTGCTATGAAAGAACAAGAAAAGATCCTGAAATTCAAAGATATACAATTGAGCATAAAAGTTAGAATCATACAAGCCATCATATTCCTTATTACCGTGTATGGATGTGAGAGATAGAGAGTTAAGAAAGATGAGGGAAAGAAAATGAATTCATTTGAGATGTGGTGCTGGAAAAGAGTGCTGAGGATTCCATGGACAGCCAAAAAGACAAACAAATGGGTCCTAGAGCAGATCAAGCCAGAAGTCTTCCTAGAAGCCAAGATGACAAAACTTAGGCTGGCATACTTTGGACACATCATGAGAAGAGAGGTCTCTTTGCAAAAAACAATAATGCTAGGAAAGGTAGAAGGAAGCAGAAAGAGAGGAAGGCTGCATGTGAGATGGATGGACTCTATTAAAGAGATCAAAAGTATGAGTTTGCAGGAGTTGGGCAGAGCAGTGGAAGACAGTGGGTCCTGGAGATGTCTCATCAGCAGGGTCACCATTGGTCGAGATCAACGCGAAGGCAGTTAACAACAACAAAAAGTGCAAGTAGATAAATAGGTACTATTTTGGTGGGAAGGTAACAGAGTTCTGTGCAGTAATGCTGGCCACATGACCATAGAGGGGCTGTACAGATGGTCCCTAAGGGGTGGCAGGATGGTGCCCCTTTCTTTGCCAGATCGGGGGCCCAGCAACCATATGCTGCGCCCATGATCTGGGATTTCCATGGCGGAAAAAGAAGCTGCAAAAAGTGTCTCCCTTTTGTGCCACAGAAAGGGTGTTCTACCTGTGGTGGCAGTGGCTTTTCTCGCTTCTTCGGCACAGCATGTATAAATGCTGCACTGAAGACATGGTGTAAGGCTGCCCACAGTGGTTGCTTGACCAGCGTCATGCCAGCATGGGGGTGGAGTTGGGGCAGCCGGTCTGTATAGCCCCAGTCTGTATATGCCGGTCTGTATAGCCCCAGTCATCTTTGACAACACTGGCTCCCTCAGCTCAGTAATGGAGATGAGCACCATCCCTTAAAGTCAGACAGGACTTGACAACCTTTCCAAAATGGAAACTTTTACCTTTTTAACACATGTGTAGTTCATCTTATACTTCCATCTGGTTGTACAGGTGTAGAGAATCCACCTGTACAGAGGGAGGGCACAGTCTGCAGGAAAAGAAGTTTTTCCCCACTTCCAGAAATAGTGCTCTTACTTTCTGTTTGGTGCTAAAGCATGCACTGAAAACCTAGTTGCCTAGTTTCCAAAACACTATTGCCTTGGAAATCCATGCTGTTCTGTGAACATGTCGTGGAAATGACAGCCTTTTTTTGGTTGTTGTTAGTTTTGCTCTTGGAGCTGCTAATCAGTTCATGGTAAAAACAGGTAGGCATAACATTCCACTTGTGCAAACAATCTTGTTGGTTGCTACTGTTTAAAAAATAGGCTCAGTCCACATTGATTCTCACAAAATGGTATTTCAGATAGGTTGGGAACATTTTTATTTTGTTTATGTAAAACCTAGGCAAAATGACATATTGCAGTTGGCATCCTTAGTGACTTACAAAGGCTTTCTTATGGCTCCAATTTATGGCTTTGTAACTCATCCTCTCTTCTTCTTCTTCTTCTTCTTTACTTTTCCACCCTACAATCTTTGATTCTGTTCTGTTTCCTACTTTTGCTTCCAATCACCTACAACTATCAACATATCTTGTTTTGGCATCTGATCAATTTCCTCTTGAACTCCTGCATAGAACATTTCAGTTTCTTCATCTTTTGTCTCTGTAGTTGGAGCATAAGCTTGGATTGTGGTTATATTAATGAGTTTCCCCTGAAGTCTTATTGACCTATGTGTCCTCAAATCCTGTTCACTGTCAACAGAGATGCTAGAAGGGTATTGGCAGAGCCATTACTTCTAGTTTTGAAGCCTGATCAGGGGGAAATACTTTTAAAATAACCTAGAATAAAATAAAACTGGCAGGCTGGGAAAGAGTTAGGCACTTTGTTCTCCCCTTCAAATGCATCTCAATTCCCATAGTAGCATTCTGAGGGATACAGAAAACTGGGTTTCCATCATAACATGTGATTCTGATCACATGAACATCCCTGTTTGATCACAAATAATTAATATCCAGAAGAATATAAATACCCCTCAGCTTTAATTTGGTTAGAATCTCAAGGGTCATAAAATAATTTATTGAGAAATACATTACTATTTTTAAAAGGCCCCAAATGCTTAATGAGTTTGATGAAGTAGTGTGAAAGACATCTCTTTCCTCTTCAAGCTGCTTATTTTAACCTGTTGCTTTGGAGATTGTATGTTGTGAGGTCTGGGTGTGTATGTAAAGCAGAAATGTTTTTCTACTTTATCTGTCAGCTAGACCTACAGATGCTCTTTTATATATGCTGAGGGTGTATGGATTGTGTGATCTTTATACAGAACTAGGCTATCTGGACATCTATGTAGTGTATTTTGAAAGTATAAGGAAACTGTAAGGAACTTCTGATTTTGCCAGTTTGAAAAGTCAGGCAAAAAACCCACTAAAAACAGAAGAAAGCATCAAGATTGGTAAAACAGAGATGATTATTTGGTCTCTATGGACATCTCCATAGTGTCAAACAGACATAATGTGTGGCTGCAATCATTTTAGACTCAAGGCAACCCTAAGGTGAACATATCATGGGGTTTTCTTGGCCGCATTTGTTTGCCTTTGCCTTCCCTTGAGGCTGAGAGACTGTGACTTGCTCAAGGTCACCCAGTGGGTTTCCGTGGCTCAGTAGTAATTTGCACCCTGATCTCCAGAGTGATGGTCACATGCTTAAACTACTGCACCATGTTGGCTCCCACATGCTCATACAAAAAAATGGAAAAGTAGAAATCAAGACCAGGAATTGCAATGATCTGACATTGTACATAGTCTTGCACAAATGTCTTTCCCTTCCATAGTCTGTAGAAATTATTTTGGGGAAGCAAATATGTGAATGTTTTGTCTTGAATATTTTATTCATCATTCTAAAAGAAACATTTTACAATCTATTTTTTCATGGAGGAAAAAGGCTTAAAAATAGGGGGAAAACATTTCTGTCAAATTTTCCAGTTTCTTCCTTGGCCTTCATAAATCTGTTTCTTTGGCTTAGTCTTTAGTACATGTGTCCTGAATAACATGTTTTACGAGTATCAGTCTTTACTTCTGAGTGTTTCCATCTAGTGTCCCAGAAGCCAGTAGACTATATTTAAAATATTCCCTAGCCAAGCTTGCTAAGCAAGTGAGAAGAAAGGTGCCCCCCTCCACTTCAACTGGACCTTGGATCATTGGATGCCCTCTTAGCTAAGATTTCCATTTTATTTTCTAACCAGAGAAATAGTTTCTAAGGTGTTAGACTGAGGAGGAGGTATCCACGGGATAACCTTTGAGCACTAAAGGCCATCTTTAGGACTTCAATTTTGGTATGAAATCTCCTTTCCTGGCAACCCCTTATTCTATCCACTGATAAGTTTGACTCCTAGCTTACAATTTTTGAGCAAGCAGATGTTAATGAAGAACTATCCCACATCTTGAAACTGGAGGGATATGGCAAGGTTAGATCACCTACTGTATCAAAGCAATTAGGCAGCATCAGATGGCAAACCCAAAGGACTACATTGTTAGGTGATGTGTGATACACATGTGCTTCCCTTTCCCTGAAGAAGTCTTTTGTAGCTTAATTAATTCATTGACTCTCAAATTATTTGTGAAGCTCAGGAAAAAGGTGTTGCTGAACCCACAGAGAGCTGTTATAAAGAAATTATCGATATTGCAGGCACTGCCATGTCAACAAAAGCTACAGAAGTGAGCTGAGTTCTGGAAAATTTGCTTTGTGAGTGGCATTTTCCTTAATCCAGTTTCTACTTGGGCTGATGGGCAATCAGTATGAATGGAAGTATGGATACAGAGTATGGATAGGGAACCTGTGGCCCTCCAGATGCTTTATACCTCTCATCAGACCCAGGTAGGATGGCCAAAGGTTGAGGATTGTTGTTGTCTGCCTTCAAGCCTTTTCTGATGTATGGAGACCCTAAAGCAACCCTATCACATGTTTTTCTTGGCAGGATTTGCTCAGAGGGTGGTTCCTTTTGCCTTTCTCTGAGGCTGAGAGAGTGTGACTTTGTTAGGTTTAAATGGGATATAGAGTCAATGTTTAAAATGTTGAAATGTAAAAGATGTGTGTCTGTATTTTTCCTTGCTGAGAAAAGTTGTTTTTCTGAGGCCAGATTCACAGTTATCAGCCTAGGTGTGTTCTTAGCCCAAACAAGCAGTTAACAAGCTTCAGTTCTATGAGAAAGAGGTTTGTTTACATTGAGGATTTTGTCAACATGAGAATTGTTATGGGAAATGTAGTCACATGATTTATGGTAATTAAAGGTTGGGCTAAAGCACGTCATGTATCATCAAAAGGGTGGAGAATTGGGGAGGGCTGAGAGCTGGGAATTAGAAAGCTACTCACTTGCTTTTTAACTTTTGAGCTGTAATGAACTAAATAAAATATTCTCCTGATGCTGCTACAAGCCAATCTTGAATCATGTAGCAGTTAGGCATTGTTCCTGTTTAGCCTTCTGGCTAAAGTGAAGCTATTCTTCTTCTTATTGTTATTATTTGTTTTTGCTTTTGCTGTTCTGGTGCTGGAGATTCCAGGTTTTTGGTGATTGGTTTATGGACTGTTTTACAACACATCCATCGACATCAATTTCAACAGACTTGCCTAAGGGATTGGGTTCAACAAACCTGGAGTGCCACAATTTCCCCACCCTGGTTTAGAGTCTAAATGCCAATGCCCATTCTCCACTCTGTCCCTTCCAGACTTTTCTAGAATGGTCCTTGGAGTCCTCTGCACTATCAATGTCGTGCCAGTCAGAGGCCCTTTCACACTACACAATTCACTATTATTCCAGTTTAATTGCAATGGCTGCATCATGTTAAATCCTAGGGTTTCTTGCTTGGTGAGGCACTAGAGAATTGTGAACACCCCTCCCACCTAAACTGCAAATCCCAGGATTCAATAGGTTGGAACCATGGCAGTTAAAGTAGAATCTGTTAAAATAATGTTGTAGGAGTGTTGAAAACAGTCCTTTAAAACCAAACATCCAAACCTGGAACTTTCAGCAAAGCTTCTTTATTGTAAAAGAACAAAAGCAAAAAACAAATAATAATAATAACATTTCTACTTTAGCCAAAGTTGGCTAAGCAGGAATAAAATCTATCTGCTACATGATTCAAGATGTGTTAGTAGCATTACCAAAAGAATGGTTTTATTAGTTCATTATAGTTCAAAAGCCAAAAAGCAAGTGAGTAGCTTTCTGATTCTCAGCCCTCAGTCCCACAAGACTCCACCTTTCTGGGTGTAACCTTTACAAGCTGATTGGGTGATATTACGTGACGTGTACTAGTCCAACCCTTAATTACAATAACAAATCATGTGACTACATTTCCCATAACAAAAATGTGTTTACATAAACCATAATATAAACAAACCTTCTTTCCCATAGAATGGAGTCCTGTTAGCCTCCTGTTTTGGCTAAATCACACCTGGGACTGATAAACTGTGAATCTAGCTCTCAGAAAAACAACTTTTCACAGCATGGAAAAATACAGACACACATCTTTTACATTTCAACATTTTTAACATTGACTCTATATCCCATTTAAACCTAACAGAATCATAGTGCCATAACTTATTGGTCAGAAGAGGAGCATGAGTCTAATTTCTATCCTGAAGTAACTGAGCACACTCCATCTTGTGTAGCTGTCAGCAACCTCACCTAAACTTCCTTGTAGGCCTGGTAAAATGGGTCTTCTGGTACCCATTTAATGGCTAGCTTGACTTGGTGCACTCTTTCAGAGCTCTCAGGTCTTGCATGCCATATAGTCACTATGCATCTTTCAATGATTCACATAGCAGATACAGGTAACCCAATATCTGATGAAATCACTCCAGTTTTCACACTGAAATATGCATGACTCTGTGTGTGTGTGTGTCTTCTAACATGTTGTGCCTTCTTCCACTTTATACCCACATAGCTTTGTTTAGAATATAGAATTGAAGATCAGAATTTGTGGAAGATCATAGCTGAATTTTTGGATTGTTCCTAGCAGTTCCCTTTTTCTTCATTTTATGTGGGTATGGATTTCTGAGAATAGCATTATTGTTAATGAGTAGCAAATGTGTTCTTATTGCTCTTTTACTCTGCTTGTCATTGTGAGTGACCCAGCTTGTCACTCACTGGCTGCAGAACCCTCAAGCCAATCTTGGTGGAAATATCCCTTTCTCCTTGCCATCAATAATGAGAGAAAAAAGCAGTGCACAAGAATCAGACCAAAGGCATATACAACCCAGTACCCTGGATTAGTAGCCAACTAGATGCTCTATAAGAAGTCCATAAGCAACTGGTATTCAGCAGCAGATATTGTTCTCTGGTGGCTTGTATTCCAGGGGGAAGCTTTAGGGAAAACAGAATTCCTCTCCACTCAAAACATCCAAAAACATTTTTCTGGATGTTTTTGGACCTTCATATCATTGCATCCACTGATACTGAAGGTAGAATATACCTATCATGATTAGCAATCTTCTGAATTTATCTAATCCTTTTTTTTAAAAAAATATATATGTATAAACAAAGAAACAAAATATTGAACAGTACTTTCTAGTATGGTTTATCAAATTGTGATACCCCTGATGAGATAGGTCAAATGCCTACCCTGAGGCCTTCAGGGGTAGACCCAGAAGTGTACTATCTACAGGTGGCTCATGGATCAAAGAGATTATTGAAAGTGAAAGGGTGCAACTCTGCACTGAAGTTGCATGAAAGATGCATAAGGAGGAGTGGGGAAAAAGAGAGAACCCGTCAGATTTCCCAATCCATCCTTTACCTGCTGGCCTTCTTCCAATCCTAGACTGATATTCTTATGGTTCTGATCTCACATCCTCCTTCTCCAGATTCAAGGCATCCTTGCTTTTGGAGAATTTGGGGACAAGCATGGCTCTCTGCATCTCCACTTGCGTTAGACAGAATTAAGGTTTCCTATGCTCTTTCCTATTGCAATGTGTTTTGTACAATACATACATAATAGCTTGGTTATGTGATTGCTTTCCACCATCAGTTGCATGCTTCTCTAGGGATCTTGAGATTTTCTAGAGTTCAAAATTCTGCAAAATTCGGTGGGGCTCTCCCTATCCTGACCTTAGAAGTAATAAGTTAGAAGTAATGCATTTACATCTGGGAGGCAATGAGCATATAAGAAAGCTACATTTCATAAAAATGAATACATCAGGAAGAGTCCAGTTGTTTTACTGGTGTAAAGAATAATTAATGGTTTCAAGTTAATCACAAAAATTACATTTAGTGGTGTTTTAAAAACACTTTGACAAACTTTTTTTCAAGTTTGTTGTCATTTGCATCTGTATCTGGAGGGTTTTCCTCTCTCAGAAATGTGAAAGAACAAGTAGTAACATACAATTTCTAATTGCTTTTTCAATATTAAGAAACAAAAACAGTGACTTTTCAAATGCTGTGATGAGTTGCCAAATTGAATTACTATTAAAAAGTAATTTTTCCATCCTCTTCCACCACCCATTTGAGGCTGTGCCATCCCCCACTCAAGTTAGGCACACAATCTTCTTGCTTCTTTTCCAATGATGAAACCATGCTGGCTTTAATTAATTAAATCAGCTTTGCTTTTATTCAAATGGTTTCCAGGTAGTACTATCCGGTGCTAAGGATTCTTCTTGGAAAATTGCTCAATTAATAAAAACAAAACTAATTATTCCCTGTGGGCTGTTCTTTTCAACAAATATAGTGAATAGCATGTAGTGATTAGCATCCTCCTGCAAGACTGCTCCAGTCAGCAGTATGGTAATATTTAAATAGGGTGGTTGTGTAAACCAGGCTTATCATTTAGTATGCTCGCAAGGCAAAAGTCTTGACAGATCAGTCCTAAGGGTCTTAGCCTCTGCCTCCACAATCCTGTCTTCAGCTCCACAACTGTCTTGTGCAAATTGAATTAAACTTCATGGGTAAACAGCTGAGCTGTCCTCAAAGCCTTTAGTGGTAACACAAATATTTCTCTTAAGTGTACCTCATTCTGAAGGACATAATACTCATTCATCCACTTGACCACATGTATTAAAGCAGGCTGATCTTTCCCATTCCATCTGTGAAGTCACAACCATTCCTGTGCCTCCATTTACCCTGGGACACCCCAAGATACTTTGCTGTCTGTGGCAAAGGACAAGAAGGCATCCCTGTTACATGAATAGAAGAATTTTGGTTCTGTTATAATGGGACCTCACTTTTCGAACTGGTGGTATCAAGAATTGAACCTAGGACATTTTTGCAAATTATGGGACTGCCCCAACTATAGACAAAGAATGTCAACAAGAAGCTATGCTAAGGAGCCAGAGCCCAACCCACCCACTCCCTGAGCCAAGCTAAAATTGTTGCAAGGCTAAGACTGCCACACAACTTTTTCCACTTCATGAAGTGTTTGTCCATTCAGAAACAGAGGAGGGTTTTTTTTTTCTGCACAGAAAACATGTTTTTCAAAAGAAAACATGTTCTCTTTGCAACACTCTTTCATGTACATTTCTGCACAAATACCTCCCAAAGTGCAAATAACGATCGGGAAGTAGGGAGGAATCCACATGTTCTCATTCAGCAGGGAAATCAGTGCAGAAATTATTCATTCTTGTGTCTGGGAGGATGAAGAACACCAAGTTTACACCCCTAGTTGATGCAGAACCCAAGACAGTAGTTCTGTGCCTCGCTACACAGGGCAGCTGCCTATGGGTCAATGCTTTCCCATTCCAATCACAGCCTGACACTCAGATATATGAGACAGGTTCAGCTTTGTGGATGTGCATTAAGAATCTTCTATTATTTGCTGTTGCATTGTTTGAATTGGGAAAATGTCGTTACCTTTTACAACGTGTGCAATTTCCTCACAGTAAATCCTGAGGTCCTGCGGGCAGAATACAACAATTTCTGTATTTAAGTGAGACCTTCTCAAGAAAACGTACACACACACATACATATTGTACAGGATGGTAAGAAGGCTGAGAAGTAATTGCAACCTCAGGCTTGTTTGCAAACCATCCAACCTCAAAATGGAGATTTTCCTACACTCTGCATTCTTTCTCCGGCCATGGTTTGAGGGGATGGCAGATTCTGCTGACTTGTTTAAGTGTCTCTAAATGACAGGAAATAGCCTAGTTGCTAAGAGATTGTCATGGTATTTTCTTTCCTCTACCCCATATCTTATAAATAAATGTCTGCCATTGCCCAGAGGCGCTCTACATTTTCAGATGTTGTGCGAGCAGTTCCAGAAAAGCGAGAGTCAATTGTTGAGTGCACACATATTCTTTCAAAAAAGATATATGCACTTATGAGAAACACTGAGCGCTTTCTGATCCACTTCCCTCTTCTATCTTCACAATAATGCATATGGTCACCAGGAACAACTTGTAGAAACTGCACACTGGAGTCAGATGGAACTTTTACACTGCCTCAGAGCTTGGGAACATTACTTTTTTTCCAACTACAACTCCCTGAATCCTCCAGCACAGGATCCTGGAAATTATAGTCTTTAAGTCTTCCATGCCAAGGACTGTGTCTGTGAATATAGTGAAAATTTCAATGGGTGTATTTACAGACAAAAGATAAAGCATGCTCCCGGTTACATCTTAAGGAAAGTCAAATCTGTCAGTTTTGCTTTCTTCTATACAGTTGGACCTCCTTATCCACAGATTTTTTTATCCATGGATTCAAGCATCTATGGCTTGAAAATATTCAAAAAAGAATAAATTACAAATAGCAAACCTTGATTTTCCATTTTATATAAGGAATACCATTTTTTCTATGCCATTGTATTTAATGAGTCTTGTGCATCCACAGATTTTGTTATCTATGGGGGATGCTGCTACCAAACCCCAGCACTGTATTTTTAAAATCAAGTTCTTTATGTTAAATTTTGAAGTCATTTGCAAATTTTGGAAAGTCCTTGTCCATAATGAACTGAACAAAATTTTATTCTATCTGCACTGGCCAAATCCAATAGCTACAGCCTATTCACAGGACAGAGAAGAGGATCATGTTGTTTCTGCCTTTCTGTTAAAAATGTAGAGACTGACAGGAAAAAAAGGCAGTAACTTTAACTCAGCACCACAATCATAGCTGAACAACAGGGATTCAATGCAAGACTTGTAACAGGTAAACACTCAAGGTGGTTCAGATGGTTCAGTTGGGCACCCACTACTCACCCTGAATATTCATTTAAAAAAAAAATCTCAATCTTTGTCTGATGAGTGTATGAAGAAATCTTATTCAAATTCATTCAAATCTGGGAATGCTCTTATCAAAAATAAAGGAACTAAAAGAACTCACCCATCCTGACTCATCACTTTGCATTTAAGAATGCAGAACTACCACCCTCTGCTGGAAGAAAGGCCAAATTGGTAGAGAGCCATGGTCAGCTCTCCTTGAGGTTAAAATACATATAGGCTTAGGACACGTTACAAAGGGCCTAAATACCCTAAATTCCCCAGATCCTGTTTGATCTTGGAAGCTACGTAGGTCAGCTCTGGTTAATAATTGGATGGGAGACCACCAACAAATACCGGATGTTGTAGGCTATATTTCAGAGGAAGGAACTAGCCAAACCACCTCTGAGTATTCCTTGCTTGTAAAAACCCTATGAAATTCATGGGGTTGCCATAAACTGACAGGGGATTGAAGGCATACACACACACACTTGTCCCTCCAAATTTGTGGGTTTGACTTTTGTGGATTTGATTATTTATGGGTTTTATTAATATGCTCTCTCTAGGAATATCTAGGTCATCCAGCGCAACTCTATGGTCAACTTTAACCAAAGGTTGCACTGAAGACTCTAGACATTGCTAGAGAGAACACTTCACTAGGCATTTGTAGCTCCTCCAGCACAATTTTATGGTCAATGTCTGGCAGATGTGGACCACAGAATTGCACTGAAGGACCTAGACATTCCTAGAGAGGTGTTCTCTCAGGTAAAAACATAATGTTTTTGTTATTTGCAGATTTTCCACATTCATGGAGGTCCTGTGCCCCTAACCCCAGCAAATGTGGAGGGAGAGGCTTAGCCCTAAGAATTTGTAAAGTCACCAAGGGGATGTCATCCCAGTTGATGGCTTGAGACAAAGGAGATTATCTCATTGGCTTTTCAGCCCGATCCGTGCATGGGACAGGAGCAGGCTGGAGCGGGGCAAAACAGGTTTTATTACATACAAAATTGCTGCTGCGCTGCCAGCTGACCATCACCCGTCCCTGAGCCACACTCTGCTGGCTGATTTTGGTAGTGTGGAAACTTTCTGTATGCCAAAAAGACAAACAAATGGATTTGAACCAGGGAGATTCAGGATGGCTAAATTGAGGTTGTTGCACCTTGGACACACCACGAGAAGGAAAAACTCATTAGAAAAGATAATGATGCTAGGAAAAATGGAAGGCAGAAGAAAAAGAAAGGCTGCAAGTTAAATGGCTAGACTCAATCAGGGTCTGGGCCTGCAGGACTTGAGCAAAGAGATAGAGGATAGGGGGTCTTGGAGATGTCTCATCATCAGGGCCGCTATGAGTCAAGGTTGACTTGAGGTCAGCTAACAATAGCAGCAACAAATTCAGTTTTTTCTCTTTTCAATCTTCCCTTGAAATCCCTTTGCTCCAGAATCATTAATTGAAGGCCACTGATAATATGTCCAGGAAGATTAAAATGTTCTGCCACTGGGTGTATTGGTACTGGCATTTTCAATATCATACTTGTGTCCATCTATCCTTGTGTAGAGGCTGTCCTGTTTGTCCAATGTAGAGTGCAGAGGGCCATTGATGATATAGGGTGGCATATGTTACATTGGAAGATATGCATATAAATGCACCTCTAATGTTCTTGTGGGTGACATTTGTTAGGACTTATACAGTTGCTGCCAAAACAGTTGTGGGGACAGAGTTGAAATCTAGTGGGTGGGTCTTGCTCCTGCATTTCCATCCATGCTAAGTGTCCTGTTGTTGGTGAACATTTAAGGTTTGGGGGCTATCTGTAAACAAATAAAGGCCTGCCACTCAGAGCCTGTGAGAAGGCAACATTATTGTCCAGAATTGGTTGTATGTAGCTCATTGAGAATGTGCAAAATTACAGCAAGGATGTGTCACAAACTCTTAGAGACCCACTGATTTGCTTGATTCATATTTAGCCCTTGGTTAGGAACATTGCACCACCACACTCCCCCTCAAAAATTCTGCCAGTACAGTATATCCTTGATAAAGCTGTTCTCTTCTCCCCACCCGGTTTTCCTTGCAACAACAGACAGCTGACCTGCCATTCCTGTGTACAGTCTTCCTCATTATTATGAAGGGAAGGGGCAGGCAGAATGTAGAGCTGTCTGTGCCTCCAGCGGCATTGCCTGCACAAATGGACAGGCTTATACATTAATTCATAAGCTGAAATTGGCCCATAATGAGAGCGATATTGAGCAAAAATGACTGCTAGCTCCAGACCACTTAGGAATCTGAACTCTCCATACATTCTATGAAGCCAAGGGGAAACACTGGCCAAATTAAGCAAAGCACTTACGATGGGTTTGTTGCAGCTTACTGGTGAAATGTATGCATTGCTGACTCGGTTAAACTAACATAGATGTGCTTAAAAGTGTGGCCTGTCTCATAATAACTGCTATTGTGTGTATTTATGCATGTGTATTGAGAAAGAGAGGAAGAGGCAGAAAAAGAGAGAAGGAGACAACTTTGCTAATTATATTGACAGCCTTAAAGCAAAGCAAAGCAGCTTCATTTATATACCGCTTCATACCACGCTATGGGGTGTCTAAGCAGTTTACAACTGTGAGCTGATTGCCCCCCAACAAGCTGGGTACTCATTTTAGCGACCTCGGAAGGATGCAGGCCTGAGTCAAGCCTCAGCCCTGGCTGGTATTGAACTCGCAACCTTGTGGTTTATGAGTGAGTGGCTGCAGTACAGGCATTTAACCACTGTACCACCAGGGCTGATCTAAGCTAGCCTCATTTCCACCCTTAGAAATCTTTCTGAAATGCTTTACTTAACTGAAAAGTCTTGTTATTTGGCAGGAAGAGGTCAAAGCAACACTGAAAGGGAATGCATGGGATGCTGGAAAAATATGAACATATTCATACTATAAGACCATGACTGAAACCCAACCCACCCTTAGACACCACCGCCCCACTGCTTACTCTTTCAGTGTCATACCACTGAAATCCTTAGATGACTTCAGTGGTGATGATCCATGCCCTGAACACTTCAACTTGCTGTGGCCAAACAATATAGTACGTTAAAAGTATTTAAAGCAAATGTGGTTACAGCTAGTCATAGCTCTACTCTTTAGAAACTGGATTGTGTTTGAGGTATATGTGTGTGTTAGACTTCAGTCCTATACACAGAGTGTGTACCAGGTAGCAGACTCCGTTGAACTTGGTCGAAGTCACTTCTGAGTAGGTATGCATAGGCTGAGAACCAGTATGGTATAATGGTTTTTGTGTTGGACAAGGACTCCAGGAGACCAAATCTCCAGTTAGCCATGGAAACACTCTCTCAGCCTCAGAGGAAGGCAAAGAGAAACCCTATTTAACAAATCTTGCAAACAAACAAACAAACAAACAAACCAAAACACCTCCATGACAAGTTCACCTTAAGGTTGCTATAAATCAGAATTGATTTGAAGGCACCCAAAAACAACCTGCACAGGCTTGTGCATAGCCCTCCACTCCAGTTTTCTGCACACAGTTTTCCCCAATGGTGCTATCTGACATTTTCCCCAAAGGTGCTATTTGATATTTCTGAATTTACACCTGTGGAGTATAGAAAGTTGCCAGGTTCATCTGTTGGCTCATTCATGCCAGGCCTACCTGCTCTGACAGGCAGAGGCTTCCCAGGGTCCCATTTGCATACATTGCTTACAATCCTGTATGGTTCAGTCTACTGCAGTAGGTCCACATACAGTCCTGTGCTAAACTGACCCATATACAACTCCCTGACTTACTGAACAGCCTCTGAAGCTCCCTTTGCCTCAGCCTTCATAGGGAGCCTGCAGAATTGCAGAAGGACTATGTCCCCATAGCCAGATGCAAAATGAATACAGTAGCACTGAGATCTTTGGAGGACAGATCAAAGCACTGACATAATAATTTTGTGTCTCTCTAAGGGGAGACACTTCTGTCCTCCTGCCTGCTCTCCATGAAGCAAGGAATGGCCATGTAGGGGTGAACAGAGGCTGTTCAGGAACTTGGAGAGGGCTTTAGGTGCTGCAGAGGGAAGAAGGAAACACTCAGTGCCTGAAAAAGCCATATACATACACCAGGGAAACTTATGCATGCATATGTCCCTAAGAAGATGCTGACCAGTGGTAGCTGGTGGCTTCCATGTTGGTAGGGCAATTTGTTTTTCCCCAAGGACTTAGAGCTGCCTAAGATGCTGGATCTTAGTTTTTTGTGGGTTTTTTTGGGCTGTGTGGCCATGTTCTAGAAGAGTTTCTTTCATGCCAGCCACAGATGCTGGCGAAACGTCAGAAAGAAACTGTTCTAGAACATGGCCACACAGCCCGAAAAACCCACAAAAAACTATGGATGCCGGCCATGAAAGCCTACGACTTCACATGCTGGATCTTGTTTGGATAGCACCTTTAAAATTTTGACTAGAGCCTGGGGATGATTCATCATTCCACTGACCTGCAAGTTGCCAGCTCCCACTGCTTGCACAGGACTTTCTCATCATCATGCTTTCCCCCTGACCCAAAGGAAATTCCAGAAATTGAACCTAGATCCTTTGACTGCAAAGCAGATGCTTCACCACTAAATGCTGGTGCAGTGGCCAAACAGGAATCTACATCCCTCAGAATTAATTCAGTTCTTCCTTAATCCTTTGTCCAGTTAAAACCAGCTTTATTATTGAAAGCTAAATTGAGTTAGGCATCATGATGAACTTTCTACAGGGAATTGCTGTGAAAAGAGGTGGGATGGATAGAGTCACCTTCATGTTCTAGTTATAGTAATGAAAGTCCTAGTGAATAATATTCAGAAGAATTTGGAGCAGGTCTTAAGGTTTCTCCATTCAGTGCATCTTAGATATTTTCTTGATGCGAGTTGCTGGTTAGGATTACATATAAAAAGCACTCTGTAGTTTCCCAGAAAACACTCATATTAATACCTAATATGTTTTAAAGCTGAGGACAGCTACTTGGCAATAGGTTCTGGGAAGCCTCTGCAGAGTCTTAACTCCAAATAGTAGTTTCATATTTAGATATATGCTAGCTTGATTTATATGTAGTTGATGAAGCTTCTCATTCATAAGTTCTGTGTTTTTGTAGGCTGTTCTCATCTCTCTCCTCTCTCTCCTCTCTCTCTCCATCTTCCCTTCAGTGTTTAGAGCTTATTAGCATATTCATTCTCCATACTGTCATAGGCAACAAAAAAATATGCTCTCAAACAATTGGCCTGGGAGATTCCTGAAAACATTAATACACAGAGAGCAGCTACATCTATGTAAAGCGTTTCAGCATCAATATTCAGCTGACATAGCTCAAAGCTAAAAAGGGCTTATGAGCAGCATCTTCTAAAAACAGAGAGAAAAAGGATACCAGAACTGTAATGAAAAAGTACAAGACCTACATCTGTGTATGAGAGGGAAAGAGAAGATTAATAATATGCTGCTTATTATAAAATACAGTACTGCTGCATATTACAGAGAAGAAGAAAAAAGGTACACTCATTGGGGCCTGACACAGCACACCTTTAAATGAAATAAGTGAGGAACACTGATTATCCTTCCAGCCTCCCTGCCCCATGTGCTATGATTGACTGATGGGTGCAGTCATGCACACTTGCAAGGAACTAATCCCAGTTAACAGAACTTGGAAAAATTTATTTTTAGATAACCGCTCCCAGAATTGTCAAGCCATTGTGGACCTGCTAGCTGAGAATCTGGGATGTAGCTGCTTTTTGGTGTATGTTTGCAATGTCATCCCTAGTGCCTCTTCCTTTCCTGAAACCTGTTTGCACCTCTGGGATCTCTCGCTCCATATATGGTAGGAGTCATATGCTGCAGAATTTTGAACATTATTTTGTGTGCATGATAAATTAGTGCAATGTGTATTCTTTTTTGTGGATAGGAATGTATATTGATCGCTTCCAGTCTGTGGGCCACTGTTGTTGTCTTTTCATACTTGTTGGTATATTTTAATTAGAACTGAACTTGATTCTGTAGGTGTGGAATGCAAGTTCTATTTGTACATCATCTGTTCCTGGTGATTTATTTTTCCCAATTGTTTTGAGTGCTGCTATCACTTTGCTTTCCAAAATTTGAGGTTTCTCTTTCTAAGCTTCTTCTTCCCATTTGTGATTCATTGCTTCACTTTTTTTATACAGCTCTTCTGTGAACTGTGAGCTTAATTAGGATATATTTTTAAAAAATCCAATCCATTAGCAGAGATATGAAAAGAGATAGTACAGTCATCCCTCCTAATTCACAGACGTCCCATTCGCAGTTTTGAATTTCTGCGGAAGGGAAGCCAGGAGGGACAAAATGGAGTGCACGGCCATTATATCCAATGGTGCTCCAATATCTGCATTTTTTTTTAATTTGTGGGGGTGGGTTGCCCAGAATGGATACCCCATGAATCAGGAGGGACGACTGTAGTTTCTTGGCACTTTATCTATATTAATACATATGCCCTCACAACTATGCATGTAACAAAAGAATTGTACCCAACAAAGTTTCCAACTTCAAGGGACTAGACTCTTCTTAAGGAAGATTATTGCTTTCACATCTCTGAACTATAAGCCATACTGACAGACCTGGGTGATCATACGTATCACTTTAAGGTTTATGGTAGTTTCAAAATAGTGTATCTTGTTGCACTCTGATCCTACACACACAACCATATAACTGCTTCATCTAAAGAAGAAGACGGGAATCCTCAAATGCTCATAATAAAATAAATCAGTCTTTTCTGGAGTTAGCAACTTTAACATGATCATACTCACTGGAAATTAGATAGCATGTCATTTTCTAGGAGTTTAGACACACCATATTCATGGTAACTTCCTGTTTGTTTGTTTGTTTGTTTGTGTTCACACCCACTCTCTTCTTGCATTACATAGGCTTTCCTTTTGTCTCTGGGGTCTCATCTGCTCTCACGCTTTGCCCTCCCTCTCTGTCTGTCCTCCATTAGGCATGTGCGATGAGAACTTTTTCTGGGTGGAGATGCTCCAACTCTCCTTTTCCCATGGAGTATTCTTTCTTTTCTTACTTGCTTCAAGGAAATAAACCTGTGCTGATTATGCACACGTATTCATGAGTAAAAGTACTTAGTTCTCTTGCTGCAGTGGAGCTGTATTTTTTTTAACTGAGTTTAGTGTTTTTCTTGGGGTAAACTTTTTTCTGCTTGCATTTTTGCTGTTTGTTAAAAAAAAACAATCATGCATTTCAGTATTGTGGCTTTATAGATTTTGAAATGTACTGTTATATCATATGTTTATGGTTTGGCAGTGATCTTTGCTGCAGATGGCATGTATATGTGTGTGTGTGTATCCTGACAAGATTTTAAATAAATAAATGGACCAATTTTGAGAAGAGAGCAGCATGAAAAGACATTCACTGATATCCTGCTTCAACTACTTAAGTTACCTCTGTGATTGGGATGCAAGGATGATGACTTTTCCACCCCCTCCCACTAGCAAGTAAAGCTGTGACAAGGACTTGCCACAAGGGCTCTGCTACTTATTGCTGCAACCCCATTCACTGGCAGGAGTGGGGTAGAAATGCCATTCTCCTTGCCCGCAATTGGAAGCTGACTGGACTTTCTTTGCTTGATAGGCTGCTGGCTCCTAAGATGGGGTGGGATGACACTTATGTACTTTAATATTAATATTACATAGGACTTTACCGTTCAAGAAAAGAAAGGCAAAACTGATCAGGAGAGTAGCAGCTTTCTCCATGCTGCTCCACTTGTTGTTGTAGCACTTCTGTTCTCTTCCCAAGGGGAGACTTGTGGGCATGATACACGGGAAGAGAATGGAAGTGATACGTCATCATGCTACAAATATATTAGATTTTTGAGCTCACTAACAGTAAATGAAACATGTTAAGCCTTTTCTATTAATACTCCAATTTATGTAGTTAACAAATAGCTACTTGTGTTTGTGATACATAGTTCACATGGCCAGTTCCCCACAGCTCTGTTCTGTCCAAATTAGAACATATGGTTTGTCATGCACTTCATATTTATTTTGTTAAAACTGACCTTTACATAGCTGTCTTTAGACACAGAAGAGCAGGGAAGAAAGTAATCTAAAGATACACTACAGCCAACTTACTGAAAAACATCCACCAGGTGGCGTTGGACTGTCACAGAATCCCCAGTGGCAGCCTGACAACTTCTTTGCAGCCACAAAAATCATGTTTACACATTAATGCATCACATCTGAAAAGAGATCAAGAACACTGGATGTGCACAATGCTTCCCTCATCTTAAATATTTTTGAAAACAACAATATTTTTTAATAAATGTTCAGGCTATAAAACTCCACCTGTTCCACAGACTGATGGTAGCAAATGACAAGAATTTGAAATAAGACAATTTATGTTTCAGTCATATTCATGCTATAGACTTTTGTATTCAATTTCTCTTTCTCCCTACAGCACAAATGTGGGTATACATACGATGAGGAATGAGATCTATCTGAGAGAGGTTTTGTAGCTTTAGTTCTAGGCTAGATGTCTGGAGTCCAAATATGAAAACAAAACATGTACATGAGAGATATATAATGTTACTTCCCCAAATATTTCAGAGAAAACTGGGACATGTGGAACCAAGCATATCAGAATGTGGTCAAGATGGCAAAACTTATTTATGAGGCTTAACACCCAAGCTAGGAGAAGCTGTAGCAGTTTGCTTTTGCCTGTGCCTACTGGAAAGGGTAAGATCCTCTCTTCTCCCCTTCCCAGTACTGAGTTAACTGAGTGCAAACTACTTCCTTCTGCCCTTTCATCTCTGTTTGCATCAACTGAAGTAAGATAAGGGGAAAGGGGAAGGTGGGAGGAAGAGAGCGAAATTGGAACATCTTAAAGGCAGCAGAAAAAGTAGAATAGCAGAGTATTAATTTGGGTAGGGTTGCCATAATTCTCTTCCGCAAAACTGGGACAAAATGTAGGGAAAATGTTGAACATTCAAGAAAAAGGGAGGACATGACCAACTAATAACCCAAAACATTACTAAAATAAAAAATGTTAATAGAAATTCATGCAGCGGGCCCCAGGTGGAGCCAGAGGGGGGGGGGCTTACTGTCTGTGCCAGAGCTCCTTGGTGCTCACCTCAGCCACGTCTCACCCAGGGAGGCCTTGCCACGCCGGATCTCCTTGGGGCTCGGCAGGTGCTCTCTCTTCCTTTTCTTCCTTTTCCCCCCTTTTCTTCCTTCCTCTCCCACCATCTCTTTCTTTCAATTCCTCACCTGCCTTACCTGAACCTGATTCCCCCGCCGTCAACAACCACAACAACTACCACCACAGGAGCAGGAGCAGCCAAAGCCTCCACCTCCACCACAGACCTCAGCAGGGGAGAAAGAAAGGCACCTCAGCCACCAGGGGGAAATAAATAAAAAGGGGGCGGCTCGAGGACCGGCTTTGGCCAGCACTTCTCTGGTGGAGGCTCCTCCCAGCTCCCTTGCCTTGCTGCCCTGGATCTTCTTGGGGCTCAGCCGGCTGGCCAAGGCCCCACACGGCTGCACCAGAGAGGCCTTGCCACCCTGGATCTCCTTGGGGCTCAGCCAATGTCCCAGCCCATGCGGCTGCACCCCCTCCCTCCTTGAGCTTCCCTGCCTGCTGGGCCATACTTGGAAGAGGGCTTCCTTCTTGTGGCTCTGCACAAAGCATGGTGGAGTGCTCGGGGGATGGCAGCAGCTACCATCTTGGCTGCTGGCCCGCGTGCTGCCTGAGGAGGAGGAACCGAGCAGCTCAGTCAACTATTCCTGCCTTGTTCCGGTTTTCCGGGACATATGGCAACCCTATAATTGGGACCATCTCTGTTAAACTAGGACATTTCTGAAATGAAGAGTATCCACAGTGGTGTCATTAGGGAGTGCAGGGGATGCAGTTCACACTAGTTGACATCCCAGAAGAGTCAGACAGTCTTGCTGCACCCCTCCCAGCTTTGCCATGGCAGCCTCTCCTGGCTTTGTGGTGGTGGTGGAAGCCTCATCACAAGGAGACCTCTACTGCCGTGGTGTAGGAGAGGCTCAAGCATGCTCTTCCTGGCTTTGCTATGGCAGCAGTGATCTCTTCACAAGAACACCTCTGCTGCAGTGGTGAAGGAAACAGCCGAGCATACCCTTTTGGCCGCTGTTGCACTGGGTGACACTACGGTGGGGGATGCCACTGAGAGTCCATACTAGGGTTATGTGAGAGAATGCTCTGACATAAAGGGAAAACAAAAAAGAAAATTGTCATATTGATCTATACTGTGAGGATATACTTAGATGTGACTAGCTCCTTCTGGTTAAAAAAAATTGTAGATACTAATTCAGTACTGGAAATCTCACATAAAGTTGCAACCTTTCATACAAACCTGTAACATATTTTTGTAACATACTAATAGAAAGTCAGCAGAAGTAAACTCTGTGTGCTTTCCTTAAAGCTAGAAAATTCATATTGCAAGCCTGAAAAAAATATTCACCATCTGCTATGCAGTGGATTCAGCTCTCTCCTCATTTCATAGAATCATAGAATCATAGAGTTGGAAGAGACCACAACGGCCATCCAGTCCAACCCCCTGCTATGCAGGAACTCCCAATCAAAGCATCCCTGACAGATGGCCATCCAGCCTCTGCTTAAAGACCTCCAA
The DNA here is from genome assembly GCA_026167975.1 of Phrynosoma blainvillii. Classification (NCBI taxonomy): domain Eukaryota; kingdom Metazoa; phylum Chordata; class Lepidosauria; order Squamata; family Phrynosomatidae; genus Phrynosoma; species Phrynosoma blainvillii. The sequence continues at coordinate 289,742,998 of JANUYF010000003.1, forward strand.
GGAAGGAGACTCCACTATTCTCCGAGGGAGTGTGTTCCACTGTCGAACCGCCCTTACTGTCAGGAAGTTCCTCCTAATGTTGAGGTGGAATCTCTTTTCTTGCTGCTTGCATCCATTGTTTCGGGTCCTAGTCTCTGGAGCAGCAGAAAACAAGCTTGTTCCCTCCTCGATATGACATCCCTTCAAATATTTAAACACAGCTATCATATCACCTCTCAGCCTTCTCTTCTCCAGGCTAAACATCCCCAGCTCCCTAAGTCGTTCCTCATAGGGCTTGGTTTCCAGGCCCTTCACCATTTTAGTTGCCCTCCTTTGGACACTCTCCAGTTTCTCCACATCCTTTTTGAATTGTGGTGCCCAGAACTGGACACAGTATTCCAGGTGAGGCCGGACCAAAGCAGAATAGAGTGGCACTATTACTTCTCTTGATCTAGACGCTATACTTCTACTGATGCAGCCTAAAATTGCATTGGCCTTTTTAGCTGCTGCATCGCACTGCTGACTCATGTTCAACCTGTGGTCCACCTGGATTCCTAGATCCCTTTCACACGTTGTCTCATTCAGCCAGGTGTCCCCCATCGTATATCTGTACTTTTCGTTTTTCCGCCCTAAGTGCAGTACCTTACATTTCTCCGTGTTGAATTTCATTTTGTTAGCTTTGGCCCAACTTTCTAGTCTGTTCAAGTCATTTTGAATTTTGATCCTGTCCTCTGGGGTATTAGCTACTCCTCCTAATTTGGTGTCGTCTGCAAATTTGATAACTATGCCCCCAATACCATCATCCAAGTCATTAATAAAGATATTGAATAGCACTGGGCCCAGGACAGAGCCCTGTGGCACCCCACTGGTCACTTCTTTCCAGGTTGAAAAGGAGCCATTGTTGAGCCCCCTTTGGGTTCAACCAGTCAACCAATTACAAATCCATGTAACAGTTACTTTGTCTAGCCCACATTTTACCAATTTGCTTGCAAGAATGTCATGGGGAACCTTGTCAAAGGCCTTACTGAAATCAAGATATACTATATCCACAGCATTCCCTTCATCTACCAAGCTGGTAATTTTATCAAAAAAAGAGATCAGATTTGTCTGGCATGACCTGTTTCTCTGAAACCCATGTTGACTTTTTGTGATTATGAAATTATCTTCCAGATGTTCACAGACTCTCTGTTTAATGATCTGCTCCAGAATCTTTCCTGGTATTGATGTCAGACTAACTGGACGATAATTGTTGGGATCCTCTTTTTTCCCCTTTTTGAAGATGGGGACAACATTTGCCCTCCTCCAGTCCGCTGGGACCTCTCCTGTTTTCCAGGAATTCTCAAAGATTATTGACAATGGTTCCGATATTACATTTGCCAGTTCTTTTAATACCCTTGGATGTAATTCATCTGGTCCTGGAGACATATATTCATTTAGATTAACCAGATGTTTCTGTACTATCTCTTTACTTATTCTGTGCTGAAATTCTCCTATTCTGTCCTCTGCTCCATTATACTTAGGTTGAGCACCCTTTGCCTTTTCTGAGAAGACTGAAGCAAAGAAGGTGTTGAGTAGTTCTGCCTTTTCTCTGTCTCCTGTTAACTTTTTGCCATCTTCTCCACACAGTGGCCCTACCATTTCCTTCTTTTTCCTTTTGCTGCTGACATACCCCCAAAAGCCCTTTTTATTGTTCTTAACCTCTCTAGCAAGCCTGAGTTCATTCTGCGCTTTAGCTTTTCTGACTTTACCCCTACACGTGCTAGCTATTTGTTTGAATTCCTCTTTGGTGATTTCCCCATTTTTCCATTTCTTATACATGTTCCGTTTAAAACATAGTTCAGTTGCAAGTTCCTTAGTCATCCATCGTGGTTTCTTGAGACACCTCCCATTTTTCCTCCTCGTTGGCACGGTTTGAAATTGTGCCTTCAGTATCTCCCTTTTGAGAAACTCCCATCCGTCTTGAACTCCCTTCTCTTTTAGTATTCCTGTCCATGGGATCACCCCCAGTATTTCTCTAAGTTTAGTAAAATCAGCTTTCCTAAAGTCTAGAATGCGTGTCTGACTATGCCTGGCTTCTCCTTTCCACTGTATAATAAACTCGATGAGGACATGATCACTCCCGCCTAAGGATCCAACCACTCGCACCCCATTAACTAGGTCTTCCCTGTTAGTTAGGATCAGATCCAAAATAGCTGACACCCTTGTTGCCTCTTCCACCTTTTGAACAATGAAATTGTCTTCGAGGCAAGTGAGGAATTTGCTAGACCTTGAGGATTTTGCTGAGTTTGACTTCCAGCAAATATCCGGATAGTTGAAGTCACCCATCACTACTATATTTCTCCTTTCTGAGTGTGTGGTCATCTGTTCTAGAAAGGCTTCATCCAATTCTTCTGCTTGAGTTGGGGGTCTGTAGTAGACTCCCACACTAACATCCCTGTTGTTTCCCTCCCCTTTAATTTTTATCCAGATGCTCTCCACTTGGCTTCCAGGATTGATGTCCTGGATTTCTTCACTGGTGTAAATATCCCTGACATATAATGCTATTCCTCCTCCTTTCCTGTTTGTCTTGTTTCTCTTGAAAAGGTTATACCCCTGTATTTCTACATTCCAGTCATGAGACTCATCCCACCAGGTTTCAGTGATGCCTATTATATCATATTTGCTTTGTTGTGCTAGGAGTTCAAGTTCATCTTGCTTATTTCCCATGCTCTGTGCATTAGTGTAGAGACATCTAAGACCATGTGTCCCCTTTACTTGCTGCCTGTGCACGTTTTTTTGCCTCCCACTGTTGGGTCCCTGTACTGTTTGCCTTGTTTCTTCTATGACAGTTTGACTATTTTCTCCAGTCCTTTTGTCTTCCAGGACGTTGTCTCCCTTCCCCACACAGTTCAGTTTAAAGCCCTCCTGATCAAATTCTTGAGACCGTTGGCAAAAACATTTCTTCCAACTGGTGTTAGATGCAGCCCATCCCTTGCCAGGAGTCCGCCCTCATGGAACCACAGCCCATGATCCAAGAATCCAAATCGTTCTCGACGACACCATCTGTGGAGCCAATTGTTGACATCTGCTATCTTCCTCTCTCTTCCTGGACCATGCCCTTGAACTGGCAGAAGAGACGAGATGACAATCTGTGCCTCCATTTCTTTCAGCTTCTTACTTAGAGCCTCGTAATCCCTTTTGATATTCTGAAGGCTGTGTCTTGCTGTGTCATTCGTTCCCACATGGACCAAAAGGAAGGGGTATTGGTCAGTAGGCCTGACCAGTCTTGTCAGCCTCTCTGTCACATCTCAAATCTTTGCCCCAGGGAGACAACACACTTCCCGAGACATCTTGTCAGGCCCACAAATCACTGCTTCTGTCCCCCTCAGCAAGGAGTCCCCCACCACGACCACACGCCTCCTCCAAGGCTTAGCAGCAACTGTTCCCTGTGGTGGAACTCCCAGGGTCCCCTGCTCTGTCTCTGAAATCTGTTCTTGCTGCTCTTCTTCGTCCTCCTTGCTAAGAATAAGAGCTTGAAATCGATTCTGTAGCCGCAAACTCCCAGAACAATCCTTGGTCTCCTTACTTCTGCGTGTGACCTTCCTCCAGCTTTCTACCTCCTGTGTGTGTGATGTGACCTCTTCCCCAGCAACTTCCTCTGTGTGTTCCCCATCCAAGACCGTTTGTTCTGTTCTGTCAAGGAAAGCCTCTTGCTCCCTAATATGTTGAAGTGTAGCTACCCATGCCTCCAGCTGCTGTACTTTGTCCTCCAAGAGGGCTACCAACTTGCACTTGGAGCATGTGTAGTTCCCCACATCTGAAGGTAAGAATACAAACATACCACAGGTATTGCAGGTGACGGCTGCTGTTCCTTCAGTGTCCATACTAAGTCTTAATTAGTACCTGAAAGAGGACTACAGCTTTCCTCCTCAAAGAAAATCCCTTGCTAACACCAGTGTTTAAGTCTGCTGATGAATGGAACTTTTCTACAATTAGTACTGGTTGGCTCTGGCAGCAGTTGTATAAAGCTAACTGCCTAGCCCACCCCCTATTGACTTGCAAATGCCACTCAACAAAGCCCCACCCACTGAGTCACAGTCACACTCTCCCCAAGAGTTTTTTTTAAAAAAGAATTTAAAAACTTACCCTCTCAAGATGGCTGCCTGGAAACTGCTTTCTTCCCCTTTCCTAGCAGGAACTGGCCTGGAAAGCTTTCTTTTCTTTCTCCTTTCCTGGCAGAAAATACCTAGAAAGCCTCTTTCTCCACTCTTTTAGTAACTGGCCTGGAGAGCCTCCTCCTCCTCCTTCCCCTGTCCTGGCCGAAACTGACCTGAAACTGACCTCATCATTTCTCTTCCTTTCACCCCCTCCTTACCCCCCGTGTAACATAAGTGAATGGATAATATTAATTAAGTAATTAACATAGAAAATCTACTGGAAAACTAAATAGGGGGGCTGGATAAATATACTTATATAATCATTTAGCTCAAGGTAATTAGGGCTTATTAAAGAGGGCAAAAGATATAAATTTATTTTCTCTTTTTTTCTCTCTGATGTTTGTTTATTTGCCTTGGTGGGATTTATAGTGTGGCTTGTAGAAGGATAACTTAAGGTATATTGAATGCTGCCTCGAAATTCAATATGGACAACTAAAGTGAATTTGATAATAACTAAAGTATCTTGTATTGTTGGAATATTTAGAGTAAGTGCATGCAAAATGTGATATGTATTTTGACACTTGATTGTGTTAACAGAGGATTGTTTCCTAAATAATTTAGATTACTAAATTACAAGATTTAGACTAATCCAAAATAGCTACTTGAAACATAACAAAAAGGAATAAGCTGTAGTATTATATATGATATAATTGATATATTGAAATCTACAGGATTATTAAGGTGATATAAGGGAATAATTTTTTAAAAAAGCTTTTATTACAAGATCATTTGAAGATTGAGGATTATAAAAAATTGCACTGTGTTAATAATAATTATTTGTGCAAATGATATATTAAAGGAAGGAAAAGAGGGGAAAGACAAGGCATTTGAAGGAGACTTATAAGACTCAAATAGGGCAAAAAGATGGCAACAGGAATTAGAAAACCAGCTCCAAGTTTAGGCTCTCTTGAAGGAGAGGATCAACTGACACTACGGCTGAAACAATGGACCCAATGCAAATAGTATTGGAGGAATTTCAAAAACTTAGATATGAATTACGACTTGAGATGAAGACCAAGCTGAAACATTCGAGGAAGGAAGCCAAAAAAGATCTACAAAAAGAGCTTGGAATATTTGGGAGGAACTTAGAAAAAATATCAGGTGAAATAAAAGGCATAAGAGGGAATGTTGAGGAACCCAAAGGGACAACCAAAGAACTGAAAATCACAACAGTGGAGCTCTTTGAACAACAAAGGCGGGAGAGCAACATAAATCTGATGCAAGAGGTCCGTTATAGGGAGAAGTGTTTGAAGTTAAGAGGGGTGCCAGAAACTCTGAATCAAGACCTATTTGAATGAATAACAACCTCCCTGGCAGAATTTACAGGTAGCCCGAAGGCCCAGATGATAAGGGACGCAGACAAAACTTTCAGGATTAACTCTTCTGTGGCAAGAGAAAAAAATGTCTCTATAGATGTTATAATATCCTTTGTACGATCTAGAATGAGAGAAATAATTTTGCAAAAAAGCTACCAAGAAGATTTTTTAATAGATGGGAAAATAGTTAGGATTTATAAGGACGTACCAATGGCAGTATTGAGGAAAAGGCAGGAATATAAATTCCTAACTAACAAACTAATAAAAAGAAGAATCAGATTTGCTTGGGATAGAATTGAAGGAGTCTCTTTTATGTATAAGCAAAGATGGTATAGAATAAACTCTATAATGAAAGCAAGAGAGTTTCTGAAGAAAATGCAGTCAGAGAAAACCGAAGAAAAAAGAGGGGAAAGGTTACCGGAAAAGAGAATGATGATGAGGACTAGAACAAAAATGGAGCATCAACAAGAAGAGGGAGCCAAGCTCGAATAGGAGGAAGCACAAGAGGATATGATGGGAGAATTATTTTTGGAGGAGGAAAAGAGCGCCCAAAAGTGTTTTGAAGAGGTAGAAGCTGATGTAGAAGATGGAGTGAAAGAACAAGCATAAACCAGTTAGTTAATCAAATAATTGATTAATCAATATATAAACATATAAATAAATAAGATCATGGCAACTAAAATTATCTCCTGGAACATAAAGGGGTTAAATTCAAAATTCAAGAGAAGTAAAATGTTCCACTACTTAGCAAAAAAGAGAGTGGAAATTGTATGCTTGCAAGAAATTAAAATTAGGAAAAGTGAAATTAACTATATGAAGAAACCCAAACTGGGACAAATGTTCATATCGGCCAATGAAAAAAGAAAAGGAGTAGTAGTAATATATGTTCAAAACAAATACAAGGCCAAATAAATATTTAACGATCAGGAAGGGCATTATATTTTGGGGTCGAGATACAAAACGAGGATCAAAATACCTGATAATCGGAATATATAGTCCAACAGAAAAACAATCAGAATTCTATAAGAGATTACATAAAGAAATATTGGAATTAGAGATGCAAGACTACAAAATGATTTTGATAGGCGACTGGAATGGCATGATAGACCCAAAGAGAGATAGAGTTTCGACAAAGAAAATTAAGAAGAACCAAGGGAAACTTCCTATTACCTTCTTCGAGTTAAAAGATCAATTGAATTTGTCAGAGAAATATACTTAAGATGGATTTACTTTTTTTTCTGAAGGTCACAAATGCTCATCCTGGATTGATATGTTTTTGGTTTACCTGAACTAATACCCAAAATCAAAGACAGAAATATTACCGAAGAATATATCAGATCACAACCCAATTTTATTAAAGATGGAGAACACAACCAAAATTTTTTCCTGGAAGCTGAATGGTTACTTGCTAAATGATAAAGACTTTGTAGCTAAGTTAAAGAAGGCACTGAAACAATACTTTTTAGAAAATATGACAGACTCAACTAAGGCAAAAGTGACTTGAGACACTAGTAAAGCTGTCCTACGAGGCCTACTGATACAAAGAGGAGTAGAAATGAAGAAGTTGCAGGCTATGGAGTTGAATAAGTTGGAGAAGGATATTGGTAGAGCTAAGTTAGAACTTACTAAAGACTCTACAGGTGATAAGAAGAATACACGTTTGAAATAGCTGCAAAAACAACTAGACAAGACATTAACTGAAAAAATAGCAAAGAAGATTAAATTAATTAAACAAAAGCAATTTGAATCTGCCAATAAGACTGGAAGATGGCTGGCATATAGATTAAGGAAAGAGAAGGAAAAGAGACTGATTACGAATATAAAAGTAGGGGATAAAATACTACACATACAAGAGGAAATTCAAAGTGCATTTAAAGAATATTACACAAAGTTGTATAAAGCCGAAAATATCGAATCAGAGGATATTATTAACTATATAGGAAAACAGGAGATAAAGAAAATAACACAGGAACAACAGAGAATATTAAATGCTGATTTTACAGAGAACCAAATAGTGCAGGCAATCGCAAAATTAAAAAAAAAAAAAGATAAAGCTCCAGGACCAGACGGATTCACCACAACTTATTATAAAGTATTTGAGGAGGAATTAAAAACACCCCTGCTAAAAACCTTGAATAATATTAACAAAGAAGGAATACTGGATACATGGAAGAGAGCTAACATCGTATTGCTACCAAAAGAGGGCAAGGATGAAAAGGAAATTGGAAATTATAGGCCAATCTATTTATTAAATACAGATTATAAGATCATGGCATTGATTTTGGCAAATAGATTGAAACAAGTTTTAACCAATATAATCCATGAAGATCAAGCAGGGTTTTTACCAACAAGACAATTGAAAGATAATATTCGAACAATTATAAACACTATTGAATATTATGAGAAAAACAACAATAAAAAACTGGCATTGATTTTTGCAGATGCTGAAAACAATGTAAATTGGAATTTTATGATGATGGTACTAGAGAAAGTGGAAATGGGAGCTAAATTTTGCAGTTGGATTAAAGAAATGTATACAGAACAAACAGCTAACCTAATAATTAATGGAAATGATTATTGGAAATAGTACAGAAATATTTAATATTTCAAAGGGAACAAGACAAGGTTGTCCCTTGTCGCCCTTGTTATTTATAACAGTTTTGGAAATATTGCTGAATAAAATAAGACAAGAGAGAAAAATAAAAGGGATGAAGATAAAGGGAGTGGAATATAAGCAGCGAGCTTTTGCAGATGATCTTGTTCTTATTTTGGAGAATCCTCAACAGCAAATCACAGATGTTTTTCAAATACTGGAAGAGTTCGGTAAGGTAGCCGGATTCAAAATTAACTACAAAAAACAGTGATATTAACTAAAAAATTATCTAAGAAAGAAGAAAACTTTTTGGAAGAGATAACAAACTGTTTAATCTAAAATAAGGTTAAATATCTTGGAATATGGCTTACTAAAAGGAATATAGATCTGTTTGACAATAATTATAAAACTAAATGGAAGGAAATCAAAACTGGAAGGAAATCAAAAATGAGAAATTATAGGCTTGTATCACTCCTGCCATTTTTGAGCAAGGTGATCGAGAGGGCGGTTGCTCTTCAGCTCCAAGCTGTCTTGGATGAAACCGATTATCTAGACCCATTTAAACTGGCTTCAGGACAGGCTTTGGGGTTGAGACTGCCATGGTTGCCTTGACCGACGATCTGCGTCTGGGCATCGACAGGGGGAGTGTGACCCTGTTGGTGCTCTTAGACCTCTCAGCGGCTTTCAATACAATAGATCACGGCATCCTCTTGGACCGCCTGAGGGGGTTAGGTATCGGGGGCACTGCTCTGCAGTGGTTCTGGTCCTTCCTCTCGGGTAGGTCCCAGAGGGTGCTGCTCGGGGACTGTAGCTCCTGTAAGAGGGACCTCACTTGTGGAGTCCCTCAGGGAGCTATTTTGTCCCCGATATTATTTAACATCTATATGAAGCCGCTGGGTGAGATAATACTGAGTTATGGTGCTGGGTGTTATCAGTATCTGATGACACCCAAATCTATTTCTCCATGTCTTGTTCGTCGGCCTCGAATGCCAATGGCATCTCCTCTCTCAATGAATGTCTTCAAGCGGTAATGGGCTGGATGAGGAAAAACAGATTGAAACTGAATCCAGACAAGACGGAGGTGCTCACAGTAGCAGCCCCGAAACCAAGAATTGGGTTGCAACCTCCAGTCCTGGATGGGGTCACACTCTCCTCCAGTGAGTGTGTTCACAGTCTGGGGGTGCTCCTTGACTCGTCGCTCCCGATGACAAATCAGGTAAATGCGATGGTCAGGAGCGCCTGTTATCAGCTTCGGCTGATACGCCAGCTGCGCCCTTTTCTGGAAGTAAGGGATCTTGAAACTGTTGTGCACATGCTGGTAACCTCACGCCTCGACTTCTGTAATGCACTCTACATGGGGCTACCCTTGTGCTTGGTTCGGAAATTACAACTGGTACAGAATATGGCAGCCAGGCTTGTTTCGGGAACATCTCGGAGGGACCACATTACTCTGGTTTTGAGGTCCCTCCACTGGCTGCCTATCAGCTTCTGGGCCCGGTACAAGGTGTTGGTTATTACCTTTAAAGCCCTAAATGGCTTGGGTCCAGGCTATCTCAGGGACCGCCTTCTCCCATACAAACCTCCCAGCGCTCTCCGGTCCTCCAGGAGGAATTTGCTACAGCCCCAAAAATAGAGGCTTGCGGCTACTTCCCGGAAGGCTTTTTCAGTTGCCGCCCCTAGATTCTGGAACGACCTGCCGGACGAGATCCGTCAGTTATCATCATTAGACAGTTTCAAAAAGGCTGTCAAGACGGATCTCTTCTGGCAGGCCTTTCCAGATTAATTATCCCCGCCTCTGGTACTAATAGCCCACCCCAGTGATCCTTGTGTGGCCCCATCTAAGGATGGTTAGGATCATTGTTGCTAGGCTTATATATTGATATATATTGGTTTATATTAGGTTTTTAATTGAATTGCTGTTTTGAATTATTATTGATTTAATACTGTTTTAAGGGGGGGAGGGGGTCTATTGTATTGTATATGTTTTTATGGGTATTGTATATGTTTTTACGGTTGTAAGCCGCCCTGATTGGATTTCCATTGGGCGGGATATAAATATTTATTATTATTATTATTATTATTATTATTATATTAAAACTGACCTGATAAAATGGAGCAAACTCAATCTCACAGTAACAGGGAGAGTGGAAGCTATAAAAATGATGGTTCTTCCAAAAATGAATTTTTTATTCCAATGTATTTCAATTATTCATAATAAAAAAACATTTACAGAATGGAATAAAGACTTAAAAGAGTTTACATGGAAGGCAAAAAGGGTGACAGTCAATTGGAAAACAATGACAAGGCACAAAAGTGATGGGTGGGGGGAGAAGTACACTGAATTTGGACTGGTTGTTAGACTGGCCCTTACTCAAGAAGACAGAAATATTAAATATAGAGGGCTTTAATAATTGGTTTGAATGGCATGGTTATCTATGGTACAAAAAAGCACTGGTACACAAAGAATTCAAACATCATGTGGTAAGAAGATCCTTATTGAATGCGTGGAACGAAATTAAAAAGAGAACATATAGAAAAATCTCACTTTGGATATCCCCACACGAAGTGTTTTGTGGAAAATGGACAGCAGTAAAAATGTGGTTGAGATATAAGGACATACTCAAAAAATTTGATGGACAGAGATATGAACTAAAAACAATGGAAGAAGTAGAACAATTAGAGCACAAAATGCATTGGTTATTATATACGCAACTGAGAGAGATATACAAAATGGACTCTAAACTACAGGAATTTGAGGAAGAACCATCAGATTTTGACAAGTTGCTGATACAACCACGGGAAAAAAGAATAAGTAAATTATGCAAAATACTAATGGACAGAGAGTAAGAACCTGAAAAGATATCCGAAAATATGATAAAATGGGCAACTGATATTGGAAGAACAATAGAACTAGAAAGTTGGGAGAATGCCAGGAAAAAAACACACAGAGAAATTGACTCATTCACAGGATTTGAAAGAAAACTTTTGGAAAATGGAACAAAGGTGGTACTTAACACCTGTGAAAATAGCAAAAATCTATAATGCTAGAACAAATGAGTGCTGGAAATGTAAACGAAATGTAGCTTTGTAGTTACACATATGGTGGAGATGCTCCATAATGAAAACATATTGGAAAAAGATTCATATATCAATACAAGAAATGTTGAAAATTAAATATGAGTTGTGCCCAGAGTTATATTTATTGAATATGACAAACAAACTAGGTCAGGTAACAGAGAAAAAAATATTGGAGAATTTTTCTTTATATGATCACTCCAGCAAGGCAACTAGTAGCTCAGAAATGGAAAAAAGAAGAAATACCTACTGTGGACAATCGGTTAATGAAATTAACGGAAATGAAAGAATTGGACAGATTAACTGCATTAATCAATCATAAAGACTTAGATAGAGCGGATAAAGAATGGGCTCCGATTGAGGAATATACAAAAGAAAGGTGGAGTTGAGATAGCAAAGTAACAGCTAATTTAAAGACAAATATTGACTCGTTTCGCAAAATAAAAGATGTAAGGTATATAAAGAAATAATGATTTAATTGGTCATTTAAGAAGGATGAATATAATGGGTCAATCAAATTGATAACAAGAGCTGGGAGATATATGTAAAAAATATAGAGATGTGTAAGTTATGGTTATATTGAATAGGTACTTACTGTTAAAGAACTAGGGAAGGAGTAGTTAGAATATATTATTTAGAATAGGATTTGATGCAACAGTATGGTAATCAATTTGTATATTTGAATTTATTAATAAAACTTTAAAAAAAGTAAATTGCCTTTGATTTGAGATTTTGTGCTTTACATAGGAATACAGGAAAGTGCCTTATAATGATTCACACTATTGATCTGTATAGTGTCTTATTGTTGTCACTGACTGGAAATGGATCTTGAGGGATTCAAGTAGGAGTCTTTTCTAGCCTTATCTAGAGATGCCAGGGACTGATGTGAAATCAGGACCATGGGCCAGTTTAAGACATAGACCTCAATATATGTTAAATTTAAGAGGCTTATTATTTTTAAATGTAAACTGTTATGTAAAAGTTCAAATCAGTATGAAGGATAGTATTTAATGGCCCTTTCATAAAGTGAAGCCCTGAGCTATAGATTACATAGCTGGTGTGCAAATGAGGGATGTAAGTCCTGATAAGATTCATCCTTGCATGGTTTGTAAGGAAAATGGAAAATCGTTCTCTGCTGAAAAAGAGTGACATTCTCTCCCCAACTTGTTTTCTACCCAGAAAATTTGCACATTCCAAGCTTGATTCGTGTGTATTTAGGAAAATGCATAGTTGTGCATTAGTTGTTGCTTTGTTGGCTAAATTGCACTGCATGTATTTTGCATACACTGAGTCTTGGGGCCATTCTATTAAAAAGAATCCCAACATTAATTTCTAAGGAAGCTTCATATTCTTACCTTCAGAGATCAGGCATTTTTCACAAGCTAAATTTACAATTTGCATAGATTATGATATGATGAAAAGAAGGGGGGGGGGGACTGTGAAAACTCAGTCCCAGGCCAGAAGCAAAATCTTTCAAGGGAGCTGAGAAATGCTCCCAGTGAATCCTGTCATACCAAAATGCACAGATGTGAGCAACAAGATTCTTTCACATCTGTAATCTACATCTTGCACATCTGGGACCTTCTGCAGGCAAAGCATATGTTCTGTGTTTGGGCCCCTGTTAATTTCTGTTTTCTGTGCAATTTATGCCTATTGTACCTACTTTATAGTTGAGGAATCTATTACCCTGTTTTTCCTCCTACTTCCCTTTCACTGTCTTTCCCTTCTAGCTTTCTGTTTTCCCTGCCTTTCTGTTTTCCCTGCCTTTCTGTTTTCGTAAGATCTGGTGCTTTTACAAAGTAAACTATTAATAATAATAAAAAATAACAATATTAATGGCACAAGCTTTTGTGATCCAGAATTGAATCCATTAGATCCATGAAATGCCATAATCAAACCAATGTAATCATCACAGGTGAAAAGAAAAAGACAAGTTAGTAGTGAGGTCAGAAGGAATGAAATGCAAGAAACCCAGACAGCACATTACAGTAGTACAGTGCTTCTCAATTATTTTCTGTCATGCCCCCCCCAGGAAGAAGAAAACATTTCGCGCCCCCCGCGTGACTGTAAATAGTATCTGTACAGTATTTGCCGAGGTCAAACGAGCCCCCCTTTATGGAGCCTCGCGCCCCCCTTTACTGAGCCTCGTGCCCCCCCTTGGGGGCGCGCCCCACTATTTGAGAAGTACTGCAGTAGTATAAGAGGACTGTGCCTTGACTATCTTCGTGTCACATGTAGTCCTAATTTTGTGTTGGTGTATTCCCAGGTGGATATCTCTTTGATTGGGCCAAAGTGTGCCTGACACTGGATATTCTCCAATTGCTCAGGATTAATCTGCCAGTGCTAATCTAAATTTGTGAGCACTATTTTCCTATGCTGTCTCAGAGCAAGGGCCCTTTCCACAAACCACACAGAAACAAACCCCATGCTCTCAACTTACATTTTGGCAAATAATAAAGCCAAACCCTCTGATTACTGTGGCTGTGTGACAGGTGCTTTCAAACTCACAGCCAAATTGGTGCACTGAATTTTTTGTGTAAACTGTAAAAACAAATATAGACTTTAGTGTGTACCTGGGAAAAACCTCACACACATCTGTGAATCATCCTGTTTGCACTGTTTCCCTTGAGATGAGCTTCTTTAAAGTGCATTTGCAAAGTTACTAGAGGGCTTTCAGTTCTCTCATTTATTCTGAGCATGGAAAAATGGGTGTGTGGGGTTTTTTGTGTTTTTTAAACTTTTATTGTTGTTATTATTGTGTGCCTTCAAGTTGTTACCAACTTATGGCAACCTTAAGGTGAACCTATAATGGGGTTTTCTTGGCAAGATTGGTTCAGAGGAGGTTTGCCATTGCCTTTCCCTGAGGCTCAGAGCATGTGACTTACCCAGGGTCACCCAGTAGGTTTCATGGTTAAGCTGGGAATTAGGCCCTGGTCTCCAGCATTGCAGTCCAACACTCAAACTGCTACACCATGCTGGCTCACTTTTTAAAATTACAGCTCCCCCAAAATTCCAGCCAGCAGGGTGACTAGCTGGGGGATCCTGGGTGGTGTGGTCTTAAAAAGTCACTTTTCCAAGCTCTGGATTTATGAGAGAGAAGCCAACTTGACTTCACATCCTGAAAACTGCCAGGAAAAAGACAGTCAGTTCTCTCTGCCTCTCTCATGCCACAATAAATTTTGACATGTTTGGAAGTATTTCCCAAGGCATCACATAAGTTCAGAGTCCCAACTACATCTTGCCAACATCTTTTCCTAACACCACCACATTAGGCATGGGCAGATCTAGCCATTTTGCAAGCTTTCCTAAGCCCATTCCATACAAGGCTTAGGAAAACATAGTCCAGGAATCCCTTTGTCACGTATCCATTCATACATCAAATAGAAACATTTCCTCACTGCACATAAAGTGTGCTTGTGTGCATTTTAGAACTGTATTGACTGGGACTTTTTGTGCAGTTTCCAAATGTGTGCACACTGTTCCACACATCCCCCTCCCATTCCTTCACAGAATGCATCACTAACTTGGAAATGTACAGGATTCTGGCTGCAAATTATGTTTTGTTTCTTTGGTCTGGGAGCTGTGGATTGTGTAAATATGTTGTTGTTTTTTGGAGCACCCTCAAAGGAACAAATTTCTCACACATCTCTGCTCCATCACATCCCTTTCCAGTTTGTTCAGCCTGTCAAATTTCCTATGCCTTGTTTGGCAACAGACTGCCTTTCCCTCCTGATGATCGATTGCAGGCTCTCGATCTCTGCTTCTCCCTTGGTTTCCCCCTTGGATGGATGGCGGGACATGGAGGGCCTTCTTGTTCCCCTTTGGCAACTCTCAGCTGACAAACCTGATCAAGCACTGGCCTGTCTGCAAGTGGCAGCCTCTCAGCCGGGGTGCTTGCAGGCGTTTTGCGTGTATTCACATTAGTGCAGTCAATCGACTGGCTGGCATTAATCTGGCAGCAAGCAGACAGCACTGGCTGGCAGAGGAAAAAAGGGGGGTAACTGGCGCCACCCAAGAGGTGTTAACTATCACCTCCCACATACATTAGACCTGAGACATATGCTAACATTTGGGGTGATCTTGGCGAACATGTCCTGGGGCCAACTCCATTGTAAAATGTTTCCTTCCACAGAAATGCCATGTGTGTGTGTCTACATAGTGAGAGCCAGCATGGTATAATGGTTTGGCTGTTGGACTCAGAGTCCAGGAAACCAAGGTTCAGATCCCTGCTCTGCCGTGGAAAAGCACTGCATGACTTTGGGCAAGCTACACTCTCTCAGCCTCAAAGGAAGACAAATTTCCTTGCAATACATTTTGCAGAGAAAAATCCTCAGATAGGGTTGCTATACATTGGATGCAGCTGGAGTTTATCACACGGGGAGCCCCATGCAGAAACGGGCTTTAAAGTACAAAAAAAACAAAAAACAAAAAAACAACAAAAAAACACTCCCCCCGCAAAAGCGGACGCTTTCAATGAACAGGATTTATCCCGTTCTGCCCTATGTGAAAAGTGAAAGCGCTGTTAAAAGGAGGTTAATCCGAACGGAAATTAGACAAACACTGCTTCTTTTTACTTTTGGGATCTTCCGAAAATAAAAAGATGCAGTTTTTGTCTAATTTCCATTCAGATTCACCTCCTTTTAACAGCAACGTCATCTGAAAAAACACCCACTTTTGCGGGTTTTGTTTAATTTAAAGCCCTGTTTCCGCAAGGGATTTCCCCCATGTGATAAACTCCATAGAGGGGTATAATGAGGGGCACATCTGTGTCAATAATCACTGGTCAGAGTGATTAATGATCAAAGATTGAATGAATTCCCAGTCTGCAAGTTGGGACTACAATTCTCACAACCCTCCAGGCAGCATGGTTATGTTGGCTGGGGGATTTAGGGAGCAATAGTTCTAAACGTTACTTTCCCCAAGCTCTCAGAATTCTGTCCCAATGGATTCTGCATTTGAGACTGATTTTGAAACAGACTAGATCATCTTAAGCATTACTTTCTACCTACTAGAATGTAAGCATTCAGGCTGAGAAAGCCAGCTTCTCTTCCCTCCCTTTATTTCTTCTATTGACACCCTGACTCAAAATGCACAGGGCTATGATGAGATGAAATGTAACTGGCCATCTCATCCATCAAAGGCTTTCAAGAAACTATGGCCATGTAATGCATTTATGGAACTTTATGTAGTCAACAGAAATTATTGGCAGATACCTTCTCTGCTATTATGGAATTGATTTTCAATGAGCACTGAAACTGCAAATAGCATTTGAAGTAATTATATTGACCCAGAGTCTCCTTTCTTATGATGAGTCTGATGAGCATTCTTTGATCATCTCCATTCATGACATTGTGCTCAGTTGCATCCTAATAATGCCCTAGGTCACAGGAGGTCAAGAGCATCCACCTCAGCTGTTCCTCCCCAGGAGACCCTTGACTCATGATGCTTCAGCTCTGCAGGACAACATTTCAGTATATGTTGTGATCTCTCAGAGCAAGATTCCTGCAGCTCAGCTTTGTTTGCATGAAAAAAGAGAGAGCAAGCGGAAAACCAGCAGGAAGAAAACAGCCTCCAGTGAATTGGAAAAGGAGCTCACAGACAACCAGCAGGTTCTTAGAGGAAGTCATCATACACTAGCAGAAATGTGCAGCTTCCTTGCACAAGAAGAATCAAAGCAAAACCAAACAGAAAAGCCCAAGCAATGGACCCAAATTTTAGGATACCACATGAAGCAACACATATAACAGGATAACATGGAAGATGAAAAGCATAAATCAGTGAAGCTAGAATTTGAAAACCAAGAAATGGAATATATAAACATTGCAATACCTGGGGGAACAAACTAAAATGGACTGGAATGAGATATTTTCAATCAGATAATTACAAAGTGTGGCTTTAATGATGCGGCAAAAATAGACAGGGACTATAACAAGTAATGGCCAATAATATAACTCTACTACATGGAAAACTTATTAGTATAGTAATAGCAAGTACATTTCTATACCACTTATCAGTGTACTTAGGCACTCCCTACGTGGTTTACAATGTGTAAGCCAATTGCCTCCAACAAGCTGGGTACTCATTTTAGCGACCTCATAAGGATGATAGGCTGAGTTGGCCCTGAGCCCCTGGCTGGTATTGAACTCACAACCTTGTAGTTTGTGAGAGAGTGGCTGCAGTACAGGCATTTAACCACTGTGCCACCATGACACAAGGTTATGCTCCAACTACAGAGGCAGAAGAACAAATTGAAAGATTATGTGCTACCATACAGGAAGAAATTGATCATAAAACAGAACAGATCATGTTGATAACCACAGGCAAGTGGAATATAAAAGTAGGAAACACAGTAGAGCCAAAAACTGTAGGGAGAAATTGGCCTAGAATGAAAAAAGGAAGCAGGAGAGTGAATTATTGAAATTTGTGAGGCCAACAGCTTGTTCACTGCAAACACAATTTTCAAGCAACCAGACATCACTGGACAGCCAATCAGAAGATGAGAGCAAAAGATGGAGATATTCTGTTCTGTCTCCAAAAACAAGACTATGGTGAATTGTGGCACGTATCATAAACTGCTAATATAAAAAATACAGTAAAGTTGAACAAAAACATTGATTTACAAGAGCCAATGTGTTGTAGTGGTTTGAGATTTGGACTAAAAGTCCTGTAGAGCAGGATCTGAATCCCTGCTCAGCCATGGAAACCTCCTGGGTGGCCTTGTGCAAGCCATGCTCTCTTAACTTCAGAATAAGGCAATCACAAACCTCCTCTGAACAAATATTGCCAAGAAAATCCCAAGTTAGGTTTGCCTTAGGGTCGCTACATCAGAAAAAACATGAAGGCATACAAGAACCATTGATTTAATGTTTTCAATATTTGTTGTTGTTAACTGTCCTTGAGTTGATCTCAACCCACATGACATCTCCAAAGCTCCCTGTCCTCCACTGTTCTGCTTAGTTCCTGCAATATCATACCTATGACCGCCTTAATAGAGTCCATCTATCTAGCATGCGGCATTCCTCTCTTTCTACTTCCCTTCACCTTTCCTAGCATTATTGTTTTTTCAGATGAGTTGTGTCTTCTCATGATGTGTCCAAAGTACAACAGCTTCAGTTTTGCAATCTTAGCTTCCAGAGAGATTTCTGTCTTGATCTGCTCTAGGACCCATTTGTTTGTAGGTTGTTGTTGTTTTGGCTGTCCACAGAATTCTCAGCACTCTTCTTCAGCACCACATCTCAAATGAATTGATTTTCTACTTATTCACTTTCTTCACTGTCCAGCTCTTGTATCCATACATGGTAATAGGAGATACAATGGCTTGTCCAATTCTAACTTTCATGCTTAGTTGTAGATTTTTACTCTTTACGGTCTTTCTAATTCTTTTATAGCCCCTCTACCCACTCCTAATCTTTTTCTGATTTCCTGGCTGCAGTCCCCATTCCTATCTATGTTTGATCCAGGTATGAGAACTCTTTTACTATTTCTATTTCTTTATTGTTTAGGTTGAATTTATGTAGATTCTCCGTGGTCATTATTTTTGTTTTCTTTATGTTCAACAGTAAGCCTGCCTTTGCACTTTCTTCCTGATCTTCCTTAGCAGTTGTTCCAGATCTGTGAGGGTTTCCAACACATCATCGAAAGAACATCCCTGAGGAATGTGAAGATCATATAAGAACAGATTTCACTGCTAAAACTAGGTGACCATGAACTAGAATAACTATAGGCCAAAATGAGAGATGTTATCCCAAAAGAATTCAGAAAAACTCAGTAGCCAGAAAGAAAGAAAAGCCTGACTGGATGACTCATGACTTTTCAAACAGTTAAGGATAGAGGAGAAGCAAAATTCAAGCCTGAGCCTGAGCATGTTTTGGAGGGATCTTGTTCATAGGGTTGCCATAAGTCAAAGCTGACTTGATAGCATATTAAAAGCAACAAGTTTATTTACTCTGTTTTGGCAAAGGTGGGAAACTTGTGACCTTCCAGCTATTTTTAGGCTGCAACTCCCATTAGCTATGACCAGTGTAGGAAATAGTGAGGGATCATGGGCACTGAAGTCCAATAGCATGTCCACACAAAAGGGATTATCAGAGTAATTTATTCCTTTTTAGAACTATGAATGAGAAGGAAAATGGAACCAATTGGTTTTCAGAAGGCCTTAGAGGGTTTAATGGTTGGTGATGCCGGTGATTCTCTGAAGCCTTGGTGAATACATGGAACACCATCTCACCAAGGCTATCGACATGATCGCTCCCAAGGGTCCTTTCTAGCCCGCTTCTAATCGTAAGCCCTGGTATACAGAGAAGCTTAGGAGGATGAAGCGAGCTGGACAACGACTAGAGTGCAAATGGCGGATGACTTGACTCTTATCCGACAGAACTCGCCATAGGAAGCACCTTGATTCCTATCGGGAGGCTTTACGTACAGCGCAGAGATCTTTCTGTTCTGCACGTATCACATCTGCAGAGTCTTGTCCGGCAGAGCTGTTCAGGGTGGTGGGGGAGCTGACGAAGATTTCACCTGCGCCAAACCCCCTACTTGACCCAACGACAGCCTGCTGTGATGCATTTAACACCCACTTTGCAGATAAAATATCTCAGATAAGAGCCAACTTGGATGCCAGTGTTCTGGCAGAATCCATAGACGAGGTATCCAGCAACTCCATTGATGGCAATTTACTGGATCAGTTTCAATCTGTGAGTACCAATGACATGAACAAGCTCCTTGGAAGGGTGAGGAAGACAACTTGCTCCCTCGATCTATGTCCATCTTGGCTGGTTGTCCAGGGGGGGATGCGCTAAAAGTGTTCCTTTGGGATACAATCAATGCATCCTTTAGGGAGGGTTCTGTACCATCTTGTTTAAAGGAGGCGTTGGATAGGCCACTCCTGAAAAAACACTCCCTAGAACCCCTGGATAGAAACAACTATAGACCAGTCTCCTTGCTACCTTTTTTAAGCAAGGTGATCGAGAGGGCAGTTGCTTCCCAACTCCAAGAGGTCTTGGATGAAACTGATTATCTCGATCCATTTCAAACCGGCTTCAGGACAGGATATGGAGTGGAGACTGCCCTGGTTGCTCTGACCGATGACCTCCGCCTGGGCATCGACAGGGGTAGTGTGACCTTGCTGGTGCTCTTGGATCTCTCAGCGGCTTTTGACACTATAGATCATTCCATCCTCTTGGATCGCCTGAGAGAATTAGGAATCGGAGGCACTGCTCTGCAGTGGTTCGGCTCCTTTCTTTCGGGCAGATCCCAGAGGGTGAGGCTCGGGGACAGTTGCTTGTCCAAAATAGAGCCATCCCGTCCCCGATGCTATTTAACATCTATATGAAGCTGCTGGGTGAGATCATTCGGAGGCATGGAACGCGGTGTCATCAGTATGCTGATGACACCCAGATTTACTTCTCCATGACCAGATCATCGGTTCAGACTTCAGATGACGTCTCTCCTCTCAATGACTGTCTCAGAGTGGTAATGGATTGGATGAGGAAAAACAGATTGAAGCTGAATCCAGACAAAACGAAGGTACTGACAGTCACGGGACTGAAACCAGATTTGGGAATACAGTCTCCAGTCCTGGATGGAGTCACACTCTCCTCTAAGGACTGTGTTCGCAGCTTGGGGGTACTCCTAGATTCGTCGCTTCACATGACTAGTCAGGTGAATGTGGCGGTCAGGAGTGCCTGTTATCAGCTTCGGCTGATACGCCAACTGCACCCTTATCTGGATATGAGGGATTTGGAAACTGTACATGCTCTGGTAACCTCATGTCTGGATTACTGCAACACAGTCTACATGGGGCTCCCCTTGTGCCTAACCTGGAAACTGCAACTGGTACAAAACTTGGCAGCCAGCTAATCACCAGAACATCCAGGAGGGAGCATATAACACATGTGCTTAAATCCCTCCACTGGCTGCCGATTAGTTTCTCGGCACAGTACAAGGTGTTGGCTTTAACCTTTAAAGCCCTACATGGCTTGGGTCCATCTTATCTCAGGGACTGCTTCTTCCCGTATGACCCCCCGCGCGCCCTTAGGTCCTCTGGGAGGAACCTGCTGCAGCCCATGAAAACCAGGCTCTCGCAGACCTCCCAGAGGGCCTTCTCTGTGACCGCTCCCAGACTTTGGAACGGCCTGCTGGACGAGATCTGTCTTATTACCACTCTTGCTGCTTTAAGCAGTAAAGACGGATCTCTTCTGGCAGGCCTTCCTGGAATAACTTCCCGGCAATGGCAGAGGTTTGCTACCCGCCTCCAATCTGCCACTGTTTGTACACTGCCCCCCCCCCCAAATTGTTTTGTTTGTATTTATGTTTAATTCATTTTAATTTTTTCTTGGTTTAATCTAGTTTTAAGGGGTGGGAGGGTTAGGGTGTGGGATTTGGCAATGTTTTAATTGCTTACTGTTTTTATAAGGTTGTACACCACCCTGATTGCTGAGCAGAGGGGCAGGTT
This sequence comes from Phrynosoma blainvillii, assembly GCA_026167975.1. Lineage (NCBI taxonomy): Eukaryota > Metazoa > Chordata > Lepidosauria > Squamata > Phrynosomatidae > Phrynosoma > Phrynosoma blainvillii. Next base: position 289,764,610 of record JANUYF010000003.1, read on the forward strand.
AAAAATAAAACTTTATTATTATTATTATTATTATTATTATTATTATTAAATGGGAACACATAGACATTTTACACAAATCAAATAAAAAAAGCCATATTGGATAGAATGCACATCCAAGTTTCAAATGCCTGTCTTCTACTTTTCTTGTTGTTGTGACAGTATTAGTACTGCATTTGGAACAAAAAAGCATCATCCATAAAAACTCCATGATAGGATACAAAGACAGGGTAAGCTCAGATGTTTAGAAGTCCCTCTGCATGACATATACCAGCCAGCTTTTGGAGACATATCTCTATGAGGAACTTAAAGGTGTCATCCACTCTTTCCACAAATGTAGTTATTGCTTCTTAATTACAATTTCCATGATTAAAACACCCAAAGTTGGGAATGGTGGCAGCTGCTGGCTTCGATGTAAATAGTTATGAATCCATTCTAGGTATTTAGAGGAGGTATCCATGGTCTGAACCCTGTCCCCAATACAGGTTCCCTGCCTTGGATAGTTCAAACCAAAATTCAGATTGGATTTATTGCCCCACTGAAATAGAAGCTACCAACTACCACAGGATGGGAAGCTGTAATTCTGAGCAGAAGAATAATGCTAGCCCAGAGAGGCTGTGGTTCAATCACTACTAAATGTTTCTCCACCCCAGAACTCTCCATGTCTATGGCATTGATTCAGCAAGGGCAGACCTCCACATATAGAATAGCATCCCTCATCAACTCTAAACTGTATAGTTCATGGTAACAAGGCATGCTTGGAGTTGGAATCCAATAACATCTGAGGAGAGAGACTTTTCCCATGTCTTGGCTATGGGACAAAGAAAAAATTCTGGGTGTGCAATTTTGAATAGAAAAACAGGCAATAGAAAGGTGACTCAGCACCATCCTTCCCCACTTTATTCCTTTGCTCAAAAGTACAACCCAAACATTCATTAAAAAGAAGAAAACATGCCAGGATGGTGGCTGAGAAAACCAGAGCTTAATTACCAAGGTTTGTGTTTCACTCTTGGAGGTTTCCCATAGGCACCATATTGATTACTGTATGAACACAATTGTGAAAAAGATAGGCCTTGTCTGATCTAGGAGGGCTCCTCTACAGTTTTACTTTGTTCTACACAATGTTGCTTTTTACCCATTCTGCTGGTAGTGTTGACCCAGTTCTTGCTCCCTTGATTGACCTACTTTTCTTATTTTTCCTAAGAACAGATAGAAATTCTCAAGATGAAGAACCTCATTTCTATAATGGACCATCTTGCTTTCAGTTTGGTACTTTTGTGTGATGGGAACAAATCTCAATGACATTGAAAAGCATGGTTGGAAGGGTGGGTGGACTGCATTTCTAGACACAGGTCCATAGACTATGTGCCCTTTGGCACTACACAGTTGCAGCACTATGATTCCACTTTAACTTCCATGCCAGCTAAAGTTAAATCTTGGGGCTTGTAGTTTTGACAGGCACTAGAGCTCTCTGACATAGAATTCTAAGTACTCCTTCCCAAACTTCAAATGCCAGAATTCCATAAGATGGAACCATGGCAGAGCAGTGCAGACTTCCTTTCCACAACCAAGTCTACAAACCAGGGAGGGTCATATTTGAAATGACCAGGCAAAGAAGCCATGAAATTTATAGCACAAAAACAGGGTGATTAAATCATCCTCTCTTTAGATTTCTAAGGTAGGTAGGGTGGACTTTGCTAAAGAAGGAGACAGACGTGTTGTTATTCAACTGCTATTTTAAAAGAAGCATGAGAATTTGGTTAGTTTATAGTACCATTAACTGCAGTGAGGTTTACTTCAGGCAACTGCAGTTACAGTCACATTTGGTTGATTTCCATAAGAATACCTTCTATATTGCATAAGGTCCATAAGGTCCACAGGTACGTGCATACACACACTAGTTGTTGGCTTGCATTCCTCTTTTCCTGTTTTATTACATCCTCTCTCTTCTTGCATCACTCTTACCTGCAGCCCTTTTTCTTCTTCACTCACTCTTTTAGACCATGTATTTGATTATGAACAAGTTTTTGTAAGTAAAACTACTTTTATACGTTTTAAGAACACTTAGTTTCATTTCTTTTCACTGGGGAGGCATGAGACTGGTTGTTGTTCAGCCTGTACCAAAGAGTTACTCTGCTTGAGAGATCCACTACTATATTTCCCAACATTTACAATTGCCCATCCTGTATACAATATACAACTCTACCCCCTTGCAGATTCATTCTGTTCTTAAATCTCCACCGCTCCTCCATCCCATTAATCAATTTGTTGTTCCATTTTCCTTGGCAGAAAATGAGATTTACAAACCAACTATCCACTACCATTGTGAATAGCAACTGCTCATCAGGGAGCACTGTCATCTCTCAGGAGTAAGCAACCAAGGCCAACACCATAAGGCAGTAAGTTCATATTACTGTTGTCTGCTTTAAGAGAACAGGATAAAAAAGTTTTCTATCTCATTAAAAATTTCTCCAAAGGACTTTTTTATTATATAATATCTGTTGTCATTTCATCACCATCATCATCATTTTGGAAACTTTTCTAAGTTATGGGCCACTGTGAATCAGAAAGTCATCAACTACTTACATAGATTATATTTCAGATGAGTCTCAACCATAAGTATAGTTTACTCTGCCCTTGTGCAGTTTTATACAGGATTTATGAATAATGGCAGAGCATCACATAAACACAGGGTGTGGGGGTAGAAGACAAAATTTTAGATTAGAAATAAAAATGAACACATCAATGGTTGTGTCAAAGCAAAAGAGAAATAGAGGGGTGTTTCAGAGCTTCCAGAAGCCATGAAGATCCTTCCCCTTGGACTGAAGAAATGTCCTTGAAATGGATTGCAAGAGAAAATGGTGTGTTCAGAGGTACATTCTTGTGTTCTCACAGGTCAATAATCTGCATTTAACCAAGTCCCTCTGTGTATTGTGGGCCATAACACCAGTAAGGCAGCTGTTACATACTGAAATAATAAAGAAGCAGAGAGAGCAGAGCAGATTATTAAGTGTGTTAATGTGGGATTCGGGACTCTGGGTTATTGATCTTGTGTGCTTTGGTTGTTCACTGAAAATTACTCTACAGTCTGCTTTTGAAATTTATAAACATAATAATTCCCTCAAATGGACCCTTCGTAACCAATTCTGACTGTTCTCTCCCCTCTTATATTCACTTCTGCTGAAGGTTACCAGACTTTGGGCAATTCAAAAGCACAGCAGTTCTCAGTTCTCATAAATCCTTTCAAATTCAGAATTACTTGATTCTGGCAAAATGGAATTGACACTTCTGAATATTCAAAACATGCTACCTTCTCTAATAGACCTTACCTGAAGATATTCACCCTAAAAGCCTGATCCCCTGATTTTGTGTCTGCCTGATTCTGTTCTCTCTGTGTTTCAGGCACATATTTTTTGTGATGTACCAACAACTGACTCCTAGATCTATGACTGTGAATGTACACAACTAGTTTGCTACAAGCTGGGAGTGAGCATGCAGCAATGGCTGTTTGAATAAGATGGCCATCAATTCCACACAACTCCCCACTTTCCCACATCCTAAGATTTGATATTTACTGCCTAGCATAATTTAATATACTTTTGGCTCCAGGCCTGATGTTATTCCTACCTTCACCATGTAATTGCTTCCTTCCTTCTTCAGTCTTCTTATAAATCTTCAGCTTCCTTCAGATTCATACCATAGTATCTTCAGACAAGAATTTTCTTATTTAAACAAATTAGAATTTTTAGGCAATGTTTTTGCCCTAATAACAATAGCATGATTGATTTGTATCCCACTTTCCTCCTAATATTAGGATTCAAGGCAGTTTACAGTGCATTGAAACCAAAACAGATATATATCAGTTAACCTTAAATTAAGAATTAAAACCATTTAAAATTCATTAAAAGCTAGGATTTCAAAAATAACAAAACAGGACAACTATTAAAAGCCTATTGCTGCCAATTCTTGAAGCCTACTGAAATAGGAAAGTCTTCACTTGCCTGTAGAAGGAGACCTAGGAGGGAGGTGTATTAGACTCCTTAAGGAGTGAGTTCAAAAGTCTGGGAGCAGCCATTGAGGGCTTGTCTATGTGATTAAAATACTGCTCATTCTATTTGAATAGAATACAGTCTCTCTACATGCAATTTGGAGGAATACAGCCTTTTTACTGGTAGGGGGTGGAATCCACAAACTCTACAGAAAAAGGGATTGTGGTTTTTAACAGAGTCTACATGACTGATGTACTTCTCATTCTATTCAAAATAGAATGTGATCCCTCCACATGTGATTTGGAGGAGTTCAGACTTTTCGTGGTGGTCTAGGGACTCAAACTCCACAGAAAAAGGAATTTAGCAGAGTATCCACAAGTACTGGCAAGTATGCATGTTATCAAATATGTGGCTGACCTTTCACTTCACTTGGATTTGCATGGCTGTGCATTTTTGATAGAGGGAGGATGTGTTGATAAAATGTGTTGATGATGAATATACAGCTTACAGTCCATGAAGTCAAGTCATCAAGACATCCAGATCTTCAAGCAAGCTTCCTTTTATTGCAAAAATCAGCATGAGCAAAAACAAATAATAATAATAATAATAATAATAATAATAATAATAATAATAATACCATCTTCACTTTAGCCAGAAGGCTAAACAGGAACAAAGGCTAACTGCTACATGATTCAAAATTGGTTAATTGCAGCATCAGGGGAAATATTTTAATTAGTCCATTACAGCTTAAAGGTTAAAAGACAAGTGACAAACTTTTCAGGATCACAACGTTCAGCCCCAATTCTCCACCCATTTGGGTGTAGCCCTTTCAGACTGATTGGTTGAAGTTACATGACGTGTGTTAGCCCAACCTTTAATTACCATATTAAATCATGTGACTGCAGTTCCCATAACATTTTACATGTTTATAAATCCTTTATATAAACAAAGCTCTTTCTCACAGAACTGTAGCTCGTTAACCATCCAGGATGGATGACTAAGGAACTTGCAGCTGAACTATGTTTTAAACGGAACATGTATAAGAAATGGAAAAATGGGGAAATCACCAAAGAGGAATTCAAACAAATAGCTAGCACGTGTAGTGTTAAAGTCAGAAAAGCTAAAGCGCAGAATGAAATCAGGCTTGCTGGAGCGGTTAAGAACAATAAAAAGGGCTTTTGGGGGTATGTCAGTAGCAAAAGGAAAAAGAAGGAAATGGTAGGGCCACTGTGTGGAGAAGATGGCAAAAAGTTAACAGGGGACAGAGAAAAGGCAGAATTACTCAACACCTTCTTTGCTTCAGTCTTCTCAGAAAAGGCAAAGGGTGCTCAACTTGAGGATAATGGAGCAGAGGACAGAATAGGAGAATTTCATCACAGAATAAGTAAAGAGATAGTACAGAAACATCTGGTTAATCTAGATGAATATAAGTCTCCAGGACCAGATGAATTACATCCAAGGGTATTAAAAGAACTGGCAAATGTAATATCAGAACCATTGGCAATAATCTTTGAGAATTCCTGGAAAACAGGAGAGGTCCCAGCGGACTGGAGGAGGGCAAATGTTGTCCCCATCTTCAAAAAGGGGAAAAAAGAGGATCCCAACAATTATCGTCCAGTTAGTCTGACATCAATACCCGGAAAGATTCTGGAGCAGATCATTAAACAGAGAGTCTGTGAACATCTGGAAGATAATTTCATAATCACAAAAAGTCAACATGGGTTTCAGAGAAACAGGTCATGCCAGACAAATCTGATCTCTTTTTTTGATAAAATTACCAGCTTGGTAGATGAAGGGAATGCTGTGGATATAGTATATCTTGATTTCAGTAAGGCCTTTGACAAAGTTCCCCATGACATTCTTGCAAGCAAGTTGGTAAAATGTGGGCTAGACAAAGTAACTGTTACATGGATTTGTAATTGGTTATCTGGTCGAACACAAAGGGTGCTCAACAATGGCTCCTTTTCAACCTGGAAAGAAGTGACCAGTGGGGTGCCACAGGGCTCTGTCCTGGGCCCAGTGCTATTCAATATCTTTATTAATGACTTGGATGACGGTATTGGGGGCATAGTTATCAAATTTGCAGATGACACCAAATTAGGAGGAGTAGCTAATACCCCAGAGGACAGGATCAAAATTCAAAATGACTTGAGCAGACTAGAAAGTTGGGCCAAAGCTAACAAAATGAAATTCAACACAGAGAAATGTAAGGTACTGCACTTAGGGCGGAAAAACGAAAAGTACAGATATACGATGGGGGACACTTGGCTGAATGAGACTACCTGTGAAAGGGATCTAGGAATCCAGGTGGACCACAAGTTGAACATGAGTCAACAGTGCGATGCAGCAGCTAAAAAGGCCAATGCAATTTTAGGCTGCATCAGTAGAAGTATAGTGTCTAGATCAAGAGAAGTAATAGTGCCACTATATTCTGCTTTGGTCCGGCCTCACCTGGAATACTGTGTCCAGTTCTGGGCACCACAATTCAAAAAGGATGTGGAGAAACTGGAGCGTGTCCAAAGGAGGGCAACTAAAATGGTGAAGGGTCTGGAAACCAAGCCCTATGAGGAACGACTTAGGGAGCTGGGGATGTTTAGCCTGGAGAAGAGAAGGCTGAGAGGTGATATGATAGCCGTGTTTAAATATTTGAAGGGATGTCATATTGAGGAGGGAACAAGCTTGTTTTCTGCTGCTCCAGAGACTAGGACCCGAAACAATGGATGCAAGCTGCAAGAAAAGAGATTCCACCTCAACATTAGGAGGAACTTCCTGACAGTAAGGGCGGTTCGAGAGTGGAACACACTCCCTCGGAGAGTAGTGGAGTCTCCTTCCTTGGAGGTCTTTAAGCAGAGGCTGGATGGCCATCTGTCGGGGATGCTTTGATTGGGAGTTCCTGCATGGCAGGGGGTTGGACTGGATGGCCCTTGTGGTCTCTTCCAACTCTATGATTCTATGATTCTATGATTCTATGATTCTAACTGCTTGTTTTGGCTAAAACACACCTGGGCTGATAATTGTGAAACTGGATTCAGAAAACAACTTTTCTCAGCAAGGAAAAATACAGACACACATCTTTATATTTCAACATTTTAACATTGACTATATGTCCCATCACATTCTAACAGGATGAACAGATATGACTTTGTGCAGGTAAGTGGACACAATTAAGCATTGATGCAAATGTGTGAAAATCTACAGCAATAATACACTGTAATTTGCATAATACATTGTAGACATAGAAGACCCTCTCCCTGGTACCCACCAAACATGGTTGGGAGGGCAGAGTCTTCCTTGAAGACCTTTAAGCAAAGCCAGGGTCATATAGGCCCAAAGTCCACACACACACACACACACACACACACACACACATTTACAGTAAATCTGTATGTTTTCACACAATATGTTCTCTCTCTTCCCCCCATCCCCACACACCGTAAACTGCCCTGTGAGATAGCCATATGTAGCAATATGGACACGGCTTAGATGGAGTGGAGAATAACAGTAATGACTGTACCTTCTTCTGCTGTTGTCACAAAACACCAAACTTTATGGGTTTCTCTTAAGGCAGAAAAAAATTGAAGTTATGCCTGCATGTTTTTTCAAGTTATTTAGAATTCTGTTCTAATAAAATAGGTAAATAAGCCATTAATCAAGTGACTTCTGAAGAAATATCATCATCTCAAATTGAAATTCAGTCACAGAAGGTATGGTTAGTTAGCAATAGCAATAGCAGCTTCATTTATATACCACTTCATACCATGCTATGCAGTCTCTAAGTGGTTTACAATGTGTAAGCTAATTGCCTCCAACAAGCTGGGTACTCATTTTAGCCAACTCAAAAGGATGCAAGCCTGAATCGAGCTGAGCCCTGGCTGGTACTGAACTCACAACCTTGTGATTTGTGAGTGAGTGGCTGCAGTACAGGCATTTAACCACTGCACCACCAGGGCTCCTAGAGTCCCTATATACAGATGTTTATTTTTCAAGAGAAGTCCTCATAAAAGTTACATTTTAATCTACAACTCCCAGAATCCTTTATCTAGCATATCAACTAGTCCGTTGCTTGGAGTATTTTCAGAGTTGTAGTCCAAAAAGTACAAAAAGCCACATCAGATCATCTTCCTCTTTAGCTCTATTCTATTAGAAAGTATTTTTATTTTTTAAAAATCACAAGTATTCCACTCTGCTACTGCCTCATTTTACTGACTATTTGGGATAAAGACATCTTGGCTTTGCTAATATTATTGTTACCATTGTTGTTGTTTTTAACATTTACATGCAACCTTTCCTCCAAAAAGCTCAAGGCAGCACACATGGCCTCCCCTTCTCCCCTACTTTATCTTCACAACAACCCTGTCATATAGGTCACATTGGCCAAGAGTAACTAACCCAAGGTACCCCAGTGACTTTAAGGGCTTAGTGGGGACTGGAACATGGGTCTTTCAAGTCCCACTCTAACACTCTAATCTTTACACTATATTGTTCTGTAGTGTAAATATGTTGTAAACATGTTTACTTGTTTGTTTTGGAGGGGGAAAGTGCACCACTTTGATGTTAACTGCCCTTGAGTCAACCTCAACTCATGGTGTGGATGAGACTTCTCCAAAAAACCCTGTCCTTAACTGCTCTTCTTAGGTCCCACAGGCTGAGGCCTATGGCCTCCCTGATTGAATCTAACTATCTGGTGTGTGGTCTTCCTCAATTTCTACCACTATCTACCTTTCCCAGCTTCATTCTTTTTTCTACTGATTCATGCCTTCTCATGAGGTGGCCAAAGTTTGACAGTCTCGGCCTAAACAGACTGCCAGAAATAGTGCACATTAAATTGAGGCACTGCCCTGGCTCAGTGCTAGGGAATCATGGGAACTGTAATTTATTGTGGTACCAGAGCTCTCTGACAAAGAAGGCTCAATGTCCCAGAAAAAAATACAGTTCCCATGATTCCCTAGGACTGAGCCAGGGCAGTGCCTCAATTTAGTGTGCACTATTTCTGGCAGACTGCTTAGGCCTTCAGTTTAGTCTTCCGGGTTTCCAGGGAGAATTCAAGCTTGATCTGTTCTAGAACCCATTTGTTTGTCTTATCCTCAGCACTCTTGTCCAGCATCACATCTCAAATGAGTTGATTTTCTTTCTATAGGCTTTCTTCACTGTCCAGCTCTCACATCTGTACATAATCATGGGGAATACAATGGTTTGGATGATTCTAATTTTAGGCCCAATTGTATATCTTTACACTTTAGGATCTTGTTTAGTTCTTCTATGGCAGTCCTTCCCATTCCTAGTCTTGTTCTTACATGGTGATGGAGAATACGATGGCTTGGATGGTCCTTATTTTAGTGTTCAGAGTTCTATCTTTGCACTTTCAGATCTTGTCCAGTTCGTTCATGGCTGCCCTTCCCAGTCTTCTTCTGATTTCTTGACTGCAGTCTCTGTTCTGGTCAATATCTGGTGCAAGGACTCTTTGACTATTTCAATTTTCTCATTATCTAGGATGAATTCTTGACCACTATGACTCAGAAGGCCTAGGAGAGGTGGGTGATGATAGGAGGGGGGAATACTGGATCTTCATTGCCCTCCGACTTCTGCTGGAGACAACCACAGCTGCCCTGCATTGTCTCACCTGCCACCGCCTGAGACCCCATGGTCCAGAGTGCCTAGGACAGGCAGACAATGATGGGAAAGGAAGAATGCCGGATCCTCATCATCCCCCTACTGTCACTGCAGAGCACTGTGGCCAGCCTGCATTGCACCCCACCCCCTGAAACCACCAAGGCCCAGATGACCTAGGAGAGGCAAATGGCAATGGGAGGAGAATGCTTGATCCTCATCAACCCCCACCCCTACCAGAGACCACTGCAGCCAACCTGCATTGCCCTTCGCTGCCACCAGCTGAAACCACCATAGCCCAGAGGGCCAAGGAGAGGCAGGTGGTGATGGGAGAGGAAGAATGCTGGAGATCACTATGGACAATGTGCATCATCCTCTGCCACCATCCCCTGAGACCATTGTGGCCTAGAGTGCCTAGGAGAGGGGGCAATGGAGAGGATGGACCCAAAGGTGGGAAACTTAGGAGGCAAGGAAGGAAGGAGGGCAGGACTGTAGGAGAAATGAGAGAACCCAAGGGAAGGTTATATTGAGATGGAAGGACTGAAGGGAAAAGAAAGAGGGGGACCTGGAATGAATACTAAGGTGGAAGGAAAAGAAGTACTAGGCAGCAGCAGTAGTGGTGGGTGACACTGGTGGGGGATCTTTCTGACACTACAATACTAACACCATAGCTAATGCAAGTCATTTCTGTGTGGAGGGTGGCAAAGATGAACCTCCTTGCGATAACCTTTCACCAAGAAAACACCAGGATGAGACAATCCAGAGCAGAACAAGAAACAGGGTCAGGACCCAAACAGAGAACTAAAAAAGCAGAACAAAGAACAAGTACAAATAGAGATGTGGTCAAGGACACAACAGAACTTGGTAGGATGGAAAGCCACACAGCATATACATTTAAAAATGAAACAAAGATCTAGATCTGTGCGGCACATGTTATAGGTACACAGAATGTGAAAAGCATGAATCAAGGAAAATTAGGCATGTTGAAAAAAAAGAAAATGGAATGTATAAACATAACAATACTAGGAGTGAGTGATCTAAAATGGACAGGAATTGGAGTCAGAAAAATACACAGTGTCCTACTCAGAAAATTAAAAAAGGAGAAAGAATAGAGTAGCATTAATGGTGAGGAAAGATATAGCAAAATCATTCCAAAGATATAACATAAAGTCTGACCAAATCATATCAGTAAGGCTTCAGAGAAAACCAATAAACATCACCATAATTCAAGTATATATGCCAACCACAGGGACAGAGGAAGAAGAAATTGAGACGTTCTATGACAGAGTCCAGGACTGCATGGTAATCATAGGCAACTGGAATGCCAAAGTAGGAAGCAGAGCAGTAGCAAAGACAGTAGAGAGATTTGGGCTTGGTTCAAGAAATGAAGCAGGAGAGCAACCAATATTTTTGTGAGGCCAATAATCTTTTCATCAAAAATATTTTGTTCATACAACCGGAGAGGAGACTATACTTATGGACATCACCAGACAGAAAACACAAAAACCAAATAAAATACATAATAGGTAACAGAAGACAAAAAAGCTCCATTCTTGCAGCAAAAACCAGACCGGGTGCAGACTATGGCACAAATTATGGATTACTAATATCCAAAATTAGAATAAAGCTGAAGAAGAATACCAAATCAATCACAATACATCATACTAATATGATCTAAAACACATTTCAACAGAATTTCAAGGAAGTGTGAGAAACAGTTTTGCACTATTAAGCCTAATTGACTGGGAAGCAGAACAGCTATGGAGAGAAGTTAGGGACGTAGTCAAAAAAGAAGGCAGAAAGATGATATCTGTTGCCAAAAAGGAGGAGAAGAAACAATGGATGACAGACGAAACACTTCAAGCTGTTAAAGAAAGATGAGAAGCAAAAAGAAAGGGAAATAGAAACACAATCAGAACCAGGAATGCTCCTGACCAACAATTAGCATGCAAGGACTACAGCAAAGTGCAGCATACATCCTTTAAATAAACAAAGTAAAACTAACCTCTATCCTGAATAACCTCTTTTTTTTAAAAAAAAAATATTGAAATCAAGAAATGCAAAGCATTTCTACAGAAACACAACAAAGGCCATGGTTTTCTACCACAATGTGGCTTCATCTAGAATGTGAGTTTCACAACGGAAGGAACAGATGCTAATATAATGCTCAAGTGACATTTGGAAACCACTGCCACTCAGCTAGGTGGTAGGCTATATCTCACTGTTCAGGTGGCCAGAAGGGCTCAGAAACTTGTCACACTGCACTGAGGCTTAATAAATAATCATGTACAGCTCAGTGGTTGGAGACATTTGTCTGCCTGAGCAGAAACTAAAAACTTTACAAAAATGTCCCCCAGATAAAACGTGAAAGGCCTTCCATATCTGGTAAAAAGAGACTATATGTAAAGGATCTTGTAACACCTTTGAGACTAAGGGGGGATGCAGATGGCGAAAAGTGCCGTCTTCAAGCCCAGGAAGGGGAGAGGCAGCAGATGCCGGGTGCCCCAACCCCTTCCTGAGGACGTCATCGGAGCGCCCGCCGTTGCACATGGTGGGCGCTCCGATGATGTCCTTCTGGCTCAGTGTCCGGACATGCTGAGCTGGAAGGATCATGGAAGAGGCGCCTGGCACCTCTTCCGGTGCCCCTTTTGGCTCCTCTGGATCGGGGACGAGGCGTGGGACAGCCTCGGTCCCAATCCGCAGCTTCTCGGGGCGGCCCATGGCCGCCCGTCTGTAGAGGCTCTAAGTATGCAAAAGAAGTTGTAGCATAAGCTTTTGTAGATAGGGAACCAGGTCTATGAAATCTACTTCCTCAGATGCATTTTGTAGACCAAGACCTAATCTACTCTTCAGAATTAATGCAGCTTGACAATGCATTAACTGCCATGGTTCAATGCTATGGAATTCTAGGAGTTGTAGTTTGTTTTGGCACCAGAGCTCTCTGACAGAGAAAGCTAAATACCTCACAGAACCACAACTCCTACAATTCCATAGCATTGAGCCATGGCAGTTAAAGCAGTATCAGACTACTTTAATTCTGCAGTGCAGATGAGACTGTGGTCTACAAAATGTATTTGAGGAAAAAGACTAAAGGCCTAAGCAGACTGCCAGAAATAGTGCACATTAAATTGAGGCACTGCCCTGGCTCAGTGCTAGGGAATCATGGGAACTGTATTTTTTTCTGGGACATTGAGCCTTCTCTGTGAGAGAGCTCTGGTGCCACAATAAATTACAGTTCCCATGATTCCCTAGCACTGAGCCAGGGCAGCACCTCAATTTAATGTGCACTATTTCTGGCAGTCTGCTTAGGCCCTAAAAGTCCAAGAAAGCTTATGCTACCATATCTTTTACACAGTTAGTCTACACAAAAGTTCTACAAGATATTGATATTCCAGACTAACATGGATATGTTGCTCTGGTAGGCCAAGAAGCAATAAATGAATGACACCAAACAAACATTTGTTCACTTGCAGGGAAGGGGGCAAAGTGAAGGTTTGGAGCCAAGGATGTCTGTGCGAATCCTCCAGTCATAGCAATTCACCTTTTAAACAAGTTACAAGATTTCTATGCACTATTTAATACTAAAAATACTTTTAAAAAAAAAAACAGATTTAGATTTCTAGTTACTTCCTTCGGGGGCGGGGGAGGGTATTTTTGACAGTCCATGAGGCAGCTGGCTGGTCCTAGCACCAAAAATTAGCTTCTGGGCCCATCTCAGTTGCCCAAGCCTAAGTCATAAAAAAGGTATGTACACCTTTGAACACAACCATCCTACACTATATCCCCAATAGTTCAGATCTCTCAGTGCTACAATAAATACAATGTAAAAAGGAGGTGGATGGATAGGATTTAAATGTTACATTTTTTCTAAACAGTTAAAAACATTCTTTTAAACACCCTGCTGCAGACATCGTATGAACCTGCGGAGGTGGAAAGAGTAAAATTGTCTGTGCTTGACATCCATAATTATTAGGTTAAAAAAAAACCCCGAAAGAGCTCCCATGTTTTCATGTCCACACATAGGGTGCAGAGAGACCCTTTGGGATTTCAACTCCCAGCACTCCCAACCAGTATGGCCAATGGAAAAGGATTGTGGAGATTCAGAGGTTCCCTATTCTTGGTATACACAAAGAATGCTTTCTGCAGAATTAAGTTCTGAAAGAGAGAGCTTCCTAGCAGAGGTATAGTAGTTTGGGGAGAGGAATGAGGACATTGCTCTATAAATAAGAACTCTATTATTCCCAATGAAATGTTTCTTCAGTCCCCAAATTTCTAGAACTGTTGTAACTTAAAACTTCAAAGTGCAAAGGCAGGCTTAATGTTGAACATAAAGAAAACAAAAATAATGATGACTGATGACATTCACAAGTTCAACCTAGACAATGAAGAAACAGAAATAGTAGAAGAATTCCCATACCTGGGATCAAACATTGATAGAAATGGGGACTGCAGTCAGGAAATCAGAAGAAGATTAAGAATGGGGAGGGTGACTAGATTGTAAAATGCAAAGATATACCACTCAGCACAAAAGTTAGAATCATACCAGCCATTGTATTCCTTGTTATCATGTATGGATGTGAGAGCTGGACAGTTAAGAAAGATGATAGGAAGAAAATAAATTCATTTGAGATGTGGTGCTGGAGAAGAGTGCTGAGGATCCTATGGACAGCCAAAAGGATAAACAAGTGGGTCCTAGAGAACAACCTCACTGGAAGTCAAGATGACCAAACTGAGGCTGTCATACTTCGGACACATCATGAGAAAACAGGACTCACTGGAAAACACAATAATGCTGGGAAAGGTGGAAGAAAGTAGTAAGGCCACATGCCAGATGGATGGACTCTATTAAGGAGGTCACGGGTATTAAGGGGTTGTAGGAATTAAGCAGAGCAGTGGAGGACAGAGGGTTTTGGAGATGTCTCAGCCAAGTCTACATTTCTTCCTTGATCTTCCTTCCAAATCTCAACATTTAACAACTCATTTTAGCCTTATTTGGTAGTACTTATTTTCTGAGAATCACATTTGGACAGAGATAGATGTCTCAGTTCAAATCCTTTAAGGCGAGAGATCTAATTAGTTTGGATTTTTAGAATGTCTAAAAATAAGAGATCACTAACTGCTTAATAAAGTCTGTCTTCAAAAGGTGTAAATACCAGGCCTTTTGCATTCAAGGACAGAATAATGTCCTGATTAAAATTCTAGGTTGGCAGCTCTGAGTGACATTTGGTAGAAAAGCAAGTATGAATCTGATAAACAAACAAATAACCAAACCATTACAGATACCTGACATGGGACGTTATCCCACGGGGCCAAAAGCAGCAAGATTCCACCAAGAATCCGGCGCTATAGCGCTAAATTTTTCCGACTGATCCCACGACGTCGCTAAGAAGCCACTAAGAATCCGGCGCTATAGCGCTAAATTTTTCCGACTGATCCCACGACGCCGCTAAGAATCCTGCAAGAGACCGCTCGGAATGCAGCATCATTCACGTTCTTTTGAATGTCGGTTTCACCAGGCATTGCAATAGCGCGAGCTGATTCTTAGCGCTATGAAAGCACTAGCG
Organism: Phrynosoma blainvillii; assembly: GCA_026167975.1. Lineage (NCBI taxonomy): Eukaryota > Metazoa > Chordata > Lepidosauria > Squamata > Phrynosomatidae > Phrynosoma > Phrynosoma blainvillii. Next base: position 289,779,767 of record JANUYF010000003.1, read on the forward strand.
CTGTAGGTATGGTCAGCAATTCCCTCCCCGTGAGCATTTCCACTTCATAACCCATCGTTCCTAGCACTATTTCCCATCGTTCTTTCTGGCAGCATCCTATGACGTGTTTCCTTTTTGCATAGGGACACAAACACAGCCGGTGGACATTTTCCTGTCGTGTGGGTGCTGGGTTGTAGGGTGCAGGCTTGTTGGGTGCAGGCTTGTGGGTGCAGGCAGAGCATAGGGGTGAATGATAACATGTTTTGTAGTACTTTTGGTGATGTGTTGACGCCAAAGCAAAAAGTTAGTGCATGTGCAAGAATATGCTTGCCGGAATCATCCCACTATACCATGCTGTAGTGTGCTCTGCAAATGCGCTTTCCGTGGGGGGGCATCATCGCGATATCGTCAATAGCGCGATGATGCCAGTTGCGTGTGCTGGCCATTGCCATCTCTGGGGATTGCTAGCACTATAGTAGTGGGATGATGCTTATATCGCTTTCTTGCCACTTTTACAGCAGCGTGGGATAAGGTCCATGGTGTGCATGGAACTGTATGGTTGACTCATACTTCAGTGGTTCTCATGTTTTTTATCCTTGTGACCCCCTTTGCATCTACATACAGATGTTGCCCCCCCCCCATGTAGTATATGAATAAAGATATTTCATTTGTGTAGTGTGTGATTTTTCATTCACACATTCACATATGTTAATATTTTAAAATTTTATAAGGAAACAGCTCTTCTCCACCTTCTTCTCCTCTTCCCTCAGGCAGAGGCTCCAAGCACCCTCCTTGCCTTTTCTTCCCCTCCAGAAGAAAAAAAAAGTTTGGGAAGAGGAGGGGGGGATCAGGCCCTCGAAGTTTTGAGCCCCCCTTGAGCAACTCTTGCATTCCCTTGGGAGTCCCCACAGTTTCAGAACTTCTCACATATTGATTACTGATACAAAGCCTTATCTCTACCAAGATTATATTTCCCAAAGTGCTTGGAAAAGTTACTTTTGTAGACCCCAGCTCTCAGTGTTGCCGTGTCAATTGGGGATTCTAGGAGTTAAACTGCCCCAAAGTAATCTTTCACGGAATCATAGAATCATAAAGTTGGAAGAGGGCCTGCAAGAAGACACCATCAAAGCACTCCCAGCAGATGGTCATTAAGCCTCTGTTTAAAAACCTCCAAAGAAGGAGACTCCACCACTTTCTGAGGCAGCATTATCCACTGTCGAACAGCTCTTACTGTCAGAAAGTTCTTCCTAAAGTTGAGTTCGAATCTCCTTTCCTTGAATCCATTGTTCCATGTCCTATTATCAGAGCTGCAGCAAACAAGCTTGCTCCATCTTCAATATGACACCCCTTCAAATATTTAAACAGGCTATCATATCACCTCTTAACCTTCTCTTTTCCAGGCTAAACCTACCCAGTTCCCTTCATCATGACAAATTAGAAAAAGGTACAGCAAACATCTACCCTGCTTCCATGACCAGTAAAAAATCTTTCTGCAATAACCAGAGAATGCCCAAAAAGCCTTCCTAAAGACAGAAGGAGACAGCCTAGATTCCTGTAAGAAAGAATTCCACTAGAAGAAGCTACCAAGGAAGTCCTCACCCATATCCTCAACAAACATGCTCATGACTGTTTGTCCTTCCAGTCTTTCACAGGAAAGTCTTATTTTCAGATGCATGAGATCTCTTTGCACAGAAAATCAAAATGTATCTTAGTGTTAGTAGAACAATGACTGGAAGAACTGCAGCCCTAGACTAGGGATGAAATGGAAATTTTTCAGTTTTCCAGTTGGGTCAAATTTGGTGTTCGTAAAACTCCAAGAAACTTGCAGGGGAATTAAAATATGTCAAAACTTCCTGCAGTTTGTAGGAACTTTTTTTGTTTGTTTCAGACACAACGTAGAGAGAGGAATTAACTACACAGGAATTTGAGAAACTGCAGTTTTGCTGTAAAAACCTATGTTCACAATCTTTTCATGCACTGTGTTTGAAAGTTTGAAAGCTGCACAAATTAAATGTTATGTGGCAGGAAAAGAAACTTGGGCAGAATTAAGCTGCAGCCTATGAATGTTGCACAATATCCTTTCTGTGAGGTTTTCAGTTTCCAGAAAACTGCATAATTTTGTAGAAAATCTGCACAGTTTCCTATTACTGATGGGGAGTGGGGGGGAATCCTGAATTTCCCAAAGCTATGAAACAAAAATGGTATCATTGCTCTTCACATCCATAGGGAATCAGAAAAATTGAAATTTACCATCCCTTCCCAAGACACCAGCATGATATAGCATGACTCTGGAGACCCAGGTTCAGTTCCCGCTTGGCCATGAAACCCACTAGGGCAAGTAACATGCTGTCAGCCTCAGGGGAAGGCAATGGCAAAAATCTCCTCTGAACAAATCTTGCCAAGAAAATCCCATGATAGGTTTGCCTTAAGGTTGCCCTAAGTCAGAAATGACTTGAAGGCACAAAACACACACACACACTCTAGACACATTGAACTGGAAGAGACTGAATATATTTAGTGTACCAAATGCAAGATCATCTAATTGTATCATCTACACCACCATGTGACCACAAGGAAACATTTGTGACTTAGGAGAATTCATACATCCACTGCGGTTAAAGGTAAAATAATTTCACTTGGTAACACCACAAATCATATTAACCTTGAGAAATCACAAGAACCCCAATAATATTTCTAACAATTCTACCCCATTGACAGGATAATGATGGGATAATCTTTTGCATAATCACATGATAAAAATTGGGTAAAGATTGGAGCGATCCGCTTTGCTCCCGTCCTTATCCTCCATGTCACCATAGAGGAGCCAGCATCTGTGGAGTCAAATGACTAGGACCTTTTGAGCAGCAGATCAATGTCTATCTTCATTTTGAGTTTAGCTGCAATCCTTGGGGGGATGGGAAGGGGATGGAGTTTCTCAGAAACAGAATAGTGCTGAACAATATGGAAAGTATTTGTGAATGCCTTTTTCTTGAATGAACAGTTAAGACCCATTAGCTTTACCTGCTCCAGAGGGACATAAAAGCTGATAGAACTGGTTTGTTGATATGGCTCAACATAGTGGCTTATATGTTGGAGTTTGTTTGAAGGAGTGATTATGGAGACTGTAATGGTTACCACCTATACTTCAAAATATGCAATCACATTATTAGAATGTGTGTAGTCTGCCTTAAGGGGCACTGTCTTAGGGCAGAAAAGTGAATCAAAAATATTAAATGAAAAACAATAAAGTCACTCCTAGCTGAACATCATCATATGGCTTTTATAAATCCTCTTCAAGGATTGTAGGATTAAGGAACAGGATAATAATCCCAAGTAGGATTGCTAACTGACTGAGGAAAAAACTGCTCAGTTAGGTTCCTGTAACAGGAATATGCTAGGGTTGCCAGACTGAACATTGGCAAAGATTCCTATGTATTACCGTTAATGCTTGCATAGAAGAGGGAATTTCAGCATATATTACTTGACATGCAACCAAGTAAAAATTGACATCCACTGAAAGGCCCACTTCTACTGGAGCTCTCTCCAGTTTTCAGTCTGGCAACCCCCTTTCCCAGGGCATCTAGAAGGTACATCACTTTATAATATCTGCAAATCAAACAGCTGTTAAAGTCACACATGCAAGAGAGCAGTAAAAGAAACAAAGTTGGTGTTCTGAATCTCAAGGCTTCCAACTAAACACTCTCTTCCATTTAATGGCATCAAGAAGTGAAAGCTCCTAAATGTGTTCAGTCTTCATTATAATTGTCTGAATGGATTAGGATTTCCACAACAAAAGACAGTCCAAATCATTCTGCCACCTGAAGTAGAGCAGCAATGGTGCTCTCTGTTGGAGATTTTATGTATTATATTGTCCTTTCCCTCCTTAGATAGATAGGGACTTCCCTCTATCTATGTAATTCTATCTAAACATGTGATTCCTGTCACTCACACTTGGAGGCTGTTTAACAGACTTTCTCTCAGGATTCTAATCAGTCTGCTTTCAGTCTAAGATGGAGTAACAGTCTCCTCTGAGTGAGGTTAACATGTTAAGGAAAATGCAACATGGGACATACAGTAATAGAAATAAAATATGTATGTGATAGTCACAGTGACTAAGCAGGAACAATCATGAAGCTACACAGGTGAAAAGGATAATGTAATTTGGAAGCCTTGAGAGCCAAGGACAAAGTTAGCAACAATAGCAAAACAAACAAATAGCCATTTCATGCTTTCTTATAACTCTCAAATTCAGCTGCCTGAAGTAGCTGTCTCACTCTAATGACAGCCAGCCTTCTCAGTAACATTCTCTCTTATCCACTACCCTTCCTGCTACAAACAGCTTTCTTACTGTGAGAAACTTATGACCTAATGAGAATATTACAAGCAGTAGCTTAAAATACTGTGCCACACTTGTATGAAGAACAGTAATGGCTCATTTTTAAAACATGATGGTAGTTGTTTTCCCCCTAGAAAATGAAGAGTATGGGGAGTTGAGATGATGAGGGAAGGGCCTCTCAATCTTTTCCCTGCCTCTCCTTTCATTTTTCAATTCAATATCTGCCCACCCCATAACTAGTTTTCCCCCAAACTGTGCTTCCTTTGAGAACCTTTTGGGAAGAGGCACAGTTCAGTTTTGCCATGCTGTCTAGGCTGACTTTAAACTCTTAGTCAGCCAAGAATTTTCCTCATGCCTCTCCTAGAAGAGTATGGAAAAGAAATATAAATTTTGAGATCAAGACCCAAACAAAGCAATCCTTTGGGATGGGATGGATAAATTGACAAAAGAAACCATGCAAAATGCCTTTCTCCTTCTGAATTTGTTCAGCTTTCTGGCAATCACTTGTAGGACTTTATCCTTTTGGGGGATTAGAAAATAAAAGAAGCAGGAGGACTTATGACTTCTTTCCTCTTCAACTGGTGGAGAAGCTTTTTCTCATTTTAGCATCCTTGCTGCACTTAAAAGGAGGGGAAGTGGAGAGAAAAAGAGAGAGAGAGAGAGAGAGAGAAATGGGCCAGGAGGATAAGACATTGTCCATTATCCAGTGCTAAGAGCAGTAGCTCATTCAAATTTCTGTCAAAAGAAATATGGCAGCAATTAAATTACATTTTAAATATTAAAGGTTCTAAGCCTATGTGCTTTTGTTGAATACATCTGACCCAACTTGTGAACTACTTGTGGTTTTCCTGATGTTGCTGGAATACAATGCCTAACATTGGACGTTTTCACACAGGCGGCTCTAAAGCCGCCTGGAAGCCCCCTGGAAGCCATCAGGAGTCATTCCGGCGGCGAAAACAGCAGCCGCCGGAATGACTCCTGATTGCCTCCGGCAGAAGCGCCTGTAATTCCTTTTTAAAAAAGGAATTAAAAGGATGGGGCTAAAGCCGGCTAGCGGCAGGGATGGCGCAGGGATTGCGCAAGATGGGGCGGGGCTTGCTGCGACGTCGTATGAACACGACGAGCAAGACCCCGGAGTGAGGTAGGGATGGCGCAGGGATGGCGAAGGATGAGGAGGGGCTTGCCGCGACGTCGTGTGAACTTTTCCTGCACAGAGCCGGAGTGGGGCCAGATGGAGGTAGGAATGACTCCCTTTTTTGCCCCGTGTGAAAACGTCCAATGTTGTAGCTAATAATAAGGCATAATGAGAGTTAGAACCCAATAGTCTTTGGAGGGGGGGCAAGTTGCGTACTCCCAGTCTGACTCCATGATTCCAGAGCTTCTCAAACTGAGGATCTGCCCTTGATGGTTAAACAAGATAAGAGAGTACCACTGCCTATTTTGTGAAATATACTACTGCCTGTTTATATCAGCGTACAAAACAATAGAGAACAACAGAATCTCTAGTATAATGCAAAGCTTTGAAAAGGGGTAGTTTCTTTTGCTGCTTTCCCCATATAAAATCCAGCAGGTTAATGGAGCTGGAAATCTGACGAGTCAGAAAAGCAAAGAAGCCAATCAAATCTTTACCGTGGAAGATGAAAAGTGTGACCTTATTTATCTCTGTGGCCTGGAAGACACCCAGAACAATCACATGACAAAGCTTCCAGGAACTGACAGATGAAAACATCAAGATATGCATGTTACACCAAGCAAATGATTTGAGTGCAGCAGTGAGTAAATTTGTTTTTTCAGGCAGTCTAGCAGCATGAAGTGAAATGTTAATTTTAAAGCATACCATTTCTGCCACAGCACAAATAGCTTTTTAATTTTTAGATACTTGGATACTTTTAACTTGGAATTTGGAAGATAATGCTCTACCAGCAATGGAAGGACTGTGATAAGCCTTTTAAGCTATCATACTCATTATCCCAATTTAGGGGAACTTACTTAAGCTAAAGGGCACAAGAGCCTAAACCTAATTATTAGTCTCAAATGAAGTAAACCCACTGAATCAATGGAGTTAGGTTTAAGCCAATTGTTGCTTCTGTGTGATTCTAGAAAGCCAGCGTGGTGTAGTGGTTTGGGTGTTGTACTACAACTCTGGAGTCCAGAGTTCGAATCCCTGCTCAGCCATGGAAACCCACTGGGTGACCTTACGCAAGTCACACACTCTCAGCCTCAGAGAGAGGCAACATCTCATCTGAACATATTTTGCCAAGAAAACCCCGTGATGTTTGTCTTAGAGACACCATAAGTTGGAAACAACTTGAAGGTACACTGTCAGTGTGTGGATGATGGGTGTTGCAGTGATGCTCTTTGACACTCAGCAGAATCTGCAGGACAAGCTGGCTGATGTGATCCACAGCCACTTTGTATCTCTTACCATCAACTGGCTCAGCTTCCCTTCTTCAGGATCCTGTCTTCCTCAGTCAAGAAGACACATTGTAAAGTCCAAAAGCATAGTTTATTAATGCATATTAAAGAAAAATAAGATAGCTAAGTAAAATCCATTGTGATGAACTTAATCCAGTTCAGCCATGAAAGATTACATCTTTAACAATCTCAAAAGCATAGGATCCCAACTTGTTGTTGATGAAAGTTAAAAAGAAGTTACAGATCCATGTTTCCAGATCTAGGAGTTACATTATAAAAGCAGTATAAACATACTAGAAGCCATCTCTTAACTCCATGGTTAAAACCACTGTTGCCAGGCAGTCACACTCGCACTCACATCTTGAATTATAAACATTCTTAAACACAGTATTCTCTAGGCCCTTCCCATACTCCACCTTCTGGATGTTAACCTTATGTTGATTGGATAATGCAGGGGTAGGCAACCTTTCCCCTTTAAGGGCTGAGGGACTTCAGCTCCCAGAATCCCAGGAGCTATTGGCCAACCTGGGACTATTGGCCAACATGGCTGAGGCTTCTGGGAGCTGAAGTCCCTCGGCCCTTAAAGGGAAAAGGTTGCCTACCCCTGGGATAATGCCTATATGATGTATATTAACCCAGCCTCTTGCTGTCCATCATCCATCACGTGGTTTCTTTCCCAAACGTAACGATGTTTACCTTTTTGATATCTCTTGCTTCCCATAACAAAATCTGTGTCTATGAGTTGTACCTTTGGGAAAGTACATGTTTATGTCTGTGTAGCCATCTGGTGTTAGATTCACTTTGTTTCTCTAGATCAGGGGTAGGCAACTTTTCCCCTTTAAGGGGCGAGGGACTTCAGATCCCCAAAGCCTCAGCCATGTTGGCCAATAGTCCCATGTTGGCCAATAGCTCCTGGGGTTCTGGGAGTTGAAGTCCCTCGGCCCTTAAAGGGGAAAGGTTGCCTACCCCTGCTCTTGATGTTGTTCTCATGAGAAAGGGCCTCGGCAGACGGCTAATAGAGCCGTCTCCGAGGCAGGGAAGAGGAGGGGCAGCCGCACGCTCGGCGCCCCTTCCTCCTCCCGAGGTTGCCCTGGGAGCAGTCGGCCCTCCGCACGGCCGGCACTCCCAGGGCAACCTCCCGACGCAGCATCCGCACACGCTGCGGCGGATAAGTCAGTGAAAGTGAAGCCCTACGCTTTTGGGGCGCACTTTCACTGACATCTGAAAGGAGTGCTGATTGAGTGCTCCTTTCAGGGCGCCAACGGTGCGCTGTGGTGCAAATGCCTCGGTCCTGCGGCGCACCGTCCCACGGCGTCCCAGAGGCCCTCGTCTGCTTCCCCCCAAAAATTCCACACACACATCTCTACATTTCACCTTTGACTGTTAACCCATCAATATTCTAACATACACAAAAAGCACAATGATAACTCTAGTCTGAACAAACAGTTGCATTTAGTTCTAAGAAGTAAAAAATCCAGCCTGACGTTGGTCCACTTTATATGAGATACAAAGCACAGTCCTCTCACAAGTCAACTAGCCCAAGCAATAGAAGCACTTATGTGGAACCCAGGAGATAATGAGAAGTCTTGCCAAGGACTTGCCTTTAAATAAGATCATATGGGTGTCGGGCTCATAGAGAATTGCAATCTTTTTCACACAATTATGTTACCAATATTGTTATCCCTCTCATCAGCATACATCCACTTCACATACTCTAAAATGGCCAACATCCATTTCCTAAAATGCTTGACTTAGGTAGCTATGCCCATGTACATTTTTCAGAGATGGATCCCAGTTTTAACACCAAGAGGCAGTGATGGCTGGTGATTTCCACGTCAGTGGGATCTCATATTTACTCTGGACTTTCAGCTGGATCTATTAAAGCAGCTAAGCACTATCCCCCAAGGTTCAAGCTCCTTTAAAGGTCAGCTAAAACCCAGAGGGGATTCACTGCCACACTGACAGAGAGCCCTCAGCCAGCACTTCATTTGGAGATTCTTCTTCTTCTTCTCCTTCTCCTTCTCCTTCTTCTTCCACCACACACACACTCTACTAGACTACTTGACAGCATTCAACTGGATCCAAAGAGGAAGGAGGAAGCCAAAACCTCTGATGCTTTTTATAAACACCTGTATCCAGGTTCTCCCTGAAAACCAATGTGTTCAGTTCCATTTTTGTCTGTTATTAATATTGTGTAAAGCAATTTGTATCCTCTTTGGATTCAGCTGACTGTTGGGGGGATGCAGATGGCCTAAAAGGGTTGTTTTGAGAGTGACCTGAAGGCATGGTCTTTATATGATGCACACCGAAAAAGCACCCCGTACTTGCCTCTTCCTGTGAAAGTGTGCTTCAAAAAGGAGCCTCATTTTTCCGCTTCTTCTGAAAACATGTGCACCTTCAAAGATACGTCGGGATGCAGCGATGGCGGTACAGTGGAAATAAGGGCACCCGAGAGCAAAAGACACGGGTGTAAATGCACATGAACAGGTGTGCCACAGTTTGAGCTGCCCCTGGGAAGCATGCGTCCTTTGAAAAAAAAATTAAATTAAAGCGTTTTTAGGGTTCAGGTGTGGGTGAACCGCCGCAAGTGCGTCTGCCTCAGAACCCTAGCCCTAACTCTAATTTTCACAGTGTGCATGCGCCAGAGCGGGAAGGTGAAACTGTTGCAACTGGATGTTACATTGTGTGAAAGAGATAAAGGGAAAGTTTCACTTTTAAGCTGGACCACCACACACATTCCTGCACCATTTTCCCAGTGCAACTTTGCCAGCTGCAGACCTCCACAGCTGTCCACTTCGGGGCGTCTTTTGTCCAAGCGGGTACAATGGCAGAGCCATCCACAAGCAGAGAACCAAAAAGAGGGAGAGGGACATCATGGTCCCATGTGGAGACGGCTGACCTCATAGTTCTGTGGTCGCAGCCACACATTTTGGAGAAATTGAGAAATTCCTTCTTGAATGCCAACACATTTAAGGAGTTGGCACAAGCCATGAGAGCGAAGGGCCACCAATGCACTTGTGAGGAGTGTCATCAGAAGACCAAAAACCTCAGGTCCAATTACAAGAAGTTTAGGGATCACAAGGCCAAAAGCGGATGGGGTCCCTCCTCTATGCCCTTCTACAAGGAACTCCATACCTTCCTCGCCAGGAATGACAGCATAAGGCCCAGCAGAATATGCACCAGCAGTGAAGTCCTGAGGGTTCCAGTGGGCCAGCCAGCCAGAGCGGAAACTGTGGAGGACATCTCCGAGGCAGAATGCACCCAGGAGCTTTTGCCCCCTCAAGGCAAGATGCACCAGGGGCCCTGGGAAGGGGTGCAGGGGGCAGCACTAGGGTGGCCAGAAGGCAGAAATGACCCCATCCCTTGTCACTTTTAGATGACCAGGAGGAACACCCCAACTCAGATGAGACATCCCGCAGTCAGAGGGCTATGGACATCTCTGCCATGAGACCACCGTCCCACGCCTCTACATCTTCCACCAGCAGGCCAGCATCTTGTACTTCAGAGTGGAGCACTATATTTTCCAGGATCAGTAGCCACCGTGACCGCTCACCTGTCCCATGGACAAGTACAGCGATCAGCGACGATGAGAGTGAGGGTGAGGAGAGGGCAGGTCCTGGACAATTCACCCAGTTGATACAGAAGATTCAGGCTGCACACGGTAAATTCCCCGTCATGACAAAATATACATTCCGTTGCCTGCACCCCAAAAAGTAAAGCAATTTGTATGGCTTTTGTGACGTTTTTTGCATAGGTTTGCAGGTTTGCAGAATCCTCCCTGGCATGCCGCTTTCGCACCCTAGCATGGGGGGGGGGGGCTGGGGGAACGTTTGTCTGTGTGTCCCATTCATCATGTCCCTCGCATGACCACCACCTGCATGTATCCAGTGTGCCTACACAAGCTCCCTTGCACATACCTCTCCCCTCCCCCCGAAGAGGACACGTCGCTCAGCAGCCGCAGCAAATACAAATGCCCAGCAGGAGTTCATGGAACGCAGCAACAAATGGACAAATCTCTAGAACAGGATGAACATTCCTATCAACTCGCTGAATGTTCATATTCAGCTGAGGCAGAGCGAGGCAGAGGACTGGAGGGAGTTCCAGCACGAATGCATCCATCATCAGCAACGCATCACCCACAAGCAGTGGTGTGTCGCTGACTCCCTACAAGTGCAGGCCAGTCTGATGGCCCGCATTGTTGATGTCATAGAGGGGCCCCAGAGGGCCATTGGTGGCAGCAGGAAAGGTGTGCAGGAAGCTGGTAGCAGGGCCAGCAGGAGGTGGATGTGGTGGTAAGCAGAGGGAGGAGGGCTCACTCTCCACTCGTGGATGTTGAGGGTGCTGTGGGAAGAGGGAGGAGGGGGAGGTGTCCACCCATGGAGGAGGAGGCTGCTATGGAGGTGATCATTGAGCAACACCCCATAGACAACTCTGCCAGCCTTTTCAGCAGTGATGTGGCAGTGCCACCGCCCACTCGCAGCCCACAAAGGCACAGATCAAGTAGAGGATGATGGAGATGTGGCAACGATCACCACTAAGTACCAAGGCAGCCATCGCCAACTACCCCCCCACACTATGCCCACCTCCCTGCTTGCCGCTGCACACTATGCCCACCTCACTGATGCTGATCACTGGTTTCCTGCAGAGATCCTGTGATGAACCTGCACACCTTCGCATAAAATGTCAGAAGCTGTTTAAAAATTGAAAGTTTATTCATAAAAACTGGCTATTGCCGAACCTGCGTATGTGCACAGATTGCGGCATAAATTTTTTAAAAATAAATTTTTCTTTTGATTAAAACAACAAAGAAATAACTAATTACAATACTGTACAAATCGGGGAAGGGGAGGGGAGTATTTACAAAGGGTAGGGGAAGTTACAACGGGGGAAGAAGGGGAGGGAGGAGGTTGGAAGCCTATACAAGGGGAAGGGGAGAGGAAGGTGCTTCAGGGATGGGGAGGGGGGATGGGATCAGGTGGTCCATGATGGCTGCCATGGAGTTGGTGAGACATAGTATCTGCTCCTCCATGGCAGGAATCCTTTGTTCCATCCGTCGATTTGCAAGGGAAAAGAAAAGAGAAAAGTGTGGTTAGGAGGCTGCTCTCCACCCCATCACCCAATGCTACAGCCAGGGTTCCTGCCCCCCCCAATTCACTCCCTCTATGTCCCTGCCACTCTTACCCCACTCATGGTCCTGCTCCTGGGCGGTCTGGATGACCGCCAGGTGGGCAACACCAAGGGGCCCCTGATGTCCTCTGCCTGATGGCTGCCGGCTCATTCCTACCACCTCCTCCAGCAGGTTCGCCTGTGAAAGGAAAAAAAAAAAACACCATTTAGGAATGCAGCATGGAAAGTGGTGGGGGAGGGGAGGGACAGGAATGCCATGGAGGCCGCAGTTATGCAGCCATTACCCCTCCCCTCAGAGATCTACCTTCTGCCATGGGAGGCTGGTGTGGCTGCAGAGGGATGGCACGGGCTCCCTCTGCTTGGGCCTCCCTGTGTGGCCCGGCTTCCCTGTCATCGTCGCCATTGGAGGAGGAGGAGGAGCAGGAGGAGAGGGAACCAGCAGGGTCCCTCCTCCATCCCTGTCGCTGTCTCCACCGCACGCCTGTATTTGGGGAGAAGAGGGACACCATGAGCACCCATGGGACTGGGAAAGGAGGGAGGGGAAGGACAGGGAAGGGTGAGGAGAAGGGAGGAATGGGCATAAGGGACCATGACAGGGGCCCAACACTTACCTGGAGGATGTCGATCCTGCCATCTAGGGTGGCCTGCCCTCACCCACAGGTCTCGCAGACGGTCATAGAAGGGTGGCCTCTTAGGAACCTGAGAGTACTCCCCATAGTCCTCCAGGGCTTCAAAGAAGACCCCCTTCAGTTCCTTAAACTTTGTCTAGCACTGTTGAAGGGTCCTCCTGAAGCCCTGCTGGTGGAGGGCCTGGGAGGCCTGGGCGAAGTACCCCTGGTTTCGGCGGTTGATATTCGCCATCACCCTTCTCAGGGCTGCCTTGGGAGTGAGGGCATGAAGGAGAATACCCACCTCCTCATTGCTCCAGTAGGCGATGTGGATGGGCACTCTCCTCCTGGCTGCCATCTTCATTCTGGGGATCTACAGAGGTCCGCAGGAGCATTTATGGGCAATTGTTGTGGGGGCAGATGGCCTTACCTGGCTCCTAGCCAATGGAGACCCTCATAAGAGCAGTTTGTATGTGAGCCCCAATGGTAGCCCTCTGGGCTACCAATTGTTACAATCGAATGGGCCATTAGGAAAGCATACTGTTGGGAATTTTGCAACATTGTCAGAGTTTTCAGTTGGTGGTTTTTGCACTGTATCTTTCTATTGCCAGGAAATCTGGCGCCAGGTGACCCCTCCACTCCCTTTTGTGTGTCTCTCTCTGTGTGTCTGTGTGTGCCTCTCTTAGGCTCATGTTCAAGGATATCTGCCTAAAAGCAGGATTGCTATCCATACACAGAGTGGGGATGATAGGATCTCCTCATGCCATAGTGCAGTAGTGTCCTACATAAATGCTAGCCATACACAGAGTGTGGATAATAGGAAATGTTTAATCAGGTGCTTATTATCATGCCATAGTGCAGGAGTGTCCTACATAAATGCCAGCCATACACAGAGTGTGGATAATAGGAAATGTTGTGTTCAGGTGCTTATTATCATGCCATAATGCAGTAGTGCCCTGGGCTCACAGATGGAGGAGAGGGGATACTTCAGATCCTCCTGGTCTCAAAGAACTCTGCCAAGGCCTCCCTGACAGCCTCCCCTTCTCTCTGCCTCACAAGATCATTGTCCTCCATGGGTGCCCCCAGGGTGGGCAGCACAAAGCAGCGCCTGTAGCGCCCTCCCTCATCCAGGACCCTTCCCTTGGTCTTGCAGTTGTTGTGGAGGATGACACATGAGGCGATGATGGAGACGACATTCTCCTCTGCCACAAGGAGTGGGGCAGTGAGGCAGCTCCACCGAGCCTTCAGCTGCCCGAAGGCCCTGGCGCGATTTAGCTTCCTGTTGAATCCTTTCTGCCTGGCATTGGTGGTGCCCTGGTAGGGCTTCATGAGCCACTTCCAAATGGGGTAGGCACTGTCGGCGAGCAGGAGGGGGCAGATCTTCTGGCCCGTCAGGGTCACGGTGGGGTTCCCTGGCACGTAGATGCCAGCCTCCATGGCCTGAAAGATGATGGAATTCTTTGCCACCCTCGCGTCGTGAGTCAATCCAGCCCAGCCCAATTCCAAATCAACAAAGCATCCTTGATGATCCGAGGTCCCCTGGAGGACAACAGAGTAGCTGTCCTTTCTGTTGACAAACTCGTTCCTCCTCCCCAAGGGTGGCACAATCAGACAGTGGCACCCGTCTACAGCACCCACTACTTGGGGGAAGCCATGGTCAGCGAATCCTTGCATGATCTGTGGGTGACAAGAAGGGGGAGAAGTGGAAGATGAATGATAAAAAGTCGCGCCATTTGCCAACTGATGACATTTTCTGCGTACCTGCGCAGTTTCAACAGCCCTAGCAGCCTACTCTACACAGTAGGAGCCATACTGTATGCCAAGTCATGACCTACTAGGCATCCCTGCACATTAAATGGCCCTAGCAGCTGAATCTATACAGTAGGAGCCACACTGTATACCAGGTCATGACGTAATAGCTGTCCCTGCGCAGGTTCAACGGCCTAAGCAGCTGACTCTATACAGTGACAGCCACACTGTGTGTCAGGTCATGATGTGTTCTGTGCAGGAGGGAAAAGTGACAAGTGTGTGCGACTGTCCTTACCTGAGTGGCGTTCCCTAGGTACACTGTCTGTGACAGCAGCAGCTTCTCCATGGTGAGGGCGAACTCCACCAATACTTCTACCACAGTGGTTTGGCTGACCCCAAACTGCTCTGACGCCTGCTTGTAGCTGGCTCTGTGGCTGAGGACCCAGATGGCCATGGCGACCCTCTTCTCTACTGGGATGGCCTTCCTCATCATGGTGTCTGCCCGCTGCATTTGCGGACGCAGTACTTCTACTATCTTGTGGAAGAGGGCACGGGGCATCCGGAAGAACATCTTGCATTGCTCATTGGACCAGATGTATGTGACAAACCCGTCCCACCAGTCGATGCTTCTGGGGAACATCCACCAGCGGCACGGGGCTCTCTAGGGTGGCATCAGAGTGGCGGCGGTGGCAGTACACCGTGCGATGCGTCTTGCGGCACCCGCTCTACCAGGTCTCACTTCTGGGTCCTCCAAGTCACCACTGCAGTCTTGTATGAATGCATCTGCGGCAGGGACCATGGCGGAGGCTCCTGTGGCCATGCATTGCAGGCTGAGTACCAGTGCGGACCACTCAATTGCCGTGGCAGCCATGATTTCTCTACAGCACACAGTGCACAGGTCCTTAGCGATGCCAGCATTTCTATTAAAGGGGCCGTGTTGTGTCTGCGCATGTGCGCATGCACCACAGAGAACGAAAAAAAATTAAAGCTGCTGCTGCCTGCCCGTGCGGTTATTGCATTTCTATTTAGGGAAACCTCGGGGCCAGCAGTGTGGGTGATGAGGCTTCACTGCAGCCTCGGAAAAGTTGCATTGACTGACCCCCAGTGTGGTTGCTCTGTCCCCATTTAGGGCAACCTCAGGGCAGGTGATGCGGTTGCTGCAGTTTGGGGAAAAGGCAAATTCAGGTCACCTTTTCCTGCCCATTTGCATAGCCCCTGTTATCAAGTTGTCTATTATGAATACCAACAACAACAATTCTAAGCTTGTTTTATCCAAGGAAAGGGGAAGGTTTTCCCCATGATATTGTAAGTCCAGCTTCCAGTATCACAACTGTTACCCAAAAGGCACCAGATCCCATTTGATCATGGAAGCTAAGTCTGATTTATGTTTTTTATATAAATATCTGGGTGGGGTCCTGAATCATCATCATAATAGTGATGATGGAGCTCCATCTTCATAGTTATGACTGACAGTGGCACCTTCCCCAAATCCATCTTTGCAGCCTGGCGGAATGCCAACCAAAGGGTTTCTCAAGTTACTCCAGTTCAGACATCAGAAGAGCAGCCAGGCTTAGAAAAGACCACAGGAGTGAGAAAAACAACCACCCAAAGGGAAGGTATTTTTTTTAACCATACATCAAAGGAGTCACAGACAGAATAGGGCAGGGGTAGGCAACCTTTCCCCTTTAAGGGCCGAGGGACTTCAGCTCCCAGAAGCCTCAGCTATGTTGGCCAATAGTCCCATGTTGGCCAATAGCTCCTGGGATTCTGGGAGCTGAAGTCCCTCGGCCCTTAAAGGGGAAAGGTTGCCTACCCCTGGAATAGGGAAACTGACGATGAAACACAACCTCCAAATGGTCTACAACAGGGGTAGGCAACCTTTCCCCTTTAAGGGCCGAGGGACTTCAGCTCCCAGAATCCCAGGAGCTATTGGCCAGCATGGGACTATTGGCCAACATGGCTGAGGCTTCTGGGATCTGAAGTCCCTCGGCCCTTAAAGGGGAAAGGTTGCCTACCCCTGGTCTACAAACTGACCAAGAAAATCCAAGAAATTCTGCAGTCAGCAAAGGACAAGAGGGACTCTCTCACAGCCACAGAAGTTTACCATTTACCATGCAGCTGTAGAAAAGTCTACAAGGAACCACAAAATGCAGTGTTTAAACACGTATCAAGGAACACGAGAGACACTGCAGACTGGGCCAGCCAGAAAAATCAGCAGTAGCAGAACACGTTATAAACCAACCTGGGCATAAAATGCTATTTGAAAACACTGAAATTCTGGACCATGCCAATAACTATCAGGTTAGAATGCACAGGTAAGCCATTGACATCCACAAACACCTGGATAACTTCAACAGGAAAGAAGAAACCTTGAAAATAAACAAAATTTGGCTGACAAACACCAAAATCAAGACTTAGTGCATTCAAATGAATTTCACCCAGGGGCAGAGCTTTCCCCAGCAGACAATGGACCTGTAATTAAATAGACACTAATCCTTCTTGCATATCCTCCCACCCTGAGGTCTTGCCATTCAACAATAGAAAATACACAGATTAACATGCAAATCACATCCTCTCAAGCCAGCATGATTGCACAGAACACTGTTTACTTTTCCACCAAAGTGGTACCTATTTATCGACTTGCATTAAGTAGAAGTTAAGAGGTAATATGATAGCCGTGTTTAAATATTTAAAGGGATGTCATATTGAGGAGGGAACAAGATTGTTTTCTGCTACTCCAGAGATTAGGACCCAGAACAATGGATGTAAATGCCAGGAAAAGAGATTCCACCTCAACTTTAGGAGAAACTTCCTGACAGTAAGGGCTGTTCAACAGTGGAACACACTCCCTTGGAGTGTGGTGGAGTCTCCTTCCTTGGAGGTCCTTAAGCAGAGGCTGGATGGCTATCTGTCAGGGATGCTTTCATTGGGAGTTCCTGCATGGCAGGGGTTGGACTGGATGGCCCTTGTGGTCTCTTCCAACTCTATGATTCTATGCATTTGATTGCTTTCAAACTGCTTGGTTGGCAGAAGCTGGGACTAGTGACAGGAGCTCATCCCATCATGCAGCACCCAGGCCTCGAACTGCCAACATGCTGATCTTGCAACCAATATATACCCCACTCAGTTCCATGCCACCATTCTCTAAAGATGCCAGCCACAGATGCAGGTGAAATATCAGGAAGAAATTCTTCTGAAACATGGCCTCACACTCTGAAAAGCCCACAAAAACTCATGTATGCTGGCCATGAAAGCCTTTGACTTCACATTGTTTTTCAAGTGCTCAAGATCAGAATGCTGGGAAGTTACATCTGACATCTTTCCCCCAGGTCCTACTACAACTGTTTCTACAAAGGCAGCTTTAAACTGGGAGTGTGATGCATATGTCATTTCCCAGTCCTTCAACCTCCAGCACCTCAGAAACACTTTGGATGAGGTGCTACCAGAATGCAAAGGTAGGTTTGGGGGGGTCACATTTGGTTGTTCATGATCATAAACGTGAATCCCCAGGATATTGTAAGTCTAGCTTACAGTATCACAACTGTTGAATAGCCTAAATACCCCAAAGGCACCAGATCCCATCTGATCATGGAAGCTAGGGTCAGCCCTGGTTAGTACTTGGTTGCGAGACCAACAACAAATACCAGGTGCTATAGGCTATATTTCAGAGGAATGAATTGACAAAACCAACTTTGAACTTTCCTTTCCTAAGAAAATCCTATGAAATTCATGACATCGCCATAAGTCAACTGATACATATACACACACCCAAAGGCATTTACACACACAAAACTGTTGAATAGGATGTCAGCAACCTGACAAACAGTTGATTAAATGTTTTGATTTTAAAGTGTCCCTCTAGGATCCAGGTTCTGCCTGCAAACAGCACAACTCAGCTTAGGATAAGCTGTAACCATGCATGGAGTCCCAACCCACTACTCACTGATGTAGTAGAAATGCTAGACAAATCACTGTGATTGTTCTTAAAGGCACCAAGGTTCATAAGCAGGCAATCTTAAGGAATGCGTTGCCATGTAAATATGCAGAGCTTGAGGAAATGGCTTTTTGGACTAAAGTTCACAGAATCCCTGAGCCTCATGGTATTCGGGGAATTCTGGAAGCTGTAGCCAACCAAGTACTTTCCCCCCAGGTCTGCCAAATAACACTGGAAAGCAGCCCCTGTCCTAACCATAACATGAACACAGACAGTATTTTCTCCACAGGGCCACATAGAGGTTTTAGAGCATATGAATGAGCACCACGAAAGAATTAGGTCAATGCCAGCTTTGACTGCATTAAAAACAAGCTTTATATCGAATATTTATGAAGCCACAGTAGTGCTCGGTACATTGATAACACCTTGTCTGGTGTTCTGCATTTGGTCCTGGATACAAAGAAGGATGTTGACAAGCAAAAAGAGAGGGGAAACTGGTATGCCATGAATATGATAAAGGGTCTTAATGACAAGACATCAGGAAAGGGAACAGGAAGATTTAGCTTTAAGCAGGGAAAGATAGAAGTGGGGAATATGTGGACAAATATTAAGGATGTCAGAAAGCACAGAAGGAAACAAATGGTAGCAATATCTACTGAGAAAGAGCAATAACAGGTTTAAAGCTAAGGAACATATATTTGACTTAAATTTGATTTGAACACCAGAACATACTCCCACCTTTCTAAGTATAAGAATCTCTCAGAACAGAAGAAGCATATGTAGTAATTTTATGAAATCTTTCCCTTTAAGGTTACTGCTTTTAGAGAAAGATATCCTGTTTTACACATAAGGTTAGGATTTAAACTGTACTAAAATGCACCACAAAGATTCATCTGAAATGCAGATCATTAGCAATAAAAGAAATGAAAGAAACCCCATATCTTCTAGTCAGTGAGTGGTTGAACAGAGACAATTGTTTACCAAACTGTACTTTACTACAGCTGGTCCAAAACTCACATTTTTTTCTGGTCAAAAAAGGGAGAGGGTGAATTACTTATTCTGGGAACCTCTAGGAGGAGCAGTTCACTTTTTAAACAGGTTGCAGCTCCCCCTGAACTGTTTTAACACAGGGGTCCCCAAACTACAGGCTGTGGGCCAGCCCCGGTCCGCCAAAGCCTTCCTACCAGCCCACCGGACGCCATTTTGTCTTCCAAAGTGGCATCCGGAGTCGTGTACATGCATGCGTGTGCGCACACCTCTGCCCCCCCCCCCCCAGAAGATCAAAAAGTCCGGGGACCCCTGGTTTAACACTATAATATTCATTTTTCAAAACCAGAAGTAAACTTTCCCCCCTATAATTTTGGTCACCACATCAGAAAATTGCCTGCAGAACCAGCTACAGATGCCCATCACTGCTCTAGAATGAGTTCACATTACATAGATTCATACCATTTCAAATATCAATGCTCCATCATATGGAATCATGAGATACGTGATTTCGTAAAGTACCTAGAATTCTCTGGACACTGCCTTGAACTACAGCACTGGTACTCTCTAGCAGAGAATTCTTGGAAACCCTCCAAACCACAAATCTCAGGAAGGATCCATTGTAGTGAAAGATATCAAAGTTTTATAATTGTGCAAAGAAAATTCTCTCTCTCTCTCTCTCTCCCCTAACACTGGAGATGAATTTAAGTCTTTTTTTCTTCCTTTCTCTCTTATTTTATTTATTTTTATTTTATAAATGCAGTTGTTTTTAAGCAGCAAGATGTCTTGGCACAGACCTAAGGTAGCCACGTGTCATACTTTACAGACCACAGGCTTGTGTTTGAATGGTTTGCTGTTAATATTCCTATTTTTGAAGTTCCAAATCCAGTTTAAAATTAAAAAAAAAAATCTGAGAAAGGAGAGAAGGCTTTTTATGGATAATTTCTATAAAACATGAGAAACTGGATAGCAGACTGATCATTAGTTGGGTGGGTGGATTAGATTCAAAATTACTCCTATAATTTTAATCCTTAACAGAATTTGGAGAAGGATAGGGTACTGTTAAACTCCATTAAGAGGGATAAAAGTACCTGCACTCCCCAAACTCCAACTTTCAGCCACAGCTTTCCTATCCTACAAGTCTCACCAGTTCCCAAGTGATCTGGGTGGTCTTTCACATATACACATACTCCACCAGGAAGGCAATAGCTGTGCTGGGAAGGGATGGTTGTGGCTGATCATTGGGGTTTGGAAGGTGAGGACAGGAACCTTTATCCCTCCTTATGGAATTTTACAGTGTCCCACCTTCTCCAAGGACTGTTAAAGATTAAAGTTACAGGAACCCCATCCGGGATCCAGTCTGACAATACCACCAAATGCCCAGAAGAAATGCTCATACTCTTTGCCACTTTGTGAGATAGATTCAACTGAAATTGTCATGTGCCCCAAAGCTAACTCTGAATTATGTTGACTCCATCACAGAGTTTTATTGGCAAGACTGAAATAGAGAAGGGTTGCCATTGTCGTCCCCTTAGGCTGAGAGAATGTGACATGTTCAAGGCTATCCAATGGGTTTCCGGGGTTGACTGGGGATTCAAACTCTGGTATCCCAGAGTCCTAGTCCAACACTCACACTATGATGCCATACTGACATAGCTATAATTTCTAAAGTCAATATCACATTATTATTAGTAGTAATAGTATTAGTTGTTAGAATGTGATGGGACATATAGTCAATGTTAAAATGTTGAAATGTAAAGATGTGTGTCTGTATTTTTCCTTGCTGAGAAAAGTTGTTTTCTGAGGCCAGTTTCACAATTATCAGCCCAGGTGTGTTTTAGCCAAAACAAGCAGTTAACGAGCTACAGTTCTGTGAGAAAGAGCTTTGTTTACAAAAAGGATTCATAAACATGGGAATGTTATGGGAACTGCAGTCACATGATTTAATATGGTAATTAAAGGTTGGGCTAACACGTGTCATGTAACTTCAACCAATCAGTCTGAAAAGGCTACACCCAAATGGGTGGAGAATTGGGGGCTGAACGTTGTGATCCTGAAAAGTTTGTCACTTGTCTTTTAACCTTTAAGCTGTAATGGACTAATTAAAATATTTTCCTGATGCTGCAACTAACCAATTTTGAATCATGTAGCAGTTAGGCTTTGTTCCTGTTTAGCCTTCTGGCTAAAGTGAAGATGGTATTATTATTATTATTATTATTATTATTATTATTATTATTTGTTTTTGCTCATGCTGATTTTTGCAATAAAAGGAAGCTTGCTTGAAGATCTGGATGTCTTGATGACTTGACTTCATGGACTGTAAGCTGTATATTCATCATCAACACATTTTATCAAGACCCCGCTTTTCTTCCAAGACTGGGACCCAAAGCAGGATTACATTGTTACTATTATTATTCCACTTTCCTCTCCTTCCCTACAAGTGTCACCAGTCCCCAAGTGATCTGGGTGGTCTTTCACACACACACATACACACATACGCCACCAGCAAGACAATAGTCATGTTGGGAGGGGATGGTTGTGCTATTATTCCACTTTAACTGTTATCACTGCCTCCTGTGGAATTCTGGGGGTTGTAGTTTAGGAAGATGTAGTGGTTTAAGCATTTGACTATAACTCTGGAGACCAGGTTTGAATCTGGGCTTGGCCATGTAAAAACCCACTGGGTGATCTTGGACAAGTCACTCACTCAGACTCAGAGGATGGTAATATCAAATCCCCACTGAAGAAACTTGCCAGAAAAACCCCATGGTAGTTTTGCCTTAGAGTTACCATAGGTCAGAAATGGCTTTAAAGCAAACAACAACAAAAACAACAATGGAGCTCTCTGGCGGAGAAGTCTATATGCTCCTGCCTAAATTTCAAATCCCAGAATTCCACAGGAGGCAGCCATAGGAGACTATGGGCCTCTGCAGACTACTAGAAATAGTGCAAATTGAGCCCACTTTAACTGCCCTGGCTCAGTGCTAGGGAATCATGGGAATTGTGTTTTTTTCTGAGACATTGAGCCTTCTCTGTCAGAAAGCTTTAGTGCTACAATAAACTAAAGTTCCCGTGATTCCCTAGCACTGAGTCAGGGCAGTTAAAGTGGACTCAGTTTGCACTATTTCTGGCAGTCTGCAAAGGCCCTATCACACAAAACTTTTAAACCACAATTATATGGCCAGAACAGATGGCAAGAAGGGGCAGCTTGAAGCTGCCATCACTGAAGTCGGATTGGGGCCATGGCAAATACACAAGATCTGCTCCTATTTGGGGCAAGAAAGAGCTGGCTTTCCCAGCCCTGCCACAGCTGCAGGGTAGCTTCAAGATGCGCCAGTGGTGTGTGGCATCTAAACACCGTGCCGCCAGAGTGTCTTGAAGTCACTCACATTTGGGTGGGTGCCTGGCTTCTGGGTGTCATCGAAGCATATGGAGTGTAAGGGCCTAAGCAGACGGGCGGCACGGGGCCACCCTGGGAAGCTGCGGATTGGGGCCGAGGCATCCGCATTCCTCGGCCCCACAGCGCAGCTTCGCTGCCCCAGGAAGGAGTGCTAAAATAGCGCTCCTTCTACAAATTGCCGAAGGTGCGCCGCAAAAGGCTGCCAGCGCACCTTCGGCGCATCTTCCGCTGCAGTGTGTGCGGATGCTGCAGTGCAAAGGCATCCTCGGAGCGCCGGCCGTGCGGAGGGCTGGCTGCTCCGACGACGTTTTCGGGAAGGGGTTGGGGCGCCCAGCGTGTGGCTGCCCCTCCCCTTCCTTGCCTTGAAGATGGCGCTTTGCGCCATCTGCTTCCCCCCTAAATGCTCTACTTCGATGACACCAGAAGCAGCCTTTCTTTTTTTTTTGGCCATCTGTTTTAACTCATAGTTGTAAAATAGAACCTTTGATCATTCCTATCACACAATGTCACCTCTAACCCATAATTGCTGAGTCTCCCATGTGTGGTTAGGGTGTTGCTTTTCACTGACAGGGGAAACTTGTCAATAAGTCCCCAAACACATGGCAGTCCCATTAATCCTCCTTTGCAAAATATTGCTGTTCGTCAGTTGCAATACTGGCAGTCACATGGTGTCACACTCTCCTTCTTGTCCCCTGTCCCACCCTATCCCTTGCTATAACCAACCAGTCTGATTTTCTTTATTTTTTGTCTATTTCTTTTCTTTCTTTTTTTAAAACTTAAATTACAGCAGCATAAATCCAGAATTGCATTAAAAATAAATAAATAAATAAATAAATAAATAAATAGGTAAATATAACCTTGAAAAGAGTAGGTCATAGAGCAGGGTGGTAGGGTTAAGGGGAAGTTTGTAAGAGAGAGCAATGGCAGAAACAGCCCCATTCACACAATTGACAATAAGTGTGATAATGGCTGCTCACAAACAGGTATGTTTATGTTGTCTTTAACTAGCGCAATTGCGGCACAGGTATGTTTACATTGTCTTTAACTAATGCGATTGCAGAAAAGAAGGAGCTAGTGTGAGATTAAAGTTGATAGACCTTAAAGTGGAATAATAGTGCTATTGTAATGTGATATTCAGTTTGATGTACATTTTAACATATCAATTAGTATATGCAAATATATGCCCTCTCCTCTTTTTTATGCAGCATTTCCTCTTTTCAGCAATGTGTAAGTGGCCATCCACTTTAGCCCCGATGCAACAGTCAGCAGCAGAAGAAGGTAGAAATAAACCTCAGGATCAGACCTAATAATCTGCCCAAATATTTCAGCTGAGTATAAACAACCCAAAAGAGAATAATAAAAAAGACAAGCATAAAACAGCCATAAACTGCTCTAACAAAAGCAATTATTTAGAAGCACACAGATATAGTAAAAGCAATTAACAGGCATGATATTAAAAAAATGATTCTATCCTTAAAATGTTGGTGGGCCATAAAAAGATGAAGTCACAAGGAAGCCTTTAGGAATCAACCTTACATCCTCTTACATTATCTGTTCTCTGGTTAATTATCTGATAATCTCTGCTGCATTCATCTGCAAAATAAAATACCCCATGTAAATTTAAATCTGCATGTAAATAGAGTATGAGTTAATTAACACAACAATAAAGTACGCAACCATCTGAGTATTCAAGTGACTATACTCATCAGACTATACTCACCATTAATGAGAAGAGTCTATTAGCACTCAATGCTCTCAGACTGAAATAGCCAAGTCTAATGCATTTTAGCAGCAAAGGAGAAATTATCATCACTATGATCCAAGGAACAAGTTGTTCAACGATCAAGGAACTCAAGCAAATGTAGGTCTTGCTTTTAATAAAGTGTAAATACCAAGCACTTACCACTTGGTAAATTTTAAACTGCATTTACTTCAGTGCAGATATAGGCTATTCTTAATTTTTGTTGTTGTTTGCCTTCAAGTCATTTCTTATGACTTATGGCCATCCTAAGTGAATCTATCATTGGGTTTGAGGGGGGCTAAGAGTGTACGACTCATCCCAGATCACCCAGTGGGTTTCCATGGCCAAATGAGGAACTGAATCCTGGCCTCCAGGGTTGTAATCTAATGCTTAAACCACTACCCCACATGGGCTTTTTGATATACAGTCAGTCCTCCATATCCACAGATTCTTTATCCATGGATTCAAGCATCTATGGTTTGAAAATATTAAAATATATATAGAAATTCTAAAAAAAAAACCCAAAAACCCAACCTTGATTTTGCCATTTTATATAAGGGACACCATTCCATTCTCCATTGCATTTAATGGGACTTGAACAGCCATGGATTTGGGTATCCACTGGAGGTCCTGGAACCAAACCACAGTAGATTCCAAGGGACCACTGTAATTCCCTCTGTTAAGCAAGAGGATGAATGCCACAGCCTGTTTCTGACAAAAGGCAAATGTTTGAAGAGCACTGGTGTCCCCGCACCCCCTAATGTTGCCACTAGCTGGATAGAAGTTTAAACTCTATGTTGAACGGTGTAGAAAGATGTGGGGAGAAAACTAATCCCTGTTCTTTATATCAGCAGAAAAATAATTTTAGAAATATTTAATGATAGCCTTAAATCTTACAAAAGTAAATGCAGGTAGTATCACATGGTCAAATAAGTAAATCCTGGGTGATAGGAATGCATACAAGGGGACAGTGAGATCTGAGATCAGGATCCCCAACAAATGTTTTTTAAAAACTGCAGCAGTCTGTCAGACTTCAGTGGTTTGCATTTTTAGCCACTCATATTTTCACAGATACACATGGTTTCATGTATATTTGTTTTCTAAAAAAACACTGGCAAACTTCACAAATGAGCAACATTTTTTAAAATTTTTTATTAATTAAAACACAAACAATTATAGAAAAATACATACAAAAATAAACCTGACAAAAACAAAGACAAAAAATATAACAAAACCTAAATAACAAAAAAAAAGACATAAGGAAAACATACACAACACATACAACACACATAATATATTTAACATATATAAACAATTAAAAACACTTCCTAAACTTGGCTTTCTTGCAATTTAGCCCATAACCATCTTACTTCCATCATAGTTATCAATTTAACATCGTATGTCAAACATTAAATATATCTTTTTCTTGCTTACTGTCCATTATAAACTACTGTTCTGATATAACTTTATCATCGATTTAGCATGACATCACAACACTCATTATTTATACCTCATGAAATATCCATCCTCTTAATCTAATGATCATTACAGAACTATTCCATTAACTAATTCTCCTATTTGTTTCCAGTGATCAATTACAACTCGCCAATCATTACTAAATTTTTCTTCATTTTCTCCTTTAATCAAACCTGTTAATTTATCCATTTCAATTATATCCCAAATTTTCATCGACAAATGAGCAACATTTCAAGGCAAATTGAGGTTTTGTCTCTGGAGTCTTGGGAGGTATAGAATGGGTAATTCTTCTCCCACCAAGAATCTGTAAACCACCATAATTCATTTTTCCCATGGGAAATTACTTCCTAACACCCTCACCCCATTAAGTCACCCAGTCAGACACTATAAGTCCCTTGGATCCATCCAAAAGCATCAGTAGACAGAATTTCCTCAGCAACCCAGGTTATATGCCTTGTTGTGAACCTCTGAAATCTAGGCTAAAACCTTGCTAAAACTGTCAACAAAGTATATTACTTGGGTCCCTTTCTAAAGACAAGAAGATACAAAGAGGAAGCTGGCCTTTGTTTGTGTTTGCTGCAAGCAATTAACTGCTAGATCACTTGGTGGTTTCCTTCTTTGCAATAAAGGCTGTCAAATCCAGGGGAAAAGTGTGGGGAATCTATTTTGTCAAATTGTTAGAGACCTGTAAATATGACAAATATTCCTGACATAAATCTTCAAGTTATTTTCTCTTCCCATCAGTAAGATTATGTGATGTTATTTTCCCCATGTTAGCAATACTTTGTGTTCCATAAGTAGTCTGTGGATGTGTTACTCACTATCTCCTTTCATTAATTTTAATAATTCATTATCTTTATGCAGATCCTGTTAGTTGATTTTAACTTGCTGTGCCAAGGAAAAGCCAAGGACGAATGCAATTAGCGTTCTTCTAGTAGCCATACTACCTTGCTAACTCTGATGAGAACTATCCTGCAAGGTTCCCATCTTTTCCCCTGTGTCCAAAACAACTCGCTTACCCCTTTAGACCTTCAGTAATCCTGTTTCTGAATTCCAGCCTCTCCAAACATTATCTGACTCAAGCGTATGCCCCACTTCATTAAGCCCCTAAGCCAGTGGCTGGATGCTATCTTACTTGTATCCGTTTGCAATTTAAAATAGGCCCTTGCTCTAGATCAAAGCAGTGGAAGCAACAGCACAAAGAGAAATTAGAATCTCATGGCATTTCCCTTCGATTTCATTGCCACTGTGCATCTCACTCATTAGCAAGAGAATGAAATCTGCTACAGTTCAGACTGGCGCTCTCTTTTATCATGTGGCCTCCGCATGACACAATATTGCCACATTTAATACCGATTGGTCATGGCCCTTCTCTTCCAAATTGGACAGTGCACCATACTCTGGTATTAACCCCCCTTTTTCCATCAGAGGGACACAAAAGCAGCAACAGCCCCCTAACCCTTTGGGGCTCTTTCCATCCTGCTTTTGTTATTACCAGTGCATTCTCCTGTGCTTTTAAACAAAATAACGGAACTACTCTCCCCCCTGACTGTGAATTTTCATGCTGGATTGACAGCCCTGGAGACTGCGGCTCACCCTGTCTTTCCCTTTCTTCTTCTTTATCTGCTCCGACACAGTGGCAGTCCTGTCAGGCCTCTTGGCTGGCCATTTTTTGCTGCTGACCTGCTGGAATCCCCTTTGACTGGAGGCATTTTGAATCTCTGTCTCAGTGATCTTTTCAGTTCAGGGTCTTCCATATAACCCAGGGCTGTCAGGCAAGATTGTCCCAATTTTTACAGAGGCCAGCTGTCTTCATGGGCAGAGTGAGATGTCTGGATCAGGCAGCTTACCATTTTTGGACCACAATTCCAAGAATCCCCTCAGCTAGTAGTTAAAATATTAAAAAAAATATTAATATGTCCAAGCTCTGGTGTAGGCATGTTGTGAAAAGGCAGCAAATTGTGAACCATTGAATATCTTGCAAGGGCAGCTGGGTTGGCCATAAAACAGCAACAAAACCCTGAGCAAAGTCTAAAACCTATGCTGTGGGAATACCTCTGTCATGCTTACCAAAAGATGTAAAATACATCACCCATTTTTGAAGCTCCACGGACTTCTTCTTCAGGCAGAGATAGCAAAATAGCATACAGGGGAAATAAAGTGAGAATGTCGTGGTGCCAGCATCTACATTCTGGTCTGTGTATTTAGGAAGTAAGTATGGATGATCAATGAGACTCATCCTTCCCTGTGGTTGTAAAAATGAGAACAAAGGCAGTTAAACAGAGGCAATAAAATTGAGATTTTCCATTTGAAATTACAAAGAGCCCCGCTCTGAGAATGTGCACCAAAATCTTGTATGGAAGTTACGTCTTGCTAAGTGGACTTACCTATGCAGGAATTAGAACTAGGCAGTTTCATAACATCCATATCCTGAAGAGAACTGCTCTTACATTATAGCAGAGCTGGCAAAGTGATAGTTGCTTAATGAGACCAATCCACAGTGGGAAGTGAGACAAATTCTTAACAGCAACAATAATACAGAACCTAAGGAAAAGCCAAACAGCCTATAGCAAAGGGTTATGGGAAAAGCCAGATAGCATCCGTTTATATTAAGAGGGAACCCAAATACAGTGGGGCCTTGATATCCGCTGGAGTTTGCTTCCTGTATCCCCCTGTGGATACCAAAACCCATGGATTCTCAAGTCTCATTAAATAGTAATGGCAAATTCAAGATCTGCTTTTTCGAATATAGCCACGGATGGTTGAATCCATGGATCAGTGGTGTCACTAGGGAGTGCAGGGTGTGTGCCATGAACTAAGTAACACCTCAAAAGAGGAGTGACACCTCAAAAGAGGAGTGACACCTGGTGGAGCCCTCTTTCCACTGCAGGGTGAGGAGGACCCAGTGCACCCCACTTGGCTTGCTGCAGAAGGGGAGGCCTCCTAACAAAGAGACCTCCAACACAACAAAGGAGAAAGCACCTGGGATGGAGACATCACTGCTGTGGATAAAGAATCTGTGGATACAGAGGGCTGACTGCATAGAGGTGCTTTCCCCCTTCTTTTTTTGACCTCTTTGTGGACCTCTTTTTAAAAACAGAATGGAAGAGAAGTCCATTTTTTGCTGCTCATTGACTAGACTAGCAAGAGGTCGGCACTTCTCCCAGAGTTTGTTTCTGCATAAGCTATGTTATTCTATATTCTTGATTTTTCAACCTAAGTTTAAAAATTCTTTTAACATCCCACAGAGTTCTTTTAGGCCCGAAACACATGGACAGAATGACACATCTTCAGGCTGCATTGGAGGTGTGGTATTTAGATAATGTACATCCCAAACACAGCCAGAAGCTGTGCCAAGAAAAAGAACCAGGACAAGGAGAGGGTAGAATTTGCTCCTTCCAGCAGTCCGATTCTGAACCATGGCGGTGGCTCAGATTAGGACCGTGCATGTACATGCCTATACTCTTTAATTAGGCTTTCCTTTGTTCTCTGGGGTCTCATCTGGTCTCACACATTGTCCTCCTTCCTCACCTGTCCTCCATGAAGCATGTATGATAAAAGCTCTCTCTGGGTGAGATGTTCCAGCTTTCCTAATATTATGTAGTACTCTTTTTTCTCCTTACCTGCCTCAAAAAGATGAACTTATGTTGATTATGCAGAAGTATTCATGAGCAAAACTAGTTTTATATATGTTATGAAGAAGATTAATTTTGATTTCTTTCTCTGCTAAGTATTGTGGGTGGGAGGGGTGGAGTGGGCTGGTGAACTGTTCAGCTTTTGCTTAGCACATCAGTTGCTCTGCTTGTGAGATCTACTGTATATGCTCAACTATAAGTCTACGTCATGTATAAATTGAGGGCAGATTTTGGGGCCAAAATTATGAATTTTGATACAAACCGTGGATAAGTAGAGGGTAAAACTTAGGGGCATATAACAAGGGATGTAAAGGACAATGCAAAGGAAATGATGCCAAAGAACTTACAAAACTTCAGCAGCCATAAATTGTGCTCACAGGCTGGATGGTTAAGAAGGAAACTACTGCCACCATTTTCTTGCCAGAAGGAAAGGTCAGAAGTAGTAGTTTTCCCAGGGTGGACTATGCTCTTGGCTTTTGCCACTCTACTCAGAGAAGGGAGTGGTTCCTTTAAAAAAAAAAAAAGTTAAAGTACAGTTCTTACATTGACCCATGGATAAAGTGCTCCAGGATTTTTCGATCAATTTTTTTACTAAAATTTATAGACTTAAACATGAGTATATAAATACTTGATCTCTCCTATTTCCTAATAGGTATGGGCTCAGGGAAGAATTGCTAACCAGATTTTTGGGGCTGTGTGCATGTGTATTTTTGATAGCATGTCAAAAGCACATACACACACACACAAGCTAGAATTTCTTCTTCTCTGTATGGGTTACAAAGTTGTTTTTTTCTGAATTGCTAACCAAGCAAAGTGTCCATACCAAGACACAGAATCTGACTAGTAAATCTGTGAGATTTACCAGCTATAATTACCATGAGTGAAGAAAAGGTTAAAGCTTTTTTTGAAAGTGAAAAATGTTCATGAATTTATTGATAAGGAAAAATCAGGAGGAGAAAATGTCATTGACTGTGAGAAAAAAGGTTCTATAGCACAGGGTGTAAGATACAATTCCTTGGAGAATGATCAGTTAATTTTTGTGACAGACTGTGACACAGCCAAAGAAATGTTGGATAAACTTCAAAGTCATTTGTTTACACATGTGTTAAATCCCAGACAATTTGGATTAGGGAACTGGTGATATTGAAGCTTGATTCTAAGAAAAATTGTGAAACACATATGGCCAACTTGATCACAATGTTTGAAAAACTGACCTTAAATAGATTTCATAATAGTGATGAAAAAAGGTGGGATTCCTTACTGGAACATTAAGAAAGCAGCTTCTTTTATCTCTGTGCTGAGCTAAAATCTATTAAATTTGAGGAAGTTCTTGAGTGCCTTAGAAGTGATTGTATCAAACAGAGGGCCTCAACCTCTCTTCTTACTCAAAGCCCAAATGGATCAAATTACTTAGTCAATAGGAAGACTAGATGAAATGTTCACCCAAGAACCAATCAGAACTTTGCTGCCATAATTGTGACAAAAAACGATCACATTGTCAAAAACTGCACCCTCCCCAAATTAACATCAGTCAATAAGAGCTCTCCAAGCACTCAGTCAGCAAGATAAAGGCAGCATGGCCCTGCTGATTTTAGCAACAGGCATCATAAAACACAAGTACAAGAAAGTAATTTTCTTTTAAATGAGAGGATCTTCCAAGATGTGTGCTATCTCCCTAGGACAAAAGTCCATGAAGTAACAAAGAGCTGACAAGATGCAACAAGCCCAGTGACTGTTACCCGCTTTCTTTTGGTGCACATGGGAACTTCAATGACACTTCAGGCTATCATAAGACATTACAAGGCTCTGAGTAGGAAGTTGAAGGACCTTGATGCACAATTTGTCATTTTGCTTCTCCTCCTCGTGAGAGGACATGGCCCAGGAAGGGACAGAAAAGCTGTGGTAGTGAACTATTGGCTCTGCAGATGGTTCTATCAGGAATGATTTGGTTTCTTGGACCATGGAATGTAGTTTCAGGAAGATGGACATTTGTCAAGTGATGGGTCACACATCACAACAGCTAGCCAGAAAATGTTTGCTAAGCATCACATAAACCAGATCATCAGGGCTTTAAGACCTCCTTCCAGTTTGAAATGCCATAATTGATTATGACTCTTTGAGCACAGTTTTCCAGCCAATTATAGATCCATTTGGCAAGTTTATGTGAGTTATGTCAGGGAGGGAGGCACTATTCTTGAGGGCAGGAGTTCATCAAGTGTTGGATGTAATAACTTGAATGTTACAGAGAAAACTGGCAGAATAATACAAGAACCCAGCAGTGGGAGGAAGAAAACTCTTCTAAAAACAGTTGGGGGGAATGACCCCATGGTCTTAGATGTCTCCATACTAATGCACCGAGCATGCAGAATAAACAAGATGAATTTGAACTCTTAACACAGCAAAACAAATATGATATAATATTTATATTATATGCCTGGTGGCTCAGTAATTAAATGGTACTGCAGTCACAACATTGTAAGTTCTATCCTAGAGGAGGGATCCAAGGTCCATTCAGCCTTCCATCCTTCCGTAGGTCGGTAAAATGAGTACCCAGCTTGTTGAGGGCAATTGGCTTACACATTGTAAACTGCTCAGGGAGCACAGGTAGTTGGTACAAGTTCCTCCTTACATCACAAGGCTGTGCTGAGAATGTGATGATGATAAACATAGTCAGATGCCAAGGTTTCACCAGTTTAACCTCAGTGAAAGCCAAAACTTAGCATCATTTGCAGAGATTTCTGGGGAAAATAAGCTAGGAAAGTTAGCATAATGGGTCAACTGGCACATGTCACTCCAATACTCCTTGTACAAAGTTCTTCTGTTTTCTCCCCCACCAACTAGCACTACTTCCTGGTATTCATGTGTTTAGGGTGGATGGATTTAGGGACAGAGTAATTCTTATGAATGCTTTTACATATAAATGTGAACATACAAAAAGCATGCTCCTGAATACATTAATAGCTTTGAGGAACCTAGTTACAATAACTAGTTAAAGGTAAAGGTAAAGTCTAGTTATAATTGACTGTAGGGGACGGTGCTCATCTCCGTTACTAAGCCGAAGATCCATTCCCACCCAAGTGGTACCTATTTATCTGCTTGCATTTGCATGCTTTTGAACTGCTAGGCCTGTTGGCAAACCCATGGCACACGTGCTGTCTCTGGAATGCGAAGCTGTGTCAGTGGACACGCAGTCGTCACAGCAAGGAGGGTTGAGGAGGCGCACATGGCCGGCCCACCTCCTTGCTGTGACCCAATTCTCCTGCAGAAAACCAAGCTGCATCAAGGAGGGGTGGTGCATGGCCCTTCCAGCCAGAAGCCCTGCCCCTTCCAGCCAGAAATCCATGAGGCATAGTCACCTTGGGGATGCCATTGCCTTCTCCTCCTCCTCCCAGAGTTGGGGGTGTTGTTGTGTGTCTTCAAATCACTTCTTGCAACCCTATCACAGGGTTTTCTTGGCTAGTTTCATCAGAGGGGGGTTGGCATTGCCAATCTCTGAGATTGAGAGAGTGTGATTTGCCCAAGGTTACCTGTGGGGGGGGGGGGGGGTCTGTGGCTTCATGGGAATTGAACCCTAATCTCCCAGAGAACTAGTCACAACAAACCTGTAACAGGATTTTCTTAGTAAGATTTGTTCAGAGGAGTTTGCCATTGCCTTCTGAGGCTGAGACAGTGTGATTTGCCCAAGGTTACCCAGTGAGTTTCTGTTTCAAACCACTACACCACACTGGCTCTTGTTGACCATATAGCAAAGTATCCACAAAATAGTGATATTCAGCCACTGGTGTTAGGGCTGCATCCGCACTGCAAAAATAATCCAGTTTGGTGCCGCTTTAACTGCCAGGGCTGAATGCTATGGAATCTTGGGATTTGTAGGTTGGTGAAATATTTAGCTAGAGTGCTCTGGTGCCACAATAAATTACAATTCACAGGATTCCCTAGCACTGAGCCAGGACAGTTAAAGCGGTCTCAAACTGGATTATTTCTGCAGGGTGTTTTGGCCCTTAGTCATGCCAAAAATGGAGGATATTCAAGGAAAATGGAGGAGCTGACTAAATAAAAGCTAAAAACACTCCTAGAAATGTCAATTCACACTTCTTAGCCATGGTCAAAGTGGAGAGCATTCAAGAAAAGCCCATGACATGACAAAATAAAAAGTAAAAATATCCATATATAAATATAAATGTATGCTTTTTAGCCATGCTCAAAATGGGGGGCGTTCAAGAAAAATGGAGGGCATGAGAACATAAAAGCTAAAAACAGTCAGAAATATAAATTCAGTTCATGAGGTTTATTTACATCTATATTACATGTTGATGTTGTGCTTTCAAATTTTCAAGATTTGTTCAGAGGGGATTTTTGCCATTGCCATCATTTGAGGCTGAGACTGTCAATCATCTACATATCATTGGTCATGCAACCGACAACACATTCAAGAAAACACAGGGCGGAGTCATGGGTGTCATGGCTAGAATTCTCCCCTGGGATGCATGGACCCATGGCTGTCATGGAGGACTCTCCCCTGGGATGCATGCAATTTTTAAAAAATTGACAGTATATGCGCTCCATTGTTGGGCCACTTGCCTGGCTCACTGCCCACAAGTAATTGCAAATACAATGGAGTGCATATACTGTATGCGCCCATAGGTCACACCACAAAGCACAAAGGCAACACTGAGAGCGGGGGGGGGGGGGGGGGAATGGCGGATTTCTCCCAAAACTGGTGAGGGATATTCCAACCATCTGCCACAGTAATTCCTCCCCTTCAGTGTGATGCAATTCAGGTCCATCATTCCCACTTGCTGAACAAGCTTTCTAATTGCTTCTTTTCAAAAGGACAGGCAAAAAATAGTGTCTGAAAAGAGTGATTATTTTGCATTTCTCTCTCTTCAAACAAGTCTAAACAATTGCAGTTGCATCTGAAACCATTTCAAATGGGGACAAGGCACATTTAAAGTGATCAGCCAATCGGTGTACATCATAGTGGGAATGAGCACAGGAGCTGTCCAGAAGGGATTCCAAAAGGTCCTCCATTTTGAGCAGGGTTGAGAAGGAGGGGTTTAATATTTATATGAGTGGCTTTTTTGTTTTTTGACCTTTTATTCATTCAGGCCCTCCATTTTTTCCTTGCATGTTTTTACCTCCCGGATGTCCCTCTCCCTGGAAGTCCTGCCTCTGGAAGTCCTGCCCCCTAGAAGTCCCACCCCCAGAAGTCTCACCCTCTGGAAGTCCTGCCCCTGGCACCCAGTGGTACCCGGTGAGGGAATGCCACTGAGTTTGGGCACTGAGGAGATTGTCACACGGGAGGCTAAAGTGTCTTTAAATTGTAATTAATGTGCAACTGAGGTTCACACGCTCGTACGTTTGTCGCATCTGTAAAGTGTCATGGACATGTCCCCAGCACCCCACTCACCTATCTCTTCAGTAACATGTCCTTGGAGCAATCATTTTTCAGTAATGGAAGATTGCATTATTGAAAAATGATGGCTCCAAGGATGCATTACTGACGGAATAGGAGAGTGGGGATCCAGGGATGCGTCCATGATACTTTACAGACACTTTACAGATGCGACAAACGTGTGAAACCCTGATTGCACATTAATTACAATTTAAAGGCATCTTAAAGACACCTTAGCCTCCCATGTGATAATCTCTTCAATCACTAAAAGTTCACCATCACTGTGCTAGGCTAATCAGTTACTTATAATTAATCCCTTTTCCCAGCAACAACTGCTGTTTACAACTGTAACATAATGGCTGGTCTCCTATTAGTCCCAACTGGAGTAGACCCATTAAATCAAATGTTGAATGGTGAGTCAACGACACATCACTGTTAACTTCCAAAAGAGACTCATAATTAAAGAGGTTTAACCTCATTAAATTGTATAGAAGAAATCTCACATAATTCAAGTGCTGGTTCATGCTGAGCATTATGCTCTCATGTGGATGTTGAGATGACAACCAGGAATGTGACTAGTTAGTGCAAGCAATATAAAGAGTATGGTCTGGTGTGATCCTGCACACCCTCTCACAGTTGACACATATGTGAGTAAACCTTTGAATAAGGCATTCTTTATTAAAATGCCCTGGATAACATACACACCTCCATCAAACATAGAGCATTTGGACTTACTGCTATATAACCCCTGACTGAATAACTAACAACTCATTCTTGACAGCTTTTAAAAAATTAATTCTTGACAGCTTTAAAAAATCTTGTGACTTAAGATTTAGGATGTAAAGTCCTACATGTACTCATCTGGGAGTCAGTGTCTTTTAACTCAGTGGCATTGACTTCTGAGTAAATGTGTATAAGATTGCTCTGTTAAACTCTTGTCTTTGAAAGGAAATAGTAGAATTTAAAAAGGGAGTACTTTGTTGAATTCAGAGGGGTGGAATAGGAGGGAGGTGGCAACTTGGAAGGCCTAAAAATGCTGCCACGGAGTGTGTGTGTGTGTGGGGGGGACACACACACACACACACAAAAACCTATCATTAATTGGAGCTACTTTCACTCCTGTTGGAGGCATTCCCGTATCACAAATCAAGAAAACAAAAAATCCCTATGCATTCTATACAGCAAAAGTAGGAATTGTATGATCCTCTTCCCAAATGTTGTGACTACAGACCCTGCAGTCCTAGCCAGCTGAGTCAATTGGTGAGAACTGTTGGAGGCTGCAAAATTCCTTCTCCTGCTATAAAGCTCCAAGTGGCATTATCTTCTCCTTCAAGAGTCAGCCCATTTCATTGCTCTTCAAGCTACTGGATTCTTCCTCCGCTATGCTTTTACTTGCCACTTGGTCCAAATGGGTTGGTGGCAGCACCCCAAGCTCTTCACCAGAAGTTTTGTTTTGCTCCAAAGCCATTTTCCCCTTCTGAACATGTTTTCTTCTTAAGTACAATGTGAGGAAAACAGTTGTGAGGGTAAGGAACAGAACTAGAGGGAAGAATAAAATGAAGTGGTAGAGCCATCGAGAAGAACAAATCTGGGAAGAATTGGTTGATGCTGCAAAAAAATAAAGAAAAGAAACAACCATGATAACTGATTCTTTTCATACAGTTTACAAAAATAAGTTAAGTACAGTTTGGAAAAGACATTTCCATGGTCTTCATTTTCTAACAGAAAACTCTCTGTGATTATTTACTGTTTAGAACAAGGCTGGAAATTGCATATCTTTCAACTGTCTCGATTCAGCAGAGATAGTGCTTATTAATCCTCTGATGTTTCACTTTTCCAACTGCTTTTAAAATGTCCCAGTTTCTTCCCCCCGCCCACACACACTTTCCTTTTCTGTCCACAGCTTACTTCAGTTGCTTCATACCGAGTTCAAAGTACAAAAGTAATTTTCACTCAGTTAACTCATTTGGGGTGGAATCTTGTCCTTCTCTGTAGACTCAGGCAAGAGCAAACTGCTGTAGCCTCTCCTAATTTGTGTGTTCTTCCTCATTAATAACTTTTGTCATCTTAAGCACACTTTGATGTTGCCTTGTCACATCACTCCCAGTTTTCATATGTAAAATGATGGAAGATATAAAACTGGGCAGAGTCTGCAAAGGCCCCAGTGCGTTTTCAGGACTTCTGAGCTGCCCTTTCAACCTCTTCCCCATTATTTGGCTGCAAAATGAAAAATTAAACCCTGGAAGCTTACAATCATAGAATTGGAAGAGATCTCAAAGGCCATGAAGTCTGCCATGAAGGAATACACAATCAAAACACCCCTGACAGATGGGTCATCCAGCATCTGTTTAAAAACCTTGAAAGAAGGAGACCCTATCACACTCCAAGGGAGTGTGTTCCACTGTCGAACAGATCTATCTCTTAACACAACATGAGACTAGAATGTCACTTTGTCTTTCTTCTCTGTCTCTACTAGCTAGTCTTTCTCTGGTTTAACCTCATTGTCCATACCTGTCTTGGCTCCTCAATCAAATCCCACCACTCCTTCTTTCCTTCTCAATATTACTAATTATCAGAAGCAAAAGTACCAAAGATACAGCAAGAAAAGGAAGTCCATATCATCTATTGTTAGATGATATGTTCTCTCCCAGAAACTGTCTCAGGGTCAAACCAGATGTCAAATGGAATTTAGTCTTTGTCCTGAACATATTTTCCTTCCAATAGTGGAGATGCAGAAAACCTCATACATTCTTCAGCCATAAGACTTGATAATGAAATTCATGATTACCTTCTAATGACTGCTCTCAAAACAATACACATTAAATGCAATATGTGTAGTTAAGCAAAGGCATATGTTATGATAAACGGAAGTCTTTTGCCATTTGACTAAGCACCTTTTTGTAAATTTAAGCTAAGTATATAGTTTGACTTTTTGTGGGCCTCTCTATATGGTAAGCATGATTCCAACAGAGATTTCTCCAAAATATTCTTAAATAGCCACCAGGTGATTTGAGACTCACAATGCCTGGTGTGGGTCTTCACCAGTAGTTCCTTACTGCATCTTATACCTGAGCAGGTTTAGCTTATTTCCCCAAAGAGCAACATGCACACAAGGAGCAGTTTTTCATTAGGAAGCCAGGAAGTCATACTTGTATGACCATGTCATGCTATGTATCAAGTAACCCTAATTTAAACTAGGTCAACTGTGGAGAACTCATTGTGGGCAAATGTTTTTAGGTGTGCATTTTAACTTGATTTCATCAATATCACTTTTAAATCAGGTGTGAAGCTGAAGATTTCCCCATCAAGGATTCTAAACCTACAAGAGTGAGCTAAATATTACCTGAAGGAAGCACAACAAGGTGGCTGTATCCTGACTGGCTTGATGCATGCTGAACTTGAGAAGTGCTGCTGTTGGCTATCTGCCATTCTTCCACCTGGCAGTAGAACAGCCCAGCATCAACCATCTCCACATTCTGCAGTGTCAGGTGAAAGTTGCCGACTGAAGGGCAGTGAGGTTGCAACCTCCTTGCCAAAGTCACATTGCCATACTGAATGATACCATTACTTTTGATTTCCACCAGGGTTTCAGAATTAAAATGTTCTGACACTTTAAACCAGCTGACCGAAAAGTGAGAAGTGGGCTGTATCGTGCTCTGCAGAATACATTTCAGGGTCACATCCTCATTTTCAGTGATGGTGATGCTGTGGTTTGTCCTTTCAATGTGTGGCTTATTTTCTGGTGGAACAAGAAAAGGGGTTATAGAGAATAATCACAATGAAAAAATTGTGCATTCTAGTAAGGTTATTTGTCAGGTGCCCTCATTTAAAAATATGATGCCCTAGAAATAGACACTCCATACCGTTGACAGAGCCATGGATATGATTATTGTTCTTGTCTGGGTTTTATTTTAAGGAAGTCATTGCCTTAAAAAATTAACTTCTTTACAGTGTCTAAACAAACATTGTGAGGAAACCTTAAGTTTTTGCTTGAAATAGCAGTATGGGCTTACTCATGAACAAGTGATGTTTAGAACAAGGAGTCAGGCCATGAGCTCCTCCAGATGAGACATAGGTGTTGGGAGGTTCCAGTATTAAATATCTTAACTTAAGCAATATTTCTGCTTTCTGCAACATTTTTTTTTTTTTTTGCAATTCCTGGCACCAGTCGCAACATTTTATTCCCAACTTCAAGCATGTTTCTTTTGATTTCTGAGGTATAGTGAAATAAAAAAAGTCTCCATTTCTTCTCCTCATTTATTTATTTATTAGTTCTGGCACATCAGTTAATCAGTGAAATGGCTCTTTTGCATTATAGTGCCCCAACTCTAAACAAAATGGGAAAAAAGAAAAGAGAAATTTTGCCTTTAAGCCCTGAGCAAACCATGCTCTTTTTTTTTTTAAAGTTTGGAAAATAGCTAGGGTGGATCCAGGAAATTGCTACAAGTAGCCCTCCAAAAGAATGGAATGAGTGGACATGGAGGTAACAGCAACCAGCAAAACCCAATAAGCTATATTGTGAGAACTCAAACTTTTTCAGTCAAGTTTGGAATTGCTCCAGGTTACCTGGGAGAAACTGTTCAACATAGCCTGCTGTTTGAAAGTAGATCTACTTGCAAGTAGAATCCCAACCTACTGTTTGTTTCCTATCTAGATAGTCTATGGACGTTTTCACACTTGGGGTCTAAAGCCGCATGGAAGCAATGAAAGAATCATACCGGAATGGATCCTGCAGCTTCAGATCGGTGACAGCAGCATCATTCCGGTATGATTCTGGCCGCGGCAGATGCAATTCCTTATAAAAAGAGGAATTGCAAAGAACGGGGCTGATGCCGGGGATGGGACAGGATGGGGCGGGGTGGGGTGGGGCTTGCTGCGACGTCGTTTGAACACGTGGAGAAAGGACCCGGAATGATGCTGGGGATGGCACTGGATGCCGGGGATGGCACTGCGACGTCGTTTGAACACACTGGCAAAGGAGCCAGCATGGGGCCGGAGTGAGGTAGGATTGCTTCTGCCTTAAGCCCAGTGTGAAAACGTCCTATGACATTATTGGTAGGTAATAGACACTCCCTTGCAGACACATGGAACAGACTCTTGACCCATCTTTAGGGGCAAAGACTCCAGGGCAGTTGTGAAAGCCTATCACCTTTGCTAGGCTAATCATATATGCCATACACATAAAAGGACTGGAAATGTTGGGGGGAAGCAGACGAGGGCGTCCAGGACGCCCTGGGCCGGCGCGCCGCGGGGCCGCAGCCTCTGCACCTCGGCGCACCGGCGGCGTCCCTGGAAGGAGCGCTAAATCAGCGCTCCTTCCTCAAGACAGCGAAAGTGCGCCCTAAAAGTGGCGGGCGCACTTTCGCTGTCTTTTCCGCCGCGGTGCGTCCGGTCGCCGCGGCATGAGGTCATCCCCGGAGCGCCGGCCGTGCGGAGGGCCGGCGACTCCGAGGGCGACCTCAGGGAGAGGAAGGGGCGCCCCTCCTCTTCCAAGCCTCCAAGACGACTCTATTAGTCGTCTGCCGAGGCCCATAGTCTTGATTATATATACTCTTCCCCAATGTAATTATTAATACTGCTTCAGAAAAGACAATGGGTTTGGCTGATTTATTATCATATCCTGGCATTGGTTTTTTTAAATAGTTTTTAAAAAGCCCTCCCAGTGTAGAATTATTTATTGCTATTCAGCCATGTTATTCTAAGTAGGTTGTAAAAACAATGCTGAAGAGACTTCCACTATGAAGTATGTTCTGTCAATGAGATAATTCATTTCCAAATTAGCATGGCCAGAACAACACCCTTCATTATCCTTCGATTATGAACTTGTTCTCAAATTTCAACCAAATGGATAATAGCTAATAAACAAATGGTGCAAACTACAACAAAAATCTCCAGTATATTGTCGTTCCTAGTCTATCTGGAGCACTGTGCCCAGAGTTTGGACCAGCCAACAATGCCTTCCTCAAGGATACTATAAAAAGCTGTAATGGGAGGCAGTTGATTTTCTCTCCTGCAGTTCCAGCTTTCCATTTTCCTCTTCCAACCTAACTGGCTGCTGATAGCCACTGACCATGCTCAGTCCTCATTAGGATTGTGGGAGAGCAGGAGTCCCCCACCCTTTTTGGACATCTCTAAATATGGAGGGCTTTATTTGAAAATCTTGGCTTCCTATAAACATGCTCACATTTCTGGGTGGAGTAATTTGGTTTAAAATTCAATACGCATGGAGGCACTGAGTTTATTACAATGGAGAGATGTCCAATAACATATAAAAGCCAACAAAAGCTGAATTTAAACAAACTCACATTTAAGAAATAAACTATACATTATGCAAGTGATCTATGAACAGAGCTTGAAAAGTTACTTTTAAGAAAAATTAATATAATGTCAAGCTGAAAATATCTGTCATTGAGTGGTATAAGATGATGTTCTGGGACTCCCAAGTGGTACAAAATGCAGCTGAAATGCTGGAAGGCATTCATTGGAACAAAACAGTGGCATTGTGGTGTATATTTGTGTTATACAATGTTTTTGTCCTGTTTGTCATTCAGAACCATAGCTCCATGGCCATAAAACTTAGACATCTGAAATATGGAATACAACTAATGAGATCCTAGTCTGCACTTTGGGGTTATTTTAAAACAGGGGTAGGCAACCTTTCCCCTTTAAGGGCCGAGGGACTTCAGCTCCCAGAAGCCTCAACCATGTTGGCCAATAGTCCCATGTTGGCCAATAGCTCCTGGGATTCTGGGAGTTGAAGTCCCTCGGCCCTTAAAGGGGAAAGGTTGCCTACCCCTGTTTTAAAACAACAACAACATAACTAACTTATTTAAATTTCTCTGTTTACAGCCTGCAATACCATCCTCAGTCATTAAGTAGCAGACTTCCCTAATCACAATATAGGCTTGTAGTATATATAGTTTGAATCAATAGGAGAGTAGTCCAAGGAAAAATTACACAAGTATCCTTTCCCTATGCCAGGGGTAGGCAACCTTTCCCTTTTAAGGGCCGAGGGACTTCAGCTCCCAGAAGCCTCAGCCATGTTGGGCAATAGTCCAATGTTGGCCAATAGCTCCTGGGATTCTGGGAGCTGAAGTCCCTCGGCCCTTAAAGGGGAAAGGTTGCCTACCCCTGCCCTATGCAGTGAGTTGGCATGTTAAACTAAAGTTGGAAGATCTTTCCATTGGGGGATATAGGGGTATGTAGAGTTGATACCTAGGAGTGCTGGTGTCTGTGCCTTCATTCAGGCAAATTGGGCATAATGTTCTTAACTCTTAACATCTATGTAACTGTGCTGATTTTGCTATTGCAATATCAAAGTTAAGGAGTTTTGTAACCTGCATGAAACCAAGTACACTCACTAATATGTATGCAATGTAAGCATGTGTTTGTGCAGGTGGAAGGGGAAAAAGAATGTGTAATTGCACTCTTATTTTCAATTAGATGCTGTTTGCCGATTATGACAAAATTTGGGTGCTTTGTTGTTGTTTGGAAGAGGGATTTTGATGCAGAAAATAGTGCACAAGGAAAGCTCTGTTCACAATTTTCTCTGATTCCCTCTGCCCATTCTCATTCATTCTCTGTCTCCAATTTCTTTTCTTTCAACATTACAAAAATTAGTACAGGTAATACTATTCAGTTACTCAATATCATTCTAGGGAGAGATTGGCCAAATGTGTCAGCAGTAGTGACACTGCACTTTATTTATTTGATTTACACCCCACCTTTCTCCAAAAATGGGACTCAGAGATGCTTACAATGGCTGGCATCCTGTTGGTTAGTCCCAACTAGAGCAGACTTATTCAATTGATAGTTGAATTGTGAGGCAATAAATAAATAGATAAATCCCATTGATTGAATGGGTCTAATCAAAACTAACAACTGAATTTAGGCCAATTAATAGCAAATGTCACTCCTTTTGCTTTGCAGCTGTTAAATTTTAAAATCTACATGTCCAATTTCTGAGGTCTGTGGCATCACTAAATTGTAGAGAAGAAATATAGCATAATTCAATCGCTTGCTCACGTTGTGGATGCAACACCAGTTAAAGTATTACTATAAAGACATTAATTTAAAAGAAAATTTAAAAATTGTAAAACACATATTACAATTTTTAAAAAAACCTCAGCACATCCTTCCACCCCCAACTAGTTAAAGGCTGAAGCAGTGTTTAAATAATAAGCTCTTTGCCTGCCAATGAAAAGACAGCAGAGAGGGGGCCAACCAAGCCTCCTTCAGGAGTGAGTTTCACAGCCTAGGGTCAGCCACTGGGAGAGCTTTCTTTGGTGTCCTCACTAGATATGGTGAGAAGTCCTCTCCTGACTATTAAAAGACTCATGCAGGCTCATATGGGGAGATAATGGGCTTTCAGATAGTCTGGCACCCTAAACTAACATCTGTTAGCTTTGCTGTAAAGTAATTGTGCAAGCTCCTGAACTACACTTGAAACATTGAAAGAAAGGAATATAGATAGATATAGGATCTTTCTCTGATGGTGTTTTGCTTTGCACGTCTCTCCACCATGCCCCCAAATCAGCAGTTTTGGTGCTGAGTGAAAATCTTTTTTTTTTCTTTCCCTAGATCTTTTCAGATTTTGATTTTTTATTTAATTTTATTTGGTTAAGCTACTGCACTGTTTTTATGACTGATGTAACTCCATGTACTGCTGTCATGTAAATACTTTGCATTTAAAATGACTTATGGATTATTTATGTTTAAAAATGGAATATGAAATGTCTAAATATATGTAATACAAATTATTTACCTGAAAGCTTGAAGGACACAGTGGATTTTCCAGATTCCCTCTTCCCAAGACTGTACCAGCTGCCATCCATTGACCACATCCATTCATCTGCTTCACAATAATATTTACCCTGGACATCATGATCTGCTGACAGTATAAGTAGTTGGTACAGGAGGCTAGAAACCTTCTTGCTATGAAATCGGGATTTCTGATGAGGAGAACTGAATGCTTCCCCATATTCCAATATGTTACTGTAATTGGTCCTTAAAATCATCAGTGGAATTGCATCCTCAGGAGACAGTGGCAGAAAATACCAAGTAATTCCTAACAGAGAATTCTTTTTGGTCAATGATATGATTTTGCAATCAATTGTTATATCTTCATTGCCAGATATTTCCAGAGACTTTGAATTGATGTTGATGTCTAACT
This sequence comes from Phrynosoma blainvillii, assembly GCA_026167975.1. Lineage (NCBI taxonomy): Eukaryota > Metazoa > Chordata > Lepidosauria > Squamata > Phrynosomatidae > Phrynosoma > Phrynosoma blainvillii. The sequence goes on from JANUYF010000003.1 coordinate 289,823,721, forward strand.
TGCTTTCTAAATTAAGAAGCAAAGAGAGAAAATAGTAACTAATACTATTGTTAAAACAGGAGAAGGAAAAGGTAGGGAACAAAAAATAGAGCATATTTTTTGAAGTGCATGGATTTACTAAACAAAAAGGACAACACATTTTGGAAATGTTTGTTATTTCTTACTCAGTGGAATACTGATAAAGAGAAACAATTTGTAAGTCATTGATGATGAGAAGACCTCTCACAGTTAAAAGAATTTCAATAGGCATTGAAAAGCAGGATTATTAGCAAGGGCAATCTAAAGCATGTGTAGTCAGATTCATGTCCTACTAAATACACTGTTGTTTATTTTCATATAAGCATGTATGACTAGGATGACAACCTTATTCTTATTTCAATCTAAAGGGAACCATTAATTTTAATGATCTTTCAGTATTTCCAATTTTTATATATGATTGTGAATGCAGTGAAGAAAGCTAATGGGAAGAGACAGAAATCAACTCACTTGAAATGTAGTACTGCAGAAAAGTTCTATAAATACTGTGGACTGCCAATATGACCAATAAATGAGTCCTAGTGAAAATCAAGTCTGATCTTTCCCTTGAAGCCAAAATGACCCAACTGAGGCTATTGTACATTGGGCAGATCATTATCTGAAATTACTCATTGGTGTTTATCGCACCACTAAAAAAGGCATCTTACCTCTCCCAAATTGAATTCTAATTTGGGCTGCATCCGGCTATTATCACATGGATTTTTGCCTCTGAATCCACCAGCAGAATACAGCCCAGATGCAGCCTGGGTCCCAGGAGTGCTCAACAAGCTCTTTCCAAAGTCGGGAGTTTTCCGTCTTTGAAAAATGGCGGCCGAAGCACTCCTGGGACCCAGGCTGCATCCGGGCTGTATTCTGCCGGTGGATTCAGTGGCAAAATCCATGCAATAATACCCAGATGCAGCCCAAATTAGAATTCAACTTGGGAGAAGACAGACACTTTTTCTAGCGGTGCGATAAGCTCCATTAGAAAAAACAATGTTTATTAAGGTGAAAAGCAGGAGGAAAAGAACACTACAATACAGGTGAATAGGCCCTATCAAGAAAGCTACAGCCCTGAGTCTACAAGATCTGAGCAAGGCTGTTGATGACAGGGAGCCTTGGAGGTCTCTCATTCATAGAGATGCTATAAGCTGAAGTCAATCTGACAGCAACTAATAACAACATGCTCCTTTCTCTCTCTCTAAAAAATAGGATTCTGTTTACATTTTCCAACATAGAGAACTACAATCAGTCCATTAACAGGCACCAAAAGGAAATGGGCTTCAGCAAGTAGAATCTGCTAGGTCCAAGGAATGCTGCTATAAGAGTAAGCTTTATTCAACTTCTCCTGTAGGGCATTTTACTACTTTTATTCTTTGTTTTATAACATTTTAAATGGTTTTACTTCTGCTGTTACTATATTACTATTTAATCCCAACTTTTGGCATGTTTTTCACCACATGTGTTCCTATTGTAATTGTCTCCCTTTTATAAACCACCTTTAGCTTCAGTTTGAGGGGAAAGGTGGGCTATAGAGAAAGGGAGGGAGTGAGGGGTGGATTTTGCAATATGATATAATATAATATAATACGATTCTCAAGTGGTTGGAAAGGACTGAGGACAGTGCTGATTTCTCCTGAGTATGTACCAAGATATCATCTGAATGGCTTCTTTCTGTTCCTTTCTGGTGCTCTGCAAGTTCACAGAGAGGATTTGGAGAAACAAATATAATGAAATACCCACTTGGTGAATTCTGCTCATTTTTTCTGCCATGACTCTCATTAGATCCCAGAGCAGTATATTTGATTTCCATTGGAAAATGTCCATTACAAAAGCAGTGACAGTCTTTCCAAACTAATCTCTCCAAATAAACCAACGTTATGGCTTTTAAGTTTTCTGTCACTCACGGTGGCCTTGCTAAAGAAAGATGACATGAAAGGAGAAATCAAACCCAGTTCAATTTAATTAACTGAGCACAATCTCCAAGTTGCTTCTCTTGCTTTGAACCAGGCTGCTGACAGTGCAGTCTCTTCTCTCTGTGGCAGCAATTGAAGTATGCAAAAGAACCCAGCAGCTGCTTCAAATTATATGCATAGACTGCTAATGTGCATCTCTGCAAAAACCATAGTCTACCCACAGTGGGTGCAAACCTCCCAGTATAAGTCATTTCAAAAATACCCAAAACATTTCCTCCTTTCCAGAGCATTGGCCAGATACGTTGTGAGCTGCTTTCAATTTCCCCCTATTGGGTTAGGCTATTGCTTATTCCTGGCAAGCAACACACGGGTTTTCTAAAAAAAGTTGAGGTGGAAATGATGCATTTGTTTTATCTGTGCTGTTTTGCCATGGATTGCTGCAGGTTTTCTTGGGGATCATACCCATACATGTATTCTAAAGACACCTTATTTATCTTCAAATTAGTTATTGGTCCTTGTGCATTTGCAGTGCTACCTTGTGCATTTGGGGCAGTGGAGAAGTGGATTGAAGTTAAATGAAAAGTACATTCCATCTGTAGAAACAGGGAATATAAGATGACTTTTAAGGCCAAGCCATTGACACAGCTTGCAAAATGTCCTTCTCTTGGACTGCAACTCTAAGAATCTGCTATCCAATATAGGGATTCTGGAATTCTGGGAACTGTAGTCAAAAGAAAGAAAGAAAGAAAGATTTTTTCCCCAAGCTCTGATCATCAGCTGCTATGCATTCATCAGATCTATCTTAGGGAGTTCCAACCTAGAGATCATGTTATCCAAAGACAAAAGAAGAATGTGAAACTGAAATGGAGCTGGCGGGTTGTATTTGATATCCAGCAGAAGGACAGTATTGTTCTGTTGATTAGACAAGAGCAGAAGATGAAGTTTTTGGTATTTATATGTCATGTATGACCAAATCAGGAGAAATGGGATGTCTCACATTATCATGACATCACAGCAACAATGAGAGCTGGAATGAAAGAAAAGGCTTTTGCTATTCTAGTCCAAGACCTTACCAAGGGCTCTTCTTTACTCTGAGCCTTGGAAAGGTTAGCACAGAACAAAGTATGCTGGGCAGAAGATTCTGAGAATCAGAGTCTATAGGCAAGGTGTCCAGCAACTCCGCCGATGTAGTTATACTGGATCAGCTCCAATCTGTGAGTACCGAGGATGTGGACAAGCTGCTTGGTAAGGTGAGGAAGACAACCTGCCCTCTTGACCCTTGCCCATCATGGCTGGCTGTCCGGGGGGGGGGGGGGGGATACATTGAGGAGATTCCTCACAGATATCTTCGGTGCATCCTTCAGGGAAGGACATGTTCCATCTTGTTTGAAGGAAGCGGCTGTTAAGCCGCTTCTGAAAAAAAGTTCCCCCTGGATATGAGTAATTACAGGCCTGTGTCATTGCTGCCATTCTTTAGCAAGGTGATCGATAGGCCGGTTGCTCTTCAGTTCCAAGCTGTCTTGGATGAAACCGATTATCTAGACCCATTTCAAACCGGCTTCAGACAGGCTTTGGGGTTGAGACTGCCATGGTTGACTTGATCGATGATCTGCGTCTGAGCATCGATGGGTAGTGTGACCCTGTTGGTGCTCCTAGACAGCTCAGCGGCTTTTGACACGATAGACCACGGCATCCTCTTGGACCACCTGAGGGGGTTAGGTGTCGGGGGCACTACTTTGCAGTGGTTCCAGTCCTTCCTCTCAGGTAGGTCTCAGAGGGTGCTGCTCGGGGACAGTAGCTCCAGTAAGAGGGAGCTCATTTGTGGGGTCCCTCAGGAAGCTATTTTGTCCCAGATGTTATTTAACATCTACATGAAGCCGCTGGGTGAGATTATACAGAGTTATGAAGCTGGGTGTTATCAGTACGCTGATGACACCCAGATCTATTTCTCCGTGTCTCGTTCGTTGGCCTCGAATTCCGATGGCGTCTCTTCTCTCAATGAATGTCTTCAGGCGGTAATGGGCTGGATGAGAAAAAACAGATTGAAACTGAATCCAGACAAGACGGAGGTGCTCATGGTAGCGGCCCTGAAACCAAGAATTGGGTTGCAACCTCCAGTCCTGGATGGGGTCACACTCTCCTCCAGTGACTGTGTTTGCAGTCTGGGGGTGCTCCTTGACTCGTCGCTCCTGATGACAAATCAGGTAAATGCGATGGTCAGGAGCGCCTGTTATCAGCTTTGGCTGATATGCCAGCTGCGCCCTTTTCTGGAAGTAAGGGATCTCGAGACTGTTGTTCACACGCTGGTAACCTCATGCCTTCACTTCTGTAAAACGCTCTACATGGGGCTACCCTCGTGCTTGGTTCAGAAATTACAGCTGCTACAAAACATGGCAGCCAGGCTAGTGTCTGGAACATCTAGGAGGGACCACATTACTCCGGTTCTGAGGTCCCTTCACTGGCTGCCTATCAGCTTCCGGGCCCAGTACAAGGTGTTGGTCATTACCTTTAAAGCCCTAAATGGCTTGGGTCCAAGCTATCTCAGGGACTGCCTCCTTCCATATAATTATTATTATTATTATTATTATTATTATTTATATCCCGCCCCTCTGCAGAGCAATTGGGGCGGCTTACAATATTAAAATTTCCATACATATATATTAATACAATTTAAACAACATAAAAATCCCAAATCCCACCCGTCCTTTAAGAAGTAAGGGTTCTTCTTATTCTAGGCCGGGTGGTGCTGGGCTTAGTATCTCTCCCCCAGATGACATCAGATGGTAATGGAGGGAGGGCTCCTCTTCTTATTTTAGGCCCGATGGTGCTGGGCTTAGTGTCTCTCCCCCAGATGACATCGGATGGAATGAAGGGAGGGCTCTTATTATTATTCCAGGCCCGATGGTGCTGGGCCTAGTGTCTCTCTCCCAGATGACATCAGATGGAATGGAGGGAGGGCTCTTCTTCTTATTCCAGGCCCGATGGTGCTGGGCCTAGTGCTCCCCGTGTTCTCCAGTCCTCTGGGAGGAATTTGCTGCAGCCCCAAAAATCGAGGCTTGCGGCTACCTCCCAGAGGGCTTTCTCTGTTGTCGCACCCAAACTCTGGAACGGCCTGCCGGACGAGATCCATCAGTTGACATCGCTAGATAGCTTCAAAAAAGCTGTCAAAATGGATCTCTTCCGCCAGGCCTTTCCAGATTAATTTATCCTGGCCTTGGGTTTTCCAACCCACATTGTTCTTACATGGCACCATCTTGGATGGATAGGAACACTGTTAAGGGCCATATTGGAGTGCTACAATGTGTTCTAAAATTTTATAGTTTTAATTGTTTACATTTGTAATTTTATCTACTTCAGATTTAATACTGTTTTAAGGGGGGAGGGATTGTTTTTGGGACTGTATGTGATTTTAATAATAATAATAATAATAATAATAATAAATTTTATTTGTATACTGCCCATTGGTGATCCAATCCAGGCAGTTCACAACATTAAAATAATACAGCATAAAACCAATGTATTTCCCACCCTCTTAAAAAATTATTACACCAGATTTAATTAAAACCAATTTTCCAACAAATTTAAAATATACAATAATAAAACAACAATAAGACCCCTGCGGCTTCCTTCAAGGGAAGAGTTATGGAGGATCTGCTAAAGGGGAGGAGGGCCGAGGCTGGGATATTTAGTCCAGGAAGGCCTGCCAGAAGAGATCCATTTTGACAGCCCTTTTTTTTTTTTTAAAGCTGTCTAAAAGATGTTAATTGACGAATCTCGTCTGGCAGGCCGTTCCAGAGCCTGGGGGCGACAACAGAAAAAGCCCTCTGGGAGGTAGCCGAGAGCCTCGATTTTTGAGGCTCCAGCAAGTTCCTCCCAGAGGACCGGAGAGCATGGGGAGGATTGTATGGGAGGAGGCGGTCTCTGAGATAGCTTGGACCCAAGCCATTTAAGGCTTTAAAGGTGATAACCAACACCTTGTACTGGGCCTGGAAGCCAATAGGCAGCCAACAGAGGGACGTCAAAACTGGGGTGATGTGGTCCCTCCTAGATGTTCCAGATACAAGCCTGGCTGCCATGTTTTGGAACAACTGTAGCTTCCGAACCAAGCACAAGGGTAGCCCCATGTAGAGTGCATTACAGAAATCAAGGCGTGAGGTTACCAGCACGTGCACAATAGTCTCAAGGTCCCTTACTTCCAGAAAAGGGCACACCTGGCGTATCAGTCGAAGCTGATAGCAGGCACTCCTGACCGTCGCATTTACCTGATTTGTCATCAGGAGCAACGAGTCGAGGAGCACCCCCAGACTGCAAACACAGTCACTGGAGGAGAGTGTGACCCCATCCAGGACTGGAGGTTGCAACTCAATTCTTGGTTTCGGGGCCGCTACCGTGAGCACCACCGTCTTGTCTGGATTCAGTTTCAATCTGTTTTTCCTCATCCAGCCCATTACCGCCTAAAGACATTCATTGAGAGAGGAGACACCATCAGAATTCGAGGCCGACGAACGAGACACGGAGAAATAGATTTGGGTGTCATCAGCGTACTTTTTAAATTTGTAAGCCGCCTTGATTGGATTTCCAAATAGGCGGGGGTATAAATAATAATAATAATAATTATTATTATTATTATTTTAAAAAGTAACTTTTCGGAACTATGGTACTATGAAAGCTAAGAGGGAAAATTCACTGGCAACCAGGAAATAATAGCTAAGAGAGGAAACTTCAAACTGTTTTTCTTCATTATGGGATAATGGAGATATGGAGAAACAGTAGGATCTCTTTTTATGCCTAGTGGATTTAACTCAGAGGCATTCTGGTTTTGACATTCTGTTTCAGATTTCAATGTATATTCTCTTCAGAGTTGGTGAGGTATGACCTTATTGGCAACCTCTCCCAGAAGTATCTACTGGAGACCCAGGGACAGCAGTAAGCTTGTAAAGGTTAGATCTTCTTGATGACCCATGCCCTCTTGAGCAGTAATTTGGAGTCTGAGGAAGTAGAATTTCAATTTGGCTTCAGGTCTGATCATATGAAGTGGATGACTTTGAGATGGAGACAGCCTTGACTGATGACCTATACATGGAACTGGACAGGAGGAGTGTGTTGCTTTAGTTCTGCTTGACATCTTAGCAGCTTTTGACACCATCAAACATGGTATCCTTCTGGGATGCCTCTCTGCGATGGGACTTGGGGGCACTGTTATGCAATGATTCTGGATTCAGAAGGTGGTGCCTGGGGACTCTTGTTCAACACCCTGGCAGTTGGCCTGTGAAGTTCTTCAGGGCTGTTTTGTCTCACATGTGCTTTAGCACCTACATGAAACTGTTTGGAGAGGTCATCTGGAGTTTTGGGGTTTAATGTCAGTGATGACACTCAAGTCTGCCTCTTCTTTCCATCCAATTCCAAGGAAATAATCTTAATACTGAATTATTGTCTGCTTCCAGTAATGGACAGAATGAGGGCAAACAAATTGAAACTCAATCCAGACAAGTCAGGGGTGCATCTGGTAATTCAGGAGGCACTCTGCAGCTTTTGACACCATCAACCATGGTATCCTTCTGTGCTGTCTCTCTGCCTCTCTACACTCTGTGTGTACTGAACGGGATTACAGTCCACCCCTGAAATCTCAGGCTCACAGTTTGGGTGTTCTCTCGGACTCAACTCTGAGCCTGGTTGTCCAGGTTTTAGCAGTGCCTAGGAGTGCTTTTGCATAGCTAAAACTAGAGCACCAGCTGTGCCTATTCCTTGAGACATCAGATCTGGCTATGGTAACACATGCCTTGATTACATCGCATTTGAACTACTGTAACACACTCTATGTGGGGCTGCCTTTGGAAACTGTTTGGAAAATAATGCTTGTAATTTTATATTGTTTTTAGCTGAAATATGTTTTTAGAATTTTTATTTGTGAGATGCCTTGGGTGCTTTCAGGGAGAAAGGCAGGATAGAAATTAAATAAATAAATAAATAAATATTCATAGGGTCCAAAATACTGCAGTCAGAATGCTGATTTGGGCCAGTTACTGATAGCATATAACTTATTAAAACGGCATCACGGCATCACTAGCTACTAGTTTATTTTCAGGTACAATTCAAAATGCATGACCTATAAAACCCTATATGGTTTGGATCCAGACTATCTGAAAGACTGTATCTCCCCATACAAACATGCAAGGGTTCTAAGACCTACAGGAGAAGGTTTTCTCTTAATCCTGCCACCATCACAGGCTAGCTTGGCAAGGGGATAGAAGAGAGAGCCTTCTCAGTGGCTGCTCCTACTCTCTGGAAGTCTCTTCCACAGGAGGCTAGGCTGGCCCCCTCCCTGCTTTCCTTTCATTTCCCCTTTGCTGGCAGGTGAAGACCTTTTTGTTTAAGTAGGCTTTTAATATGAAGCAGAGAAGCTTCTTATTGAGAGCTGTAGGGTTTTTTGTTTTTCATTTTTATATAGCAATAGCATGTACATTTCTATATTGCTTAATAGTGACCTCAGCACTCTCCAAGTGCTTTACAATCTGTAAGTGAATTGCCCCCAACAAATTGGGTTCTCATTTTACTGACCTACAAAAGGATGGAAGGCTGAGTCAACTTTGGAGCCCCTGGGATCCAACTCACAACCTTGTGGCTGCAGTACTGGCATTTAACCACTGCGCCACCAGGGCTCCCTAGAATGAAATTAAAAAGCATTTTGATGGATTTTGACTCCTTTTAATGTTTGAGAGAACAAACCAGGCTTCACTTCACTGCCAAAAACATCATAAAGTAGATGCTACAAAAGCCTTTCTGACAGGAGGCCACTGTTGAAAAGATCCTCTCCTTTAAGGCACCAGAGAGTCACAAGACCACCAGTGCTTGGGTTTCTTGCCATTGCTTGCTCTCTTTCTTGTTGTTGTGTGCACTGAAGTTATTTCCAACTTACGGCAATCCTAAGGGGTGTTTTCTTGGCAAATTTTATCAGAGGGGGTTTGCCACTGCCTCCTCTCAGGCTGAGAGAGTGTGACTTGCCCAAGGTCAGCCAGTGAGTTTACATGGCTGAGGTGGGATTTGCCCAGACAATCCGCCAAAGATAAAAAAAAATGGAGAACTTGGACACGTTGATCTCCAGAGTTGTAGTCCAATACTCAAATCCACATTGGCTCACACTCTCTCTAGCTTACAGTTCTCAGAAAATGAGCTTACAGTTGTAAACCGCTTAGACATCCCATAGCGTGATATGAAGCAGTATATAAATGAAGCTGCTTTGCTTTGCTCTACTATAGAGCAAAATAAAAAAAATGAGGGAAGAAAGAGGCAAAAGAAGACAGGGTAAGGGTTTGGATATCTATTACAAGCATAAAGAAGGCAGGCTAGCCTGAAAAGAAGAAGGCCCTCTCTCCATCCACCATCATCTGGAGGGAGAGAAGGCAGAAAGTGTGCTGTCTTAATCTTATTATGTTTATTTCAATATTGTATTTATATTTGTAAGCCACCTTGATTCTTTAGGCAAAAGGCGGGATATAATAAATAAATAAATAAATATTATTATTATTATAAAGATGGACAGCAGAGGACCTACGGTGATGACTTGCAGCATTCGTATGTTTATTTTTCTTGCCTGAAAGCATCATGGCTTTCCTAAGCATCATGCCAGAGTTTGGACTTATTCAAGTCTCTCCCCCTTATGCAAAATACTAGGGATTCAGTCGGGTGTCCTTTGTAGGATATGTGACCTGCTAAACAAACTGGAAGAGAGAAATAAGAAAGTCTTCCAAAGAGCTTCCATCTCTCAGTTATGATTCCTAACAACAGTCCTTTTGATGTAAGGTTTGGTAGCCGATTTTCTACATTAGTGCTGTAAATCCAATTTTTATCCCCTCATTCCAAGATGCATTATTTATACCTATCTGTTTCTTAAATTCTTCAGATGTCTGTTGGATTATGTATGAAATTATACATGGATGCTTATCCAAGGACTGCATCTCACTATGCTATCTTTCAGATTTTAGCAACAAATAGTCTACAGGTATATATTTGGAGCATTTTGAGTGACATTCAAAGTAGGGTTTTTGATTTATGAAGTCTCAAATGGCATGGAATTAAAAAAAACAAACTCTTTCTCCCACAATGTCCTATTATGATTTTTAAAATGAACACCATCTTGCATGTGTAAATCCTCTTCTTGAGGAATTCTGTTAAACAGATCCAGTTCCCAGTCCTCTAAATCTTCATCATCTTCATTCAACAAATGCATATATAGATTACAATCACACTGCATCACAAACACTATAATTATAATGCTGCATAAATTACCTTCCCTTGTGCAAGGCTTAACTCTGGGTGCTTCCAGATAAGGCTTTTATTTTAGAATTGCTCTGCTTTGTTCATGGGATTTTATAAGGAAAATAAATGGCAACTTTCTTTTGTAACCCTCCCAAGTTGTTTCAAAGTGTCTTTTTTTTTCTTGCCCAGACAATCCGCCAAAGATAAAAAAAAATGGAGAACTTGGACACGTTACTTATTTGGACTATAACTCCCAGTGGCCCTGTTGTATAGAGGCAATCCAAAAAGTTATGTTTCCAAGCAGTGGCATTACTAGGGGGGTGCAGACCACACCAGGTGACACCCTAAGGATGTGTGTGACACCACTGCTCCTCCTTTTGCCAGAAACAGGCTGTGGTATTCACTTGTGTCCCTTTAAAATGCTGAAGAGATGGTATGAGTGGGGTGAGGCTCAGTGAGAGGAGAAAGGGGAGCTCCAGGTTTTCTTAAAATTTATTTAAAAAAAAAAAAGCAATTTTAAAGCAAGCAATCCTGCAAAAGATTGTTAGGGTGCAGGGAAAGCTATTTAAATTGGCTTTCCACCAAGGAAATAGCCCAATGAATTAGTATATCTTCATAGCAACTCTAAGCTTGAAATCCTAGTACACTCATCCCTCCACATTCACTGGGGTTAGGGGCACAGGACCCCCATGAATGTGGAAGAACCACAAATAACAAAAACACTATGTTTTTACCTGAGAGAACACCTCTCTAGGAATCTCTAGCTCCTCCAGTGCAACTCTGTGGTCAACATTTGCAGACATTGGCCATAGAATTGCGCTGGAGGAGCTACAAATGCCTAACGGAGTGTTCTCTCTAGGAATCTCTAGGTCCTTTAGCAAGACTTTTGGTTAAAGTTGACCATAGAGTGTGCTGGAGGACCTAGAGATTCCTAGAGAGAGCATATTAATAAAATTTGTGAATAATCAAATCCACAAAAGTCAAAGCCGCAAATGTGGAGAAATGAGTTACACATACTTATATCAAAGTAAGTGACATTGAGTTCAGAGAGACTTATCTCTGAGCAGCCATGCTTAGTATGGTGCAGTATGCTGAGAGGTTTATTACATGAAAAAAGGAAGCCAAAATGGACCAGGAGAGTAGCAGTTTTCTCTGTCCCTCTCTGTGTGCTGCCATAGCACTTCTCTTCTCTTCCCAAGGGTGATGGTTGTAAAAGGGTGCCTTTTGTCAAATGTATTTTCCAGCATGAAAAAAGACAGACTTATATGACCATCTCCCTTGGGAAGAAAAGAGAGGTGCTACAACACCATCAGCTTTCTTTTCTCATGCAAGAAGGCTCTAAGAGATGGTGTTTTGACTGAAACTACTTAGTAAGCTTAAAGATTTTTGCTGTAGAAGGAATTGAGAGCCTGAACAGACTACCAGAAATAATCCAGTTTGAAGCCATTTTAACTGCCCTGGCTCAGTGCTAGGGAATCATGGGAACTGTGGTTTATTGTGACACCAGAGCACTCTGACAGAGAAGGCTCAAAAAACAAAAACAAAAAAAAACCAGCCCCCCCTACAATTCCCATGATTCCCTATCATTCAGCCAGAGCAGTTAAAGTGGTCTCAAAATGGATTATTTCTGGCAGTCTGTTCAGGCCCTTAATCTGAGTCTCCTGTGACCTATCCTGTTCTATTATCCAGTGCAGTTTGGAATTAGATTGATTAGAAATTTAAATAAATTAGAGAATTTAAAGAGAAATGTCTTATGGCAGTGCAGGGAAATAGCAGTAAAACCTGTTTGTCACCTACTCCTTTCATTTTATGAATAATCCCAGAGTCATTCACCCCAGGATGCAAGGATAGGGGGATTCCCCAAGATGCTACTGACTCATATACTTTGGCAAAACAAAATTGGTTGACTAAAGCAAAAGTGCAAAGGAAGCAGAAATTGAGGAATATTCTCTGGACCAAGTACTCAAAGGATTTAGTGGACAGACAAAAACATGGGAATGAAGGCTGATGGATTTTTATGTCTTCTCAGCAGCTGGTCAAAAACTATAGCTAACTTTCAAAGTCACATGTGCTGAAGGGACTGTCAGAAAACTTGCAAAGATTTTACAAGAGTGGTCCAGATAATTTTTGCAGTCAAATTCTAAATAGGCATGTACAGGCCACAGGCAATGAACTAATGTGTTATGATTTTATATAAAGTCATATTATGTATTTATGTCTTGTCCTTTTATGACTTCCTTTAAAGTCATAAAGCCTGAGGAAGGCCTTGTGGAGTGTGTGTGCATTCACGTCCATGCCTTCAAGTCACCTGTGTACACAGGCTGAAATGCTTTGGGCTTTTTCCTAATAAAACAACCATCTTTTCATTATCTTGAGATGTGGTTCCAGTTTCTTCTTCAGTAAGGCAGAAATGCACAACATTTTAGTGCTGAGGGTCTCATATTCTGTAGATGGGGATGTTTGGGGTCTTAACCCATGTCTCTCTGTGTTCATACACAAATGCACATGGGAGTGGGTAAGGGTAAGGCTTTAATTTCATCATCATCATCATCATCATCATCATCATCATCACCATCACCACCATCCCAACAATTCTATTCAAGATTGCTGGCAGAGGGAAATCATACACTAATCCAAGCAATACTGCAAAAGATTTTTAGGGTGGAGGGAAAGCTGCTTGGGGTCACTGGAAGGGGGGAGGGAGTATTGCCCAAGTAGCCCCAATCAGCACCAATGCTTTTGTGTTGTCATTATTAGCAGTGAGAGCAGCAGCTTCTGGACAGCTTGTCAACAATGAAATTTGACAGCAAGGCCTTAGTGGACCATATGTGGTTCCCCAGTTGTGCACCTCTGGACTAAGGTAATGGTTTGTAAACACTTACCTGGTTTAGTAACCTTTATCTCAACAGGATTAGAGAATACCACTGCAGCTCCTTCCACAGCTGAATGTCTGGCTGAGCTTTTCCAGAGATCTGCTTCACACCTATACATCCCTGAATCCTGCCATGTGGCACTGTGGATTAAGAGCCGGGATAAAGAGGAGTATTTGGTAATCCTGGCTTTCTGCTGGAGTTGCAAATGAGCCAACCCCCACTCAATGGTACCTCCTGCAGTGACTTTGACCACTTGCTGATAGCCAGCCATGCCCGATCTGGGCTTGAATTGCCACGTGATGGACACTGGCACTGGGTTGGTGATGTCATTACCATAAACTTTGCAGAAAAGTTCAAAATCATCATCAAGTTTTACATTTGGAATTCTGGTACTCAGCACAGCTTTCAAATCCAAACCTGTTAAGGAGGATAAAATCATATGATTCTATGTGCACTATATATTAACATGAGAAAACTCTCTCAAAGTATCACCACATCTTCCCCCCCCATGGAAAATCTTGATTACCTCACATAAAAATTAATATTTATTGTTTGTTTGTTTATTTTAAATAGATATATACAATGAACTAAATGCAATGTACAGTATATTTTAAATAAATATTATTTACCTAAAACAGGGATATAGAACTTTCATCATGGAGACCTCAAGCAAGGCACCTCCTGTTCCCTGAAGCCCCATGCCCATCAGAGAAGGAAGAGGGGATGGAAGAACCACTGAGCTTTTGGGCATGAGCTATGGCCTCAAGGAGTTCTGTCAGCTTTGTTCCTATCACCCCTCCCTTGGTATGGAGAGATGCCTTGTACTTGGTTGATGCCTTATGGAATGGCTTTTGTGGATGCTACCTGAACCCTTCATCTGTCTGTCATCATATTTGTTGAGAAGGCAAGTGATGAGCAAATTCAGCACACAGATCAACTGGGGTGTAGAGGAAATGCTTCTCTTGGCACACACTGTGTGTTTTTTCCCTGTGTAGAGAAAAATTGCTCCACAGCTTTCTCAGTACAAAGAAAGGGGAAGTGATAAAGGAAGTCTAGACATGGGGCTGGCTTGGCCCTGGGAAACATTCCAGCCCCTGCAATCAATCTAGTTCCCAACCACTGATTTAAGCTATTCTTCCTCAATTAAAAACCCTACTATTAATAGTGTTGTGATTTGCTTTAACCCTGCAGTAGTTTACCACAGTGTAGTTGCTATCAAAGTCCAGGTTAATAAAAAGAATTAAAATAGAGTAGACCTCTATAATGAGCTATTTCTGACTGCTACTTATTGTACTCAAAATCTTAATCCCCACAGCAGAAATAGGGGCAGATATCATAAAAGCCTCATACAAATCCATCACATCATTCTCATTCTTTTGGATAGATGGTTGCTGACTTCGATTGTTTCTGAGTCAGCTGAGTCAGACATCGCAAAAGCATTGCCTTTGGCCCACCCAGAAATATTCTAGCTCATTTGGAGCTCATTCAAGAAGGTAGAGATGATATACCAAGAGTAGTTTATATAAATCTGCAAAACACTGTCTGTGTTATGACTATGGCTTTCTGCTCCCACACAGCACTTGGAATGAGCATGCAAGCACCTTGAGAGTAACCTTACAATCAAAGCTTGGAAAAGTTTCTTTTTGTAACTTTGTGATTCTGGGAGTTACAGGATAAACAAGTAAAATGTCTAAACTCTGTTTGTCTTTGTTTACAACTAAAACAAAATAAGAAATCCCACACTGTTATAATGTTACCTCATACTATGGCAGACTATTAGTTCATCTAGCCTAGCATTGTCTACTTTGACTGGTAATAGTCCCTCTCAAGTTCTGAAGCAGAAGTTTGTCACAACATCTAACCCTTTTAAAGGCACAGACCAAGACTGCAAAGCAAGAGTTATAATCCCTTCCCAAAACACATTGTATCTTAAAAACCCAATGGTGCTATGCTAAGTAAAAAAAAAAAAATGTAGCCAGAACAACTAGGTATGATACTATGGAAAAGATGAAACAGGTTTAGTTTACCTAGTGGCTCAACTTTTGTTGAGATTTCTTGAGTGTGCTTCCAGCTCTTGCCCTTAGACCACTCTGTCACTTCACAACGATAAAGCCCTGTATCCTTGGTGGCTGAGGAGTTGTAGATAGTCAAGGTAAATATGGAAGAGCCCAGCTTTTCTAATCTGAGTTCACCAGAAGCACTACGTTCCAAGTAGAAAGGGCCTATCTTTAGCTTGCCATCTTGATCCATGCTGGCTATGAACAATGGAGGCTCTCTTTCCTTCTGAATATGCCACCAGGTCACAGATAACGATTGATCCGTTATGGTCCCATTACAGTAGAAGACCAAAGCTGACCCTTCCATGGCTTTTTCATTATTGACTGACACAGACAGTTGCATATGGCTTTCTGTGAACAAAATGCAATGTGTTTGTAGATGAGTAAATCTGAATTAAAGGAAAAGAGGGGGAAATATAGAAAATAAATTTTCATTTAGGCAGCATCTATTATCTAGATCTAGGAGTCACCTCTACACTAAGTAGAATTGAAATAGATAACAAAGTCATTATTATTATATCTGACAAACAGAAATGTTACTTATCAAACACAGTTTTAAAATCTGTCCTACTGCAAAAGCATCATAGTGATATAAACATCTACAGCTATGTGTCAGCTACATCTCCAGAAAGAAGCAGATTGGGATAAAGTTATACATGCCTTTGTCACAGCCAGATTAGACTACCACAGTGCACTCTATAGGGACAGGCCTTGAAAAAGAATTTGGGAACTACACTTAGTACAAAATATCGCAGCCAGAATAATTTCTAGTGCTTTTATTTTCTATCGATCTTACACCAGTCTTATTAAAATCACTATATTACAATTTGTTTCCAGTTCAAAATGTTGATTACCTATGCAGCTTAAAACCAAGATATTTGAACCAAGATATTTGAGAGCCAGCATGGTGTAGAGGTTTTAACACTAGTCTTGGACTCTAGGGAGCTTATCACATGCCCTAAAGAGGTGTTTTACCTCTTCGGGCTTCAATCCTTGATTGGGGATACAGCCGGATGTTATCAGACATAATTCGCTGCCAATTCTGCCATGATGCCATCGGCTGAATGCAGCCTGGGTCCAAGGACTGCTCAGCTGGCCAATTTCTCAAGTTGGAAAACTTCTGTTTCCAAAAAAGTGCTGGCTGAGTGCGGCTTTGAGCAGGGCTGCATTCGGCCTGTGGCATCATGGCAGAATCAGCAGCAGATTATGTCTGAGAACATCCGTCTGTATCCCCAATCAAGGACTGAAGCCAGAAGAGGTAAAACACCTCTTTAGGGCATGCAATAAGCTCCTAGGATTCCAGGTTTAAATCCCTGCTCAGCCATGGAAACCCAGCTTGATCACGCAAATGAATTTCACACGTAATTAGAATAAATGTGAAATAATGTGAAAAGCGATAAAACGGCGTTTTTATATTTCACACAGAAGTGAAAGAAATCCGTAAATGTACTAGAAATGGTATACTTGCACATGCACAGAAAGAGAAAGCAAAGAGGCTCATGTCTGCCTGGCATGTTTGTCACCCAAGCAAAACAGGAATAAACCGAATTTGACTTTGACTAGAGTAAATGTGCAATTGCAGTAATATCAAAAATGCATTTTCACTAAAATCCTGAAAGTAAAAAGATCTGGGATAACACCACTTTCTGACCACTTTAATAGCAGTTTTTGTGCGACGTTGTGTGAAATCATTGCGCGTAATTATGCGTTTTTTTCTGGATTTGTATGGAATAAACTATAGATTTCCCCCATGTGATAAAATCCTTAGGCAAGTCATACTCTTTCAGCTTCAGAGGAAGGAAATGGCAAACCTACTCTGAATAAATCTTGCCAAGAAAACCCTAGGATTACATCACTATATTATTTATTTATTTATTTATTTATTTATATTTATTTCAAGGATTTATTTCTCACCTTTCTACCACAATGGGATTCATAAGTTGGAGCTGAAGACACATAGCAAGAAGATATTTGAAGAACCACATCCTCTTACATGAACCTGCATGTCAGTTGTGTAATTATCATTTGAAGCCCTGCTCTACATTTCTCTGCCAAGGCAAGTATGAGGACTGAAGGCATGGAGTAGGCTTACTAGCAGCACCTGAGCTATGGGATTTGTGTCCCATGGAGGTTAGACTGGATTCCTCTCTATTGCTTTTTAAGTAGGAAGGTGTCATTACTGTTTTGCCAGACTTTTAAAATGTGTTTTAATCTTATCCTATTGTGATTTTCCTTATCTGCTTTCTGTTGGCACTGATGCTATTTTTAATTGTGTGGGTATTTTGTTCTTGTAAAATGCCTTGGGACTCTTTTTAGAGCTCAAAAGTGGGATCTTTATCCCTAAATGGAAATTTCAACTATTCCCGAACTACAGGTATTTCTAAATATTTGCCTCATATAAATTTTCAACAGAAGTTTGCCAGAATCTTGTTGTTATGTGACAAGTCAAAACCAATTTATGGTTACCCTATCATAGGTTTTGTTGGCAAGCAGTGATTTTTCATTGTTTTCTTCTTAAGCTGAGAGAATGATACTTGCTGAAAGTCACCCCGTGGGTTTACATAGCTGAGAGGGAGTCTAAACCCCGATCTTCCAGAGTCCTAGGCCTACACTCAAACAACTATACCATGCTTGCCAAAATAGCCTCGCTCACATACAAAATCTCACAGGTGAGGAGAGGTGCAGAAAGACACACAAAAACTGGGCTGGAAATTATGGAACAAAGACGTATATAGATAAAAGAAAAAAATGAAGGCATTGGAATGGAATTCTTACCTAAGAACCAGTGAAGATGAGCAATGAACCCCCCACCCCCACCCAAGCAATTGTATGGAGTGGTGATGACCTCAATCTATTCCCACAGTGTAAACCAAAGTTGGCAAGAGAGACAGATCGTTTTTCAGAAAGTTGAAGTCAGATTTGAAACAGGGAGGCTAGTGTGTACATTTTCCCAGCAACCACTGATAAACAGGAACTTGGCTTATTTAAAAAAGCTGCCACACTTGTCTGACTAGAGGCAACAACGGGAACTATGTTCAAACCATCAGGAAGTTGTGCTTCCCTCAGACAATTTCCTCTTGTCTTTCTAGAGACGGTATAGAAGAAGAGAACATGAAAGAATCCAGGAAGTAACTGGAAAGAGGCAAAGAACCTGGAATTTGATATAGGATTTTTAAATGGGATAGAGTTCCTAGACCTCAGGGCCTGGCCTGAAGTCTCAGGAACTGGCCCCTCTTTTCCAATTCTCAGGTCTAAAGGGTCAAGCAGACCGGCAGCTTGGAGTGGCCTCTCGCCTCTCCAGCACCAATTGCTCCCTGTTTGGTGCAGGAATATGGTGGGACTATGACAACCTGACACTGTAGTCCTGAGGCCGGCCGCTGCCACGGTTCGCAATGGACTGCAACAGACTGCAAACAAAAGCACTCCTTTTGCAGCTGGGTTAGGCAGCCACAGTGCAGCTTCGGCCCAATCTGAAGGCATGTGCCACCTGTACACCATGCTCCCATATAGGCACAAAGCTGGTGCTATTGGCCCATCTGTTTCAGGCCAAGGAGAAGGAATCTTAGGGTGAGGATGCTGCTTTGAAAACACACACACACACACTTCATTACTTACATTTGGCATTTTTTATTGAATGGTATACAGTGGGCCCTTTATATAAATAGGGGATCCATTCCAGAAACCCCCTCTCAGTATAAGGGGAAAAAAACACGGGACCTGAAGTCCTGTTGATTGTAATGGCAGTGCGCTCCCGCCTGTGTGCCATTTTGTGCCCTCGAGCTTGCCATCCACATGACCTCAAGTCTGCATATGGCAAATCTATGTATGGGGCAGGCAGACTGTACTGTATATAACTGCGATTGTATCATGATAGAATCACCAGGGCCTGGCCCTTCTAATATCCCCCTAATAAAATCATCAAGGTCATTTCTTGGGATACCACAAGGGTTAATCTCCAGGTCTCAGGTTTTTGCCTGGCAAAAACAGGCAACCCTAATTTGAGATCATTTCTCCCCTTCTGTTCCAGCAACTTTGGTGTCTGCAACACATCACAAAATGAATATGCTCTTAACTGGAACCCCTTCCCCAAAATTACACCACCCATCTCATGCAAGCTAAACTGGGGGAAAAATCTTCCTACATAGATAGATATAGATATAGATATGTTGCAGAATGTATTTCTTTTCAAAGCCCAGGCTATACTGGCTGGGAGAATTCTGAAAGCTATAGTCCTAAAACTAACTTCTATAAACTCTGTACCCTACTGCCTAACCTACAGTCTTTTTCTCTGTAGACTCAGCAAACATATTGCTCTTCAGGGCCTTAAAACTATCTTTATTCTTTTCCACCATGTTAATCTACAACTTATTTCTCACATTGTCTTTTTTTGTTTTGTGTGTGTATGTGTGTGTGTGTGTGAGAGAGAGAGAGAGAGAGAGAGAGGATGTTTGGTTGAAGAACCTGGAATCTCTGGTCAGTTTTGAATCAACACATTGCTCTTTGATTACCCAGTGCTAGGAAAAGTTTCATTCAGTCACCTGTTCAAACTACCACACAAGTTGAATTTGAGTTTTCCATCTAATGGCAAAGGTAACTGATCTCCAACTTAAGTGCCCCACAGTTCTGCTATAATATATAAAAACATTTGACATGACTGACCTCTTGGCGTCACATTTAGATTGATGCCTGATGAAAATTTTTGTTCTATAGTGGTTAATGACCCTGTGGGAGTCTTCTCTATTTCAGAAACCTCACAGCTATATGTGCCTTTGTCCTTCAGTTCCAACTGGCTTATTCTGAGGATGTACTTGCTATTGCTGTCCTTCTTCACCAGGAGGTTTCCCGTTCTGTATCTTTCCTCGTTGTCATTTTGAAAGGTCAAGGCCCCATACTGATCCAGACTAGCCACCACCATACCATGATGATGCCAAGCCACCTGGAACCATCTGTATTGGGTATTCTGGCCTTCCACACAACAAGTTATCTGTAAGCTTTCTCCTTCTAGAAGAGACCTCTCAGTAACAGAGATGTTGACAAAAAAACTTTTATCTGTGGAAATACAAATTTAAAAAAAAATCCTTAACACACAAGTTTAGTTTTATCTTTCAACTAGCAACCTCTTTAGAATATGGGAAAATATACACACTAAGGCAATAATAAGTGTTCTCTGACTAACTTTCCCAGTATAATAAAGTGTGCTACAGGATCTCTGTGTGTGGGTTTGTGTGTAGGTTGGAAGGGTCTCTGAAAAGCTCTGCTTTAACACTTGTTCAACAAAGGCATGTCTACACAGGCCAAATGAACCGGTTTTCCCCCACCCGCACAGTGCCCTGTCTTCATGACACAGGACCAAAACCCTGATTTGAGTGTGGACTGTCTTCATGACATAGGGCTGCACTAAATCCAGTCCATTAAACTGTATTAAAAAGGCTTACTTTTTGCTCTAGATTTTCCAGGAATATCCAAGCACTCCAGAGTGACACTGTGGCTGTATACACATGCGTCCCACTGTAAGACTTGGCATCACTGCTGCTGGCATGAGTCACTTTCTCTGAGGTCACAATGAGGCATCCGGCCATGTGATAGATGCTGGGTGCCTCATTTTGAAGCTCAGAGGGAGTAATTTGCAGCAGCTCTGGCAGTACTGGGCAGCACCACAGGACATCACTTTGGAATGAAGGGTGGAGGTAATGGGGGTGTGGTGATGGAATTCAGGACAGGTCTGGGCCCAGAATATGCCAGGAACAGTCTGTAGTATTCTGGTTGGTGTAGAGCCACCCAAAGCCTCATAGCTCTCCTGGGAACATCAACACTTAGCCAATCAAATTTTACTCCCGGGGAGCTGAAAATAAAATATTTTTCTCCTTTAAAACATCTTACCAACTTTTCACTTTAACCACATGAAATTATATAGATGTAAATACATTTTGGCTGTGCATATAATATTGTAATTTAAAGGTGTAATTTTAATTTTGTTAATTGTTTATGTCACAGCTGTCACCATTACATTCAATGATATACAGGAATTACGATTTATGAGTAACATTATACAAAAAAGATTACTAAGTATTCTGTATGGTGTGGTATGGCAGGAGGTCAATGGGAGGGGGAACCATGAGTTACCATACGGGCCACACCAAACCTAGTGATGCCACTGGTTGGACGTAGATTGCTGAAACAGCTCCCCACTGAAAATGTGACTCCCCAACATCCTGAAAGACAGAGTAGCTTTCTTCTCCCCATAACCATGAAATTTCAGAGATTTCTCTTTTTGCATCACAAGCCTAGATGATGCAGTGAATCATAGCTACAGCCAGTCTAATTGCTTACTGCACATAAATTATCCAAGGGTCTGAATATTGGTTCATCAATCATTCAGAGCAGAAATCCTGAATAAACATTTATCATTCACAAATATTTGCTGAATTTCTTATATGTGAACAATGTGGAGCTTGAAACTGTGCCATTCTGATCCAAAAATGAGGTTAAAAAGCATTGCTCTTGTAGAGATCATGTGTATAGCACTTCCAAAGTGTGCTGTTTAATTTTGGATGGAGTTCCCTTGTGGGGAGGCACCACATGAATGAACTGCCAGTCACCACGCTGAAGCCAACCATCATAATTTAACCAACTGGGTCTGTTGCAGAAGATGTGAAGGCATAAACATTTCAACTTTTAGGAAATGTTAGTCAAGATCCTGAATTGGCAGATGTAGCTATGACAACAGAGCTCTTTCTTCACAGCTATATCTGATGATACCTTCCCCACAAACTTCTATCTTTTAAACCAGGCAGCAAACCAACCAAAAGGTTTCTGAGGGCCATTTGAGATGTGGTGCTGGGGAAGAACACTGAGGATATCATCGATAATCAAAAAGAAAAACAAATGGATCCTAGAACAGGTCAACCCGGGAAGCTAAGATGACTAAATTGAGTCTGCTGTACTTCAGGGACATCATGAAAATGCAGGTTTCACTAGAAAAGACAATAATACTTAGGGAAGGTGGAGGGCAGTAGAAAGAGAGAAAGACCGCAAGCAGGTGGACTCAATCAAGAAGGCCATAGCCTGGAGTGGAACCTGCAGGACCTGGGGATCTTGGGGGTGTCTCATTCACAGGGTCATCATGTATTGAAGTCAATTCAAGGAAAGTTAAAACAAGAAGATCAGGGAGCTAGGGAAAGTTGGCTGCAGCATTCTCCCAGTCATGGGACGTATTGGGACAGACAGTTGGAAATACTCTTCAGGGTCATTAGCACAACTGCTTCTCTCAACATGCCCTCCTACTAGGACAGATCTGTAGTCATCATTCTCCATCCTCCTGGCTCAGAAGCAGGGTGTGGCTGCAAAATTGTCCAGCTAACCATCTTTTTGTTCAGCCTGTGTACTGTATACTGTAGAAAGTCATTTGTGGTGTCTCCTCTGGACAGGTATTCATACTTATATTTATACTTATATTTGTCAAAAGAGCAGACCACATATTGAATAAATGGGTTTTGGTAATAATTAAATAGCAGTGAAAATCTGGATCATCAAAAAGCAATCTATTGAAAAGCAGGGGATGCCTGTAAATCTATTTAAAACCTAGAATTTGATGCATAGGAGCTGAGTACATTTATCTCATGTAGCACTTGACATAGATAGTGGTGCAGAGGATTTGGCATTAAAGAGGACCTAACTCTCAGGGTTAAGCCATTAGGCAGGGTCAGGTAGCCACTTCAGGAAGCAGATCTAGAGTGCCATGAAAAGACAGCAAATATATTAGTTATTCACTTTGTTACCATTGTAGTTTAAGGGTCCTGGAGCTGAGACACGATTGTGGGATTTTGGGCCCCATAGCCTGAAATAATTTGCCTCGCTTTAATACTATGCATCTTGACTTGAATTTTAGGGAAGGATTTCCTGCTCTGCCTTACACACCAAAATAGTTTGAGCCAGCTCTTTGCTGCCCCAGGGCAACCCAGGGGTCAAATAAAGGTAAAGGTAAAGGTAAAAGTTAAGGTTAAGGTTTCCCCTTTTACATGATTGTCTAGTTGTGTCCGACTGTAGGGAACAGTGATAATCTCCATTACTAAGCTGAGGGAGCCAGTGTTGTCAAAGATAACTCCACTGCCATGTGGCCAGCATGACTAACTTCCAAGATGCACAGAACACTTCCTACCAAAGTGATTCCTACATATTTATTTACTCGCACTTTTACATGCTTTCTAACTGCTAGGTTGGCAGAAGCTGGGACTAATGATGGAAACGCATTCCATCATGCGGTGCTTGGGTCTCGAACTGCTGATCTGCCGACCTTGTGGTGGTCAGAGTTGGCGTCTTAACCGCTATGCCAATTGCTCCCAGATGCCCTCTGTGAAGCATGAGTTAAATTTTTGCCAATTTTTTGGTCTCACCTGGGTAGTCTAGGAAAGGCCTTTAAAACAAACAAACAAAAAAAAACAAACAAACAAAAGAAAAACAAAAACAGGAAGTGAACGGGATATGACTTTGTCAATTCTTGCTGTTAACAAACCTTGTCCTGGTC
This sequence comes from Phrynosoma blainvillii, assembly GCA_026167975.1. Taxonomy (NCBI): domain Eukaryota; kingdom Metazoa; phylum Chordata; class Lepidosauria; order Squamata; family Phrynosomatidae; genus Phrynosoma; species Phrynosoma blainvillii. The sequence continues at coordinate 289,847,362 of JANUYF010000003.1, forward strand.
CTACAAATATGACAAAAATGTTCCCTACACCCTTCAGAGAGCCTTTTGGGCATTTTAAAAAACTTTTTGGGGAGGGGTATAGCCCTCCAAGGACTCCTGGGGAGCTACTGCAGCCCCTTAACCTCCCACAGTTGCTCACCCATGATGCAAAGGCTACTTTTTAACACCTCAACTAGGAACAAAATGGTCTTCAGCTGTGAATTAAATTAAAGTAACTTGCATTTTAAATTCTCCTGAGCTATATAGAAGCTTGGAGTAAGATGGAGTATCAAGTTAATTGTATGTGTTTGTGGGAAGTGTGTACAGTGGCTTTCCCAAAGCCTCGAGCAGCTGCTAGTTTCTTTTAAAACCAATAGCATATATGGCTAGTGGAACATACAGATCTTACCAAGGCTTCTGACATTCAGTGATGTTCTGTTTGTCTTTTTTCGAGCAATATCTTTCCAAGTTTCATCAGGATCTTGAATCCACTCCACCCCTTCACAGTATATCTCCCCCTTGTCTGAGGGCTGAATGCTGACAATGGATAATGTATATTCCTTGCTCCCAGTTTTGTCTAGCCTGACATCTCCTGAGGAAAACCTATGATGATAGGAAGATCCTGGACACAAAACAAACTCTCTGGACAAGGAAATGATCTTCTGAGCTTGCCCAGCTCCTCCTTCCTGAAGAAGGTACCAAGCAACAGAGATGTGGGTGTGTAGAGCTGTTGCTGTTGACACTTCACAAATGAGTTTTAATGAATCCCCTTGATCTCGACTGAGAGATTGCATATCCATGGTGACAGAGAGTGTGTCTGGAATTACTAAAAGAAAAGAAAAGGCAAGACTAGCATCGTGTTAGTGACATATGCACACATAAGTACCCCTTTGATATTGGGTGCAGAGATAGGGTTGCTATATTCCAGTCCCTCATATCCAGGCATCTAATTTACACACTATGCAAATTGTTATTATGCATATTATTAATTTGCATTCTGTTTATGCAAATTCAACACATTAATCACTGAACTTTTCCCACCATTCTGTTTCAACCCCAATACCAGGACAAAGCTAAGATTATTATTTTCTTTTTCTTTTTCCCTTTAGTTGGTGAGAAGAGAGGGAGGCTTCCAAATAGGCCAATGGGTAGGTTAAAATGTGGCAGTGGAAGGCTGTTTGCAAGTGAAGTTCCACCATGCTGCCTAGCCCTAGGCTCAAGACACTGACACAATCACTGCACAAAACAGGGCCATCTCTGCTTGCTTCCTTTCCTTTTCTGCCTTCTGAGCCTGTCATGGGAAGTGAGGAGGGACTGGAAGAATAAGGTAGCAATGCTACCCCTGTGCAGTAGCAACTGGAGCCTGCAGGTTGGGATGAGGTTCCCACCAATGCCAGTCTTCTTGCATGATTTTCTGCTTCACCTCTACTGCCACATTTTAACTTATCCATCTGTCTGCAACAAAGGAGAAATCCAGGATTTATTGCTTCAACTGGCCCAGCCGGCAGGGACATTTTTTTAGTCCCTTCAGTATGGGATTTTCCAGGTTTTCCAGGTCAAATGGCAACCCTAGGCAGAGGGCTATTCAATTTCCCTCGCACTCAGTTGAAAAACCACCACTACCAAGGAGTTGTCAAGAGGTTGTGGTCCTTGCTGTTGTTGTGTACTAGTATGGAAGGATGGAGGGGGAGGCAACTCAGACCATTAAGATCTGGCTGCCCTGAGCTCTTAGGGGAAGGAAAAGGCAAGTGTATTCCATTTGACAGTGCATTTCTTTCCTTCTCAACCAAGCTGAGATCAGCTCCTCCTCCATGGTCTGCATTCTCTTCCCCTTCCTTCCCCTCCCTACCAATAAGCAGCAGCAACAGCAGGTCCCCTCCTTAGACAGGCAGTGGGAGGATATGGAACTGCGCATACAGAGCTATATGCAGATGTAGGATCTTGGGCTTCCTCCATCATCAATCATTTTCATGGAGGAAAATATTGTTCCATGGACTCAAGTGGGAAAGGATGAAGGGAAAAAATACTAGGTGCCCAAAATATTGCATGTGGTACCTCCAGTACCCAGCTATCATGGAAGGATGTTGGGAAAACTACCTTAGGGCTCCACTTGGATGGGGAGGATAAGAAATATAGTGAAACACATCTAGAGGACATGACTTGGGAAAGTCCAGAAAATTGATGGAAGAGGCAACATATTTTCATTATCATACCTGAGAGGTGCATTTTAGCACTATAAGTCCCCAGATAGCTACCATCTGTGTTGGGTGTGTGACATTCATATTCGCCAGCATCCTTATCCTTGAGGTCTGTGAGATGTAGAAGAACAGAGTCTCCTCGGAGCCTTTCTATGTAAATTTCCCCACTTTTGACACGTTGGGCGTAGACAGCATAAGGGAAGGATTTGTCACTAGTGCTGCTGATCTGCAATGGTATCTCTGGATGAGATGGCTTATAAAAGGACCACTCAAAATTCTGCTGCAGTGATCCCCGATATCCAGTGACATTACACCAGATGGTGACATGGTAGCCTCTTGATCGATAGAGAGGGCCCTTCTGAACTGACACCATCCTTTGTCCTACACAGAAATCTATAAACAAACCATAAAATTTCAGCAGTTTGGTCAGTCTAACTATAATAAGGCTGTAGTCCTGCTATGTGCAAACAAAAGATCTATTTTGTGTCTGTTCTTAAAACAAATTTCAATAATGCAATGGGAATGTGTGAAATCTTTAATTTTCAGAAAGCACACAACAGGATTAACACATAGGTTCAGTATGAAGATTATGTTTTTAAAAAATTACATCTTTTCATTGCTGTATTATTTGTTGACTTGATATTTAGTTTCTGGGCAAATGCAATACAAAAAATAAAATTCTGCTGAACTTGAAATTTGCAAATCCAAATGCAAAATGCTTTTCATGCCATTTAGCATTTATATCTATCTGAAGTTAACATGAGGGAAAAGTTCTTTTAATATTAGAAAGCCTCAGAGTCAACCTTTTCTTTAAATGGGTGAAGCTTTTTAAAGAATAGATACATTTGAAGCAATTTCAGAGGAAAAATGTGAGGAAACTTCTGTAAAATTTAAGAGGAGAGGATACAAGGACAACCTTATTCATACAATACTCTAAAGATTAAAAGAATGACCTGATCCTGATGTTCATCATGAAATATGAAGGTGGGTAGAATAAAGGTACAGTACAGTCAACTGAACAACATGACAAGACCTGATTTTCTAATGGGGCATGACTGAATCTAAATTGAAAGTAAGTTATAAAGAATATCAATCACTGTTAACAGAGCTTGTGTAGATTACCCTTTTGGATACAAATCCCAGAATCCCCCAGCTACTGTCACCATTGGCCATACTGGATAGCGGCTTCTGGGATATGTAATAAAAAGGATGAACTTTCCAAACTCGTTTATCAGTCATTGCTAAATGGGAGCTCTATGGACAGAACATTAGTACTATATATTAGAATGATCCTGGCAAAGTCCATCAGATTCATGCTTGATTGCTGAATACCTGAAGGCACCTGGAAGGCTAGGCCACTGGAACACACTAAATTTGATCTCATTCATCAAGAGAGTTCTCATATACCTCTGAATGTCAATGTATTATGTGAAACTTACCAAATAGCAGGAAGAGTCCAGCAGCCAGACACTGCAAGGATCTCATTATCAAGATGAACAGACTTCTTTTCACTGCAAGTCTCTACTCTAGCTGCACTCCTGCAACAAACCTTCAGCAGCAGTGGGGAAGTTATCTGTCACTGAGTTCTGTGGTTTCTTGGTTTCACAGATGAGTGACTGAAGAAATAGTGTTTCTCAGAAACACACACAAGAACCCACAAACTTAACATGCTGTGATGTTCTATGTAGATTGATTAAGAAGCAAATCCATTGAGTCCAATGGGCCTCACTGCCAAATAACAGGATATAGCATTAGAACTATTCCTCAGACTCTTTCATTTTGTCTCACAAGCCCCCCACTCCCATTATATACTAAGCACAATGAAGAAGTGCGTTTTAACCTCCTCTTCTCCTCTTAATTAGGGATCTACTGATATTGTTTATGTAATATCTTTCCCTTTTTATTGCTTGTATATTCAACTTTTATTTCAATATAAAATTTTATGCTGCCTGGCCAGGCATGAATTTCCAAAGTACCCCATTCAATCCCCTCCTGCTAACAACAGACAGAGACATTCTGCAGTAACTGAGCATGCTTTATTCTCACTGGGATAATTTGTTTGCCCTGTTTATCCTCTTGGGTTATGCTCCCCACTAAATATTTGCTGTACCTCTGCAAAATGTAGATTCCCTCAAAAGACTGATCACCTCTTGTTTCTCAGTGCTCCCATCATCCTGTTGGTACTCACCAGCCAAGTTCACAGTCACCAGTGCTTTTTAGTAATGATTCCATTTATTTATCATGGCCTCCAAAGGCAAAATACATGATTATCAGTTGACAACAGTCATGGCTAGCAGCATTAACATAGCAGCAGCAGTACCAGTATCACCACCATGACGTTCTTCCTCTTCCTCCTAGATAACATTTTATATACAGTACAAATAAAAAGTATCTGCAGTGGTATCTATTCTGGAAGAGGGCATGAATATATATTTCTGCTCAGTCTGTTGTCAGCTACACATTGCTTGATCAATAGGAGAAAATAGTACCACATTAACTGATTAAATATTCTGAATACATTTTAAGAGAGCCAGTATGGTGTAGTGGTTTAGGCATTAGACTATGACCCTGGAGATCAGGTAAAATTCAAGATATAACCATGTAGTCTGCAGAATCAGTATGTAGAGAGATCTTGTAGCACCTTTAAGACTAACTAAAGAAAGAAGTTGGCAGCATGAGCTTTCATAGACTTAAGTTATGCATCTGAGGAAGTAGATGTAAGTCTATGAAAGCTTATGCTGACAACTTCTTTGTTCAGTTTGTCTGGAGATCAGGATTTGATTTTCCACTTGAGCAGAAAAACATACTGGGTGACCTTGGGCAAGTCACACTCTCTCAGCCTCAGAGGATGGCAATGGCAAATCCCTTCTGAAGAAAATAGCAAAGAAACCGCTATGATAGGTTCGCCTTAGGATCACCTTAAGTCCAAAATGACTTGAAGTACACAACAACAACAACAACAACAACAACATAGGTATACTTCAGTTAATGAAGTCAAAGTGTTCCTTGGCATTACTTCTTTAACAGAAATTTGGTATCAGAGGCAGGAATAACATGGAAAGAATAGGAGCAGGAATAGGAAAAGAATAGCAGTAGCAATTATATTTTTATACTGCTTATCAGTGTACTTAAGCACTCCCTAAGCAGTTTGCAATTGCTCCAACAAGCAGGATACTCATTTTAGCGACCTCGGAAGGATGCAAGCTTGAGTCAAGCCTGAGCCCCTGGCTGGTATTGAACTCACAACCTTATGGTTTGTGAATAAGTGGTTGCAGTACAGGCATTTAACCACTGCACCACTAGGGCTCTCTAAGAGTTGCTAAGCATGTTTCAGCAAGCTTTTTATTTTAAACTAATAATATACACGTGTGAAATGAAACAAGTCAGGTAAGACTTGCATAAGTAAACAAACCATTTTTAACCTGAGTGAAGTCAAAGGCTTTCATGACCAGCATCCATTTTTAACCTTCTAGAGATCACTTCTTCCACAATACAATGTATGGGGGCATTTTCACCATGTTTGGGGATCAAAGGATTCCTTATCTAACAACAGAAAATGCGAAGTTGTTTCCTATTCATTTCCTGTTTCAAAAAAGGCTGTGCCTGGGCTTAAATTAGCTGGGGCAGGAGGAACTGGGGGAAATATGCCCCTTACCCTCTAATAGACATTTTAAAATATTTTGGGACTTTTTTGCTGAAAATTTTTGCAAAGCTTATTTTTGATCCTTAGGGGTCAAAAAGCAGGAATACTCCAAATGTGGAAGAATTGCCTTCCACATCCTCTACAGTACACTGGGGGGGGGGGGGGGGGGAGAGGGAGAGATTCTGCAGAAATTTTTAAAAAATCTTGTTCATTTCCATTTCCTGGCCACTTCGGCCCTTGGGGGACCGGAAAAACAGAAATGGGGCCACACTTTGCATATTCTTTGTTGTATAGAGAACAACTGTAGATTATTTTAATGATGCATGGATTCTTAATGGAAAGTACAAGAGCCCACCCTGTAGTATCTATTACCTCATTAGAGTCCTTGCTGCAGAAATAGGATTTTGACTCAATTAACTTTTACAGCCATCCTTATAAATTCTTCAACTTCTTTCCCACTTGATCAAGCTTTTGTGATTCCTTTGCTGAAGGAATAATAACATGGTAGTGTAGAACAAGAAAACTCCATTAGTAGTTTGCATTAACTCCAAAAAATATTAATGCAGAAAACTATTCTCACAGGCAAGACTGAGGGCCTTTACAGACTGCCAGAAATAGTGCAAATTGAGGCCACTTTAACTGTCCTGGCTCAGTACTAGGGAATCATGGGAATTGTATTTTTTTTCTGGGACATCGAGCCTTCTCTGCCAGAGAGCTCTGGTGCCACAATAAACTACAGTTCCCATGATTTCTTAGCACTGAGCCAGGACAGTTAAAGTGGCCTCAATTTGCACTATTCCTGGCAGTCTGTAAAGGTCTTGGGGTTGTTGTTTTTTCTGTTTTTGTTTTTTTTTAACAAAATCTTTCCTCTCTATGTTCATCAGAACTTTGCAAGAAACAGTTGTGGGTATAGCAAGACCTGGATTTTTGAATTGTGGTGGCAGGATTGGAATTGCAATTATGGAAAGTTATATTGTGGTTCCCTGGGATAGATGCTGCTTTCTCATTAGTTTAATGGGCAGATACCAATGCTGCAAACTGAAAACCCCCAGCCCCAGCAATTTCCTGTCCCCCTTAATTGCATCTGGTTCCTAGTTGCACTTACTGGCTCAGAACTGAATATATTAAAAGGCATGGAATGGGATGAGTGGATTTAAGAGCTATTACACCTCCTTCTCCAGTTATCCCACTTTCTGATTAAAGTGCACAAGATGGCTTGAATTAGATGGATTTATGAAAGAAATGTCTTAGAGGAAGGTGAATACCATTATAAAAGGCTAGTGCTGGATAATTCCACATTGTGTTGCAAAATGATCAGCTGAAATAATTCATTTCAAATAGCCTTGTTGTCATTTAAGTAACTTGAAACTGGAGCACAGCTTGTAAACCAAGCCCTATTTTCTGGTCTCTGTTAAAAATCAAAAGGAAAATATTTCACTGAAAGAACAAAAGCAAATACTAGTGATTTTATAAATTGAGATAGCCAGATGTTTCCAGTTCTTTGAATACTAAAATGCAGGTTAGTTGGGGGAGCTTGCTTCTTACTGTTGATGACATTTTATCACTCTTCTTCCAAGGAGCTTGATAGCATCCTGGATTATCATCAATTTTATCCTATTGTGAGAGAAAGGCGGGATATAAATCCTTGAAATAAATAAATAAGATAAATTTATGTTTTATTGCTGTGAGGTACAATAGGTTGTGAGAGACTGGCTGAGTGTCACCAAATGATCTTCAAAGTTAGGTGGAATCCAAACTCTGGTCCCCTTTGTCTTATTGTTAACACTCTTAACACAGGGATGGTAATCATATGGACCTCAGATGCTTCTGAACTACAACTCTCATCAACCCTTGCCAGCGCTGCCAGCAGGGAGGGATATTGCAAGTTGTTTCCAACAACACTTGGACAGCAGTATGATTCCTACCTCACTCTAGTACTACCCTAGCTGTCTTTACAAGCAGGAATGAAATGTCTGGGACAGAGTCCTTTGTGGTGCACCTATTGAAATCTGAACTTTGGAGGAACAGTGATCCCTAAAAGAGCTGCAAAATACAACTGTCATTTATTTTATTTTGTATGCACACTGCCTATGGCTTTCATTAGATATTTTAAATGGTATATTAAATGGTATAGTTATCACCATTCAGCCATGTAAACCCACTGTGTGGTATTGGACAAGTTACATCCTCACATTCTCTTAGACTGAGGATGGCAATGGCAAACCTCCTCTGAAGAAACTTAGGGTCACCATGAGCTGGAAATGACTTGAGGGGACACAACAACAATAGTTATCACCACCAGCAGCTCATAGCTATAAGGCACCAGGTCATATCTATAAACAAGGCTTCCCATTGGAACTACAAGGTCAATGAAGAGCATTTTGCTGAGCTCATTAGTTTTCAGATTAGACTGGAATCCTCTAATGAAACAGCAAAGCCAGAAGAGGACAGGCTGGCCAAAGAGGCTAATACAGTTGGCTTACATTGTTGTAATTCTGATTTAGGTGTGGAGGTACTGTGATGCTTGTTAAGTGGGTTTTCACCTTCTCTGCTGGTTTTGGCTCTGAAATCTGTAAACATTCACCACACTGTGCTATATTAGTTCTACTGAATGATCTTCATGGAAGTAAAGTTGATGAAGAAGTTATGCGAAGGTGATTCCACAATTCCACATGCTATATCTGTTCATGTAATGCCATCAGAAATGGGATCTTGCTAGCTGAAGCACTATTTTAAAAAACATTTTTGGAAAGCCATGTCAATAGCCCAACTTCAATGTGTCCTTGAAAATTGATTTATGATCTCATTGGCAGAGATGACTCTTGGCTATTCCATCTGGGCTAAATACAGTCGGCCCTCCTTATCCATGGATCCCTCCCGTCTCCCATGGATTCAAGAATCCACAGCTTGAAAATATTTTATAAATATATAAATATATAAATTCCTAAAAAGCAAACCTTGATTTTGCCATGTTATATCAGGGACACTATTTTACAACCCCATTGTATTTAATGGGACTTAAGCATCCACGGATTTTGGTATTCATGGTGGGTCCTGGAACCAAACCCTAGTGGAAAGCAAGGACCCACTGTATGTATATTCCAGATTTGCTAAATTCCATATGGATATAAACTGTATCTGTCATGCACGTGATAATAAGAAAACCATGATTCTCTACCTTAAGTGCATTCAGACTAGGGTGAGTGCCCCAGAGTCAAAAATATTTCTAACTACCAAAGTGTCTATGCCCCAGTGATGGTTTTTGATTTACTCATCTATCAGTCAGTCTTAATAGGTCACTGAGCTTTGAATCTAGCTCTAGGAATGTTTAATGGAATGCTACACTTTCAGTAGAAAGACTGTAACTAATAATCTTGCATGACAGAACTGTGTGTTTATATAGTGCTTCAGGAAAAAGAGCGAATAACAGTTTTCTTTGCAGATGACTGTACAAATCCAAAATCACATATATACCATCCATGTTCCAGAGATGCCACCATATTAGTTATGGCCATTTATAAAGCCTCCTTTTCAAAATCTCTAAAATCTCTAAAACAAAAACAACAAGCCTTTATTACAGCTAAAAAAAAACCATAAGGCAAAACAATGACAACACAGAACACTAAAATCTATATTACTCTCTTTTCGCATGTGCCTCTCTAAGATTGCCACATGTGTTGTTATTACTGGAGGTACAGGGGAAGGAAGATTGGTGAGCCACCTTGAGTCCCTTTCTGGAAGAAAAGTAGCATATAAACAAAATAAATAAATAAATATCCCAACCTTTCAGAAGACAAATGTGATGTGCATTTGCCTGTAAATCTTAGGATCTAGAAGCTATCCTCATGGCTAGTAGAAATACGAATCATAAAGACGAATCATAAGTTTTGAAATGTTTATTTCTGACCCCTCTCTCACAAAACTTGTATTAAAAGGAAAGGCAGGTATAAAAAACACAACAGCAACCCAGCAGCATTTGCAAGATGAGTGAGTTGAACACAAATGTGTGGAGAATGTGCGGTCATCTATGTTTTGGGCTGATATTTCTATGAGCCCTCACCAGCACAGACAGTGGTGAGGGATAATGGGAGTTGTTATTCAACATTATCTGGCTTGTCAACGTTCTCCATGTTCCCTGTTACTATATGTCAGACTATTTTATGTTCCTAAATTGATGGGACGGGAAGAAACTGGGAGACTGGACCAGAAGGAAAGGACACCCATGTATGTAAATCATTTCTTAGAAGAGATGCTGGCAGATGTTATTTGTCCTGGAGGGGTATGAAAAGCTACAACTAGTATATTTCATCTTTACAACTATTAAGGGACAGAAGCCCTGCTCTTTTTCTTTTTTCTTCTCATCTGGGCTCACAGGAGGAAATAAGAGAACAAATGAGAAATGCAAAATAGAAATTAAGCAGCCATACAAAGAGCATGGCACTAAATCAAAACAACCTCTCCAGGGTAATTTTTTATGTGCCCCAGTATTGCTTATTTGAGCTTTGGTTTCTTATGTTTCTCCCCATAGTGTAACTAGTGATAAATTACAAGTATTACTCTAGCGCCCTCTAGGGGTACAAGAGCTTAGTCCATATTTCCTCCAGGGCAGCTCTCATCAGTATTACAGCCATGAACAATGAGCACTTAAAACTTAAGCTCTGGGAAGTGCCTAATATAGCAGATTGATTGTTTAAAGCAGACCTGCACAACTTGGCAGTAGGTAGGGGCCAACATTAAAATAGGCTAACCTTCTTCAGGCCACAGATAGGTTGCAATTAAAAATTAATTATTTTATTAATTAATAATAATAATTAATATCATTAATATTAATTCCATCCTCTTCCTCCTCTGTCTGACTCTTTCCTCAGGAGAAGCCCAGGTGGCAGAGGAGCCTTACAGGGCAAGCATTTTCCTGCCACCCTCCACCACCTGGCCTTCAGTCGAGGAGCCCTAAGGGGCTAGCATTTGCCCATCCTCCTCTTCTTTCTCCACCCGGCCTTCTCCTTGGAGGAAAGCCTAGCAGTGGAAGAGTGTTGCGAGTGTTCACCCATCCTTATCCTCTACCCAGCCTCCTCCTCAGAAGAATAGCAATAGCAATAACAAGTACATTTCTATATCGCTGATCAGTGCACTTAAGCACTCCCTAAGTGGTTTACAATGTGTAAGTTAATTGCCCTCAACAATCTGGGCACTCATTTTAGTGACCTTGGAAAGATGCAAGCCTGAGTCAAGCCTGAGCCCTTTGGCTGGGATTGAACTCACAACCTTATGGTTTGCAAGTGAGTGGCTGCAGTACAGGCATTTAACTACTGCGTCACCAGGGCTCTGTCTTCCAATATGTTGGAAAGCCAAACAGCGCAGGAACCTTGTAGGGCAAGTATTTGCTCATCATCCTCATACTCTGCTGCCTGTCCTCCTCCTCAGGAGAAAGCCAGGTGGTGGAGGAGCTTTGCTTGGCAAGCATTTGCCCATCCTCCTTCTCCGCTGCCCCCCTTCTCCTCCACATGGCCATCTCCTCAGGAGAAGGCTGAGCAGCAGAGGAGCCTTGAAGTCATTCCACATCCTTGCAGGCTGCCAGAAATCCTTTGATGGGCCACATGTGGCCCCGGGGCCGTATGTTGTGCAGACCTGGTTTAAAGGTTCCTTATACCTCTCCATAAAAACAACTGGCTAATCATTCTGAATTGATTCTAAAGAGGAAAACTGTATAAGAATATTGCTCAGCCGAGACTGGTGGATGCTCTAATGGCTTCTTCCACCTGAGAGGCCGGATTATGAATTCAAGGGAGATGGCAAGAATCTGCATGAGGTCACCGCAGCTCTGTACTCATTTAAAACTATCTCTAATCATTTCCACTTAATACTGGATGGTCTCTTTACACTTTGGATGGTCTCTTTACACTTTGCCCTTTTTAAAAGCATGGCATTTATTTATAGTTCAGTTTTAAGAAATAATCGGGTGTATTTAAAATCTGTTTTATGATTGAAATATACTTAAAACTGCCAGGCTCCTTATCTAATGACCCTTTTCCCCCTGACACCCTCCTCCCCAAATTAAGAAATTTTACTAGTAGTACTTCGCAGAGCCCTTTCCAATTCATGCCCCTTTAAAGCTTAGCAGTTCCTTAGCTGCCTTTTCCTCCCTCAGGAATTTTATCACCAGTGCCTTGGAAAATCCTCTTCTGATTTCTAGATCCTTTAAAAAAAATATTTCCCAACGAGTTATGGCAGTTTCCATTTTTGTTTTTTAAAAGTAATCTCCCCCAATTGAAATCTTTATTTGAATGACAACTAAAAACACTGCCATGCATTTAAATTGGTCCTAAGGCAAGCTGCTCTGTCTCAGCCTCAGCCTCAGATCTGCAGTGAGGATGCTGACTTGCCTAGCAGAGTTTCTGTAAAGATTACAATTGGATAATGCATATAAAATATTTTGGCTGCAATAAATAAATAAATAAATAAATTACTCACCCACCCCGCTCCCGCCCCCGTGTTTGAGAGGCACTGGTTTTCTTCATACTACATTATTAGATGTGAACCACCTTGGCATACAGAGAACTTTATTGCTTTGTTCAATGACACGTTTATACCTGAATATATTTAAATATATAAAATCTAATATTTACCAGTTTCTATGATCTGGGAAAGATGAGAACATGGCATGTATCAGTATCCAGACACCTTGGACAATTAATAAATGATTCCAAAGCTTCCAGAGGCAATGAGCTTGAACCCTTTGGCATTCATAGACTTGGAAAGGATCTGAATTACAATCTAGTCCCAGTGAATAAATTCAAAGCCAAAGCATCCTTATCCAATGGCCATCCAATTGGTTGCTTGTTTAAAATCTTCAGTGAAGGAGAATCCACCAGTTTCTGTTTCACTGTTAAACAGTTCTTCATGCCAGGAAGATCTTCCTAATGTTTAGTTGGCATCTCCTTTCTTGTAGTTTGAACTGACTGCCTCAGATTCAACCCTCTGGAGCAGCTGACAAAAGGCTTTCACCATCTTCAGCATTACAGCCCTTCAGACATTGGAAGACGGCTATCATTATCAACTCTGAGTCTTCTCTTCCCTGCCATAAATATATGCAGCATCTTCCTCAATTGTTCATCACTGGACTCAGTTTCCAGGCATTTGATCTTCTTGATTGCCCTCCTTGGGACACATCCCAGTATCTTCTGGCCTTAGTGTTATCTATTCTCTCTTAATATTTCTTGCCTAAGAAAACTTCACGAGTCAACAGGCAACTTGAAGTTATATGTTGTTGTTATTAAATGCCTTTGACTCACCCCTGACTCATGGAGACCCTGTGGATGAGACATCTCCAAGCCCACCTGTCCTCCATTGTTCTGCTTAAATCCTGCAAATTCAGGACCTCTCTATGACCTCTCTGATTGAGTCTATCCATCTGGCACACAGTCTTCCTCTCTTTCTACTGCCGTCTACCTTTCCCAACATCATTGTCTTTTCTAATGAGTTGTGGTTTCTCATGATTTGGCCAAAGTACAAACACCCTCAATTTTATCATCTCAGCTTCCTAGGAGATTTAAGGAGTGTAAAGGCTGAGGAATCTTCAGCTACAAGGAATATGATATTATGTGGATTTAGATTCCCTACACCCCAATATTAGTAGCAGAAACATTGCCAATTTCATTTCAGATTAAGAGCTTGTCTTTCACTTTCAACCTGAACATGTCAGATTTCTTACTTCTTTAGTAGCAGAGTGTCACCCTTCCTACATGCATGATATTTAGGAAGCATTTATAACAGGGTTCTGAAAAATTTAGACTTTTCAGGTCATATTTGATTTCAGAGTCATTTTCATTAATTTAGAAAAATGAAATAAAAACTATGGATAAAACTATTTTTCTTTATAAGAGAAACTAAATATCACATGGCCAATTTATTAAAAATAAGTAGTCAAATTTATGTTCAATATCTATATCTATGTATATGTATATGTATATGTATACCCTTTTCTTCAAAAGGGCTGCTCCTTCTTATGGTAGCATTTATCTTCTTCTTTTTTAATAGGGGGGAAAAAGACTGCCTTACTTTTATCAACTGTTGTACTTGCTTCACTAGGCATTAGCATGGTATTAGAAAGTGTTGCATAACACAGTTAATTCTTTTCTGAACCAGGATTTGAAACTGCATTAGCATCTTATTAAGAATCATCTTTAATATGCTTGGCTACTAGATGGTCAAAGCTGAAGGGGATTCACAGGTAACTGCTCACCTCTCCTTGCAACCTCCTGACATAACATTATAGTTATTTTTCTCTGTCAGTTGTCATGAAGGGAGGAGGAAAAACTCTTGGTAGAATACTATTTAACAATAATTCCAGTTTTGCTATAAAAAGTATTAAGGGCTGGGGAAAGAAGCTGGCTTTTAATATTAAGCTGCTTATTTAGGTCTCTACATTCTAGAGATACAGCATTTCAAAACTAATTAGATTGACAGAAGCTTGGATCCCTCCACAGGACTGCTAGAAGCAGAAGATTTTAGCAGATAGGAGGGGGAGTTAAATGACTATTAAAGGACAGAATTTAAGAGCCTGGTGCAGCCACAATTTTTTACACATATAAAGAACATCAATAAAATACCCCAGGTTAGCCAGCGCCAGCTATGGCAATCCCCCAGATGAGCACAAACAGGGAAAAGACTAGAAGTGCAGATAGCCAAGGGTGCTTTCCAAATTCTGAGAAGTATTTGTTTACTCTGATCAGCTAAGGGTCTTATGCTCCATTAACTTTGGAGATTTCAGTTGTTAAACTTATTTATTTCTCTAATTCATGAATTTCCAACAGAAATGCTGCATAAATACTTGAAACATCAGGGACATGTTGGGCAATCCACATACAACCAACTTGTGTAGCCAGTGGCTCATTGAGTTTAGATTGCAAGCTCAGTATCTAGAATTTTGTGATGAACACAACTGACTCTTTGACATTCAACTGATTGCATAAAGGGCACTTTGCATATGTAAAGGCATCTGGCTCCCCTTCTGTTACAGATTTGTGTTCCAAAGTCTGGCAGCAGTTTCTGAAAATCTCTACAGAACTGAGGGGCTGTACAAATGGCCCCTAAGGGGCTGCAGGATGCTGCCTCTTTCTTTGCTGGATCGGGGTTGCAGCAACCACATGCCACAGCCCCGATCTGGCCTTTCCGCAGCGCAAAAAGCAACTCCGTTTTGCACTGCAGAAAGGGTGCCCTATCTGCAGTGGCTTTTTGCCGCTTCTTTGGCGCAGTGCATGTAAATGCTGTGCTAAAGACACACCCTTTTGCTGCCTGCTGGGCAGTTGCTTGGGCGGCTTGATGACAACGTGGGGGCAGAGTTGGGGCAGCCAGCATGCGGTCGCCACGTCCCAACTCCATCCCCAGGCCGGCTCTTTTGGCCAGTCTGTACAGGCCCTGAGTCCCTTTTCAATTTAAACACAGTTTATGCAGTGCTATAGATGTGAAAATAACCTGTTCAAGTAAGCCTAGACAGATATGACACATTCTAATGAATACTAATCACCCTACAAGAGCCTATGGGGATATTATCATTTAGTCTAAGTGCTAGCGTGTACTGAAGCAATAACAACAACTGAAAATCCTACACAGAGTTATGTGACACCTTAGACTAAGGAGATTCATTTGGCATAAAAGTTTTGTTAGAAAATTCTGGTTTTGGTTATTTGTGGTTAAATCAGATTAGCAGCAGCAACACAGCAGCAGCAAGTGTGTACTCCACAGGTATTTGGTAAAAAACAACTAGATCTGAGCTTCTTGTAAATAAAAAGGATACATTGGTAGCTAGAAAGAAACTTACTTTATTGTTACATCTAGGTTCTACAAAAATAACTACTCAGTAGAGAAAATTATACTTTGGTACAGAGGTCCCTAGATAGCTGACCATGTGTGCAAGTAAGGAGCTTATTGCACAGATAATAAAACCAGCTTATCTGAGCCGGCTTAAAATTTAAAACGAGCCGCATCCTGATGTTATCAGAAGGCTTTTGCTGCCAAATCCACCACTCGAGTCCATCCCTGTTCGCAGGGGTCCTCAGCACGCCTCTTTTTGAAGCTGGGAGTTTTCCAGCTTAAGGAGATGGCCGCCGGAGCCCCTGGGAGTAGGGATGAACCCAGGATGGACCTGGGCAGCGGATTTGGTGGCTAAAGCCTTCTGATAACATCAGGATGCTGCCTGTTTTAAATTTTAAGCCAGCTGGACTGCAGAGACAGCCCAGTCCAGCCGCGTGCCGACAGAGTCGGCTCAGCATGCTGCCTGTGGCACCTGTGCCATGCATTCATCATCACAGATATAGGCTAAGTGGCATACACAAAGTTTTGGGGGCCCTGGGGGGAATCATCTCATCTGTTTCCTCAGCCCCTTGTATGTTTGGCAGCAATTCATGTGAGGCATATTCTCTGAAGGGAAACAGTGACTGATGTCCACTGTAGAAATGGAAAGAATATTCACTATTCATTTCCTGACCAAACAAAGGCTTTTCTGGTAACTGGGAAACTTGACCAGGAAGATGAGAATTTTGTGCAGTTATTGGCCAGTATTCAAACATCTCAAAGTGTTTTGGGAAATTATTCTGTGCAGAAATAGATACAGGTTCTTGAATTAGAAGGTGAGGTTTTGTGCAAGAAAATACTGCTTCCAGACAACCACATATGCTTTTTGAACAAGATTGATGTTTTCTGAGGAAAAAAAAATTAGTAATTTTACACAAAAAACAGCCATACGGTTTTATTGTGCAAGATTGCTGTAGGATGGTATTACTTCAGTTCACTAAAACAGGCTTCTATCCTTCAAATTAAACTTTAGAAACAGACCCCACTCAAATGTGCAAGTTGAGATGCTGGGCAACCTGAGCCTTGGAGGTCGGGCCTTTGAAACAGAAAGGTCCTTTAGAACCATGTGTGTGTGTGTGTGTGTGTGTGTGTGTGTAATCCATAGTTGTGCACTAACAGCAGTCAGTTTGGCTGATAAGAGGCAACAAAACATATTTGGGAATGTGAGCAATCACTTGAAAACCATTTGAATTTTGATTTCCAGTAGTGCTATCTATGAAAGTTGGAAATACAGTTGGGCCTGGTATTCATGGGCTTGCCATCTGCAGATCCAAGCATCTATGGATGGCAAGCCTGTGTTGTCCCCAATGGTGGCATATACACATAGCTGCGCCACCATTATGGACAATCCCCATTGTCCCATGGTGGCACGTGTATGAGGCCACACCACCATTAAGTTCTGTTGTCCCTAGTAGTGCCACAGCCATGTGCATGCTTCACCACGGGATAACTGGGGCTGTTCCTAATGGTAGCATGGCCACATGCATGCATCACCATTAGGGACAACGTGAGCTTAAGCAACCTTGGATTTTGGTATCCGCAAGGGGGGGGGGCTGGAATGGATCCCCCATGGATACCGAGGACTGATTGTATAACTGCCTCTTCCTCACATGGTGTACCATGATGTGTATGACTGGAAAGAGTATTGTGTCATGCAAAGGAGATGAATGAAAGTAAGGAGCAGTAGGAATCTTGTTGTGCTATTACGTTCTACAAAACCTTAAGAAGTATTCATATTTCCGTTTTGGTGTATCACAACCTGAAATTGAGATGGTTTAACTAGGATAGTTACCACTTGATATACACAAGATAATCCACACGCTGTGAAGTTGCAAAACTGTGTCACAAGACTGAAGTAACAAATTGTTCCTTGTTGGTTGCATAAGCATTCACCCACCCCACCTCCCTGAGTGAATACTTGGTTGATTCACTTTTGTCAGCAATTACAGCTGCAAATTTTCTTGAGTGTCTATTAGCTTTATGCACCTGGATCCTGCAATTTTTGACTATTCTTCTTGGGGAAATTGCTCCAACTCTGCCAGGTTGCATGGGACCCACAGCTGAACAGCAGCTTTCAAGTCTTGCCACAGAATCTTAATTGGACTGATGCCTAGGCTCTGACTTGGCCAATCTAAGACATTTGGGTTCTTGCCTTTAAACCACTCCAGTGGTTACTTTGTTATATATATTTGTATTTGTTGTGATAGGTCAGCGAGAGCAGATTTTATATTCACAGATCAGGATGATTCCTAATCAAATGAAGACACTGGTGCCATGGTCTGAAGAACTTGTGGACGGTCTTGTCTCTAGCACAATCTCAGCTATTTCCCTCATCTCAGGATACCAGTGCCATTTGCAGGAGAGAACCTGGAAGGAATCACAGATGATCTCTGGCTCACCCATAGCAGCTTTTATTGTCTGCAGAATCAAAAGGGGAGATTAGAATACTTTTCAGCTTTAGGGAATCAGGTCAGGTGTAGGTGGTCTCCTGTTTACATTGTATGTACAGTTAGATCCAAAAGAAACAGGCTCTTTGGGATTAAGGGGCTCCTCAAGAATCCTTCAGTAGAGAATAATGAAGACTGGGCTAGGTAGAATATGAAGAATAGTTTACAAAAGTTCCCAATTAGGGTGTTAGTTGTTGAAAAAAAAAATACAGCTCATTAGCTCTGTGCCATGCAGCTTCTTGTTCTTGCTTCTTCCCTTGACTGACCCACATGCTATTGATTCCTGGAACATAACTGTCTTGCCCCAGAAATTGCCTGCTCTTGGACTTCTTTACTATATTTGACTTTAGCTTTGCCTTACACCCCTACTAACGGGGTAGCCTGTTTTCAGACCACTTTGTACCATGATTGATCTCAGTTTTTCCTCAAGAACCTGATTATTGACTGGCCAGATATTCAACTGGGATTGTAACTCTTGAGGTTGGTCAGCCTCTGCCTCTGTGTCCGACCTTATCCTGCACCTCGTATTCAAGCAATAGCAAGCACATCAAGGGCCAAACCAGATTTGGTAGGAAGTACACATAGGCATAATTTGGAACCCTAGATAGCCCATATCTTATTCAAGCCTAGATAGTCCATATGTTCAGGTTATCAAAAACCTGCATGTTTCAGGTGATAGTTTTTTCTGTGGCGTTACATTTGTGATGAAGTGTCCTCACGTATATGCAACCCATTGCTTCAAAAGCTGAAATAATCAAGTAATGAATGTGCATGGTTAGAACTGCCCTTTTTCCAAGTTATATTTTGCAGCTTCTCTTTGTGTCCATCAATCTTAATATGAGCAAAGAACATCCACAAGCAGTTTCTTTGTTTGAAATAGAACTTCACATTCAACCAAAACCTGGTTTCTCTCTCCTTCCCCCAGCCCCTGCTGCTGCTTCAAAATTTCATGTTCATTTTGCTTGGAATGGACTACTCACAGAATGTTTCAATTTTACAAGGTCCATTAGATTCAAAGCAGCTTTGTCTGGAAACCAGGATTTTTTTTTTTTTTAAAAAAAATGCTTCTGATGAGGACTTTGCTTTTTTTATGTATTCATTCATATATATGGTTTTTGAAAGGGAACTGGGTAGATCAGCAAATAGCAAGAAGGAAAAAGAAAGAAAGCTTTCACCTGCATAAGCTGACCTGTAAAAGTATAAAGGCTTAAAAATGTCTTCTGAAATAAAGCAAGATTTGCAGTTGAGGAGTGAGCAGATAATGCACCACAGCTGAGCGGGACTGATTCACTTCTCCATGTAGCTAAACTTTTTTCAAAAATAATAATTCAGCTGCTCCTGAAAAGCTGTGAATGATTTAGAAGGCCAGAAATCTATTGGAACAAAGTCTCCATTATTCTTTGGTTGACCGCACCCCCATCCAGATTTGGCACAAGATTACACTTCACAAATTCTCTCTCAACTTTTCATATTCAATAATGAGAAATCTCAGAACCTGAGAAGCTTTGAAAGACCCTTGGACAAAATATGTCTTGGAGCTTTTAATCAATTTCTCTGGGACCACACAGGTCCATGGATCACCACTTTTGAGTAGTACTGATTTAGAAAATAGAGCAAGCTTGTTTTCTACTGCTCCAGAAACTAAGACCCAAAACAATGAGTTAAAATTGGGAGCAAAAAGATTCCACCTAAACTTTAAAAACATCTTGACATTAAGAACTGTTTGACAGTGGAAGAGTTGTCCTCAAAGTGTGATGGATTTTTTTTTCTTAAACAGATGACCCATGGGTTAACTTTCAGCTTGATGAATGATCTATATGGCCTAGCCTCCTTAAATATCTAACTCCTAACTTGCCTTATATGCAAAATAATGATGATGATGATGATGATGATGATGAATATCATCATCATCATCATCATCATCATCATCATCATCATCATCATCAGATTGCAGGATATAATGGGCACTCAGAAGTATAGCCTCTACATTATAGAGTGACAAATCCCCCAGGAATCTACCAAGCATGGGCCATTTCTTCCTTTCTCATGTCAGAGGTTAGACTGCATTATTGGGATTACAAAGTCAATATCTACCTTCAGAGAAAGATTTTCAGTTCATCTGGCCACATAAATTTTACTCTGCCACCCCATCGTGGCATGAAAGTGACCCTGGGTTCTTGAAGGTTATATGGTGACATTAATCTGCTGGCAGATTCTATTCTGCCAAGGCTTTCGGTATGGTGCCAGTGGCGGACTGAACTGAGGATTTGTCTAGTTATGTACAAAGTTAGCCACTAACAACAAATTAATGGAAGCAACCATTCACAGACGAGCTGCAACCTGCATTGCTGGAGGTACCAACAGCTTCATAATTTTAGAAATTCAGCATACAGTTGCTTTTAGTGGTGCTGGTATTAATTTCTATGACTTTGAGAGATAGATCAAGTTTCCTTGGGTTCACCCCAACCAAAGGTATAAATAAAGCAATGTTTCTCACATGAAGGACTTATTTAACACCTCTGTACACAGCCATGCAGTGTCATCAACATGACTAAAAGAGTATGTGAGTTGTTAATGCAGGTTCAGCACAACAGGCAAGAACTACACAGGAAGAAAATGCTTCTGTGGCAAGAACACCATTTTGATTCACTGTTTTAAAATAAATGTACCAACTTGAGGTGCTACTGTCAATGCTCACCCCACCCCATGAGAAATCATAGTGTTAGGTGTAAAATGCCCTCAGATTAGTTCATCTGCCTCAAAATAGATTGTGTCACAGCCTTCTTGGATGTACATTGTGTGACATATTCTGGCTTTTAAATTCCTAAGAAACAGTAAGAATAAATCAGTATTTTGTTTAACCGTGATACTTAATTTTACAAGTGGTAATATCAGTGAAGGTTAACAACTACACTGTAAGTGGTTTTAATCCCTTGAATCCTATTTTGCGAGAAACAGGATATAAATCAAATCAATAAAGAAATGTAATGCCATACAACAGAACAATCCTTTAATGTGAAATATGTATAAACAATTTCTTATCAAATGTATTTAGATCGTTTGGGCAATATGCTGACATGACAAACAGCCACATAGCATACTTCTGACAGCAATACTCAAAAGGACCTATTGCTGAATACCTACAATGATACTAAGTTCTGGCTTCAAAGCAGGATCCTATTAGTGGCTGGTCATATGAAAGCCCCCATTGTCAACTATATGATTGGTGTTTGTTTTTAAGAAAATAGTTATTCGCATGAAACTGAAATACAACAATCAATTAGAATCCACCAGATGCTCATGTAAAGTGTGTGTGTGTGTGTGCTGGCATGCCCTTTTTGTTGTTGTGTGCCTTCAAGTTGTTTTCTGCAGCTGAGAATATGTGACTCATCCAAGGTTGGTTTCCATGGCTGAGTGTGGAACTGAAACCTGATCACCAGAGTTGTAGTCCAACACACAGACCACTACACCATGCTACAATATTCTTGTTGCAGTTCTTACATCACAAAAAAGAGAAGTTCAATGTGTTTCAACAAATGTTTTATTCAAAACTACCAATATGCACATGTGATATGAAACAACCAAGTCAGGTAAGCCTTGTATAAGTAAATGAAACATTTTGAATTTTCTAGAGACTACTTGAAATCTTCTTCCAAAACACATTCAGGGATTATTATTTTTCTTTCACCAGCCTTCACTTCTCTTATGATTTCCATTTTGGTGGCTAAGCATATAGATCTATACATTGTAACATGTGGGGGGGGATTATTTTCCAATAATTTTATTATGTATTTTAAAAAAATTGGGTGGTCAGGGAGGGCTTAGCTGTAAAAGTGAGTTGAGGCCACATATGAGGTAAGGGGAAGGTAGGAAAAATACTTAAAATGTTTTCTATGTCTCTTTTCCCCATGCCCCCAAGATCCAAGTTGCTCTGTCAGATCACCTTTCAGTCTGTTTGACAGTAAAACAAGCACAATCCATGACTTTGTTGTTGGTGAAGGAACAAATCTATTATGTATTAGTGAGACTTGGGAGGATGAGCTGGGCAGACTGGGCCTGCACCATATCTGTCAGGCAATACACTGGACCATATTTGTGTGGTAAGGTGATTTTGGGGGCCATGAAGTTTCAACAATCTTGTTGTCATGGTGAGAACACATCTCTATAAGTGTGGTTTGAAAATGATAGTCTCTTCCCATCATGGTGTAAGTGGGGGGTCAGTTAAAACAGTATGTCCCCACAGACCTATGGAATCTGAAAGAGTCCTGAATCCTCTGTGGGACTTTCCAGATGACAAGACTAGCAATTTAGTTGAGGCCTTAGTTTCACTATGGAATGGTAAGATGGAAAAAGCCATAGATACAATTGCTCTGAAATGCCTAGTCCAATGATGTGGAGCCAGTAATTTTCCTTGGTTTATAGAATCTCTATGGCTAATAAAAATAGGTTGGACAATGGTCAGACTCAGCGGTTCTCAAACTTTTTATCTCTGTGACCCCCTTTACATCTACATACAGGTATCATACCCCCCTGCTCAACACAGTATACGAATAAAAATATCTTGTTTGTTTAGTGTGCGTATTTTCATTCCTGCATATTTATATTTTAACATTTTATAAGGAAGCAACATCATTCAAATTAGAGCAGTTTTCTTTAAATAAATTCAGTAGTTAACACATGGATAAACACACAGTCACGCTTACATACAACAGTGTTCACAGATATGTATATACTCAGTAATGTTCCTTTCCCCCCACTCATACACATACTCATTTACTCTTTCAGTCACAGAGAAACATTCATTTTCTTGCGTATATGCAAGTATATACAAGCACATATGTGAGTCTGTAAAAATGAAATGAAGAATGTGACTGTGTGTGAGGGAGCCAAACTATGGAGTTTATCACACTGGGGAAATCCCGTGCGGGAATGGGGCTTTAAATTGGAAAAAAAAACGCAAAAGCGGTTAGATTTTCAGATGTTAAAATCAGACGTTGCTGATGTTGCTGTTAAAATGGAGTTAAAATGAGGTTAATCCGAATTGGAAACTCATCAAAAACTGCTTTTTTTACTTTTGGGATTTTTCGAAAGTAAAAAGAATCAGTTTTTGATGAGTTTCCGTTCGGATTAACCTCATTTTAACTCCATTTTAACAGCAACGTCGTCTGAAAATCTAACTGCTTTTGCGGTTTTCCCCCCAATTTAAAACCCCGTTTCTGCATGGGATTTCCGCTGTGTGATAAACTCCTATGTGTGTGAGACTGTGTGTAAATGAATGTCTTTGTGGGAGAGAGAAAGAAAGAGCATAACTGAGTGTGTGTTAGAGAAAGTCATACACACACTGAGGGAAGGTACCAAGGGTGTCTTTCTCTTCTTCTCCAGGACAGAAAAGGTTTGAGAAGAGGAGGAAGAAGAAGAATGAGATCAGGGCCTCGTAGACTTGTGTGCCCCCGTGGGGGTCCCATCCCACAGATTGAGAACCACTGGCATCAGTCACAGAGGGAATACAATCAAAGGTAGCAAGGGCTCTTGGCTGTGCAAAGGAGGAGTTCAGTCACATTCAGAACACGTCCTGCCTGGGCAGGCAGAGTACACATTATCAGCCCTTCCCTTTGACCAAGATGGAATTTATTGGCCTTCATCTGTAGGTCATATGTGATCCCAACTTTCTTTTGCTGCTAAACCCTCCCCAATCACCTTGACTTTTTAAAAATGAAAAGGATTGAAAATTGTCCCAAAACAATAAGTTGCTCTTGAGTAGTTGACTGGCCTTTAATTCCCCCCCCCCCCGCCAACTCATTCCCCACAACCATGCTGAGAATCTGGTGTGAATCTAAGAAGTACAAAATGGAAATAGGCTTCCCTTAATCTCAGGGTCATATTTCTGCTTAATTTTTTAGCTCAAAATGTTACAATGTAGCCAGCCATAGAAGCAAAAATGGGCTGATGCTACACTTGCCATCCCTGGTCTATATCAAATGGCTTGACTATGACAAGATTCCACCAAATATTTCCCTCATCCAGACTCATTAGTGTAAATAAGGGAATTCTGGTAGATGAAGTTTGTCATGCAGAGATAAGAAAAAGATGTATAGGTTTAAGTTTTATTTTCTAATCTACAATTAATTCAGGAACACTTCATCAAGCCCTTCCACTTACATAATTCATCTATCAGAAAAAGGAAAGTGGAAGGGAAAAAAGGGATACAAGCAAGGATAAAAGAGCTGTACAGCTTGGTCTCTAAGGCTTCTTAACAGATCAGGATATGCAATTTCAACTACCAGGATCTCTGAGCATGCTTTCAGTTGACCTCACCTTGCAGAGAATGTATGCACAACAGAGTTCTGGTTGAAAAGGGAAACATGTTGTGATCAGTTACAGGAACACATGCTCATTTAACTGTTGTATGGCAAGCGGGTTCACTGTCACAAAAGCACATCACCTGTTATCAGCTTATTCTACATGCCAAGATTTCTAAACTTCAGTTTAGACATAGTAATAAGATCCTGCTAAAGGCTGTTGTGACAAGACACTTTTCAGAAACCCTGTGGGTGTTTCCTGAATAAATCTACAAGTTAGGGAGAAACTAACCCATCATATCAACTGATTCTGCTATTCCAACAAAAAATGTGAATGTAATGAATTCGTATTTAGAACAAACTGATTGTGAGTATGTATAAAGGCAATGCAGAATTACAGCAGCAAAATTTCAGAGCAATTTGTTACCATTGGTAAAACATATAAATTGTGTGACTGTAGAATAAAATGATACTAAAATGAAAGATTGTAAAAATAGCTCATAATCTATAGTTTTTAACAAAAAGGATGGCTGAATATATTCCATCTGGCATATAATTGTCTAGGGAATTTAAAGACACCTGCCCAGTGAATGTGTAAGTTAGCAGCTGCAGGTGGATGGAAGGGGATTCATAACAAATTATAATAATGGTTGAGACAGTTTAAAATAGCATGGGCTACCCTCCAGATATAATTGGATGGCAACTCCCATCAGTTCCCTAATCAGCACAGCCAATGGTGAAGAATGGTGGAAGTTATAGTTCAGTGTTATCTGGGAGGGGACACACTTTGTCACCCCACTTTTGACCTACTGTGTTACTTTTTTCTGAGTGTTCACAAGGCCACAAAGAAAAGTTGTGAGGAAAATCAGTTTACAGGTGTATCTGGGTCATTTTAGAGTTACTTTAAGCACTAACTAAAGGCTCTCTGATAGTCAGTTTATGGCAGGAAACACTGATACTCAAACTATAACACCAGTCAAGAGTCAAAATCAGAACTATAAAGTTGATATGTGTGACTTTGCAAAGTCACTGCACAGATGAGCAGTATCCCTCTCTGAATAAAATTCTTCACATCCATTTATTACCACCCAAAGCCATATCCATGTCAGTCTGGATCAGTTTGCAACAGGATCTTGTAGCACCTTTGAGACTTAGAGAAAAAAGTTGGTAGCATCAGCTTTCAGAGACCTAAGTCTACTTCATCAGATGCCGATGAAGTAGACTTAAATCTACAAAAGCTACCAAATGCTTTCTCTCAGTTATTCTCAAAGGTGCTACAAGATCCCATTGCATATTGAATACCACATTGTATGAGTGATCTATAGTTCAACATAATGACCGCACAGAATGATTTTATAAAAAAGAATTTATTTTCAATGTAAAAAACACATTACACAGCTTCATTGTAATTGTCCAACTCCTATCTTCCAAAGCTGTGATTAACACAATTCTTTAGAAGCTTCTGGAGCTGTACCTAAAACCTCTCTTCAAAAGCAAGCAAACAAAACGCTTTCCTGTTTTTTAAGCAACATACTGTTGAAACAATGCCAGATTCATGTTCTGAGTGTCCTGAATTCTCAACAGTGAGCTAGAAGCATGGACACAAGCCCTTAGAATACTTGACTGTTGATTCCATGATTGCAACTCTAACAAACACGGCTGAACATCTAACTCCATGCAACTCTTTCTCTAACAGAAACACCAGAGAGAGTTAACACAAAACAGAATAACCAATGTTTTCTGGAGACAGAAATTCTACTATTTAAAAAGAGGAACAATATAAAATTGGCACAATTGGAAGGAGACTGCTGGAGTGGTACTACTTCAACATTTATTTAAGTAAATGCATCACCTTAGATCAAATAAAGCATCACCTTAGATCAAAAGGGAGCAGTTATAACTTAAGGACCAAATTTTGTTTAGAAGAAAATGATTTCTGTGTCTAGGAATAGTGGACAACAACTTGTGGAGCACGAAACCTGCTATGAAAGGCAAGGGATCCCTGAACCAAAATAACCCTGAGTTTCTTTCCACAGTGAGACAATGCCAGTGTGCAAGAAGTGCTAAAGGAAAATAAACTTTCCTGGTATCCATATTCCATAATTATTGCATTTAAATATTTTTGTTTTGCTTAATCTTCCAAATGTGAAAACATAAGCATGCATGAAAGGAAAAAATTGTGCTTTACTTAATTGTTTCTTTCCCATATTTTGTTTTTGAAAACAGGGCTTTCAATGTGGAAAAAACAACAACTGGCAGATAAGTTTATAATGTGAAATGATAAGACATATGATTATTCTAGATGAGTTTTATGTCAGATTAAACAACATAAGCCAACAAGGGCAATGGTCTAAAGGGCAAGTGCAAACAGTTATCATAAAGACATCCCCCGAAGGGCATTCTGCTGTGGTCAACCACCCAAAACACTTGTTTTTATTATGCCTTTTGGATGATTCTAACCACATTTAACTCTACTCACTTTACAACTGGCATGGGTAACTGTGGCCCTACAGATGTTTCAGAGCTACATCTTCTGTGCAATCACTCAGTACTGCTAATGAGGGCTAGTGGGAGTTGTACTCTTAAACATCTTGAGGGGCACTGTTGTCAACCCCTACAAGTTTGTAGATTTTTCAGGTGTATTTCTATAGCTGTCAGTGTCAACATTATTTCAGGGATCTTAGTCTGGATATCCCTCAAATTAAAGCTTCCAAACCTAGCTATATTCACAGTCTTACGTCTACTTGATAATAAGAGCATGGGGTAGCACCAGAGCACTCCAGGACCATAATAAATGAATAGGGAAACCAAATAATTTAAACAGAAAATGTGTAAGTAAAAAAAGATGTTCTTTAGCATGACTACTGTCTGAAGCTCGCCAAAAGGCATATATAAGATTACAATTAGCCTAATAGTCTAGTCCAGGTACTTAATGCCAGGATTAAAATAATTTTTTTAAAATAAATACACACTAGAGTCAATGTAAGCTCAATGGAAAGCTATACATCAATTTCTGTACATTTTACACACCTTCCAATAAATATGCAAAATGGACAGCGTAAAGAGAAATTTTCATATACACCGCACAGTTGATATGAATAACATTCTACATGCCTCTATGTATATCTGCATAGTATCCATTTAACTTACATCAACAAATATACCTGGCAGCTCAACTGACATTTACTCTTCAACTTTATGCAGAATACAGAAGAAAGGTTACTTGCTCTTCACTTCAATTTTCACTTTTAGTTTGCTTCAAGTCATGCATGTTTAATGCATAATATTTTCTGTAAAAAGCTTGCATTCTGACTTCTTATTGCTTAGAAATACCAACTGTGCTGAAAGATGGAGCTGATTGACAGTGCAGGGGCAGCTCTTTGGATCCAGGGCAAGGGCATGTGGAAGACAGGTTCTAGAGCTCTCTACTACAGCACCAAAGAACTCCATGATGATAATTTATCATCATCCCAATGAATGGGCAAAGGATGCACTGCAGTATGCAGCCTTTGGCATTGTAGCATTCACAAAGAAACATCCAGAAAAGGGGGTATTCTCTCCTAAAGGAATCCATCCCATTTTATCCCTCCTAATCCTGAGTTGCAGTTGCATAAACTGACACATGACTGTAATGTCAATATTTAACTGATGACCCAGAGTTCCAATATAAGTTTTCCAACAGCAAGCTGTAGATCTAGCCACTTGTCTGGTGATCTATGCAGGCCATGTAACAGAGTACCTACCACCTCATGTCTCACAACACAATGGCAGCTGCAAATCATTTTAGAAATGATGGGGTAAGGAGAAATTCTGCCTATATGCTGGTCATTGAGTTAGATCACCCAGTGATCTAAGAAGAATACCTAGCAATATCTATCCTGTTGCTAGGTGAAGTGCTGCTTAAACAAAATCCACAAGCACAGTGGGCAGAAGTGGTAAATCTAGCAGTGCTTTCTACTGAGACTGTTGATAACCAGAAGACTTGAGACCTACCTCTTACCAGATAATGATGCACAATGGAAGGGATGGGGATACTGAAAGATAAACTTTGTATTGCTGTCCACTTTCTAAAGAATTGGCTTTCAAGACTGCTAAATCAGCCTAGTTTTTAAAATAAGGTCTCCTGAGACTACAATCCAATCTTAGAATGAACACTATAGGATTTCCCACTAGATATGTCTACATCATGGAAATATTTCCTTTTTTCTCTAGAAATGTCAACGAGAGGGCAGCTAGTTATAAGGAGTATTTCTTTTCTTTTCTTTTCTGCATTCTTCCAATTCTATCTTCCTATTAAACAACAATGGAAGGGGGGGGGAGAATAACTTTTTAATACATAAGCCTCAATAGTGAATCTTGCCTAATGGTTTGCTGGAAGAACACTGTGGAACAGTTTGCCTGTGAAAGAACTATCCCCATAAAATGTGCCATTGGAAGAAGAGCTAAAGGCTAAAAAAATACAACATGTGCCCTCAGTGTGAAATACAGGTAGAAAAAGATGCAGCTTTAGGTCCAGGACAAGATCAAATGATTTTGTTGTCAGGGCATTTTGGTTCAATATACTCAAATCAGAGTAGCCTCGGGCCTTCCAAAATCCCTTCCCTTCTAAAAAAGTATGCATCCACCTCTCATTTGTTTAGTCCATCTCCATAGACATAAGTCGGCGTCTCTCTCGCCTGGTTTCTTGAACCTCCTTCTTGCAACACCAACGGGAACTGCAGTAGCCAATAAGACATGATAATAGTCCAATTACTGTAGCCAGGCCAATCCCAATTAACAGTGGCAATTTGAAAGCATTCAGCACTGAGTGAGAGAGGAAAGAAAAAGAACACTGTTACATGCAGTCACCAGAGACAGAGTAAACCTTTCTTTGTTCCATT
This sequence comes from Phrynosoma blainvillii, assembly GCA_026167975.1. Classification (NCBI taxonomy): domain Eukaryota; kingdom Metazoa; phylum Chordata; class Lepidosauria; order Squamata; family Phrynosomatidae; genus Phrynosoma; species Phrynosoma blainvillii. Next base: position 289,876,660 of record JANUYF010000003.1, read on the forward strand.
AAGAAAAGAAGAATATTTCAAATCTGGTGATGCAGAGCTTAGAAAACATAATTATTTTCCTTATTCTATGTTTAAAAATTACCTCTTTATTCCCAAATTTCTTGATATTTGAATCTGACTAGGAGAGAGTGAAAGCAAGGGAGGTTCATAAAAGTGTTAATGAAGTTCCTCCATTCAGAAAGAAATGGAATTTTGCATCTGTTAGCTGTTGCTATCCATAATTAGCTGAAATCTGCACAGCTGATTTGCCTAAATCGAAAGGTAGGAAGCATGCAAGAAAGTTTCTGATTGAACAGTTGTGTGGACTGCCATCAAGTTTCCATTTCAATCTCTTTTTAAAGACAAATAAAGAAGCAACTGAATTGGTAAAAGACCAAGCATCCAACTACCATCAGTGAAAGACAGGCGATCACAGTGACCTGGAACAAGAAGGTCACAAAATCTATATAAAGTCCACCACTCAGTATCATTGAACAGTGAAGTAGTACAGGGTAGTTGTGAAACTGAAATGGCATTTCTCACCAAGTTAGAGAAAATCAGCAAATATGTTTTATAGAAGAGCTAAGTTGCACTGTAACGGTAATTTCCAAAGTAGGTGATACACCCCCCCGGGGGGGGGGCAGTGGAAGGATCCAGGGGGAAAATGAGGGAACAAAGGGCAGTGAGGAGGAAAGAGGAAAAGGGGAGTGGTGCGGGGAAAGGGGGCCCTCAGTCAAAGTATTGGTGCTCAAGAAAGACAAGGGGAACCAGAACCCTTTAGGACCATGGTAGGGATGAGGGTTGCATGAAATTTCTTCTTCAGGTTCCTTAAAACTACTGCACAGCCTTGCTGATCACTTTGTGTGGTAGTGTCTCCCGTTCTTCACCTCCCCACTTAAACTCACTCCCTGAGCCGTGTCTTTTGCTACTAGTAGTGGTTGAGAAACTCTTGCGAGGCTTGGGTGAAGGGCATAGCTTCTGAGCAGTACCATTTTAGGACAGACTGGAGGAAGGAGTTACAGCACATGGTGGCAGGGGAGAAGAGGCAGCAAAAAAGAGTTTTCACATTTGCGACCCTGCTTAAGCTTCGTGAGCTTTGCTGAGACTTGGTCAGCAGGTTGGAACTATGCTGCTACTCCTGTTTTCTTTCATCAGCAGGCTGAGAAAAGAAGTAGCAGAAGAAACAATGTTTTGTGGAAGGGGGAACACTTGAAGCTGTGTGGGGAAGACATGTCCCTGGGAAAGGGGTATCTGGGGTCAATTCTCGGAAAGCATCCTTCATCTTGGAATGGCTCCTGTAGTTAAAATCTCTCCCTTTCCCCATCCATGTCAATCTGCAGTCCAGAGCATGTAGCCTCTGTAAACCCCTAACACACATACTGGCTGCACCCCTTTCTACCCCAACAAATAACAATTGAGAGTCCTTCCTTGCTGGGAAGCAGCATCTCCCTTTGCACCTGGTCACCTTGGGGGCAGTAACCAAGCAGCTGGCTGAGCAGCAATCTAGAGGCCTCTTGCCTGCACTAGCCTTTGCCATATGAATGAGAGGCTTCTCAGTTGCTGCTCCCAAGGTGACAGGATACAAAGGGAATAGAGACTGAGAATTGTTTTGAATTTGCAGTAGACTTAATATCAAAAAATATGCACTGGGGGAGTTGTCACCCCAGAAGAAAGGGGGTGGTCACCAACAAAAGTTTGGGACCACTGCACTATAAGAATACATGCTATCTATAATCATGCACATGCATTCTAGCAGTTGCAGCTCTTTTCCTGTGGAACCTGAATACAAATTCTTGTATTTTAGTAATACAAGAATGACAAGCCTTCATAAGCCAAACACAACAAATATCAGCAGAAAGTTAGTATGCTAAAAGATGAACTGTGTAAATTAGTTCATAATGGCAATTGAGGATACCATGAAAAAGACTGTGGAGGCATTCTTACCATCCATTTTCACAGTTACAAGGATTGGCTTGGATTTGATCTCCATCTCCCGTTGCCAGACACCTGCAGCTGACTGCACCCAAGGAGTTACCAAACAGTAGTGATTGCCAAAGTCTTGGTCCTCACAGCCATGAAGTCTAAACCGAAACTCTAAGAGACCAATTCTCTCCAAACTGACATCACTACTCCCATTTCTTCTGGCCTGGGTCACTATCCCTTTCCGATCCAATGAAGCTAGGAAAACGGGGTCTCTATCCAATGCAACAGAGCGCATAGCAAACCAGGAGACATCAAAGGACATGTCATCTGAAATTGAAAATATCAGACAAACAAAATAAAACACAAATAGGTATATCACTAAAGTTAACATTTAAAATGAGTTCTACAGCATCAGGGAAATACAGAGATTGCTCTTGACATTCACAATGCTATGTTTACTAAATTGCACAGGCTTAATCATATTGAACAACACATAACCTCCAATTTGTTGGAACATTTATCAATACCTTCAGTTCTCAGATTGTCAGGCACAGAGAAAATGGATTATTATAGCAAGGAGCTCTATCTGCAGCAGTGTTTTGGGACAATGGCACTCAGTTATTCTGTTATGGAATGAAAGCAGAGGATTCAAAAGGGTGACATGAGGCACTTACTGATCTGTGGCTAAACTCTAGTTAGGAGACTTTTAAATTCACCTTACTCACTGCACTATCATCTAAATATGCCCTAAAACCTGTTCTGATGCCATCAAAGCTACTCTATTTTCCTGTCACCATCTTTTTGGCTTAAACTGTTTGGTTCCCATCCCAACATTATCCTGCTCTTCCCATATTGCATCCCTTATTTCTACCCTTTTAAGTCCCAGAACTATAGCAAAACTGTATACACCCACTCTGTCTCACACATACACTCCATAGAACAATGCATCACAGCTGTGCCCTTCTTACCTAAGTCAATGTCATATATATTAGTATTCCCAAACCCATGCCATCACTTCTTATTTTCTTTCTATGATTTCCTCATAAAGAACAACTCAAATGTATAACAACACCCAGTAATCAAAGCAAGAGACTATGTAAAGCAAAACCAGAAATCTGAGACAGAAGAGCAGTCCACACTAAGAGAGGACTTAAACTACAGTTGTCTCATCTTTGTGGATCACAGACCTATTAGAATCACAACAACAACAACAACAACAACAACAACAACAATGTTTATTTATAACACCCTTTTCACCAAAGTGCAGTACATCAGAACTGAACTGAACTGAAGATTTGGTTTAGCAATAATATAATGTCTTCATAGAATGTCAAGTGTTCTAAGTGCTTCGAACATGTTAACAAAGTTATAATATGTATTATGATCCTGTTAAGGTATCTATTATTATTCCAAATATTACAGATGGGAAAGGGGAAAGCTAAGATTAGGCAGGGTGTGATTTTTAACTGAGACTATCCATTGAGTTCATGACTATTGAATTGGGAGCCTTCTGATGCATAAACACATTCTTTGAGACTACTGTATGTATACAAGCTTCCACTTTATTTCCTTCCTTTAGGTACAAGGCAAAGATGGAGATGAACATAATGCAGCACTGTGTATATGATACTGCATCCTGAAAATAAATGTTTACTTTAGAGGTACCACTTCAGGTTTTTGTGTGATTGGGTGGGATTGGAGTTCTTAAAATGATTTAAATATCCTTTTTTAGTGTATTCAAGATTTGTTGCAGTGTACTTTCAACTAAATACTAAAGTGAGGATTGTCCAAGCCATTATATTCCCCATCACTATGTATGGATATGAGAGCTGGGCAGTGAAGAAAGCTGATAGAAAGAAAAGATGCTGAATGGGGATTCAAACCCTAGTTTCTAGAGTTGTAGGCCAGCACTTAGTCTACTATAGCAATAGCAATAGCAAGTACATTTCTATACCGCTTATCAGTGCACTTAAGCACTCCCTAAGTGGTTTACAATGTGTAAGCTGGCTTTCTTGTATTCAGTATAAAGTGCACTAGTTTGTGCTATTTAAAAAAATCAATTTCCAGACCACTTTAAACTGTCAGTTTTTATCTTTAGGTGGCTAAACACCTTAAGAATTAGGTTACACAGAAGACCATCTTCTCCCATAATATATACCAACATAATTTTTTTTTCTTGAAGCCCTGTTTCATTTACCCCAAAAGAAAAAAAAATGAGGCAGGTAACCACCAGGAAAAGGTGTTTTGTCAGTACCAACAGCACAGTTAGGGAACAACCTTTGTACATTTTTGGCCAGGCAGCATCTTTGGATGCCAAGCACCATCGTCCATGCTCCATCAGGCTTTTGAAATAGTTCCTGCAATATGGGCATTTTTGTTTTAAATTTTTATGTTTCAGTTCTCAGGTTCCTGTGATTTTATATCTTATTTACTTATTCATGAAGCTTTTGATATTTTTTTGCTTATTTTGCATTTAAATTACTTTTATCTTTGTTTATTCTAAGCCAGCTAAAGAAATTTATGTCATGGGGAACACATAAATGTCATAAAACAAAGAAACTACATTTGTTGTGGTTGCTCACATGGGTGTTGCTGAGAAACAACATGTTTGTCTTAAACAATGCCCTCCATGTACCATTAAATGGTACTCCTGAAAGTTTTGATTCCTGCTTGTTAATAAAAGCCAGTCAGTGGCACCCCCCCAACATAGGACATTATCACATGTGGCCCACAAAGCGATAATAAACTGGAAATGACAAATTCCGAAAATAAACCGAAAATAAACCTTGATTCCGCAAATGGTTTTCACACGTAATTACCTTAATTGCGCAATTAAGGAAAGCTCCCCCTGAAACTGCATTTAACGTTCACACACAAGTGAGAAAATTCCGTACATGTACTAGAAACGATCTTCTAGCACATGCACACTACAGCCGCGGCTGTCACTCGCTGCGGCTGTCACTCGCTGCGGCTGTCACCCCTTCCCCAGGTCGTCCTCGGAGCAGCCGGCCCTCCGCACGGCCGGCGCTCCGAGGAGGACCTCCCGCCGCAGCGTTCTCCGAGGAGGTCCTCCTTGGAGCGCCGGCCCTGCGTCGGATCGGCGCTCCGAGGAGGTCCCCCTTGGAAAGCCGGCTCTCTGAGGAGGTCCCCCTTGGAAAGCCGGCTCTCCGAGGAGGTCCCCTTGGAAAGCCGGCTCTCCGAGGAGGTCCTCCTTGGAAAGCCAGCCCTGTGTAGGGGCGGAGCTCCGAGGAGAGCCAGCTTTCCAAGGGGGACCTCCTCGGAGTGCCGACCCTCTTCCAAATGCAACCCTCTTCCAAATCCCCCTTCCAAATGCTCATTTGCTTTCCACATTACAGTGATTTTACCTTAATTGTGAAATTACCTTAATTGCGCATTTGCATTTCCTCCAAAGAACCGAATTTCAAAAGATCTCGGTTAACACCAGTTCCTGTCCACTTTCTGTCCAGTTTCTGTGCGACATCGTGTGAAAACATGGGGCACTAATCCAGTTTCTGTCTGGATTTTGTGTGGATTAACCAGCAGATTTGCCCCCGTGTGATAACGTCCATAAAGACAATTTAAGAATGAGCACATCTCTTAAAGGCATTAAACAGTCAGTTTCCTGTGTCATTGCAAGGCTCACCCCCCAGTATGCCCTGCCTAATTCAGGCCACCTTTTACCTACATATGTACTTTAGATGTGTGCCATCAGCAACAAATGCCTTACACCAATTTCACTAAAGCATTAATCTCTCAAGTGTCTTTGCACTGACTTCCACCTCTAACACTAAATGACAGACAGTCAGAGTCCATCAGTATATTCTGCATTCTTCCGTGCAATGTGCAAGATTATAATAAATCCATTAGCAGATCTGTACTTTTAACCTCATTAGGCCGGTAGCTAAGGATGTAATTTAATTATTCTAGCCAACTTCTAGTGAAGGTCTTAGTGTAGCCCACTGCATACCAGAAAGCAAGTGTGAAAGCTACAACCAACAAAATTTACCACAATAATGCAAAAGGCATCTATTGGACTCCTTCAGAGAGAGAGAAAAAAATCATTACAACAACCTGTAAATGTGGACTGGATGTGTTCCTGATAGATGAAGGGCTATAAAAGCAATTGCTCCACCTCTGAAGATGCTAACATTGAAAAATCATGATTTGGTAAAAGAAGCTCAAGCAGATATATTTCAAATTTTTGTTCAATTTCCTGACATTTCATGTACAAGGCTTAAGGCAGCTAACAATAAAATAAAAAGCAAATAATTAAAAATAAAACACAGTATCAAAAAAAAAGAGCTTCTTTGTCAGAGGATTTGTTAGTGAGGGTATGCCTGTACTAAAAGATTCACTAATTACAGTTAGAAGGGACTACGGCAGGGCAGGATCTAGACCAGTGTTTCCCAAATTCTGGTCCTCCAAGTATTTTGGACTTCAACTCCCAGAAGTCCCAGCCAACTTGGCCAACAGCTAGGAATTCTGGGAGCTGAAGTCCCAAATACCTGGAGGACTAAAGATTGGGAACCACTGATCTAGACATACTAGGATTACCACTTTTTCCCAGAGTAGGATGGGGAATTCAATGCACAAGTTGCCAAAGACATAAAGACTATACAACTAGCAGGCCCACAGAGAGAATCAGGAGAAGAGATGTAGACTTCTGCTACAATGCAGTCCAGGGAACTATACAGTCTTATATTGGTTTCATATTTACCACAAACTGCCAGACTTGGAGGTTATTTCATGACATGAGATACAGTTGTGCTGTTTATTGATTGTCCTTCTACAATTATGTTATCTTGCTTTTGGTGCAGATCAAAAAGGTACCATAAGCAAGTGTTCTTCCCAAGCCTTGTGCCCTGATAGGATTATTTTGTATTGGCTAGCCTGCATCATCTGTACAAGCCCTGCATCTGCTGTAGCTGAAGGGAAGCCAATTAAATTACATATGCAGGTTTTTTTAAGTCATGTGGACAGCTAATCAGAGGAACTGCCCAAGACCCATCACTGAGATATCCAACATATGGAAACTATCCATCTTCACTCAGATGCGTTATCAGGGTCTGTGGCCAGAGGGAGGCAAGTGTCCCAGATACTTTAGTCCCAATCCCTGAAGGCATTCATTACCCACATTTCTATCCGTCTCATTTCTAGGCTCTGTATTTCTGACTTGATCCAATTACAACAGAACACTCCAAGAGACTTAACTCATATGGAAGATGAGCATGTCTTAACCTACAATATCACCTGTCCACAATTTAGGATCCTCGTTTCTCCCACTAACTCCCACTTCCTTATGAAATCAGGATTTTCTGTTCTAGAAGAACAAAGACTTTCTAGTCATTTTTTTAATGGAAAGCTTCCCCATTTCCCAACACAAATGGGGATATAATCTAAATGTGTAAAACCTTGCTATCAATTTGCAAGAAAGGATATTGCAGTATGGAATTGTATAAACTGATAAATCAGTACCACTGGGATCTTATCAGTACTCATAAGTCCTCATTTTCAGAAGTTTAGTAAGCTAATACATAAAGCCATACTTTGCACTCAAGTCTGAGATCAAGCCTCTCAATTAACAGCCTCCTTTCTTAAATTGTTTCTTTTTTTCCATCCTAAAACACTGGAATAGAGATCAGAATTGGCACTACTCATGTGTACTTCTTCCAGGAAAGCCTGCAGTTTAAATATAAGCAACCTAATATATCTAACCATTTCATATCACTTTAATCCCTCACTGTGCTGGTCTTATCCTTCATGCAATTCAGTTATCCACAATACATGCGAATAACCTTTATGGCAGCATTTCCATACATTTGGTGGATATCTTGCTAGTTTGGAAACTGTAGGAGCATCAATAAAAACAGAAGCATCAATAAAAACAGCAGACAGAAGCAAGATGCAGTGAAATCTAATAGAAGCACTGGTTGGATTTGATATAATTCTTATACTAATGGACTTTAAAGAGAGGTGGCCAGAGGCATTTACTATTCTAAGACATGCTACAGTAGCTGTAACGCTTTGGAGCAGCTCTTGTTAATGTGCTATTGTAGGGTGGGAGGGGTGCCATGTGGAACCATGATAAATTAAGCCTTAAAATCAAAAGGGGCAAACTGTGGTACTAGGACACCTCCCTCCTTGGGGGGAAACTGGAAGTGATCCACATTTAAAGTGAATATTTATGCACATTTTGATTTGACATGCCAGCCTAAGCTTGCTAGCTACTTCCCCTGGTCCATCAGCCTTCACAATTCTTAGTCCCACTCCCAGCCCATTTGTTTTGCACTATATACTTCTATTTAACAGAAAAGAGCTCCTTTAGTATAGCTGATTCACAATGCTGAGGCCATTTGTTTTTAATCTAATTTAAGGAACGATATGCAGATCTTTCACAGACTGTAAATCAAGTAAAAACAAACAAACAAACAAACAGCTGATTTAGTAACTTCCAGAATACTTACTAGTTAAGTCTACAGAGGATGAAATTGCTCTGTTGCAATGTTGGTACAAAAAAGATGTGACACCCCCGAATATGCAGGTCTACACAAAAAGTCACCTGAAGGTATATCATGAATCACAGAATCACATATGGGAGAGACCACAAGAGTCATCCAGTCCAACCCTCTGCCATGCAGGAACTCACAATCAAAGCCCCTTCTCTGACAAATTTACTGGGACTTTACAAAAGGACTACACAGCCCGCCATATCCATGGATTCTTTATCCATGGAATCAAGCATCCACGACTTGAATATATATATATTCTATAAAGCAAACCTTGATTTTACTATTTTATGTAAGGTACACCATTTTACTATGTCATTGTATATAATGGGACTTGAACATCCACGGATTTTGGTATCTACGGGGAGTCCTGGAAGCAAACTCCAGCAGATAAGCCAAAAATGTAAGTAAGAACAGGTCCAACTGCTGCCCTGAGTCTATTAATACAAGGCGGTCCATATGAACATTTCGAGCCTTTGCACACATTCTCATGCAGCATATTTCAGTTGTCAATTAAGGCATGCAGTTTCAAACTTTCTGGAATTTTTCTTAAGTCCAACAGGATTACTGCTTCTTTTTTTAATACAAAAATCCATGATACCATCACTCCACTTTAGTTATTGTTTATTTTATTAATATCTGCCTTTCTGCCAAAACTGGGACAAGAAGGTCCTACCTTGTATTCCTACAAAACGTATTTGTGAAGGAGGTGGGATGGAGAAAAAGATTTTTCCTATAGATCTCAGGGTCTAGACAAGCTCATGGGGTAGATATGGTTTGTCAGATAGCCTCAACCTAAATTATAGGTGGCTTTATAGGTCAGAATGAACACAGCAAAGCTGTTTGAACAGGGGAATTCTATGATCTCTGTAATAAGCCCTGGTTAATGCTCTAGTTTCAGATCTTCATACCAGACAATGAATTGATTCAGTATCCAACTGTCATGGAAGAGCAAGAAAATTGGTATTTTGGGATTGCAGGGACTAGAGTCATTGTTTAGGCATGCCCAAAATACCCCATCAGAAAGAAAGTGGTTATTATATTGACTAGGGGAAGAGTAAGACCTGAAAGCAAGGGACAGGTAAAAGGAAGACTGAATAGTGCAGGGACCACTTTCCTAGTCAAAAATATGGCAGTTGTTTTTCCTTGTTCTCCTCTGGGTATCTTAAGCCAAAAGCCTGAGGCAGCGATGCAATTGTAGCCATATTGCTGCTACATTTTTAAAAGTACCTGTCTTAGGCAGGGAAAGAAAAGGATATGAACCAACGCACACTTTCTGAATATGCAGAATGGAAATTAGTTAACCACTAGCTTTTATACCAAATATTTTGCAACAGTTCTTGGCTCAAGGGAAGTATAAAAATGGACGTGAATAAGCATGTTTTGAGAGAGAAAAAAATGTTGTAATTATTAAATGTATTATCCCTCAATTTTCAAATGCTCTTGGGGCATGTTTCAAATATAAAATATAAGTTGTATTGTCATGTTTGGGGGTTTTTTTGGCTCTATTTTTAATTCCTTGTGAGAATTATAAATTATAAAAAAAACTAAGACTCACAGAATATGTTATAAACATGTATTTATCTCTGAATTTTCATGTAGACTAGAGTCTGAAAAATTGGAGAACCATGTGGAAATGGGATAAAACATATCTCTGGGTGAATACATGTGAAAATGACACAAAGGAGGGGTAGATTAGTTTCTTATATGATCAGTTGTAAAGTTATAAAGTTGCCTGTCAAGCTGTAGGTTTCTTGGATTAGACTAGCAATCAAACCCATCAATGCTGCCCTTCACTGCACATTAGCTATGGTGTTTTTCTGCAACCCTGAAAATTAATTACAATGCCTGCAAATTAAATACTGATCCATGACTAACATTAATAGCATACACTGAACAAACTGATCTTATCTTTTAAGAAAAGAAACAGGCTAACCGACAAAGGGGCATTTACCTTCTTTTAACACAACAGGGTTTTAAAAATATTTTCTACAAGCAGTTTGAATACATCAACACAAACATTAGGGATTAAAGAAAAACAAGTGGTTCACTCTAGATGTATCCTCAGCAGACTGCCTTAAAAAAGTATAAACACCTACCAAAATTATATTTGTATAGACAACCTGCACATTTTAACTGAAAATGGATAAACTCTGATTTGTGTGCTGAACACCCACAACAATCAAGCAAATGATTCAAGTAAGAATTCTCTGAGATATACTAATTAAACATGAAATTTTTCCATCATATACTCATAGCAGATGTTGGGAGTCCAAAACAAAAATATTTTAGATTAGCACATAGAAAACCAATGTTACTTATTGTACGGGCACTTTCAAGTGTATTGTTTTGCCTAGAGTAGATGTTCAAGGCCTGAAATTCTTCATAGTTCCATTCCTGACTGATTTATCTGAGTGCTCCTCTAATAAATGAAAAATCTTCATCCACTGTAAATCTACAGAGCAAGACATCTATTAAGGATCATCAGTGTTCAGAATTAGAAGATGAGTAATCAAAAACTGTGAGAGCCAGTGTGGTGTAATAGTTTGAATGTTGGACTACAACTCTGGAGACCAGGTTTCAATTCCCAGCTTGGCCGTGAAACCCACTGGGTGAATTTGGGCAAGTCACATACTCTCTGTCACAGAAGAAGGCAATGGCAGACCTCCTCTGAACAACTCTTGCCAAGAAACCCCTGTGATATGTTCACCTTAGGGCAGTGTTTCTCCATTATTTTCTGTCACGCCCCCCCAGGAAAGAAGAAAACATTTCGCGCCCCCCTGCGCGATCACATGGGCGGGTTTGGCCAATCAGGATAGAGCTACTGGGGCTGTGCTGGGACAATCTCCCTCTCTCCAGCCGTAACGGCCCCCCCTTTATGGAGCCTCGCGCCCCCCCTGGGGGGCCCGCCCCACTATTTGAGAACCGCTGCCTTAGGGTCACTATAAGTCAGAAACAACTTGAAAGCACACAATAACAACAAATCAAAATCTTCATGAAAGCACACAATAACAACAAATCAAAATTTTCATGGTTCACTTTAGTGTCACCATAAGTCGGAAATGACTTGAAGGCATATAAAAACTATCACTGCAAGCAGGCTTCAAAATAGCTAAAAAAAAAAACCAAAAGTCAGTCCCCAAATGTTGTTTATTCTGTGAATCACAGAACCTGTGAAACATTCTGAAGCGTAAGAATTCTGTTTGCAACTTTCAGTTTGTTTTGACAACTGGGCAAACAGTGAGACAAATTTAACATTAAAGGATGATGTATGTAACCAGGGATTACCAAATGCTGAATTGCAGTCAAGTACTGAATTGTGTGGTTTTTAAATTTTTATTTTCAGACAGATTAGATCTACTGTGGGTCCACAACCTGGCTTCAGAACATCTAGAGTTCCAGCTACTCAATCAGTCCTTTCACAGAAATGTAGATCCAGAGCTCCTTGATATAGCAAGTCACACTGACACAAATTAAAAGGATTGGGCTTCACAATTTTCCACTGTGGAATGCATTCATTCTAAGAGATGTATGAAAGCATGTGACTTCCTGAGCTGCTAGTAGGATTAGACAAACTGGGGAGGGAAAGGGAAAGGGAAAGGGAAAGGGAAAGGGAAAGGGAAAGGGAAAGGGAAAGGGAGAGTATCCTCTAAAATTCAAATCATACCTGGATCAATGAATGTCCCTTCAAGGGTGATGATGCAAATCAAATTCACCAGCTCGCCTCGATAAATAGTTGACCTATCCGAATGCACTGACACATTAAAAACAGGACCTAGGAAACAAAAAAAGAAATAGTTTTATCCTATTTCTCCCCCCCATGGGATTCTCAGAAGCTGCTAGCAACATACAGACTTACTAGAAGAGCATGCAAAGCTCTCATATATTCATAACTTATACCTGATCAAAAACTTATGGAAATAGATCCCTGTGCTTATCAACAAAGTTTATTTTATGCTGAATCTATGCAACACACTGCTCAAAAGATTTCTGAGGATTCAAAGAGATGCACCGGGATGACTGCAGTATTACAAGCTTTCTCTACAAGCTTTCATGCCTAGAATGAATTCCAGAATTTTATTGTATATTATGTCCATAAGTTATTCAACTAATTACCATTAACTGATGTAGCTATATAAACTATAAAATTTTATGTGCAATGAATTAGTCACACAATGCGCTGGCAATCTGTAAAGTGCCTTCACCAACCAAGAATCCACCATGGGCATTTAACTATAATTCCCATCATCTGCAGCTAGATTGAGGAAAGTTTTCCTTTCCCCCCTCACCCCCTCCGCACATATATGAGTTTTATAATGAATGAAAGATGGGATACAAATGTCACATAACCAAAAAAAAAAAAAAAAAGAGGTATAAAAATAGGCTCATGACATGTTGTGAGTTTTGTCATTTGCGACTCTTATCTCCTCTTGGTTATGCAGAGCAAATGTAATTCCGCAACATTTTTCAGTCAGACTTTCAAAAGCAGGTAAAAGATAGGAGGACAAGGGGAACAATTGGAGAAAGCAAATGTTTGATCATAACAACAAGCACACCACCTCATCTCCCCATATCTCATTATTCAGTTAGAAACTCACAGCCTCCTAGGTAGCAGTTTATTTTTCTAAAAAATGTAGAAACAAAACATGACCCTGTAAAAAAAGACACCTGTAATTTAAGTGTAGCCTTTTGTCAATCTCTCTATACCACTCTTTCCCAACTGGGTGCCCTCCAAATACACTGAACCACAACTACTGTTACAACTGACTGTGGATGTTGAAAGGTTTTTTTTTGTTTGTTTGTTTTTTGTTTTTTACAGCACCTGGAGAACAGATATAGGTAAAAATTATTCTGTGCTATCTCATGGTCTAATTCCACTTCCATCAGTGCAGTTCATCTTGTGGTCAGGTCAAGTCAGTATCCTTAAGAAATACATTCAACAGCAAATCAATATTTCTCTTATGGAAATTAGCGGTTTGGAATCTAGATTTTTTTTTCTTGTCAATACTAAGTCAGCCACAGAAACAGATACTCTGAATTATAATGGAAAGTACATTTTAAATTATTATTAAGATTTAAAAGAGCAAGGAAAACCTGAAGTACATTTTTCACCCTCAGAGTCATTTACTACAGCACTGTGATCCAACTCCTGTTACAGGAAAAGCGAAAAATATGTCCCTTTCATATTCATAATTAATATGGTGTTCTTAATATCTCAAAAAGTCCCCCCAAATTACAATTTTTTGTCTGCTATACTACCAAATTCATTTATCTTTTTAAATTTTAAAAATAATTTTATTGAATAATAACATAAAATGTAAAACACACACACACACAAACATATAGAACAATTAATCATCTAAAAACATTAAACAATAAATCACAAAACACAGTACATCTACAATTAACCATTTTCTTCCGTATTTTATAATATTACTAAACTTTACAAATTCATTTATCTAGTAATTGGGATGAAGAATAAGAAGAATGCACAACAAAAATAGTTTATGTGTTTATAAACATCCATTAACGTAAGTCATAAAAGTCATTTCATTTCATTCACAGACATAAATGTAGGAGAGGTACATTTTCCTCCCTTCATGCTGTTCAGTTTCTCTGCTAATAAATTCCTGCAGAGCAAGCGTGTCAAAGGAAAGATCAGTTCCAAATGTTTTCCAGTTCAGACAAAAATAGCTGCATTAAATTAATCCTGTATCAAGTTAAGAAGGAATTATTGCATTTTCTAGTGCCTTAACAGCCTATAAAGGGGAAGGGAAAAAATATGCGCCTAGTGACAACAATTCCCTAGAGGTTATTGCTAAAAGTTAAAGCAAAACAGACAGAATGAGTCCCCCATTCTATGTCACTTAGGTGTTCTGTGTACCCTGTGAATTTCCAGGAAGGAGAAAATGTAAGCTACACTGAATGCTAAATATAGTAATCCAGACCTTGTGAAAATGAGACAGAAAGAGCAATTCTACCCCAATCAAATTAACTAGCATTAGCTAGTGACCTCTGGCACTCCCTGAGTCAATCTGTTGTCATCCAGGCCAACAGGGCAATGAATTGAAATCTTTAGGAATGACTTTTTGAGATATTGTCCAGGTGTGCTTTTAGGGAGAACACCAAAAAGAGTTTGTTGACAAATAACAATTAGCTAGATATCTGGAGAACCTTTTGAAGTTTTACTGAAAAAGCTGATGCATGTTACTTGGATGGCAAACACCAAAAGATAGCAATGAAAATTCCAAAAAAATTGAAAGGTTGCTTACTAGTGTATTTTGGACAAACTGAATGCAAGTATTACATGGCTATGCGTTCGTATGTTTTTAGATTTCTTTGTGCTTTCCATAAGATGATATGTGTTTGTAGATACAGTACAACACAAATGTTATAGATGTGCTTGAACTCTTGCAGCTTGATTATTTCCTCTATTTTATTGCATATGTAATACTTTAATGATATAATGTTTCACATATAACTGACTTCAAATTCGTAAATTATATACCCAGGGTTCCATGTGGCCTCCTGGCCCTGCCTCTTCCTTTGGACACCTGTCACTCAACCTGGGTGAATTTTCAGTTTTGCAGCCATTTCGGTGCTTTCCAGCACCTTGTGACCATCAGCCGATTCACTTCCTATGACACAGCACCTGCTGGAAAGTGCTGTGTCATTAGGACTGCCAGTAACCCTTTCATGCCTGATCACTTGTGTATAAATCCACACTGGACATTCTCCTTGAGACACTGTCTCCACAATCCCCTCCAAAATGTCCAATGTGTGCACAAAGCTTGGTTTGTTTCTCATGGAGTGCGTGTACCTATGGACCTTCCCTGTTTCCCTGTGCCATATCCCACCAGCCTGATATCTTCCAATGTCCTCCCACTGATGCCCAGTGCCTTGGTATCCCATCTGCCGCATTGTCTACCTGACCCATGTGTCCCAGACCCAGAACATCATTCTGTTTTCCCCAGCAGCACATTCGTTGATATAGACACACTCCCAGGAAACCTGTCCATCACTCGAGGCATTTATCTTCTCCAGTGCTTCCACACTCTCGCCCAGATCTTCTGCAACTTTGCTCATGTCCTCAGGCTAGATCTTCCATCCTCTCAGGATTTTGGGCTTTGAGCTTCCGCTCCCGGTGTCATACCCAACTGCACTGACATTAGCTCATGTCTCTCTACCTGGAGGGCTTTTCGTGAGGATGTCTGCCACATTGTCCTCCGAATTAATATAGGACAGACACAGAACACCGTTCTGGACTAACTTTCTCACGTTCTGATATCGAACCCCTATGTACTTTGTCCTGTTTCTGAAGTTCTCAGCCTCTGCCATGGCAATGCAAGCCTGGGAATCCTCATGCACAACTGTTGGGCCTGTGCACTCCTCACCTAGGTCCACCAACAGCTGCCTCACCCATTGCACTTCTCCTGCCATCTCTGACAGCTCAGCAAACTCTGCTTCTGAAGTGCTCAGTGCCACACAGCTCTGCTTCCTACTTCTCCACACTACAGGGCTGTCAGCATACTTTATAAGCAAGCCAATCACCGACTTCCTATCATGTAGCTCTGAGGCAAAGGAACTATCCACAAAGCACTCCAGCTTGGTTTCAGATCCCTGCAGCACCAGCTTCCTTTCCTTGCTGCCCTTTAGGTACCTGAGCAACTTCTTGATTGCTATCCAGTCCTCCACTTTTGGACTGCTGACCCTTCTGCTCAGAACACCTACAGCGAATGAGATGTCTGGCCTGGTGTTGTTGGCTACAAACATCAAACTGCCAATCACAGGCCTGTACAGATTTGGGTGCTCAAAAACCTTGTCAGACTCACTGCTTGCAAATTCTGGGGCTATTGGACTCTTCACTACCTTTGCATTCTCCAGGCCACACTTCTCCACCAGCCTCTCTATCTTTTTTGTCTGGCTTAACAGGAACTTACTATCACCAGTCCTCTCCACCTCAATTCTAAGGTAGGCCTTGAGGTTCCCTAGGTTTTTTAAAATGAACTTCTTTGCCACAGTCTTTGCCTCCTGCTCAGTCTGAGCAGCCACACACAGGTCGTCTACATAGATTACTAGTGTGACCCCTCCTTTCCTGTACACACAAGCATCTGCAACGCTGCGCATGTATCCCAGCCTCACCAACTCCTCATGGATACAGAGGTTCCAGCACTCTGCTTAAGCCATAAAGGGCTTTCCTGAGCCTGTAGACCTTGCCCTCCTTGGCATCATCGAAACCTGGTGCTTGCTCCATATACACCTCCTCATCTAGCTGTGTATTAATGTAGGCCGTTTCAAAGTCAAAATGCCTTACTACCTGACCCTTTCTGGTAGCCAAAGCTAGCACCAACCTGAGGCTCTCTGGCTTCACTGTTGGGGAGAAAGTTTTATCAAAATTCTCAAAGTGCTACTGAGAGAAACCCCTAGCTACCAGCCTGACCTTATACTTGAGGGTCCCATCTGGCATCTCCTTTTTTTAAAAAAACCCACTTATAACCTACGACCTTCCGGTCACCTGGCCTGTCCACTACATCAAACACCTCCCTATTCACCAGAGATGAGAACTCACTGTCCATGGCCTCAAACCACTTCTTCTGTTCCTCCCTGGTGAGAAGCTCCTGGTAGCTTTCTGGCTCATCCACTGCTACTGTACACACCCTGGCATTCTGTACCACAAAACGCTTAGGTGGCCTTCTGACTCTCTGAGTCCTCCTGGGTATGATCATCTTGGTTTGTCCCCTCTCATTCTCACTGTCACTACTCATTGGTACCCCTATCTCTGTAGATGATGGTGCCTCAAACTTTCGTGTAGTGATGGGTGAAGTCTATGTACCTGTGGGTCGCTGGAGGTGCTAGGCTGGCTTTATGGTGTAGCCTTTGGTGTTTCCACCCCTCCAGTTCCAGTACTGCCTCCCTGTTGTCCCAATCTAACAAACACTTCGTGGTTTGTATGGATCTTTTCCCACCCAGAGAGTTTTTCAAAATTTGCGCTCCTGGACAATAGGATGCAACCACTTCCCAAGTAAAACCTGTAACTGTTCCCCTGGTATCCAAAAAATATCAATCTGCACCACTTGGGGTCACCTTTCTTCCTGAAGGTCTGGGGAACCAAAACACTGGCATGCTCACCAAACATCCTTAGATAGCTAAAGTTGGGTGGCCTCCCATACAGCATGAATAGGGTGTTTGCTTGACTGCAGAGTTCCACACCCTATTGGTGATGTGGCAGTCAATCAGGATTGCCTCCTCCCAAAGACCTTCTGGGGCCCCTGCATCAAGCAGCATACAGTCCTTGATCTGCTTTAGCACCCCAATTTTTCTCTCTGCCAAACTGTCTTCCTGCGGGGTGGCTGGGTTGGTGGTATTATGGTGGATGCCCTTCTGCTTTAACCAATTGCCCAAGCCTGCAGATAAGAACTCGCCCCCACAGTCTGTCACCAGAGTACCAACTCTGTACTCAAATTCCCTTTCGACCATTTCCACCCAGTTCTTAAATGTGGCAGCAGCCTCATTCTTCTCCTTTAACGTGTAGGCATAGGTGTATCTGGTGTGTCTATCCACAATCACCATCAGATACCTACTATTTGACAAAAGGCCCAGCCAAATCTGTGTGCACCAGTTGGAATGGCCTCTGGTTGGCGCACTTGCTTCTCTTTGCAACAGGAAAAGCTGCACATAGAGCATTCCAAGTGGTTCTTACAATCATCCAATTTTAACCCAGGGCACACACTTCTCAGTTTCTCTAAACTTGTAAAACTCATGTGTCCCAACACCCTATGGAGGTAGTGTGCACAATTTGAATGTAATGGCACATTGCTAACTGTGGCACCCTCTGCATAGGTGTATAGATAGTACAACCTGTTGAGCTTATGGGCTTTTGCACAAACCTGCCCCCCTTTTGTGATAACACACTCATCCCCCTCAAAGTGTAAGGCATACCCAACCGTAGTCAGTGAGGATACTGACCAGACAATTTTGTAACTGGAAAGCACATAGCATATTTTCAAAGTCTTTGCTAAACCCTGGGAAATTCACAGTCCCCATGTCCCTTATTTGGCTTGAACCCCCATCAGCCAACCCCACTGAGTCAACACAGTAGGGCTTCCTGTCCTTCAGCAAGGACCTCTGGTTCACCAAGTGGTGAGTTGCACCATTGTTGATCATCCACAGATGTCTGGCTGCAACAGCGAGATGGGCATAACAGTCACTGTCCTTCACTGCCGAAACAACTCCCTTCCTGTTCCCAGGAGACCAGTGTTGTTCCTTCCTTCTGGCAGCAGGTGGCTTCTTGCAGTTCCTTTTGAGAAGACCTGGCTGACCGCAATTAAAACATCTTCTAACTTTACAGACAGCTGCACTCTCAATCTTTTGAACTGCCTCCTGTGGTGTGTTTGATCTCGGCTCTGCATGTTGCTGTCTCTGAATGCCATTCTCAAAATGCTGTCTCTGGCATTTCTCCAAGACACATGTCAACATTAAGTCCATTGTGAGCCGACTCTCTGGCACCCCCTGCAGGCTGTACAGTATGTGATCAAAGTCACTGGATAAACTGCCCAGCAGGATGTATGTTTTTTGTTCTTTTGGGAGGTTTACTTCTCTGGATTCTATCACCAAGAACAGATGTTTCATGGTGGCCAGATGCTCTGCTGGGGACTGTACGTTCTGCATTTTACAGGCATACAGCCTTTTGCTCCAAAGCATTTTGGAAAGGCAGTGTCTGACTGGTGCACGTTTTTCAATGCAAACCAGACCTCTTGTGCAGACCTCTTATCTCTTACGTGGCCTGGATCCAAGGAAAGATTTATAGTTGCTCTGGCTTTTCTATCGAGCTCAGCAATTTTCACTGACGGCCCTTCTTCAATAACATCCTAGAGCCCTTCCCTCACTAGCCCACTGGGAGTAGTTCTGATCATTCAGCCTTGGGAACTTCACAAAATCCATTCTGGCAGCCACCCCAGCTCTCACTATGTGCTGGAGATAAGCAGCACGTCAAGCAGCTCGGCTTCTTAACTCTCTGCCTTTTGGCACTCAGACAGCAAAAACTACTTTTCTGGAGAACTGCACACACACAGCTACTCACACAATCATCTAATCTAGGTGGATCCACTAGCACAGACTGGGCTCATAACCCTTGTTAGCATGGTTACGCAGCGCGTGATGATCCACGTCAATGTGCAGCACCAGTGTCACCACCTTCTCAGATGCAGGAAGTACCTTGTGAGCTGAAGGAGCACCTCTCCCCTTCCAAAAAGAGTAAAAAGACTCTACAGACAGATGTCTCTCAGATGAGGCTTTAATCTTGGTTCCTCTATGTACAAGGCTAAATACACGATGGACAGCAATAACTCCCAACTCTCGACCAACATCAACCCACTCTATCAACCAACACATGTGTCCTGAGGCAACTCCCTTATATATCCAGGGTTCCATGTGCCCTCCTGGCCCTGCCTCTTCCTTTGGACACCTGTCATTCAACCTGTGTGACTTTGCAGTTTTGCAGCCATTTCGGTGCTTTCCAGCACCTTGTGACCATCAGCCGATGTTACTTCCTATGACACAGCACCTGCTGGAAAGTGCTGTGCCATTAGGGCTGCCAGTGTCATTAGGGCTGCCAGTGACCCTTTCATACCTGGTCACTTATGTATAAACCCATATTGGACATTTTCCTTGAGACACTGTCTCCACACAGACCTAATGGCCAAATAGCAAACTAATACAGACACTCCCTCCATCCTTCTCATACAGGAATATAATCTACTCTATCACCTTCACTGAGTAACATCACACCCTATGGTTATTGTTATATTTGTTATTCTGTTGCACTATACTGTTTGACTATCTTATAAAGACTTGAAAATCAATAAAAATAACTTTTAAAAAAGGAGCAGATAGCAATTTTTTTAAAAAAAAATACCAGTGTGCAGTTTTTTAAACGTGAAGGCTACGTTTCTATTATAGATTAATCTATAAATGATAAATATATAAATGATTAATCTATAGTGATGAAAGAGAATGGTTTTGAGATTGTGGCAGCCATTTCTTATAAAGATATTGTTTTAAGTGCCTCAACATTTGACAGTGTGATTTTAGATGCTAAGTTGTAGTGCAATTTCTTGCCAAAATTTCAAAGGGAAGAAAAA
The DNA here is from genome assembly GCA_026167975.1 of Phrynosoma blainvillii. Taxonomy (NCBI): domain Eukaryota; kingdom Metazoa; phylum Chordata; class Lepidosauria; order Squamata; family Phrynosomatidae; genus Phrynosoma; species Phrynosoma blainvillii. The sequence goes on from JANUYF010000003.1 coordinate 289,897,208, forward strand.
GGGGAACAGACATAACTTATCAGGTAGTTGTGGTAAGTGCCTCAAAATTTTACAGAGTATTTTGGTTGTCATTCAAGTTTAAATCTCTAGTTTCAAGTTGAAAAGTCAAACATCCAAATGGGAAGCTTCATATTAACAAAAAGGTGGCGTTTCATAATTCACGTGGAAATTGTGGTACAAACACACACTTCCTGTTGTTGGAACACTCATGGATTTAGTTTACAGTGAAATCTGTCTCCCTTGAGGAATCAGGAATGGGTAGATTGTCCTGGCTACAAATAATGGATTGCATACTTCTGTCTTCACAAGCAGCATGCTTCAATGTTCAGTGTTCAAGTGCAACTCCCCAAGTCTATTTTGTGGCCTTCAACCCCTAAGACCTCTCTTTTTCTGGGTGGAAAAAAAGCACAATTCTATGGTATGCTTATGCTGGAAGCCCAAGACATAATTCATTCTGGGTAGAAAAAAATAGGGTTCACAATTATCCATGGTTTTCTTTCTACGTGAACAGTCCTGGAATGTATCCCTTGCATTAAATGCCTCCAAGCTGCCTCCACCTGTTTCCCTAATTCTGCTTTTCCGCTGAAGCCTCTCTTATTAGCCATGGCTTTCTCTGAGAGTCCCTCAATCCTCAACAAGAATATTGTGGGGGGGGGGGGGGGGGGCGCCCAGGAAACCACAGTGGAAACTATGATATACTGAATTCAGTCTTTGTTTTTCTGACTACTTTCATTTTACGATGGTTTCATTTAGCCTTGAGTTGTCATGGGAGTTCTGCAGCAAAACTGAAAGACAAGATATAAATGTTTTAATAAATACTTTGCTAGTCTGATTGAATATGCTGTATGAATCTCAGATTTGTACCTAAAACTAAGTCTTGGCAGGAATGGGATCAAAAGTGGGATGGAGCACTACAGTAGATCATGAAGAGAACTTAGGCAGAACTAAAGAAGTTGCTGAAAGAAACCATTTTAAAATTATTATTTTTTAAAAAGTGCTGTTGTTGCCATGTGGAATAGCTTGAACTATTAAAAAAAATATCCAGGTCCTGTACAACATTTCAGGATAGGACCTATGTGTGCCATTCTAGCAATATGATATCAAATGTGTTATTCTTTGTTGCTAAAATGTAATAAAACGTTAGTTATAGCTCATGTTCACCTATTATTTTTAAACAGATAACAATCTGCGATAGCTTTTTAAAGCACTATTTCGAATCTTGAAATGGCACACATTATTTGGTTAGTGGAAAGCTAAAATCTTTTATTAAAAGTTATAAAGAACAGTAGACAAGAAGTGTTTGGAGCTTTGACCTTACATTTGTTTTCTAAACTCATCTATTTGTCTCTGGTTGATCTGCAAAATGTTGATTTGCTTAATGACTGACCTTCAAGGGATTCAGAATTCATTATGCCATGTTGCCTTTCCCACATCTATAGTCTTTTGATCCTAAGGCCATGTCTCGCAACAGGCCAACAGCTTAGCTTCAGGAAATATGCCCTCCAAAAAGAATGTGGAACCACCCCAAGGTGAGTGTGACAAACTGGCACCCTTCATCCCAACTCTAAAGCTACAGAGATGGGCAGGATCATCTGAGCAGCTGCAGAGTGATTCCTGCCATCTCCCCAGATCCTAATTGGGAGAAAAAGCTGTGGAACATATGACAGCTGTGCAGTGAATGAGTTCAAAGAGCCTTAGCCACAAAAGCAACCTTCCCCTCTAGCTCCTACTATGGAACTAGAAGAATAATGTGGGTGTTAGATGCAGTTGCTTGAAAACACCACATACGAATAGCTATCTGATGCCAACCTGCTGTTTTAAGCACTCAGATCTATGCAACAGCTGGGCCTCTAAAAACACACTAGATCACAATAACCTAAATTTGTCTAAAGTTGTCCTACCCACCAATGCAGAGTTTCAGATACAGTCATGGTCCCAGAGCCCTCAGGCCATAAATTCGAATAAGGGAAAGAATTATTACTTTTGTATTCTACCCTTCCTTCACATTGCTCAGAGATAATGACAAGCAGCCCCTGTGTTATTAGATTTCACAGGCCAAATGGGGTAACTGTACCATATGTGACTTGAATGGAATTTGGTGCCTAATGCCTCTATAACCATTTCTGAAATTAATAACAACATGCATGGATTAATTTTTATATGGGCAAAATTATGTGAATGAAGACTGGAAAATTATATGAGGTAAGGAAAGAAATTCAGAGTACTTAAAAGCACTAAATTATTACTACCTGAGTCATAACCTTGGATTTCTTTACAAAGGGGGGATGCAGACGGGCGGCCCTGGGAAGCAGAGGATTTGGTCCGAGGCTACCCCACGCCTCGGCCCCAATCCACCCTTTTGGCACCTGGGAAAGGAATGGCAAAATAGCGCTCCTTTCTCAAGCCGCAGAAAAGGTGCTGGAAGAGCCAGCGCACAGCTCCTCCGTGTCTCTTCTGCTGCAGCACGTGAAGATACTGCGCCGGGAGGAAGTATTCAGGGCACGTGCCCTGATGACGTCCTCGGGGAGGGGTTCAGGCAGCTGGCATGCAGCTGCCCCTCCCTTTCCCTGCTTTGCGCCATCTGCAGAGGCCCTAAGTCAAATGGATGAAAAGCAAGGTATTCTGAACTGTATAATCAAGGACCATGTGCTGGGCAATAGTAACTGTTAGACTGTGAAATAGTCTTAAGAAAACTACTGATAGTTTCATTTTGAAAGCTTACTACAGTAAGTTATACAAGTATATATTGGGATAAATATTCTTTTGATACCGAGTAAGGAAAAACAGAGATTATTGATTTTGTTTGTTTTTGTTTTTAGCATATTCGTATATTATTTTAGTATTTTATGGTGTAGTGTTTTATCATTTGCTTTTTATTCCATATGTTCTGATGTACCACCCTTTGGTGGAAAGGGTATTATAAATAATAATAATAATAATAATAATAATAATAATAATTTATTTATATGCTGCCTTTCTCCCCAGAGGGACCCAAGGTGGCTCAGACATCATCATCATCATCATCATCATCATCATCATCATCATCATCTCATGTATAAGTCTAGAAATTGACCCCAAAAACCTGGGTTGACTTATCCATTGGTCAACTTAAGTACTGTTGTTTTATATATATATAGGAGCCATCCCCTTCTCTGACTAAAGTGGCAATATCAAGAGCTTAGTCTGTCCTGGGAGCACCTAAAAGAATCATCAGTCTTGCTAGAACTTTGCAAGTTCTTTAGCATAATGTTCCTTGTTTTGTCCTTTACATCCTTTCTTACATGCCTCTAAGGACGTTATCACACGGGGGCCACAAAGCGAAAAGAAAGTGAAAAAGAATCAATCCGGAAATAAACTGAAATAAACCCTACATTACGAAAATGGCTATCAGACACAAGTAGCATCATTTCGCAATTAAGGAAAGCTCTCCTGGAAACCGTATTTGCTGTTCACACACAAGTGAGAAAATCCCGTACATGTGCTAGAAATGCTCTTCTAGCACATGCGCAATACAGCCGCGGCTGTCACTTGCCGTGGCTGTCACCCCTTCCCAAGTCATCCTCGGTGCAGCCGGCCCTCCATACGGCTGGCACTCCGAGGAGGACCTCCCGCTGCAGCGTTCTCCGAGGAGGTCCTCCTTGGAGCGCCGGCCCCGCGCAGGGTCGGCGCTCTGAGGAGGTCCCCCTCGGAGAGCTGGCGCTTCGAGGAGGTCCTCCTTGGAGAGCCAGCTCTCTGAGGAGGTCCTCCTTGGAGAGCAGGCCCCGCCCCGCGTAGGGTAATGACGGGGAAATGTGCCACAATACGTATTTGGTTATCAGACTTATGGCAAATGCAAAATGATTCCTGTCGTGCAATTGCAATTCCTGAAGAAACCGAAATTCAAAAGATCTCGGTTCTTTCCACTTTCTGTCGGGGTTCTGTCAGGGTTCTGTGCGACGTCGTGTGGAAACATGGGGAAATAATACGTATTAGGTTGGGATTTCGTTTGGATTCTGTTTGGATTGGGCCCCGTGTGATAACGTCCTAAGTCTTACCCTCAACTTATCCATGGGACATAATTTTGGCCCCAAAACCTGTCTTCGACTTATACATGAAGTCAACTTATAGTTGAGTATATACAGTAATTTTTGTATCTTCTGATTTATAAGCTCCAAGTGAGATGACCTTGTTTCTGACTCTATTAAATTTACTCTATTAAAGGGATGTAAATCCATTGCATTACAACAAAACAACATATGGTGGGAGCCAAGGATAGAACCTCCCATCTCCATTTGGCACTTCTACCATTACTGGAAAAAATATCATGGTAAATTTGTTAGTAGGGTCTAAATATCCTAAAAGCACCAGATCCTTTCTGATCTTGGAAGCTAAGGAGGTTCAGCCCTAGTTAGTACTTGGAAGAGAGACCACAATGGATACCAGGTGCTGCAGGCTATATTTCAGAGGAAGGAACTGGTAAACTCTCTTCTGAGTATCCTTTGCCTAAGAAAACCCTATAAAATTCATAGGGTTGCTGCAAGTCAACAGGTAACTTGAAAACACACAGACAGACAGTCAAATATGTTAGTCTGTAAGATTACACAGCATTCTTTTTAGTTTTTTAAAAACAAGGATGTTGGTGGCTCCTAAAATTTTAATAAATTTAGTCAAATAAATTTATTAAGCATTTGATGTACACAAGATTCTTCCCTGTTTTTCCTGCCTTTATGAAAATCTTCTGAAATGCATTTTTCCAGAAAAGTTATAGATACTGTATCTATAGTGTACTGTATTGGGTAGAATTATTAAAAACTGAAATCTCCACTGCAGTACAAGCATAGCCACCAATTTAAACAGGAGAGAAAGAGAGACTGAGACTGCCTGCAGTTCAGCGAGATTGCACATTCACATCCTAAAGAGCTTTTCTTGAAACATGAAACCATTCAGACAAAGTGATGCTCCAAAACAGCTCTGGCAAAATGCCAAGTTAGTGGTAGAAAAGTCTTCCAGTCCAAGTACAGCCTTCCAGCTGCAACAAAAAAAAAATCAATTAGAACACAGAAGTCTACTGCAACGACCACTAAGAGCTTTTATGTGGAAATTGCAGAGACTTCCTTTAACAGCTCCTCCACTCCTTATTGGCTTCTAAGGTTACACAGGTTATTGGGCTTATTCAAAATGAATGAGGCTGAAATGATCTAGTAAAGTGTTTTACGTTTTGCTTTGCATAAAACCATAGTAGGTTAAAAAAAAAATCTAAATCCAGTACTATGAAATAATACTCTAAGTCAAGTAGTGGCAATGTGTTAAAACTGGTTCATACTACAAACAGCAACATGAGTATTACAGCATTAACCAGGTGAATATGAAAGGCACAAAGGGATAACCAGCATTTCCTGTCACTAGTGAGCTTCAATTGTTTGGGACAACTTAACCCACATCTTTTCTGCACTTTTTTCTGCAGTAAATAGCAAGCAATATCTCATTATTATTATTATTATTATTATTATTATTATTTATTTATTTATACCCCGCTCTTCAGCCAAAAGGCTATGAGAGCGAACTGCTTCATAGTGAACTAAGCATTCTCTAAGCAGTTTACAATGTGTTAGCCAATTGTCTCCAACAAGCTGGGTACTCATTTTACCTCCCTACAAAAGAATGGAAGGCTGAGTCAACCTGGAGCCCTGCAGGGATCTAACTTACAAGATTGTGGCTGCAGTACTGGCATTTAACCACTGCCCATATCAACTGTCACTCATGCATACACATATATCTGAGCAAACTTGGAAAAACGACTCTTTTTGTAGGAGTATACCCATCAGGCAGAACAACTGCCTCAGTGAACAAGATAAAATATATGGGATGTCTAATGATGAAGGAAGGAAAATGTTGTAATAATATATATATTATCTCTGTAGCCATTTTCATCCACTGGTATACAACACAGAGTTTTAGATTACAAGCTGCTTTCTGAAAGTCTACTAGAATGTTATATTTGTCATTTTGCTAGGAAAGATGGTGTATTTTCTTCCTTCCTTCTAAAAAAACACCATCCACCAAGCAGAAACAGTTTGTTAAAGGTATGATCAACACATCTCTTCCCACACACACTACAGATAAGCTCAGCTGGATCTCACTACTGTGTGTGTAATGGTCCTTTTAAAAGACAGTCAGCATCATCAGCTCTTCAGACAACAGTGACTATCTCAGTCAAACATGTGCAGAGCTAGAGAGAAAAAAAAATACTTCTTGAGTAGCAATGCTTAGCTTTTCTCAACTGGATGGGATGCGCTATTATATGCACACATTGACAGGGAAAAATGATGAGATCAAAACTGTGCTTAAATGAACAATCAGTTCCATAGTTTATGGAAGCAGAGTTATCAAGCACACACACTAGAAATGTAAAGAGGAAAGTATGGGTGAGTCACAGCTACTTGGGTCTGAATGATTTTATGGTACAGGTGAGTGTAGAATCATTTCTATTCATTCCATAAGCACTGCTAAAGACACCCAAAAGAGAATAAGGGAAGAAGGGAAAAAAAGTTCAGTATGCTGTTCCAGTCAGACAGATCTGATATGGGGGAAATTGAAGCTGTGAGGAACTATGTTGCAGACAGCAAAGTATGGAATGAAGAACTAGAAATTCAGCTCCCTTAGGAGAAAAAAATAAATAAACAGAATGAGTACAGGACAGCAATCTGTCTGTAGAAATTTATTCTGCAGCAGAATTTCCTTGAAAGCTTCCTAAAAGCTTAAATTCTCCTAGTACATGAATATCAGTAGCATAAAAGAGTTGGAGAAATTCTGGCCAAACGTACTGAGCATTTCCAAATGAGCAGATCCCTAGTAGAGGTACTGCAACATCATATTATCCCACAACTTCTGATCTTATAGAGATTTTTACTGACCTGAAGTCTGGAAGTCTATCTGGATGGGATTGGATAAACCATTGACTGCCTCTCGCCACATGCCTCCACCCCCTGGTGACCACGCAGTCACCACACAGCGATACAGCCCAGCATCAGAAACCTGTGTCTGGTACATCCTGTAGCGGAACTCATTCTCCTGGACCTTTTCCAAAACCACACCATCCACCCGGTCTTGGTCTATCCAGTCTTCCCGTCTGACCACTGAATCTTGATTGAGAGAAATTATACGAGTGGTCCCATTAGGATTAGACTGGTCATTCAATGTCTTCTCAGCTGTAATGAGGACTGAGTAACGAGGAGTCTTGATGTTCTGGGAAGACACTTTGCATGTCATTTCAAAAGTGTGCCCTGCCATGAAGAACGGCTTCAGCTTCACAGCCTCTACGGTGAGTGTGTAATCTGAGAAGAGCAAAGGAAGGACAGACATAAGCAACAAGCCAAGGATGAGCAAACATATGCAGTAAGCACAGAGCTGGGAAAAGTTGCTTTTTTGGCCCCTGAGCATGATGGCTGGAAGATTCTGGGGGTTGTGGTCCAAAACCCCCCCACAAGAAATCTTCCCAGTTCCAAGTCAGCAAGAGGGGACACTGGGAACATTTTACAGTTCATCAACAGTCTAAGATTGGGGAATGCATTAAAGCCTGTGAATGCAGACACATACAGAATCACAGTGCAGCATGTAAGCGTAAGACCATTGAGTTCAATGGACCTTACTCCCACATAAGTGGGCACAGGACTGCAGCCTAAGTGAGATAGCTTTCAGCAGCTACTTAGCAGCATGTTTTGACAATGAATGAAAAACAGAAACAGCAGGGAAAGGTAGGCATGCAGAATAATTAGATACTGAGAATTTCATCTCCACTCGTGAGTGAAATCCTAACTGAGCTCTCTGATAAGGAATCAGGGCTTCAGTTTCACATTATGGAATAGCTGTATGAATGAATATGGACACAATGAATCAGAAAGAATTAACTTTCCAGCCCAACAGTAGTAGTTCTGATATAGATTATTAGGTGACATTTGGTTCAACTGTTAAGTAATTTAAGAGAAACATCTATTTACACTTCCAAATAACTGAAAGCAAAAGCATTGCAAATAAGAAGTTTCTCACTCTTTCTATTCTTAAACAAACAAACAAAAAAATTGCCCAAGTGTTCCTTTTGGTCTTAGACTTTTTTACACTGTCAGGATACACTTTGCTACTTTTATTCTTTGTCTCAGAAGTTACCAACTTGCACTCAATTAACTGTTCAGCATACTGTCATCTCTGAGCATGATCACTCTTCTGTTTGAAAGGCTACTGGACTTTCCAGGCACAGTGGAGGACCCTGAAGAGGTGGTATCAGTGCAATCCAGAATGTCCCTTTCCTGGACATAAATGTTTGGGGGTTTAAAAAAATGGCACTAAAGATTTGAGTCTTCAATTTTACCATTATTCAGTGGATGGAGATGGGAAGATAAGGGTAAAAAAGACACTCTCTGTAATGCTTCCACTTGAAGTATCAGGGCCACTTCAACTAACTAGACCATATTCTTCTGGAATTGCAATTGCAGCCAGGAAGGCAGTAGGGAAGCAACGCTATAAGTAACTGGAGCGGCTTGATTCCCTGCATGGAATGCTCCTTTGACATCAGATAAGAATGAATACAAGAGCACTGATGGAATTTTTCCACATGGGGGATCTGGATAAAACTTGTCAAGCACATTCAGGAAAACTGGTTTTCTGCTTCTCTTTCCCTGAAACCCAGGAACATATTGGGTCCAAAGGAAGAACTGTTGGCAGATACAGCTGGGGAGACATAAGAGGAGGGTGGGCAAAGGAACAAATTAGATCACCCCTTCAGCAATTTCTTGCATTATTGCTTTCTAAGGCAGTCTTTCTGGGTCTCAGTGGCCCTGTATAGAAGTATGAGATTATGGTCAAGTGCTACATACAACATAAATATCAGTGATTCTAGACAGAAGAACGGAATACTAATTTAAACAGGAAAATAATCCTTGAGTCACAAAAATAACATTTATGTGCATTGCAGAACCTTTATGCAAATAACTTGGCTTGATGCTGCCTCATGATGGTAACAGAATAAATAAATAACATAACACAACTATCTGAGTAAATAATCTGAATTATATACCCATATGACCTTTATCTGTTATGTTGACCACATGACACAGTATGCTCCCTCCTGGAAACTTTGAATTACTTGCATTTGCATGCAACACTGTTGCATAGAGAATAATTTTCAACAAAGGAAAAGTAATCCTATTTAAAACTGAGGCATAGCATACTCTAAAGGTACACAATTGCAGTTAAAAGTAGTACTGCTCTTTTCCCACCATACAGCCCAATGACAGGTTTCCCAAAACTTTGAGCTGTACTCAGCAAGAAAATTCTTGCAATGTATAGAGGGACTAAATACATTGTAGAAAAAATATGTTGCATATTCTCCATCTGTAAATGATAATACGGTTTTGTTTTTGTGCTCTTTTAAAAAAAACTATTATGAAGCATGTAGGTTTATAAGCAGACAGATCCATGAGAATTTTCTTGTCTGAAACTCCAAAAGGCTTAATCTAAATGTAATTACAAAATTGTAGAGTTCAGTTCAGAGAAAGGTATTTTGCCAAAACTTGAGTTTATGGAAAAACACAAAAGAAATTACAAGTATACATTGTAAATAGTTCATAAAAATGATCAGGACTGCACAGAGATTGCTTTCATAAAGAAATCACATTGACTGCCTCCATCAGCACCATTCTACACTAGGGGACTGAAGGTGATTCATGCAATATGGTATTTTCATCTTCACAGTTCTGTGACTTGCCATCAATCTATGAATTTACAGCTTGATGCTACTACCTCCAAAGGGCGTGGAATTAAACTAGCATATAGGCAGTTCCAGTCCCTGCTCCTTGTTCCCCCCACAAGAAGTTCTCTTAGCTTCTGGTGTCAGCTTCTACTGGCACATCACATACATTTTAGCTCTGCAGTACAAAGGAGGCATGTCACATTCACTTCTACAAAAGCAGAGTTCTTATTATTTATGGATTTGAACTAGCTTGGCATTTGGAACTATTTGTACAACAATCCATTTTCCTCCAATAAAAAAACCTAGCTGAATAGTAAACATGAAGTGAATCTTTTAAAAGGCAACAGGGAAATAAGATATACTGAGTTCACAACACACTTCACAAAATTAAAACTACATACAATAATACTTGTGTCCTCTCCCAGGACACTCACAAGGTAGTTGTCATGATTACATTTTGCCATGTTTTACCTCCAAGCAGCAGTTTTCATGATGAGTAAACGCTGCCTAGAATATGAGAAAACTGAGTATGACAACTATATCACCCCACTGTACAACGCTCATAAAAGGCAACAGCAAAAGAGTCTTTGACAGGTAGTCTCCTTCTACTACAAAGAAGAGCTCCCCCAACTTTTTAGAACTGCTCTGGTGGTGAAAGAGCAAGGCAAACCTGGACTGATGAGGTCAGAAGCCAAACCTAGCTAAGAGCATACAGAAGAGCTTTTCCTCACCTTCCTCAAAATCTTCCTGAGAAAGCCTTTGCCTCCTGGGTGGCTAACTGGGTCCCTCTGCCCTTGCCTTCTTCTGTGGCAATCTTCCAAGCCTGAGACAAATCCAAACACCCTCTCCACACCCTGATTATGTCCTCCTCTGCTTCTTAAGCTACAGTCCCAGTTTTTATGCCTGTGTTGCTTCATACCTCTGGCTGCTGGCTCTTGATCATCTCCCTGTTGCTGAGTGACTGCACAACTGCCAGCATTCTTCTCTTTACTGGTCAGCAGAACAACTAGCAGTTCCACCCCAGTTTATCAGAACAAGCAGGACAGGAATATAGTAGTATGCTTGTCCTTAACACCTCCTCACAGTGACAAAAGCCTTACTGAAATAAAGGTATACTACCTCCATAGCATTCCCCATATCTGTCAAACTTGTAACTCTATCAAATAAAAAGAAATAAGATCTTGTGTGACTTGTTTTTGAGAACCCCACAAAACTGAAAGCCAAAAGAGGAGTTCTGCCAGATCAAACAAGATAGGAACCCCCTTTTATCTCTTGTGTATTCGTAAAAAAAACCAAAAAAAAAAAAAAACACCTTGCCCTCTCATTCCTGGGGACTCTAGATCTTTTCTAAGGGATGTAAAGTCGATGAAGCATCGACCAAAATCAATCATCTTATCTCCCCAATCAAAACAAACTCTTCATTTTGGAAACCTTCTCAGGTTCCATTGAGGGGCCATCAAGCTTTTGGTTTCCCACTGAACCACTATGATTTGGGGTTGGTTTAAAGGCATAAATAGCACCCCAAAACAGCCTATTTGCTGCAGTCCCCAACCCACCCCTACTCACAGAGTGACTGTCATCCTCAGGCTTCAGTCTGAATTGCCATTCCTTTGTACGTTCCTGTCTGCTTGCTCAAGTCTCATGGCTTAAGCCACTTCTGCTTTCTTGCTTTCCATGGACCATCTCTTCAGGGTCAGTAGATATATCCCCTTATCTAACCCCAAAACTCCACTATCCTATTTCACTTTTCTATATTCAGTTAACTCTGTATGCTGTGTGAGAGAGTTTCTCTAATATGTGTGTTCTTTTATATTTTTTCTAATAAAAGCTTGCTTGCTTGCTTGCTTATTTATTTATTTATTTATTTATTTATTTATTTATTTATTTATGGGTTTTATAGCCTGCCTTAAACATTCCCCAAATCAATTAAAATACATTGCAACTGTCAGTGGAGGCTCTAAAAGCCCCACACATTTCTCATTTCTGTGTTCTCATATCTTCTGTCCCCACTTCTATTGGTTTCCAAAAATCCAGAAGTAACTGCTATGATATTGCTGGTTGTCTTAGCTAAAACTTTCCCAAAAGGTTGCTAATCACTTAAGTAGAAATTTATTCTTCTCCTTATGTGCTTTCCATATGAACTGTCTTGACTGTTTTTGTTTTAGAATAAAAACAGCCTCCAAAAAACTGGAGGTAGTTCAAGTTATTAAACTCTCCAACAGCTCCCAGCTGTTTATACAGCTATTACGTGTTGAGTGTTGATTTTATATTTTGAACTATATACTGGCAAGGCAGAAAGTTAGAAAACATTCCCTAATCTAAGGTTCAAGATGTGTTTGTAGTTAAATGAAAAGTATTTTCTTATGCTTAGCACTGACAGTGTAGATTTACAATGATATATAAAAATGAGAAAACTATTCAGACTAATTCCTAAAAATCATTTTCATTATAATTACATTCCACAAGGAAGCAACATTATGTATGTTGATTATAAAGGCTGTAAATGATTTTGTCTTCATTTTACATCTCAAATCTATACTAGCATTCAAGTTAACAGATAGTAGATGGACTGTTATTTCCACAGCTCTTCCTTCTTTTAGATTTCACTGAGAAATGATAAATTTTATCTTCAGATCAGATCAAATACTATAAACACATATTTGAAACAAAGAATTAATACATACATCTTGATAATAAGGAAAATAGCAGAATGAAGTTTTATAACTATTATATTAAAACCTCACTCAGGTAATTTGAAATTATCACATGGCTGATTTAATCAGAATTTGCTCTTTTCTTTTTTGTCAAAAACTGGTCAGCATAACTTCAAAGAGGGCAAAGCTCTAAATCACAAACTGGTTAGAAACACATAGGAGACAATTCAGTTCATCATCAAGGTTTCAACTTCTCATAACCTAACATAAGAATAGCCTAAGAAAAATGAGACCTCAAATTGTCTCTGTTCCAAGTTCAGTTCAAATTATGTGAACTAGTTTTCTTCACTGAGAACAAGAGTGAAGATCTTTTACCTAAAACAGAGGTGGGCAAATTTCAGGCTTGTGGAATTAATTGTACCTGAACCGTGTGATCTGCCAACCCAAGCCAGAAAAGACATACACTTAAAATTAAAGAAATCTGAGCCCAAGAATTTGCTTTAAATATAAATACCATAAAAATCGACTTCAGGTTACCCTCTTCAGTCTTCATTTCAACAGTAAAATTTACACATCTGCCTGTATGCACAAGATGCCTGTCAATTTATGTCAATCCCATGAATTTCATAGATTTTTCTTGGGCAAATAATATCCAAAGATGGTTTTGTCAGTTCCTTCCTCTGAAATATAGCCTACAAGTTTTTGGTGGGCAGTCTCCCACTGAAATACAAATCAAGGCTGACCTATCTTAGCTTCTGAGATCAGATGCAATCTGGTACCTTTAGGGCAGGGGTAGGCAACCTAAGGCCCGGGGGGGGGGGGAGATGCGGCCCCCAGAGGCCTTTGGACCGGCCCCAGGTCGGTCCTGCCGCCGCTGCCCGCCATGATGATATTGATTATTATTGTTATTACTTGTTCTTGGGGTTTTCTTGGCAAAATCTCCACAGGAGTTTTGCCATGGCTTTTCTGGGGCTGAGAGTGTGTGCATGCATATATATATTTTTAATTTATTTATTTATTTATTTATGGTGCTTTGGCCCCCCCCCAATTGTCTGAGGGACAGCAACCCGGCCTCCGGCTCAAAAAGGTTGCCTACCCCTGCTTTAGGGTATTGATACCCATTAATTTATGCAGGAGGACACTACAGTTGGTCATTGACTTTTACAGATTTACCATTCATGGTTTTGATTATTCACAATGTTTATCTGCATGTGCATGCACTCCTCCTCCCTCATGAGCTTTTCCCCTTGGGGAAAAAAGCCCATGAGGGAGAAAATAGCTAGGAAGGGTGCGCACGCACTCTTCTTCCTCTCCCTATGTCCTAGCCAGCTCAGGGAAACCAGTTAAAGCAAGGGGGGGAGGAGGCAGAGGGGCATGTGCACGGGGGAGGGGAGAGGAGTGCGTGCACACACGTCTCCTGCCTTCCTCTACTTATTTCGTTTTTTTCACTTTTGCACCCCTAACCCCCACAAAAGTGGAGGACCGACTGTATTTTGTTGCCACTGTTAAGCAAACAGGAGTCAAAACCCTTGACAACAGCTTTAAATCAATCTAGTTTAAAATCCGAGTCTATTTTCTGCTCACTCCACCTCTGCAACATTTTATAAGATTCTATATATTTATATTGGAATGCCTGGGAGAGATAGGAATTGGAGGCACTGCAATCCAGTGGTTCTGTTTCTTTCTCTCAGGCAAATTCCAGAGGGTGATGCTTGGGGACAGCTGCTCTTCAAAAACAGAGCTGAAATGTGGCATGTCATCCTGTCCCCGATGCTATTTAACATCTATATGAAGCCGCTGGGGGAGATCATCCGTAGACATGGGGCGAGGTGTTATCAATATGCGAATGACACCCAAATATATTTCTCCATGTCTCAGTCAGCTGCCATGACGTCACATGGCAATTCTCCCCTTAGTCAATGTCTTGAGGCGGTAATGGACTGGATGAGGGAAAACTGACTAAAACTGAATCCAGACAAAACGGAGTTACTCACAGTAGGGCCCCCCAAACCAGGTATTGGGTTACAATCTCCAGTCCTGAATGGGGTCACACTCCCCGCTAAGGACTGTGTTTGCAGTTTGGGGGTGCTCCTAGACTTATCACTTCACATGATGGATCAGGTGAATGCAACAGTCAGGAGCACCTGCTATCAGCTTTGGCTGATATGCCAACTGCGCCCTTTCCTGGAAGTAAAGGACCTAGAAACTGTAGTACATATACTGATAACCTCACGACTCAACTTCTTCAATGCACTCTACATGGGGCTACCCTTATACCTAGCTCAGAAACTACAATTAGTACAAAATACGGCAGCCAGGTTGATCACCGGGAAATCTAAAAGTGATCATATTACACCTATCCTGAAATCCCTACACTGGCTGCCTATTGGTTTCCAAGCACAGTATAGGTGTTGATGATTACCTTTAAAGCCCTACATGGCCTGGGTCCAACCTATCTAAGGGATCGCCTTCTTTCATATAATCCACCTCGCACCCTCAGGTCCTCTGGGAGGAATCTACTGCAACCGATAAAAACTAGATTGGTGGTAACCTCCCAGAGGACGTTCTCTGCCGCCGCACCTAGACTGTGGAACACCTTGTTGTAGGAGATCCGTCAAGCAACCAACTTGGACAGTTTTAAAAAGGCTGTCAAGATGGATCTCTTCCAGCAGGCCTTCCTGGAATAGATCGTACCATCTGATCCTGTGCTCCTCCCCTGTTATTCACCCTCCGCTAAACACACCTATTGGTATCCCAGAATGCATGTTGTTTAATTTTATATGTTTTATTTAAATATTGTTCTTAAGTCTTTTAAGAGGGGGTATTGTATTATTGTTTTATTGTAATGTGTGTTTTAATCTGTAAGCCGCCTTATTGCCTAGGCAAAAGGCGGGATATAAAAAACAAATTATTATTAATTATTATTACCCAGAAAGCTCAATAAAATTCATTTCCTGCTTGCATTTTGTTGTTGTTGTTGTGTGCCTTCAAGTCATTTTTGACTTAAGGTGACCTTTAGGCAAACCTGTCATGGGGCTTTCCTGGCAAGATTTATTCCAGAGGAGGTTTGCCATTGCCTTCCCCTGAGGCTGAGAATATGTGACTTGCCCAAGGTCACCCAGTGGGTTTCATGGCCAAGCTGGGAATTGAACCCTGGTCTCCAGTTATAGTCCAACACTCAAACCACCACACTGCGCTGGTTCCATACTGCTTGAACTATAAACTTCATTTTGAGGCATCTAGGATGCAATAAGAGGATGGCAATCCCCCCCTCCATCTCCCCCCTCTGAAGAAACAGTCCAAGAAAAACCTATGATAGGTTCACCTTAGGGTTGCCATAGATCAAAAATGACTTGGAGGCACACAACAACAAGAACAATATAATCTGGCTCTGAATGTTCCAGTCTTCAAAGTATGTAAGTTGGGAAAGATGGGGAACACCTGGCTTAACGAGACTACGTGTGAAAGGGATCTAGGAGTCCTAGTAGACCACAAGTTGAACATGAGTCAACAGTGTGATGCCACAGCTAAAAAGGCCAATGAGATTCTAAGCTGCATCAATAGAAGTATAGTATCTAGATCAGGGGTAGGCAACCTAAGGCCCAGGGGCCAGATATGGCCCCCCGAGGCCTTTGGACCAGCCCCAGGCTGGTCCTGCCGCCACCGCCGCCGCCACCCACCATGATGATATTATTATTGTTGTTATTACTTGTTGTTGGGGTTTTCTTGGCAAAATCACCACAGGGGTTTTGCCATGGCTTTTCTGGGGCTGAGAGAGTGTGCATGCATATTTTTTAAATTTTTTAATGTCATATTGAGGAGGGCGCTAGCTTGTTTTCTGCTGCTTCAGAGAACAGGACCAGGAACAATGGATGCAAGCTACAAGAAAAGCTACCTCAACATTAGGAGGAACTTCCTGACAGTGAGAGCTGTTCGACAGTGGAACACACTCTCTCTGAGTGTGGTGGTGTCTCCTTCTTTGGAGGTTTTTAAACAGAGGCTGAATGGCCATCTGTCGGGGATCCTTTGATTTTGAGTTCCTGCATGGCAGGGGGTTGGACTGGATGGCCCTTATGGTCTCTTCCAACTCTATGATTCTATGAAAGCTGGTTTATATCATACCTGTGTCCTTGGTCAATCACTTGAAAGTTAAGGCTAAGCAAGTCTTGTTTGATCAGGGCTAGAGCCTTCCAAGAGTCTCCTATTAAATATTTCTTTCTGTTAAGTCTACTGAGGAAATAAAAGCAAGTTTATGGCACTTTAGTCCAAAACAAACATTTAAAAACCGAGAAAAGCAACCCCCCCCCCCAAAAAAAAACCCACACACCTCAGATTGGTAAATTTAGGTGCTTTCTGCCTTTCTAAATAAGCTTTATGCACTTGCCTGGAAGAGAAAATAGAGAAAGCCAAATCGAAATATATGTAAAACAGAATAAGAAGGAAATAGTGATAGGAAGAGGATATGAGGATAAGCAGGTATGTATTATCCGCTTAATTTTGTTTAAACATTTATTATAGTTTTATTTTGTAACTGGTTTTGAATATGCAATTGGGAATCATTGACCTGAGTGGTATGTGGGGTGCAAACAGTACTGTTATTCTTTTACTATTGTGGAAAGCAAAACTGTACTTCAAGCCTAATTTTTGCAATTTTCTCATTATAAGAAACATTTCAAGTGTGATATCTCACATTTGAGCCCCATACTATCAAGTTGGGGCCGGCGTTAAGTGCTTTAATTGTGATCCTGAGACTAGAGAATGAAGTCTAGGATTAACATTCATCTCTTTCTGCTTTCTGTCACATTTCTGAATGATAACATAATACCGAATATAACTGGCATGTGTTTTCAAGTCTTATCAACTCAGCTAAGCTATTTTGTAGCCTATTTTTTAAAAATTATTTTTGATGGTATTCTTAAGCCACTGAATATTGACTCAAAGTAGGACTAATCACAAGTATCTGATTACAATGCTGTGAATTTTGGACAAAGCTTCCAAGGCACTCACCCCCAGAAAACCCCATTTGTTTCAAGTGAATTGCTTCACAGCACGAAGTCTGAGGGTAGCAGCCTCTAGCGTAATTGCTTTCTTTTCATATAAATTACTTCCACAATCTTCAAAATGAGTGCTTCGTTTAATTTTAGATGCAAACACAAGAAGATGTAGTCAGTTAAGTTATCACCACTCATCTCTCATTTTCCTTGCCTTAATTTAGCACTCAAAGCCAGTGGCTCCAAGAATATTTAGGCCAATATTCCTTTCCAAAGAGTACCCCTAATATACTGCTGCTTTTTTCCCTTCCAGAATAGAAAGATAAGAACATGTTTTGCAAAATGCATGAGGAAAATGAATACTCTGCTTAAGGGCTACCTGTGCAAGGGAAAGCATATAAAGATGAGGCAGAATTGTCATTACATGTTTTCTTTTTTCTAAGTAATCCTCAATATGAACTTCAATGGCCCCAGGGATATGATGTGGCAGCAGCTAAATACATGGCAACTACCTCTGTGTTCAGCAAGCACGTCAGCTAGATGCTTCTCGGCAAACTGAGTGCTCTATAAGAAGAACCTGGAAAATATGGTACTCAGTTAGCAAATCCAGGCCCAGGCAAAATTATTTATATAATCTTATACTACAAAAATACTATTGCATGCATCCTTTTACCTTAGGCACCCTTGAATATAAGAGCCAAATCTGTAGATCATTTCATATATAGCACTCATATAGAAATACCTTGCTATGTGCTTTGTGTAAGTGATTGCTTTGTTTTCTGCAGAGCCTGCATTATCTTTTGTTGCTGTTGTATGCCTTCATTTTCTTTTTTACTTATGGTGACCCTATGGCCAGAATCATGAGGTTTTCATATCATGGGGTTTTCCTGGAAAGATATGTGTGGAGAAGGTTTGCCATTACCTTCCCCTGAGGCTGAGAGAGTGTGCTGGCATGCTATTATGGTAATAATGTTATCCAGAACAATATTAACTTTATCATCCCACATGCTACTGTAACTAGTTTATTGGGAGTGTGTGTGTGTGACATACCTATTACCATGTTGGATTATCTGTTTCCAGTGATATACCTCAAAAATCTAGGAGTGGCACAGATTATCGTGTGATTTGGTTATAGTGCTGCTGATGCTCATACAACAATCAGAAGTCTCAAATTAATATTTTTTAAGACTAGAAAGTAATCAGAAGTATCCATCTCTTTAATGTTCACATGTTGGAATTGTGTATCTTTTTTCACCAGAATACGAATGACCATAGAGCTATTTTAATTGCATTTTGCCCATGTGTTTTTAACCTCTCTACCAATACATCATTTCAGAATGGACTAATGAACTCAGTGTAAAACTATAACAGCATTCCCTTAATATAAACTCAATTGGAAAGTACAGATAGAAATAGAGACAAAAATAGAGCCACTGAGAAACAAGAGGAAGAAACAAGCCTGCAGTTGGCAAGAGAGCATGTGTCTGCCTTGTTACAACAGTTCTGCTGGCTGCCAGCCAACTTCTCAGCACAGTTAACAGTACTGTGTCTGTCTGTCTCCGTCTCCCCCCCCCCCCCACACACACACACACAGCTTTTAAATTACTATAAAGCCTGGGTCCAAGCCATCTGAGTATTGGTTGTTGTTGTGTGCCTTCAAGTCATTTCTGACATATGGCAACCCTATCACAGGGTTTTCTTGGCAAAATTTGTTCAAAGGAGGTTTGCCATTGCCTTCTGCTGAGGCTGGGAACATGTGACTCGCCCAAGATCACCCAATGGGTATCAATACTATCCTCCTATATCAGCCTGCACAAGCTCTAAGATGTGTGGTGGAGGCACTTGTCCCAATCCCATCATCGTAGTAGGTGTTTAGAGGGAGTGAAGGGGAGGCCTTACTCTATGCTTGCTTCCAGATTCTAGAAATCCCTTCCTAGAGAAGGTAGGTTGATTCCCTTCTTGCTAGCTTTTTGTTGGTAACTGAAGACTTTTTAATATATATATATTAGGAAGTAATTATGTTACACAAAATGACATTTTTGTGTGCTGTTCTATTTTTATTCTTTGGTTTTAATTCTATAAACAGTTTAAGACTATTTTAATCTTAATTTTTTTATGTTTTTAGCTTACATGCATTTACAATAGCATTTCCTTTGCTCTCATAAACTGCCATGAGTTCCAGTTTTGGTGGATGAAGCAGCCTGCATCAGATTATTTCAGAAAGAAGACAGACCAGTGTGTCTCTGCTGAAGAACAGCTTTATCTAAGAAACAAGCGGAAACAAAAGTATAAATAATTGTTTCAAGTTTGATACAATGGCACCTTTAGCCTGCAATTAACACAGCCATTAAGCTCTATATCACAGCAGATAGACACATAGATACACATGCAAATAATCCTTGAAAAAATACCAACGTGAGATGGAGCCTCATCCCCAAATATACTCAGTAAGGACTAAGTATACTGATCATTCTTAGACAGTTGAGTGCTAGCATGTCCTGTTTTGAAAGAATAGTTGGCTGGCCTGAACAGGAGTATCTTCTTGGGGAGAATAGTGTTCACTAAGGTATTTTCTTCCAGACCTGCTTTCTTTGTTGTGCTGCTTTTATATATAAAGCTTCCTTGACACTGTACAAAGATTAACAGAGCCCATTCCCTGTCCACTGGCTTACAACTTAATAGACATGACACAGAAGGAGGAGAAATGGGGAAAGACTAGTAAGACAAATTTCCAGCAAACCCAGCTACAAATTCATAAAGTGATATAATTGTTCTTATGATAACAAATGCCAGGGAGAGGAGGATCCAGACTGGAACTGGTCTCTTACCCAGCCAAATGGACTGGATAATCTGTCCCATCTCTTCCTCAGCTGAAGCCAGGTAGGGCGGAAGTAATTACAGAAAACACAAAGACATTCTGCTAGACTAGCTTTATAGTGGATCAAGCAAACTATAGCTTTTCATTTAATTCAGGAAGCCAGGCATGGGCCGAGCTCCAACTATTTAAAAATATTCCAACAAGCAAGGGCACTTAAGCTGACAATGTGTGTTATAAGCTGATGAGAATACATGGCTTTCAGTTCACCCCAATTTTCCAAATGGGCAAGATCCTTTTCGTTAAGCTATTTTAATTTTATAGTCTTGAGTTCTAATCAGGAAA
Organism: Phrynosoma blainvillii; assembly: GCA_026167975.1. NCBI lineage: Eukaryota > Metazoa > Chordata > Lepidosauria > Squamata > Phrynosomatidae > Phrynosoma > Phrynosoma blainvillii. The sequence continues at coordinate 289,917,737 of JANUYF010000003.1, forward strand.
ATGATGGTTTTAGTCTCAGTTCATTATACTTTTTTTCTCCTGCATTTTTTCTCATCCCATATAGCACTGGGTTGTAACACTTCATGTTTTCTTTCCACTTTACAATTTCAGGAATTTTAAATGCATTTCTCTTAATTTGCACATTTATTTGTACAATTTATCTAATTTATACAAATTTTGTAAGGGATGCAGTGGCTCAAGTGGTTAAGACACTGACTCTGTTGATTGCAAGATCAGCAGGTTGGCAGTTCAAGGCCCAAGTGCTGCATGATGGGGTGAACTCCTGTCACTAGTCCCAGCTTCTGCCAACCTAACAGTTCGAAAGCATGCAAATGCAAGTAGATCAATAGGTACCACTTTGGTGGGGAGGTAAACAGCGTTCTGTGCAATCATGCTGGCCACATGATCACAGCGTAGTCTCTGATGATGCTGGCTCTTTGGTTTAGTAACAGAGATGAGTATTACCCACTACGGTCAGACACAACTTGACAGCCTTGTCAACAGGGAATACCTTTATCTTTATTTTACTACACAAATTTTAACCATTGACTGAAGCAGGAAAGGAGCTGAAAACCAATTTCCCATCACCATTCTTGTAAGTCACACACACCCTTCAAAATGCCTCCATTTCTACCAATATCACTTATGGTTACTATTCTGAGGAGGAAGCTGACACAAACAAGTATATTTGGGTGGGAGGGGGAAGCTTTGGAGGGCTTGGATTTTTTTTTTTCAGCACTGGGATTCCCCCCCCCCCCCAGCTTTTCTGTACATTTTCCTGTAACCACCTGCTGATAATCCATTTTCCCATTCACATTTTTGCTCTGAATCTAGGTAAACTGGTTTTTATATAATAAGGTGGCTGTATATCTCCACCACCACTACTACTTCTGGATCAGTCAGAATATTCCACTGGGGAGGGAAACAGAAAACTCTTCCTTATATCTCCACTGTTATCTCCCTTCTTCAAAGCAAAAGAGTGTTCCAGTAACTTTCAAAAATGGCCTAGGGCTCTGGATACTGACATCTCTGCAACCTTTGACTGTTGCCTTTTGGGCCAGAAACATCAGGGAGACAAACAATTTGTTTAGACGTATCTCTTTCTCATATTTTAAAAGAAGCAAAGTACAATTTCCTCAATGACTCTAATTATTATTTTTAATTAGAATATTGTGTCTAAAGTGAATGGAAACCCACTGGGTGGTCTTGGGCAAGTCACACTCTCTCAGCCTCAGAGGAAGGCAAAGGCCTCCTCAAACATATCTTGCCAAGAAATTCCCTTCGGGTCACCATAAATCAGAAATGACTTGAAGGCACACAACGACTTAGGGAGCTGGGTATGTTTAGCCTGGAGAAGAGACAGCTAAGAGGGGATATGATAGCCCTGTTTAAATATTTTAAGGGAGGTCACATTGAGGAGGGTGCTAGCTTGTTTTTTTCTGCTGCTCGAGAGAGTAGGACCCAGAACAATGGATGGAAGCTACAGGAAAAGAGATTCCACCTCAACATTAGGAGAAACTTCCTGACAGTGAGAGCTGTTCGACAGTGGAACACACTCCCTCGGAGTGTGGTGGAGTTTCCTTCCTTGGAGATCTTTAAGCAGAAGCTGGATGGCCATCTGTCAGGGATGCTTTAATTGGGAGTTCCTGCATGGCAGGGGGTTGGACTGGATGGCCCTTGTGGTCTTTTCCAACTCTATGATTCTATGATTCTATGAACAGCAGCAGCAGCAGTAGTCTAAGGTGTAATTTCATATTCCAGCCATACCCATTCCATGCTTGACCAACCCTACTAAGGGTCTGTGGTTTCCTAAGTGTAATTACTTTATAGGTATGAAACCAGTTGTAGAACATTTCTCACTGAGTCAGTGCCGCCCTGCCCAGTTCAAAAATTTGCTGTCACTAAAAAGTTAATTCCTGGCAATGGATTGCAAACTTAGTTTCCATAATCTAAGACTGAATACATTTTGGATTAAAATAATCAGAGTCAACTGGATTATAAACACAAAGATAAATTGTACTGGACTTTATATTTTAGATACTGCCAGCACTTGGAAGTGCTATGTTGTAAGAGTTAACATAATGTATAACACATTGGAGTGTGTCATGTGAGTGTAACAATGCTACTGTTAAAGAATAACACAACAGCTGATAATGTTACTTTTTAGCATAATTAGTAATATTTATATTTCAAAGGGATCTTGTAGCACATTTGAGACTGAGACCAAGCCTGAATCCACACTGGAGAAATAAGCCAGTTTGGATTATTTCTCTGCTCTGGTGCCACAACAAACTACAGTTCCCAGAATTGCTTAGCACTGAACCATGGCAGTTAAAGTGGTGTCAAACCAGATTATTTCTGCAGTGCGGATACAGCCAAAGAAAGAAATTGGTAGCATAAGCTTTTGTAGATTTAATTCATGGGGTGGAGCAGATGAGTGCAAAGGAGCAGCCTGAGTCCAGTCCGTCCGGAAGCGGGTCCAAACTCTGCTGACTGCATGGCCCGCTCCAAAAAAACCCGGCGCTTCCTTTCTGCTCCATTCCAAAGGAAATGAAGCACAGACTTGGCATGGCTTCCAGCTGCTTTGGAGGTGTGTGTCATGTAAGCAGCACGCCTCCAAAGAGACCAGAAGATGTTTCATTTGGCCTGTCTGTTTGGGGCCTAAATCTACAAGACTAACATGGCTATGGACATTATCACATGGGGGAAATCTGTAGTTTATCCCACACAAATCCCCCCAAAAAAGCACACTTATGCCTCACGATTTCACACGACGTCGCACAGAAACTGACATTAAAGTGGTCACAAAGTGGTGTTATCCGAGATCTTTTTATTTTCGGGAGTTTAGAGGAAATGCATTTGCAATATTACAGTAATTGCGCATTTACTGTAATGTGAAATTCAAATTCGCACAAACAAATCTCCTTTAAAGCTGCTTCCCGGTTTTCCCATGGTTCTATAGGGCTGCGTGTACTTCCTGGTTTGTTTGGCTGTCAAACATTCCAGGAAGCCCAGCGGCTTCTTCTCCTCCTCCTCCTCCTCAGAGGAAGGGAGGGAGGGGAGGGAGGAAGAGAAGCATTGAGACTCTCTCCCCTATAGATTTTGATTGCGGTGGCTCTTCCTCCAGAGGACATTGGCTGCTGGAGAGGTGGAGGCACGGAGATTGTACCGGGGATGGTGGAAAGTATATAGTGCAGTTCGTCCCGCTTTGTACTATCTTAAAAACTTTATAAATAGCTCTTGGAGAGACGAGTTGAGGCATCTAGGTAACATCCTTAAGGGCTGAGGAACTGTATGACCTTAAAAAACAAAAACAAAAACCCTTTTTCTCTCCTGGCGGAAGCTAGTGATTCAAGTGACAGAGACTTGGTTTGTGGGCGACAACAGGACGGAGTGATATTAAAGAGGACGCTGCTCAGGAATAATAGTAAAAGAGTGGGGAAGAGATACAATAAATAGGCAGATCTGTAATAGTTACAATAGTCTTTAAAATTGTTACAATGATAACACTAGTATAGAATAGACAGGGAGAAATGAAGGTTTGAAATTAGTCTGCAAATGTCCTCCGTTTTGAGCGTTATTGAAAAGCATAGTGAGTGGCGACCAGGGAGACCAGGTGTCCTCCTTTTTCGAGGATACTTGCTGCATTTCAACCTTCTGTCCAGGAGGAATTTCCAAAATGTCCCCCAGAAATCATGCTTATTACTCCTGCTCCAAATGGAGGACAGTTTGACATTTCGTCCTGGAGAGGGGAGAAGGCTGAATGAAATGCAGGACCCGCCCTGGAAAAGGAGGAGTCTGGTCACTTAACACACCCATTTCTAGTACATCTACGGGTTTTTTTCACTTGTGTATGAAAGTTAAAAATGTCTTTTTTCGCTTTTCACTTAATTCCGTTTTTATTCTAATTACGTGTGAAAAGCTTTTGCGCAATTTAGCGCTATTTTCACTTTATTTTCGGGATGCTTTATTTCCACTTTATTATCTCTTTAACCACGAAACTGGCCCCCATGTGATAATGTCCATAGTCTTTGATTAATATTAAACTGTAATTCTGAGGGGCAGGAACTGTTTTGTTGTTCTTCACCTTGTAAAAGCACTATGCACAGTGATGGCCCTGTATAAATAAATGATGATGATAACAACAGCAGCAACTCCTAAAAGGCTATGTGGAAGTGTTCTGTTATTTCCAGGCAGAATTCAAACTGCTGGTTATGAATGACAAAGAATTTTTGGCTTGAATCAAGACTACGTGACAAACTACCTCTCCCATATGAGCCTGCTTGAGTTTTAACATCCTTGGGGAGGTTCTTGGTCCCATGTGTTACCTATATGTGTGGAGCTTGTAGAACCTCCACTGACAGTTGCAATCTATCTTTAATTAATTTGGGGAATATTTAGCTTGGCTTTGCTAGAGGGAGTAATATATGCAGGAACTAAGCACCAGATATACTGGTAATAACTGGTAGAGACTCCAGGCATGCGGAACTACATGAACTTCTATTAGAAGAAATGTAAAAGCACACACAAAGATAACCCATTCAAACAACTAGCATACAGAGAGAACTGAAATTAAAAAATGGAAGGGGGTAGCAAAGTATTAGGGCTGGATGAGGTACTAGCTGTCTTGAAGAAAGAGTCCACGGAAAGCTGGGAAGTATGAAGACTCACGCTGTGAGGCTTGAGAATGCAAGTTTCATGAGGCAGACAGGAGCAGACAAAGGATCCAGACTGAGGCCTGAGGGCAATAGTCACCATACATGGGGGGGGGGGGAGAGAGTTGATGGCAGCCAAAATGTTATGTTTTGGGGTGATATTTATACCTTTAAAGCCAACCCCAATCCATAGAGGTTCTGTGGGAAACCAAAAGCTTGACTGCCCCTTAACAGAACTTGAGAAGGTTCTCCAAAGCAGAGAGGGGTTTTTTGATATTCGGGAGATGAGAAGGTTTGATTATGATCAAAGATGCCTCATCGACTTTACAATACCTATGCAAGATCTGGAATCCCCAGAAATAAAGAGTGCAGGAAGAGGTGTTTGGGAATACACAAGAGGTGAAAAGGGGATTTCGGTTTTGTTTTGTTTGCTCTGGTAGAACTCACCTTTTGGCTTTTGGTTTCCATCAGAAATGCTCTTTCAGCAAGCTCCTCCATCCCCACACCTTTCTTCATGGCTGGGTCTATGTGTCATTCACACTACCTACTCTGGTGCTATGAGTGCCATTGTACTCCCATCTGCTCATGTTGCTACCTAATTAAATTATCTCTAGATTGATAAATATATTAGGGGATGTTCGGATGTTTACACATCACTGTCATAGCCATATTGGTTGAGGACATGGAAGAGAACATTCTCAGTAGCTGTTTCTATGCTGTGGAATTCCTTCCCATGAGAGGTTTGGTTGGCCCACTGGCAGAGAAAGGCCCTTTTATTTTGACAAGCTCTTGGCTCATTGTAACAGATCAGTCTTTTAATGGGATGTGCTACATCTCTTCTTTGATATGTTGTAAATATGTTTTACATTAGTGTTTTAATTTAATTGTGGCATTTTTATTATTAGGTTTTTAGCAGTATTTTTTCCATCTATGTTCTTTGTCACTTTGGATCCTGTACTGAGAAAAAGGTAGGCTATCAAATAAATAAATAAATAAATTCTGGAATTTAAAAAATAAATTAAAAATAGCTTTAAGTATTAAACAGAAGTTTTCAATATCATCCCAGCAAAGACTTCTAACTGAAGGGGAAAATGTGTTTTTATGGCTACCTTTGTACCAAACCATTTAAATTTGAATGAATTGAGAAAAGAGAGGTAGACTGATAGAAACTGGTTTGCTTTGGGAATTGTCTAATTTAGTAAAACTTGAATAACCATGGTTATTCTTTTAAAGGTTAAGTGGCAGGGAGTACAAGTTGATTGTCTTTATATCTTTTTTAGCCAATTTACTTTTTCTGGAATTGAATAATCCAGAAACAGTATTCATTACATTGCACTTTATTTTATTTTAGCCGTGAATATATAGTATTTCTATCTACTGGAAATCAAACTAGTCTCTTTTCACTCATGCTTAGAGGATAAAAATATCAGACATCAGTAATGGGGGTGGTTGTTTGTAGTAGCTTGGCTGCTTGACTGAACTCCTTCCGAACTCAGCCTCCAATTCAGATTCCTCCTCCTCTGCCCCTCTAAAAATTGCCTTTGATGATCAAGAGATATTAAATATGAATAAGAGACAGCAGAAGCTTGTCAGTAAAAAGCTACCAATTCTTGTTTCTGAAAGGCATGCCTGTTCTTAAGAAGTACTCCTTGATTTGCCACTTAGCTTTCAGTTTCCATTTGTGATCGATCTCTTTATAAGAACTAAAGGATCTATCTTCAACTTGCCAGTCGAGTACACTACTTTGCATTTAATGTAATCCACAGTGCTCCAGCAGAGCTACCCTTCAAAAATGCCAAGCCCTAACATTTTACCAAAGGCTTGGTAGTAAACTGAAAAGAAGACCTATTTAGAAGACGGAGGCTGTATTAGCTTAATACAGCAGGGCACAATATTTCTCTTGTGAAAAAAGACTAACACAGGTTAGTCCAATATGATGCTGACCAACATATCATTTTTTAAGAATGTTTTTTTTTTATCAAAAAAGCACTTTGCTTCCATATCACCTCCAAGCTTGTTCTTTAGAAGTCAAAATATTTCTTCTTCTTCTTCGTCTTCTCCCTCCCTCTCTCTCTTTTTAATTAATCTGTTTTTAGCAGTGCAATTCTACATATTTACTTGTAAGTGCAGCAACAGTGTTCAGTGTAGCATACTACCAGGTAAGTATAAATGCAATGACATATCAAATGTCAAATTCAGAAAGAATTCCTGCTGTTTTGCCACTTACAACAACATTCTCCTAGGAGTTCAAGGTAGCCAACAACAACAGCAACACAATAATGATGATGATGATGAATTTAAAAATAAAACCATAACTTCCAAAAGATTAATCAATATATCTACCATCTCATCACTATATCAAAGGACTGAGGTGGGAACTGATTTGTGCATGCAACATAGTTTAGTACAGTCTTTCCCAACTTAACGCTTTCCTGACATGTGACTCCAATCATCACTGTTCATTATGGTTGTGGATGATGGAAACTGTAGCTCAAGCTATCTGGAGAAAATGATATTAGGAAATTTTGCTTTGGTGACATGTCTAAACTAAGCAGAAAATAAACAAACACAGATAGCTAGCGTGCCCTGAAATTTTCCAAACCATGTTACAACATAGTTTTCTAAACACTCACAAATGCAATTATATTCATGCAATGTGTCAAAAATGTTACACCATTGCAAACATGTTTAAAAGAAAATGCAGTTGTCACAAGTTTGCACTGACAGCATAAAATCTGATAAATGCCATATTTAATACTGTATTCTAGATGAAAATTGCCAGATTAAAAAAAAAGTGTTTGGTCAAGATTTACATTTTAATTACCTGCCTGTTAAGCATTTGTGAATATTAGCTATTAGTGTCTCAGCATCTTTAAACCAACCCTGTACAGCTGCAAAGCACAGGAAATGTTGCAGGTACAGATTTGGTTACCAATTCATAAATGTATGCCAGTGTGACACATTACAGGATTACTGGAAGTTAGAAAAGCACATGCTATATGATTTATGAGCAAAGTAAACCACAGGTACAATACATAAAGGCTGGTGGATTTTATTACATTAAGTCTAGCAGAATATCCATGGAGGTGATCAATCCGCATATTCCGTCTCTCCCACCCTCATTCCCATTTGTTTTTTCTGCGCATGTCTCATATCTTAAGGATTTTTGGATGTGCATTTTGATCCTTTCCCTATTAGCCTTGTCCCACTGTTCAGTTTTTCCCCCCCAAGCCATTTAATGGTATGGGTGCAATAAAGTGAACATTCCAAATGAGGGCCCCAAAACTGAGGAGTATTAATTATGTACCCCAAAGTCTGGTGTCTCCCTAATATACAACCTCTTGGCATTGATTTGTGGCACAAAATGCTATAATAAAGAGTCTTAAAAAAATGATCTGGAGGGGTTTAAACTGAGTTAGACAGCATGTACAGACTCTTCATATTCAAAAAGACAGGTTTACACCACTGGGGGCAATAGCCTCAACACCACAGGATGAATTGGACCAATAATACGTCTATCCAACAACAGGAAGGAAAAATAATAATAATGAAGCAGCTAGAGAGTATGATCCATGGTTTTAGGTGTATCTACATTACTGCAAAGAATGGGAAATAAACAAAATGAATTTGAACTCTTAACATGATTTAATAGGCACCACTGAATCCCGGTGAGATGAGTCTCATGACTGGAATATAGTAATAAGGAGCATAAGCTGTTCCAAAGAAAGATACCTATTCCAAAGAAATAGAGGAGGAGCAACATTACGTGTCAAGGATCTACACATCTGAACCTAGTCTGATATGCACTTCAGAGCTTAAGAAAGCTGGTTTCAGTAAACTTGGGGAAATGTTGGGTGTAATCTCATGGTCAGAAATGCTCAAAGGAAAGGAAGTTTAGTTGAATAGTGGTTTCATAAAGGTGAGATACTGAATTCAGAACTGTGAACAATTCAAATGAGGGAGAAAATTGAAAGGTTTATAAAGAAACTAGGGTGTTTTTCTTTCAGATGAGCTGAGATTTAAAATGGATATACACAAGAAATGGAAGAAATAGTAAATAACCAAAGAGAAATGAGAATAAGACTTTAATCTAGACAGAGTAAAATAATAAAAAGGTTTTTTAAAAAAAATATTGTTCAGAAGAAGAGGAAGAACAAATGTGGAGTTAATGGTAAAATACTAGTAGGAGCTAGAGAAAAGGTAGAATTGTTCAACACCTTATATGTCTCAGTGTTCTTCCAAAAACAACACATGGTTAATGTTGCTCAATGATACAATGGAGGATTGAAGCCCAGAATAAGTAAAGTAGTAGTACAGGAATACCTAGCTACTCTACATCCACAGGTACTAAAGAAACTTGGAGGTGTAATCTCAGAGCCACTGTTGATCATCTTTCAGAATTCTTAGAGAACAGGGGAAGACTGGATGAGGGCAGCTCTGTCCCCTTCTTCAAAAAGGAAAGAAAGGAGAGGGAACAACTACTAACTAGGCAATTGACATCAATACCAGTACAATTTCTAGAATTAATCATTAAGCAGTCTGTGAACACAATGGGCTGAAATATACAGACAAAATGAAGTGACTTCCAGACACTTTGGAGGCATGCCGATTAGATGACACATGCTTCCAAAGTGGCTGGAAGCTATTTCGAAGCCACGCTCCAATCCTTAAGACTGGAGCAAGAGGCAGCTGGCTGGCTCCTGGCAGTGCTGGCTGGCTCCTGCAGTCACAGCCTGCTTTGGGAGTGGGCCGTGTAGACAGTGGGGTTCTAACCCGCTTTCGGCTAGAGCAGATTTGGGGTGCTCTTTGGCACCCATGGGCTCTGGCCCCTAAAAATGAATGCTGTGATTTTTGTGAGCCAGCATGGTTTTTTCAAGCCACTGAAATGTGGGCTAGATGGTGTTATTGTTAGGTGGATTTATAACTGGTTGACTGAATGAACCCAAAGACTTCTCACTGATGATGATCTTCATCCTGGAGAGAAGTGATTAGGGGGATGCCTTTGGGTTTTCTCCTGGGTAATTGTGTGTCTTTATAAACTATTTGAATGATGAAAAGAGACTGTCTTACCAAATTTAGAATCAAAATCAGAACTCAAGCTAACCTTTACAAATTGGGAGACCTAGGCCAAAACAAAGAAAATGAATTCCAGCAGAAAAAAAAATGTGCAAGTATTGAGTGAGCAACATCTGGTTTGCCAACAGTACTAAGATGTAGGGATCTTAATAGACCACAAATTAAACATGAGTCAACAATGTTATGCAGTGGCCAAAACAGCAAATGCAGTTCTAAGCTGCATCAGCAAGAGTATAGTGTCCAGATAGTATCACTCTATTCTGCTTTTGTCAGACCTCATCTGAAATACTGTTTCTAATTCTAGGCAGTACAATTCAAGAAAGATATTGACAAATTGGAATATGCACAGAGAAGTGTGACCTAGGGCCATTGCAGACTGGCACTATAGGCCAGCCTGGGGGTGGAGATGGGGCAGGGTAACTGAACACCAGCCGCCTCAACAATACCCTGACTGTGTGCGCCCGTCCGCATGGCAAGCGGCAGCAGGGCACCCTCTTGGTGCAGTGTGCATACATGCTGTGCCAAAAGGGCACAAAAGAGAAAGCAAGCCCTGCGAAGGAGCAATTTAGGGAGCTGGATATGTTTAGTTTGGAGAAGAGAAAACTGAGAGGTGAAATTACAGCCATTTTTAAGTATATGAAGGAATCTCATAAAGGGAAAATGGTGTAAGTTTGTCTTCTACTGTAACAATAGATTTAAATTACAAGAAAACATATATGCCCTTCAGTCATTAGAAAGTACTTCCTGACAGTAACAGCTGTTTCACAGTGAAATGGACTTACAGGGTGGTATATTTTCCCTGTGTCAGAACCATGACTTTATGCATGGATTCTGTCAGGTTTTTCTTGCTGTTGGTTTAAATGTTTTAGTTATTATATAGGTTGTAGATGGTAGGGAATTGTGGGTATGTTAGTAGTCATAGCAAATAGGTTAGCTGGTATGGGGGAGGGGGATTAATTGTAGCGGGCTAGGATAGTTTTGAGAAAGTTGGGCCTTTGGAACATGTAAGCTGTGGGATGCGGACAGTTGGGGCCTTTGCAGATTGCTAGAAATAGTGCAAATTGAGTCCACTTTAATTGCCCTGGCTGCTAGGGAATCATGGGAATTGTATTTTTTTTTGAGACATTGAGCCTTCTCTGTCAGAGAGCTCTGGTGCCACAATAAACTACAGTTCCCATGATTCCCTAGCACTGAGTCAGGGCAGTTATATGGCCTAAGCAGACTGCGCTTTGCGCCGTCTTTGAAGCAAGGAAGGGGAAGGGCAGCCTCATGCTGGGCGCCCCAACCCCTTCCTGAACACGTCATTGGAGCGCCCGTCGCTCTGAACGACCGGGGCTCTGACGACGTTTTTCCGCCGCAGCGTCCACACATGCTGCGGCGGAAGAGACACCGAAGGTGCGCCCAAGGCCTCTTGCAGCGCACCTTCGGCGTCTTGTGGAAGGAGCACTATTTTAGCGCTCCTTCCAGGCCCTGAGAAGCTGCGGGTTGGGGCCGAGGAGTGCAGCTACCTCGGCCCCAATCTGCAGCTTCCCGGGGCGGCCCACAGCTGCCCATCTGCTTAGGCCCATAGTGGACTCAATTTGTACTATTTCTGGCAGTCTGCAAAGGCCCTCCATGTCTGGATGTAACTTAAAGGAGGGGGATTGGGTGGAATGCCTATGCTGAAGAGAGATAGTGCTGGTGAGAAGGTTTGAAAAAAGGGGGCTGGCTTGATGGGGGATAAAGACCATGGGAATTGGAGGTGGGTGCTAGTTTTGGTGCTAAGGGTTTTGGGAGGAGTTTAATGGTTTGGGGGTTTTAAGTTATCATTTGTCTTGGAGGGGGCAGTTCTGACTTAAACGCTGAATGGTGAATTTCTGACTATGTGTTCTCAATACATTTTCATTGGTTCAACTCAATGGACTTACTGATACACAAAGTTCCTGAATTTGCTCAAGTCTGACACCCTGTTCAGTAACCTTTAAACAGAGGCTAGATGGCAGTTTCCCAGAAGTGCTTTAGCTATGTATTCTTGCATGGCAAAGTGTTGGACTACCAGGGGGCGGCAACTTTTTTTTGCCAGGGGCTTTGGGGGGGGGAAATGGCGCTGAGGGCCTGCCCGCACACGCACATGCACATGACATCCAACGCCATTTCGGAAGGCCCAACGGCGCCGGCATCGTTCAAGTGCGCACAACGCCAGAGCTGTTGGGCATTCCAAAATGGCACCTGCCGCCATGCACATGAGCCCGCGCTTGAGCACGGATGTGCACAACGGCGGGTGCCATTTTGGAACGCCCAACGGCGCCGGCATCATGCGCATGTGCATGACGCCGGCGCCATTGGGCGTTCCAAAATGGCGCCTGCCATCGTGTGCATGTGTGGTGCCACGGCGGCGGTGGTGGCAAGAACCGGCCATGGGCCGGTCCCAAGGCCCAGCGGCCCGGCCCCAGCCCACGGGCCATAGGTTGCTGACCCCTGGACTAGACTGTCCATGCTGTCCCTCCTAACTCTATTATATAAATGCTTACATAAATATCACTTAAATGTAATTCAAACAAACAGAGATAGTGTACTTTAATTCTGTGAATTGTAACATAGCTGATGCACTTTTGCTGGACTACAGTTGTTTTATAGACATCAGATCACCATATACTTTAAGATGCAGCACTGCAAGCTAAATATATACATGCTGTTTTCTCTGTTCCCCTCCATATGTCTTTAGACTTCATTTCCCATCAGTCTAGCACAGGGGTCGGCAACCTATGGCCCCCTGTCAAAATGCAGGTTTCCTCATTATTTTACATTTGGTGAAAAAGTGGAACTTCCAAAAATATTACAGAAACTGCATTTATTAAAGGTGGTGCAGAATACCATACATGCCTCTGTCACAGTATTTTCTTCCAGATCATACAAATGCAATCCAAAGGAGTATAAACAGATTTCTACAGCGTAAGAAAAATCGAATGAACAAACCTTTCACCAAAAAAAGGGCTGCATTTTAAGTCTGAGCAGTTATTACACTGCTTATGCTACATTTCCCTCAAGAGATTCAACAGCTTAAAAGCCTCATGTGAGTGACAAGCAATTTGGATGTGTACTTTACATACCCACACACCCATCCCTGGGCCACAATTTCTGTCTCAACCCAGAAATAAAAAACAGGACAGATTTTAAAAAGACACATTTCTATAAATGGTTCAAGGCATCCCTACATTTGTATATATAGATCAGGGGTGGGCAACCTTTTTGAGCCGGGGGCCGGGTTGCTGTTCCTCAGACAATTGGGGGGCCGAAGCACCAAAAATAAATAAATAAATAAATAAATATTAAAATTTTAAAAAAATTAAAAAATTAAAAATATATGCATGCACACTCTCTCAGCTCCAGAAAAGCCATGGCAAACCCCCTGTGGAGATTTTGCCAAGAAAACCCCAAGAACAAGTAATAACAACAATATCAATATGATCATGGCGGGGGGCGGCGGCGGCGGCAGGACTGGCCTGGGGCCTATCCAAAGGCCTCGGGGGGCCGCATCCGGCCCCCGAGGCCTTAGGTTGCCTATTCCTGATATAGATAAACCAACATGCAAACTTTTGTCACACATGCTCATTTCAGGTCCTGTCTATTGACCTTTGCTTGCACAAAGTGAAGGAGTACAAAATTGTGGCAGCCACCCCCATCTCTGTGGCTGTCTGGCAATCTTCCTCCTGCATGAGTTTCTGGGAATGGTGGGAAAAGGCAGCCAACTTAAAGGAGCAATTGGACAGCCCTCAGGTGGGCATCCAAGACTGGGGTTCTCTGTCTAGCCCCTCTGGGGAATATAAAATCATTCTCCCAGGTACACCACTTAATTTGGGATTTGATCATTCTCTGAACAGCATCTGGAGAGGAGAAAGGAACTGGCAACAAAGAGACAGAGGCTGGGTCAGCAAAACTACACAGCAAGGCAGCAAATGTGTCAAAAGAGGAAAAGCAGCACAGTGCAACAGCATCTGAAAGCTGGTAACAAGCCAAAGCAGGGGGGTGATTATACTTGAGTGGGCAAGTTGGGGAGTTAAGTGGGCCATATAGCTAGGTAACCATGGGTTTAGATCCAGCCATTAAAAACAGCCATTGTTTAGGGATCAGGAATATGCTGCAGGCTCACAAGCGCTTCCCTTCCAATCTTCTAAAATTTGTTTTAATTAGTTTGCTATGCCAACTGAATTGGACCTAACCACAGTTAGAGTTGAAACCATGGTTCTCCAGAAACTAAACTAAACTGTACAGAAACTGGTTTGCAGACTATGAAAACTATAAAGATTTTGCTTTTGAGGCAGCAGGAAAAGAGGAAGAGTGGATTGCAGTTGGATAAACTCAAACAAGAAAGCTACAACCCTGAATTTGCAAGACAGCAGTGCTGCTAATAATGGGGCATTTTTAAGGTTTCTCATTCATAGGGACACCCATAAGTCAAAGCTGACGTGGTGGCAATTAACAAAGATTTTTTTTTAAAAATGTATGACTATTTTAAAAGCAGACTTACACCTTACTTACGAACGCAGTATTTACTTAATTGTCTTCACTGACACCGTATCTTATTCTTTCATGGATTTGGAAGCCTTTTAGGAAATAAAACATTAGAGGCATTGTTCTTTGAGCTGTTGTAGATATAAGTATCTTTGAACAATTGATATGAATGCAAAAATTTGGATTTTAAAGTAAGTATCTAGTTACTAGCCAAGATAAACACACATCCTTTTATCTTACCCTCTAATTCTTTCCTTTTAGGCTCAACTAGAAATTACGTAGCTGATTCTGAAAATCAATGCTGCCACTTTTAAGGACAGAGAAATTTTGAATACAATGACATCAGTAACATATGTTTCGTATTCAGTAAAGATAACTGAAGAAGAAAAAAGAAGAGCATGAGACTTCTGGTCTGTGCTACAGACACACAGAAGTGTGCCCAGAGAGGTATGGGGAAGAGAAATTTGCAGAAGAGAGGCTGAATGAGGGCTAGCAAGCAAGTAAACAGTACAGGCATACCACCATTAACCAAGTAGATATGTTCCTGGGCATTATTTCTTTAACAGAAAATTTGGTACCAGTGGCAGAAATAGCATAGTGTAGATTCCTACACTTCAAAGAAGAGCATTTCTACATGTTTCAGCAAAGTTTTTATTCAAAATTAACAATATTCACATATAAAATCAACAGCCAGGTAAGGTAAGCCTTGAAGAAGTACATAAAATGTATTCAGCCTTCTAGAGACTACTAAGAAGTGTTTTCCAACATCCATACAGGGTTGATTTTTTCTTTGTTACACTATGATTTTTCAATTTTGTTATGATTTTGGTGGCCTAACCCATAGAACTATTTTCTGGCATATAAGACTACTTTTTAACCCAGGAAAATCTTCTCCAAAGTTGGGGGTCGTCTTGTATGCCAGGTGGAGGAGGAGGAGGAAGAGAGCCACAGAAGTTATAGGGATACCAGGTCAGAGGAGGAGGAGGGGGAGGAAGGGGTGGCGTGGTGTGGCGTGAGGCAGGAGGAGGATGCAGCAGCGGATAAGAGGTGAACCCCTATTCTGGGGTTTTCTTGGCAAGACTGGTTCAGAGGAGGTTTCCCATTGCCTTCCTCTGAGGCTGAGAGTGTGTGACTTGTCCAGGTTCATCCAGTGGGTTTCATGGCAGAGTGGGGAATCAAACCCAGGTCTCCGGAGTGGTAGTCCAACACTCAAACCACTACACCATGCTGGCTCCTAATCCCATGTACTACCTATGAAACAATTGCAGACTTTTTTGTTGTTCTTGTGTGTCTTCAAGTCCTTTCCGACTTATGGCAACCCTAAGGCAATCTTATCATGGGATTTTCTTGGCATGTTTCTTCCAATGGGGGTTGCCATTACCATCCCCTGAGGGTGAGTGTGTGTGACATGCCCAGAGTCACTTACTTGGCCGCAAATTGTACATACCCCAGAATGCATCACCTAGTATATTGGCAGTCCTTCCCCCCAACACTTTCTCATTTTCTCCCGTTGGGAGAGGGGTCGTCTTATATGGTGAGTATATCCCAAACTCTATATTTTGACTGGAAAAGTTGGGGGTCATCTTGTCCGCCCAGTCGTCTTATACGCCGGAAAATACGGGTATGCTTTTTTTTTTTTAATACATGCTGGGGATATCTGGTGAAGCAGGCTAATCTGCTTTTCCCTTCTCTCTCTGTTTTGCTGTTCATACATGTTCAGTAAATGATTCTGGAAGCACCTGCTGTTTATCTTTCCTGTTGTAGGCAGGCATGTGTGGCTACAGCAGAATCTGCTACAACAGAAACTCATTCTTTTGCAGCTCAAGCTTACTCTTGCTGCTGCAACAGAACATGAAAAGTCTGTGTTTCCCCAGCCCTCCTTCACTATGTTGATTTTGCTAAAAAAAAAAAAAAAAGTCCAGCTAGACAGAAGCAAAAGAGGGTGGAGGGGCTGAGCGGGCATTAAAAGCCTTTCTAAAAATGAGCTTCTTTATCAGAGGCTTTATTAACTGACATATGTATGTGTATAATACACTTTAACTAAGGGATCTCACAGTAACCATCAATATAATAGATTTGCAAATTATTCTGCCAAAGTTATTAGGCTGCAGGAAAAAAAATCATTAGCTTACAATCTATCACTCTTTTTTTGCCAACCCTTCAAGGGAGTAACAATCAGATAAACAGAAAAATCTCTAGCTCTGTCATCAGCCCACTTGACTGCTGTGATGGGCAGGCAAGAAGGGGCCACCTTGAATCCCATTTTGGGAGAAAGGCAGAATATAAATCCAATAAATAAATAAATAAATAAAAATGCAATTTTACTTTCTGTCACATCCAGTACAGAGACACAGGGAGTGGCACAATTAAACAGAATTATAGTATTTTGCTATCCCTTTAACTTCTGTGGCTACTTCCTATAGAATCCTGGGATCTGTAGTTTGGTGTGGAACTACAGTTCTATAATTGATATTTCTAGATACCTCATAGGCCATCTATGTTGTACCACTAGCCATGGAAGAAAGGCATTTGACTTCTTCTGTAGCCAGCACAGAAAGCCAAGTAGTCTGGCAGAGTTGGTAAATACTGAAATATAGGTGTTGCTAGTTCTATATGCCTCTGGAGGCCAGGGTTTGAATCTCTACTCAACCAGGCAAAGTGAGTGGGGGACCATGGGTAACTCACACTCTCTCAGGCTCAAATAAAGGTAATGGCAAACCCTCCCCCCCAACACACAAATCTTGCCAAGAAAACCCAGTGATAGGTTCTGTTTAGGGTAATCACAGGTTGGAAACAACTTGAAAGTACACAGTAACAATGTTGCATATAGCAGATGTATCAGTATGCCAAATCTACGGGGTCTTAATTTATGTGAGATATGCAATATCTGCTTAAGTTCTCAAGCTATGACTGTCTGCACTGCTAACACAGTATCAGACATAACAGTGAGGTACAGAGCCTTAGATGTACTACTGGGCAAGGAGACAGCTTTTACTATGTAATTGCTATTAGGCAGGGGTTGGCAACCTACAGCCCACAGGCTGGCTCCGGCCCGGTCCTGCCGCCGCCGTGCACGCCACCCCCGTGCAAGTTGCGGCCATCATTTTGTTTTCCAAAATGGCGGCCACGGCTCGCTCGCACATGCACAAATGAGTCGTGGCCACCATTTTGTTTTCCAAAATGGCGGCCGTGGCTCGCTCACGCATGCACAGTACACATGAGCGTGCGCACACATGCGCAGTACTTCTGGTGTACTGTGCATGCGTGAGCGAGCGTGCACCATTTCCCCCCCGCCTCGGCCTGCGGAAGAGTTCCGGACCAACGGACCGGACCAAGGTAGGTAAAAGTTGCCTACCCCTGGCTATTAGGGATTTTACAGCTTTATGAAAAATCAGTAAAAGAAGCTCACAGCACAGACAAGCTTTCAAAAACTGTCTAGTAGACACTGGCTGTGTGCAGAATAGATAAATGTTCAAATGCATTTTGGTTGGCTGTGGGTTATCTTAAAACATGATAGCAGCTGCCATATACCAAGACAGATCACTGGTTCACTTCTCATGCTGTTATAATATCTAGCACCAATTCTCCAAGAACATGCCTACAACACTAAATACTTAAACTGGATGGCCAGGGAATTGTAATTTTTAAAAAAGTATTTTTTACAAGTGCTGAAAGAGATGTGCACTGACTCTGAGCTATGAACCCTCCCCTACTCTATAAACTTCCTCTTAGAAAAACTGCATCACACAAATTTATATCAAATCATTATGTAGAAAAACGACAAGGATTGTAGTAAGATGTGCATTCAGTATCCAACAATTTTTAAACAGGAATTTTTTTAGAGGCAGGAATTTGCAGCTCATTCTGGCCTCCCCATCACCACCAACTAAGACGTTATCAAACCAACTAAATAAAGAAACTAGCTACACTGGAAATACATCTCAAACAGTATACAAAGTGCAAACAAAGTTAGAATTCTGGTACCAGGTAAAAACTTCCCAGGCCTTTGAAAATGCTGCAAAAAGTTTGGACCTTTTTAAACCTTTCATCCTACTTTTAATAATACATTATATTTTTTTACTATACAGTACTTAATTTATTTTTAGTATATAGGTAGAAGGAAGGCATATTACTTGGTGAACAATGCTCTGAAGTCATTTCTCATAGAGCTGCTTATAAATGTGTGTGTGTTTGTGCTTATAAAATCTGTCTATAAATTAAAAAATATAATTTCTTATGACTGGGAATCAGGTAGTGCCATGCATAGCTACTTGTCCATTATTATTTACTTTTTAAACAAACATATTTTTGTAGTAAAATGTAAAGTAATGAAAGTTTGAAAAAATCTGTAATATATAAGATAATATACAAGATTCTTCTGTTTGCTTAGTTAATACATTTCATAGATATCAGTTTTTCTTAGGCTGCAGGGCAATTCATACATCTAGTCTGAATTGTTTTCACTGAACAACTTAAATGCTTATTTAGAGCTTTTTATTACGTTTTACAGAATCTTGCATGTTACTGAGGACCATGTAAAGTTGCATCAACAAATTATCATACATGTATTAAAACCAAGCAGAGAAGGAGGTTTTTTTAGCATATCTAATTCATGTAAAAACCCTCTTGCAAGCAATCCCAACTAGGCCACAATCCCAATCTGACACTCCATCTTCATAAAGCCCACCCACAAAGCCCTGCCCTTTGGGAAATCCCATACTTCACTCCTTCCCAATTAAATCTTGTACCTCTGAAAAATTCTATGACCTCACCCCTCCCAATAATGTCCCTGTTATCTCTGTCAGAGACAGTGCCTTGCAAGACTGCTTATAGTTCCAAATCCCCTATCTTTGGAGTTACTGTCTACTCTTGATTCTGCATCTGGAAATAGGGGCTTGTGATGATGTGTATGTTCCCGTAAATTATTTATGGTCCAGGTCTCCTGGTTACCTTATTACTGACTCTGTTATCATTCTTACTGCCATATTCCTAAATTATGCTGTTATGTTTGTTCTCATCATAAGCCACTTCTATATTCTTCTTTCCAAACATTTCTTAGGGCAGATGGATATATATCTACTGAGACCCTTTAGAATTTTTCCATCCATGAGTGTCTATTACGGCATGTTACAGAGACACCAGCAACTTACATCACACTCAGACTGTTCAAAATGCCTACCTTGTGTAGACCATAAAATGCTCACAGGCATTGAAGCCACATCCTTGATCTTTATCCAGCTGTTATTGCGCTGTCTACTCCATGACGAAATCACACAGTAATAATCTCCTCTGTCTGCTTCAGAGGTCCACTGGATTCGTAAGCGAAAAGTGTCCACAGTTGGCTTAGAGAAAATAATTTCCCCATTCTGGGCCCGTTGTTTGCTTCTGTCTCCAACTACCAGAGTCCAATCTGCATCCATGGTGGCAAGAAGTTCATCTTTTACCACTTCATCACTGCGCAAGGGCAATCTGTAGTACCAGGATACAGTGAAACGTACGTTTGTTTCAGTATTCTGTGCCTCTGTGATCCTACACTCTAGTTCTGTGGGATCTTCTGAAAACGTAGGTGTTTTAGAAGCATTTAGAAACACATTATAATTGGGCTCTGTATAGGATTTGGAAAAGCAGAAAGGAAACCAGTCAAAAACATGAAACCAATCTAGAAATACAGATCAAATTTTCACACCTCTCAATATTTCTCTCTTATTTCAAAACTGCAACAGTGTATCAGCATCTTTACCAGACAATAGTGGTATTTGTGGTAACAGTAGTCAATATCTTTACCAGACAACACTATCTCCATAGCATTATCTACTAATGTCATTAGCTAAACCAACAGCAAATTGTGTAGCCAGAATCTAGTCAGCAAGGGTGGTGTTTTTCTTAGAGTGATTTTGTAATACGTAGAACATTCTTGTCACAAAATACTGCATTTGACATTGCAAAATGTGCCTTTCAGGGAAATGGTTGATTACAATGATTACAATGATATGAGATCAACATCTCAGAAGAACATGCCCAGACTATGTTACATCTGCACACACTGTTCTACTATATAATTTTACTGTCCACTTTCAGTAACCTATTAGCAGAAACTGCAAACAGAATAAACAAAAGTTAAGAGCAGCTGCCAGTTATATTTGTTCAAGATACAGAACATGACTGAAAATCACTGAAGATGCACTTCAAGTTGACAAGCTAACATAGTTCCTCCTACCACCCCTGGAAATTTTTACAAATTTAAAATATAAACTTTTTACAATATTACAATAATAACAAATGTGAAGGAACTCAGAAAGACCCCTCTACTTGTTCTTAGGAGCCATATCAACATTCCAGAAAAAGGGGTGGGGTGGGGAACCTAAATAATAAGTAAATATTTTACAAGTCATATAGTTTTTGTGATTACAGGATGCACTCACACAGAGTTTAAAGAAGCAGATAATTTCCACAACAGAAGCATGAACAATGTTTTTCTGCTCTGATAATAATATGAGGAAAGCTGAAGAGAAATGGGTTTTCACTTAATCATGTCTGTACTGGGATGACCTACAGTGGTGAATTCCTACTGAAAATTTTGGCTTTGACACTAGCGCTCCAGCTCAGCTCTCTTTACACTGACTCTCAGACAGAGGATTTAGAAGGAAAGAATAAAAGGTTTGCCGGATAAACCTCATTCCTGCACTCTGTCAGCTGTCAAAGAACAGCCTTGCTGACAGTTCAATGACTTAATACTCTGCCAAGCTCTCAAACTTCAATCGAGGAGGAGGAGGAGGCTGGTGATGAATTCTGGATGTCTTATGTACCTCAGATGATGAGAATCCCACACCCACCCTCAGGCAACATACTTTCAACTGAAGAATACTTTTATCCTTCCTTTATACCTGCACCCAAGTAATTACTAATTGGGGACAGATAAAGGAAAAGAAACACCTATTGAATTTCCCATGAAATACTTTTAAATGCAGACAAGATGTACTCAAACAGCTTTCGGAGGCAGAGTTACTCCCTGATAATATTTGGAAAAGGAATATCCCTTCCCTCTAAGTCAGGTTCGCATTTAAGCATTCACCTGGCAACCATAGCTAACATGAAATTTTATAGAGGTATGAATGGGTGAGCTGGAAAGAAAAGAAGGAATGGAGCATTCTATCATTCCTCCCCTGCACTGAAACCAAGGAGCCTGCAAGATGAGGGAAACCTGTGCTGCTCCCCTGGGCCCTACACACATAAATATGATGGAGAACTGGAAGAAGCCAAAGATCGAATGTCTTCCTCTCATAAGCTGCTATTTTATTTCCATTATATTTTGTGCTGACTAGTAATTTGGGGGTCTTATTTAGAAATGTAGGCATTCAGTGCCTTCAAGATGATCACGTCTTGTCATAGCTATTTCTGCAGTAAAAATAGCTCTTTGTATGAGCATTAAGATCCTCTGAGAAAGGCCTTCCTTCTCTTGGTCCCACCAACACAAAAAGAAAGCCTTCTCAGTGGTTGCTTCCAGGAACTCCTTCGCACAAGAAGAAAGGATGGCCCCTTTTCCACTCTCCTCCTACCAAAAGATTTTTATATAAACAGGCATTTTATGACTAAAAGTCTTTTAATGGTAGAGTTGTTCTGTGCTTATTGTTGCTATGGTTATGTTTTTAAACAATTTTATAGTGTTTTAAATCAGTGATTGTTTTAATACGATTGTTCATTTAATTTTTTTTAAACTCTGGTACTATCAAATTTTCTGATGTTTTGTTTTAAGCTTGTTGAAAACTACTTTGGGTCCTATGTCAGGGGGGAAAAAAGGAAAATATATATAACATAACATATAACATAGCATAACAAATATGAGATTATCATCAAACCAGTTTCCATTCTGGATTTCTCTTCCACATCTGAAAATTTAGAATTTGTCTACCTCTCCCCCCCCCAGCTTTCTATACTTCTTCTCACTGGCTGCCTCTCCCAGCATTTTTGCCTGTTTCAGTTAGCTACTTTTCAGGACATAAGGAAATGTTTTAATTTAAAATGGCATGCAAATGCAATCTTGACCAGCCTGCTGCCACCAAGTATTTTGTGTGAATGCTGGAAGGCAACATCCTCCTAATAAGGAGAGTTGCAACTGTCTAACATTCATTCCCTGACAAGGATTTAAACACACATACACAGAGAGAGAGAGAGAGAGAGATCACAAGTTAGAAAGAGTGGCCCTCTTTGTCTGGGATATCTGAATCCTGATGACATTTTCAGGTACTCTGACTTTGTCAAGGCAAGGGTCACCATAGGCCTGGCTTCTGTTTGGAAATCAGAAGCATGTACACAACAATACCTTAATTTCAATACACTGTAAATAGAATCACTTGCTTCCACTGTTTAAAAAGCTGTCAGGAATAATCTGGCTCCTAATTGCAAAGTCAAAAACCAGAAACTTGATTTTTCTAATTATTCTCTAAGAGATGCTGACGCGTCAAGGCAAACTCTACAGAACAACATGGTTCTTTAGAAATTTATGCTTGGGTTTTAGTTTTCTATATCTCTCCTGCCTGGATATTCATTGCTCAGAATATTTGCATGAAAAGCAGGATCTCAGTAGCTTAAGAGTTCAGCTAGGGAAACAGCATATTAGGAAAACACAGTACTCCATAAAGTCATAGCAACATACCATGAAAAGAACAACTGAATGAGTATATATATATATATATATATATATATATCTGTGTGTGTGTGTGTGTATAGTCTAGACAAACCTATTGTTCATTGTACTCCTTTTTTCTTTGTACAGATACTATTTTCCATTTCCTGGTATCTGAAGTGATCCCAAGGAAATTGGGCAGATTAAATTTCAGAACTAGGAGCACCACTGAAGGAAATATTACTTGCCTATACATCTCATAAGACAAAATACAATATACTCATCCCTCCATATTTGCTGGGGTTAGGGGCACAGAACCCCTGTGAATGTGGAAAAAACACAAATAACAAAAATACTGTGTTTTACCTGAGAGAACACCTCTCTAGGCATCTCCAGTGCAACTCTGTGGTCAACATTTGCCAGACACTGACCACAGAATTGTGCTGGAGGAGCTACAAATGCCTAGTGGAATGTTCTCTCTAGGAATCTCTAGGTCCTTCAGTGCAGCTTTTGGTTAAAGTTGACCATAGAGTTGTGCTGGAAGACCTAGATATTCCTAGAGAGAACATATTAATAAAATCCGTGAATAATCCACAAAAGTCAAAGCTGCAAATGTGGAGGGACAAGTGTACAATAGCAGTACATAACAACAACAACAACAACAACAGGAGGTATTGAGATGGGCCATTCAACTGCTTGAAACCAGGTCCTACTATGTGGCATCACCACAGTATAACTTTTTTACTGATATATTCAAGACAAATAAAGCCACAAAAGTAAGCTTGTTTTATGTATTTAGCAACAGATCTTTCTCTCTCTTTCCCCTTGTCACCTTCCTCCTTTCTTTGGGCCCATATGAGAACAAGCACAGCATTTAAGAACTAAATAGATATTGTAACTGCATCCCACATTGGGAGAAAGGTCAATTCAATTCATAAACAGTTTTAAATGAATTATTTGGTTGTCCAGTTGCAGAGAAAATGGATTGCAATAGAGAACTCTGCAGATTAACTACCTGTTCTAAGGTAGACTGTTAAATAAAACAGAGGCTTATGGCAGATATATACAGTAGTTGCTCAGTGGAAACCATAGCAGTTTCTGTTGGGGACCAATGAATCAATTTTGTAATCAAATTTGAACAGAACTTTTGAATTTCCCCTCTTGACACAAAGATAGAAGGTATTTTCATAACTGATGACAACTATTTAAACTTATGTTCTTAAGTCAATTAAGAGAGCCGCAACTGATGAAACTAGACTCAATGTAAAAGCTTTATTCTGCTTTTCACTTAATATCTTAGAAATGATAGGCTAGCCACTAAAAGGCAGTTTCAAAATTATTCATAAGTATTTTCCAAGATGGCTGAGATAGTCAAGAACACAAATGAGAGAATACTGCCAACAAGTGAAAGTGGGTAGGCTTCTAGCATGTACCATTTATAGCCCTATTTTTCCATTCCATAATGTATCCTAATTTTTTCCTCACTCAGATTTCAGGTGAAAGAAGTCATTCCCAAATTAGCGAGACTTTCTATTTCACTTTTTTTTTACAACATAACTCAGGAAAAGTGGTTCATCAACTTTATAAGCACTGCCATCCAGCAACTTACCTAGTGCCAGCACTTCCACAGTGACTGGCAGAGATGTTCTCTCTGCTACCTTGTGCCAGCTACCATTGTGCTGTGGCACCCAAAGTGCTGCTTGGCAGAAGTAGTAGCCAGAATCTTCAATGCTCACATCACGTATCAGCAAGTGGTAAGAACTTCGATCCACATGGCTGAGAGTGATGAGGGTTGAGTCACTAATTACCGAATCACGGTCCGCACTCAGCAAAACCTGAGCTTCTGACACGGTGTCATCAGGTGAATCACTGAAATACCACGTTACTTCTGCTTGGAAAATACCACTTCTGTCTGTTGTGAAGTTGCAGGTAAGGTCCAGGGATTCTCTCTCTGTTACAGTCACATTGCTTCTGGTAATGAACACACCTAAAGCTGGGACAGGTAAAATGGAAAAGACCAAAAGGATCACTTTCAGACTCTTAGTTCAGCAAATAGTGTTAGAATCACCTTTTGTTGTTGTGTGCCTTCAAGTTGTTTTAGAGTTATGCTGATCCTAAGGTGAACCTATCATGGGGTTTTCTTGGCAAGGTTTGTTCAGAGGAGGTTTGCCATTGCTTTCCCCTGAGGCTGAGAGCATGTGACTTATGCAAGGTCACCCACTAGGTTTCATGGCCAAGTAGGGTATTGGTTACTGCCTGCTTATTAAATCTACCTATTTGTATTTTTACCCAAAGTTTACAATTTTAATTGGAAACCAACAGACACAAAAGCTGTTAACTTGTACGTTCCACTAGAACTAGTTGTAGTTACACTAGTGTTTACATTTATGATCTGAGGTGAACCTGTTACATGGTTTCAGGTTTTGTGCCTTTCAATTAAAGCCAACCATTTTTCATTTACTCCTGAATACGGAATTCTGACAGATTTTCTACTGAAATGAACACTAAGGTTATTTTGCAAGATTTCTGTGCAAATATCCCTAATAGCTTGTTGAAAGAAGAGAAATTAATGGGTGGCATTTATAGCATACCAATAACAAAAAGTGAGAGTTAAAATAAAAACACTACCACTGTGGGGTCCTGAAATAACAGTATAGTAGGCATTCAAATACAGTTGGCCCTCTTCATTCATGGGTTTAACATTTCTCGATTTGATTATTCATGAGTTTGTCCAGAAGGGGTGGAAAGAAGGGAAAAAAGCGAACTAGACAGAGATAGAGAGAAAGTGGGCTTTTCCCCCTCCCTGTGCACCCTGGCCAGAGAGAAAGTAGGAGAGAGGATGGATAGACAGGCAGAGAAAGACACAAGGAAGGAGGGAGTGGGGCAAAGGAAGAGGCAGCAAAGGCTAGTGGGCATGGAGAAAGTAACACCAAGGGAAGAGAGGAGGAAGAGGAAGGGAAGACTAGTGGGCATGGAGAAAGAGACAGTGAGTGAGCAGCAAAAAAAGAGGCAAGGATAGCGAGCAAACCACCCAGGACCACGACAGCACCCCTCATCTCCTCTTGCCATCCTCAAGAGGGTCCCTGCTGAGGAAGAGGCTGCTGTGGATGTTCACAGGTGTTTCACTTTCGTGAGGCTCCTGTGCTCCAATCTCCGTGAATGTGGAGGGCCAACTGTAATATGTCAGAATCTGACAGTTCTCTGTTTTCCATTACTAAGTAATTCATATTCATGTTAAGTTTAGACTGCAATTTCAAATCACATGTAACACATAATGTAGTAAACAAACACTATTATGCCCTGGTGGCGCAGTGGTTAAATGCCTGTACTGCAGCCACTCATTCATAGACCACAAGGTTGCGAGTTCAGTACTAGCCAGGGCTCAGGCTAGACTCAGGCCTGCATCCTTCCGAGGTCACTAAAATGAGTACCAGCTGTTGGGGGGCAATGAGCTTACAGTTGTAAACCGCTTAGACATCCCATAACGCGATATGAAGCAGTATATAAATGAAGCTGCTTTATTATTGTGTTATACTGTGCTAACCTATACAGGGAACAGTCACCACACTTTCCACCAAATGCTGACAGCATCAAAGCTATCTATTTTATTGACTGTATGTATAGCGCTGTGTAAATCTAAATAAACTGTAATAATAATAATAATAATATAGCACTGTGGAGAGAAGGCAGATTAGAGTCAGCCCTGGTGACAACCAATCAGGACTGAGCTGGCCACAACCAATAGAAATGGAAATCAGATAGCATTTGGATTCCAGAGAGTGAGGGTCTGGTGGAGAAGGTTCCAGAGTGGAACAGTGTTAAGGTCCAGAAGAGAGGGGCCTAATAGCCATACTAAACTCCAGAGGGGAGTTAATAAATAGAATGTCCTGAGGGGCATTGATAGCCATAGAGGCTGGTTAAGAAACAGTGGTAAAGATACCCAAAGAAGGGCTAAGAATGTCCTGTGGGAGTAATTGAAAGTGTTCCAAGGAAAGGAGGGTTTTAGAGTATTATTATTTGTAACTGTAACCAATTATAACAAGTGCAGCAAGACCAAGTGAAACAATGTTACTTGTATTGTAAATAAAGTTTTGTTGTTCCTTTATGAAATACTTGTCTACAGTGTGAATGAATATCCACGCTACTAAACCTTATACAAGATAGGTTATACCAGAGTTTTAGAAGAGAAGGTTGATGAAGGAGTGGCTCTTTGCATAGGGTGGCGGCAGCTGTGGGATGAAAAAGTGTGTTTCAAAAGCACAGCTGCTGTTACAGGTTACACTTCCATGTTTCTGCATACTCACCTGTTGGCTGTACCACAACATTTGCCACATCAGCAGTCTTTTTTTGGATCTTCTGCCAGGAACCATCTGCACCTTTAACCCACTCACTCACTCGACACCTGTAGGCACCTTCATCTATTGGAAGAGCCTGGGACACAGACAAACGGTAAATGTCATTGGCCATGGCATCTAAGCGCACATCACCACTGATGTAGCGCTCATTGTACTCCAGACCAGGCTGGAACTTGCCCTCATGCGTCAAGGAGAGGATTTCTTGCCAGGCAAGGCCATTCTTGAATTCCCAAGACACATGTAGATGGGTGTGCTCTGAAGAATTAGTGGAAGCTGAGCAGCGCAATTGAAATGCATCTCCTTCCGATAAGTTCCAAGTGGATGTGGCATGGCCTTTTGGCCCACTAACCGTTAAGCCGTCTGCAATCACTATTTAGAGAAGAGAAAGTTATCAAGCATGTAGATTATAATAAATGGTTTTACACAGAAAGTGATGATGAAACCAAGTCAATGCTGTAGTTGTTTCTCATGAAAGAGATGACTAATTATACTAATAAATATGCTGAGACAAAACAAATCACTCATGTCAGAAAACATGAGCAAGAAAGTGTTTTAAAGACCACCTCTTCATCCCAGCTCAATTATATTGTTCCAGCACTATAAAGGTTTCACATTCCCTTTCGAGGAAAAATTTTGAGCAGAAAAAAAACAAAACCCTATTTCCACTGCACTCTGGTTGGGAACATAAAGTCACTGTAGAAAGGACTGGATTGCTTTACATCCGAATCGACAATTAATTCCATGGGGTTCTTTGGACAACAGATAACCAATGCCATGTTCTGATTAGAGAAATACAAAACAGTGCCAAACTTGGACTGTGAAGGGCTAACTAGCAGTGCAGACAGACATAGGAAAACTGCTTTTTGTCTCTAATGAAGCAGCATATCAAGTGTTAGTAAATATTTAATTCTAGGAATCTACTTGCTGGAATATACAGAACAGCAGACCAAATCTTAATGCCTTTAATTTTTATATTAAATTTACACTTTGCCTTTCTCCTATAAATAGGGCTCAAGGTTGCTAACACTAGAATTATGGCATACAAAATTATTACTAAAACATAAAAGCAAATAAGTTAACATATCAGTCAAAAATAAATTAACAGTACCGACAAGTTAAAACTTATTAAAAATCAAATCCCTATGTGAATAAATATGTCTATCCCAATCAAAAGAAGGACCAAAATTGATGGAGCAGGCTTGGCTTTCCTTGCTAGAGAACTCCAGAAACTGGGAGGAGCTGCCAAGACCTCCTGTTTTCCTACTATAATGCATCTCTAAACATCTTTTTTTAAAAA
Source organism: Phrynosoma blainvillii (assembly GCA_026167975.1). Taxonomy (NCBI): domain Eukaryota; kingdom Metazoa; phylum Chordata; class Lepidosauria; order Squamata; family Phrynosomatidae; genus Phrynosoma; species Phrynosoma blainvillii. The sequence continues at coordinate 289,946,234 of JANUYF010000003.1, forward strand.
AATTTTTTAAAAAAACACCTTTTATTATCTACCTTGGGGTTAGATGAAGAGACAAGAAAATATACATGAAGAGATTATTTCTATTCAAGGCATTCCACAAAATATTTGCAAAATTATGCTAACTCACAATACCAATTGTAAATACCCCTCACCCTGCAGAAGTACCTTTGACTTCAACTACAGCATTGTAATTTCCCTGGAAGACTTCATCTGTGCTGGGCGTGGTGCATCTGTACATCCCTTGGTCAGAGGGACGGATGTTGCCAATCACAAGTTCAACAGCATCATTGCTGTTTCGCCTCAGTGTGATCTCATTATTATTAACCCGATCTTGATACTCCCGAGATGTGAACCAAGGGTCCCAAGTACTCACAATATGTACAAATTTAGAGTCCTGAGAAGGGTTTGTAGAGAACTCCCAGTCAAAGTTTTGCTCACTAGGTCCATCATATTGAGTAACATTGCATGGAATCACTACCTCTGTGCCTTCAACTCGTACAAGGGGACCTGCAGGTACCCTTACGACACGCCCATGGCAAGAAGCTGGAAAAATGAAGAAACAAACAAACTTTTTAAAAATGCAAATATATTAAAACAAACAAGAAGGGCTTGCTGCTTAATGAGCATGGGGTTCCTGTTTAGCCCCAGGTCCATTAAGCTGCAGAGCTGAGGGGATGAAAGGAAGACAACATTTTTATTTGTCGTTTAACAAATTAAATATTGGATAAGAACTAGTGTTCTAAAGGAAGGTATTTGTCAGTTAATTAGGAGACAAGAGTGTGTTGAGCTGAAATGGGAAAACATCCAAGACATCCTTGCTCAGTGGATGGCTTTTGGGAGGTCACTTTTCTTCACTGCATCTCTGGGTGTCATTTGTAAATGCAGGCAGCAGTGACTGAAAAGCTCTTATTATTTCCACAAATATGTTTCCCCTGATCTTCACTTTTCATATACTGTATGTCATGTAAGACAAGTAAATGCAGTTCATAAAACTGAATCAAAAATTAAAGAGCCCAATTACCACTGTGTTTATTTTGTTCCAGAAGTGTTTACCTTGTTTCCAAAGCAGGACCATGGGAAATAAGCAGTCTGCTTAGAAACTATTAGGACTGAGTTACCACTGTTGGTAACATTTGCTGCTTGTATATTCTGGTCCTCGGTATTCAGCCATCCCTATCTGTCTAAAAGTCATGCAGCCAAAAGTTTGTTTCCTTTGTAACATTTTTAAAATAAAATGTGTATTATACTCCGGACATTTCTCACATATTCATGCTATTAAAAAGGTTGTTTTGTTTTGAGTTTGTTTTTTAAGAAAAAAAAACTGGTTAATGCAAGAAGCTGAGATTCAATAAAGTCATAGTTTGAATTATGAAACATTTCTTATTCTACTCCTCTGCAAACAGCAGCCTAAGGGGTTTTCTTACTTCTCTTGCATTCACAGTAAACCCAATATTTTGGGTTTGTCATTATGGAAGTTTTATCATCTATAAAATATTAGCAGTGTTGTAATTTGTGGTGTTACCGTGAACATGCATTTTTGATGTATGATCATACAAACATTTATAAAGGATGAAAGCACACCATGGGAAAGGTTTGCAGCTAAGGATATGAAAAAGTCACTTTTGTTGTGTTTCTCTGAATCCCACCTGCATTTTTTTCTTCCTACACAGAAATTTGTCTGCACTTCTGATGCATATTTTTCTCAATGTACAATTTTTCCAGATGATTGCATTTTGTACACATTTTCTCCACTGACTAAAGCACATTTGTGCATTTTTTCAGTTTACTTTGTTGTTGTTTCTTCATTTGAATACATTCACGCGTATTTTACTTCTCTACAACACGTCACAAGACTTTTGAGGCAAGATAGGTTACTTCTCACAATGAATCTCAGGTGGAAAAAAATGGATACTTCTGTTAAAAATCTCATCTCCAACAAAATTATATTCTATCCCTGCCCACCGCTAATGAAAACGAAGAGCTTTCAGGATACAACTGGAATCCTTCACATCCCCATTCTTCTCAAGTGTTTACATTCCATGTCCAACAAGTAGAAACATGTTAAGAAGTACAACTCTCATTCCCAATTCATTGAACACATGCCTAGTGCTACTGTGCAATTCAAAAGATGGAACAACCAGAAGAAAATATTTAGCTTTGGTTTCAATCATAAGGCATACATTCAGTTCAATGTATTTACAACCAGTTTGAACTGGAAAGAACTTCAATATCCAAAAAAGTGAGCCCAAAATTGCATGGAGATGTACAGCTATAATCTAGAGCCCCTGTATGTAAAATCAAATATGTGCCAATGCAACATTTGCATAACATATTTCATTTATTAGGGAGCTTTGCTGGACACCTACGTATAAACAGTGGAAGAATGCAAGGTCTCAGTAGATATATCAGCTGCTTCTCATGTGCAAAAAGATGTTTGAAGCAGCATTTCTGATCAGGAGAGCCAAGTCCTCTTCTGCCAGAATAACTGGCCTTGTTCTGAAGTCCAGATTTCTTCAGGAGCTACAAATTGGTTTTGGCAGGATCTCTCATTTCCTAAGAATACTAAGCAAGCACTGCCTTTATTTACAGCTCAAGGGTTTCCATAAAAGGAAAACAGTTTCAGCTGCAGAGACACTGTTCATTTTCAGCTTCCAAACAAAATCGTTTAAACAACGTGTAATCCCCACTTCATCATAAATCCATTCCTACACACACACTTGCAAGACTGCAAAAGAAGAAAACTCAAATGCTGAAACATTCGCTTTTGACCCAGATTTTCAGCATGACAAAGGAATACGAAGGGTATCTAGTCTTTGTTTTCCACTCTCTTCAACACTGTTTCACTCCCCTAATACCCTTAGAAAGGTGTGGTCAACTAGTATTATACCTCTTTCTTCAACACAGCTGCACTGTTACATTTGTTAGCCAAGAGAAAAGCAAAGACTGTGCGCCATCATTGCATATGTAAGCTCATTCTCTGTTTATCTCACAAAAATGGTTAACTACTTACTCACACATGCATGGCCAAAGCACATTTGTACATACTGTCACTGGCATTTTACAACATTTTGTTCTCATCCTGCTGTGGGTAAAGTTCTTAAGACAAGATGAACTCTCCTCTTCCTATTTCAGCACTTCTTGTTACTTCATACAAAAGCAGATACATGAAGTTGCCTTGTACCAAGCCAGATCATTGCTCAGTCTAGTCCAGTCTTCCCTAACATGGGAGCCTCAAGATGTTCTGGCCTAAAACGCTGTCAGTCCAGTCAACATGGCCAGGGATGGAGCAGTGATTCAAGGTCTCAGTCTGGGAACGTTGGTGCACTGAGCCACTGATTTTGGTATTGCAGCATCTGCCCAAACAGCTTAGTAGCACCAGGTCTTTGATTGACCCTGCCTATTTATTTATTCATTTATTTCCTATGCAGCCTTTCTCTCAGAAAGGGACCCAAGGTGGCTCACAAGATAAAAACTTTTAAAAAACTTTACAAGAAAAATTTAAAAACCAGTAAAATAATCTAGTTAAAACAATATAATATTAATATTAAAAACATACAAAAGTTAAGCACATGATTAAAACACACACCCCATATAAAACCACCCTGTCATGATTTTAAAAAACCTGCCTGAATAAAAATGTTTTTACTTGCCAATGAAAGGAGAGCAGGGAGGGGCCCAGCCTAGCCTCCCATGGAAGGACATTCCAGAAGGTGGGAGCAGCCACCGAGAAGGGTCTCTCTGGGCCACGCATTGGATCGTCTTGGACCAGAAGGACTACGAGAGAGCTTCCTGTTCCAGTTAAGCCTCACTTGAGCAACAAGATCTTCCCCAGTATTGTGCCTATTAACTCATTATACCTTGCTGTGCTATCCTTGACATACTGTCCAGCAAAGTTATTCTTCTGAAGGCCCTACTGGAATCAGACTCAGAGAGACTAAGAGTAAAATCCTCAGTTGCCTGCTATAATAAATTTGCTAAGCACTTCATGAAGAAAGTAATGTTTGCTCAAACCCTGATGCTACAGATCACAGAATCCAGCTAACCTATATGAAGTGACCCTGTGATCAGTTTCAATTTATACAACTTGATGACATGAATAAGACATTTGAATCAAATTATCTACCAAATGCAAGTTTGGTCCTTGCCCATCTCAGCTGATAAGATCTTGGGCTGACTAAGTGGGTCATGGGGAAGCAAGGTGCCTGCTGCCTGCCTTGAAGAATGCTATAGTGCACCCTTTCCTAAAAAGGGCCTCTCTTGTTCCATAGGTATGTGACAACCTATTGCCCTATTATTAATATCTCTGTGTGGAGCAAGGTGCTTTAGTATGTGGTAACAGAGGGCCAATGCAGACCGGCCTAAAGGACTGCCCTGGGGGTGGAGTTGGGGCGAGGCGACCGCACACCAGCTGCCCCGACTCCGCCCTGACATCACGTGCTCAACTTCATGCTGTGCAGCATCAGGGCGACCCACTGGCACAGCATGCAGACACGCTGCACCAAAGGGGTACAAAAGAGCCTTGACGGCAGCTCTAAGGGCAGCATCCAGCACGCCCAGGGGCAGCACAGAGTCATCCCTTATGGGCCATCTGCACTGGCTCAAGCAACTTCAGAGCTTCAGAGCCCTGGTGGCCCAGTGGTTAAATGCCTGTACTGCAGCCACTTACTCACAAGCCACAAGCTTGTAAGTTCAATTCGAGCCAGGGGCTCAGGCTCAACTCAAGCTTGCATTCTTCTGCAGGTTGCTAAAATGAGTACCCAGCTTGTTGGGGGCAATTATCTTACAGTTGGAAACCACGTAGGGAGTACTTAAGTGCACTGATAAGTGGTATAGAAATGTACTTGCTATTGCTATTGCTATTTTTGGAGGAAACAGATTATCTGGATCAATTTCAGCCTGGTTTTGGGATAACAACCCAATCCAGGTGAAAGATGGAGGGAGAGGTGTACTGCCCTACTGAATTTCCTGGATGTCTCAGCAAGTTTCCATGCCACTGATCATGCCTACTTTATGAGCTCTCTTGGGCTGGAGTTAGAAATACTGGGTTAAAGTGGTTCCACTCCTGAATGTAAAGCCAGTTCCAGAGACTATGTGGAGCTTCTGGTCAGCCCCATGTCCGCTGCAGAGTGAAACAGTGTTCCATCCTACCTCCCATGATGTTCAATACCTACCATTTAGCAGAATGAAGCAATTACCTCAGGCAGCAGATGCTGGGGGTATCAATGACAGAAGTTCATCTGTTCCTGAACTCCCTGTCCTCCCCCCCCCCCCCACCATTTTGTAGTTGTGCTACACAACTAGTCCCGCTCCCCCTAAACTAGCCTGGAAACCTCAGCAGTGGTGGATTGTCATTAACTGAAATCCAGGCAGCTTCTGCACATGAAATAAAGGTGGGCACCATCTTGTCATTTGCTCGGGCCAGTCCCTGTTCCAACTACCTAATATATTCTGTTGGTTCCTGATTCTTGGCTTCCCTGCTTACAAACCATGACATGAAAGCAGGTTCCACCCATAACCTTCAATATCCTTTGGAGGAAAGATGGCACAGAAGCCAATGACCTTCAACATACAAAGCATGTGCTCTACCATTGAGCTACATCTTCACACTAGCAATAAAAAATTGACAATAACAACAATTATTTGTCTCCATTTTGTGAAGCATATGTTGCATAATTCATGCCTATCAATAAAGCCCTCAGCTTCACAGAACTAATATTCTGACAACTATGAGAAAGTCAAATATGATAGGATGGCTAATTCTGCTTGTCATCAGCAACAGAAGCCAATATTTTAAACACACATGTACAGTTTTCTGTTAACAGGCCAACTGACCAATAAAACAGACTGTTACATCATCTTCACTACAGTGTTTCTTGCAATGTGTTTTCCTGAGGGCATATCCAGCCAGACACTGAAACACATTTTATACAAGGACATTTATTTCTACTGTGCATCTACATAATGCCACAGTGTTAATGCATTAGGAACCAGAGATCATGGTTCACATGCCACAACATTTTAAAACTTGATGATGCAATAGGCCAAATACTTTCCATTTGACATGGTAAAAAAGAATGAAGACAGAGCAAGAAAGCATTCTAAATCTGCTAGTAACAACTTGCAAAGTACTGAAACATCATGAGGCAGGTACAGGATCTCAAAGCATTCACTGGGAAAGTGCACATTTATCACTTAACTCTCATTTGAGCCACACAAGCATCCCACTTAAGCCCAAGCCATAGAAAACTGACAGAGAAGCCTACATTTTAATCATCAGCTCAGCTGAAATTCAGATGGGAATTCAGATGGGAATCAGCATGAAACCTTTTCTGTTAAGTGCTTTCCCACAAGAGGCTGGTGAATATTTAGTAATTCTGTGCCCATTCGCACTAGGCCAACACTTAGCCTAGAGGTGTGCAATGTACAGCAGGAATGCAGAATCTCTGGCCTTCCAAAGGTTTTGGACTACAACTTCCAGAATCCATTACCACAGACCATGCTGACCGGACCTTCTGGGAGCTGAAATTCAAAACATCTGGAGGGCCAAAATGTTCTCCCCTTCCCAAAATTAAACAGCCGTATTGCTAGTGGTATGGGGCTAACAGTTTATGTAAAGCAATTAATATTATTTCAGATTAAATACATACCAGTAACTATCCACACGTCTCTCAGAAAACTTTTACCACAGGAAATGACCAGGAAGTCAAATTTCTCTTTATGCTACAGAATGCAGTTACTCATACCGAAGAATGCAGCGTTACAATGCGGAGACTTCAAAAGGAATGATGTCTGGCAAGATCTGCATATTTGTACAAGGATCAGCAGGTTCCATTCAACCCATCATCCATCCATGCAAAGGTCAGTGAGGCTCTCAATGATATCAACCAAAGAACTGAGTTTTGAACCATGGTTAGAGGGAGTTGGGGGGAGGGGCTACTCTGCTTTTAAGAAGAGCAGCTGAAGAAAAATTTTGATTATTAAAATTTTCTGAGGGATTTTAAGTATGTTGAATTTGACATAAGAAAACAATTGGTCAACGTTCACAAAATGATCCACACTTTCAGGTTCTATCCACTTAAACGCAATTTGACCACAGTACTAAAAATAAACTACAAGCTGAGTATCCCTTATTTGAAATGCTTGGGGGTCCAGAAGTGTTTTGGATTTCAGATTTTTTTATTTTATTTTCTTAATACCTATATTTTGCATATTCATGCATAAGGAGATATCTTGCAGATCAGACCTAAGTCTAAACATGAAATTCATTTACAGTATATATTCATGTATAAGTCTAAAAATTTAGCCAAAAAATCAACCCAAAAATACTGGGTCAACTTACCCATGGGTCAGTGTATGTACTGTACTTTAACTCTTATCAAAACAGAAACTATCCCCTTCTCTGAGTAGTGAATAGCGAGTGCTTAGTCAATCCTGGGAGAACATAAAAGAAGCACCATCCTCCTCTACTCCCTCCATTGCTGCTTGCTTCTGGCCTTTTTGAAAGCCTGGTGGGGAAATGGTGGTGTTTTTGTATCATTTTTCTTTGCTTTGTCCTTTATATCCCTTGTTACATGTTCTTAAGTTTTACTCTCAACTTATCTATGGATCATAACAAAATCCATAATTTTGGCTCCAAAACCTGCCCTCGACTTATACATGAGGTTGACTTACAGGTGAGTATTGTCTAGGAAAGCTGCCAAATGTTGATAGGCACAGCCTAAAAATAAGCAAAATAACACCTCACAGAGCTTGTGAAGTTAAAGCAAAAGTAAAGGCAAAGTCCAGTACCAAAGGTCCATGGTATCAAATCAAGGGGTCAAACTAAAAGCATAGCCAAGCAGTCCAAGGTCAAGAGTTCCAGAGAAGCAAGATGATCAGGCAGTCCAAGAATCAAGGGTCCAAGTTGAGAAGACAAAGTGAAGGTCAGGAACAAGCATGCTTTCACCAGCAAACTCAGATAGTCTCTGACAACCAGTCTGCTGATATTTCCCCTGTTTGTATAATCAGCTCTCATGAGCTCAGCCATTTTGTGATTAGCTGATGTTTCTCATAAAGTCTCCTCGAGCACCGGAAGTACACCCTTTCAGACCTTCTCTGGCTGAAGGTAGGTATGTCCAGTCCATGTCGTTGTTGTCGTCCTCCTCCTCCTCCTCCATGTCTCCTGTGCCTGGAAGCTCTGCTACCAGGAGGTTTGGTTGCTGAGTCTCTTTTGAGGCCACAGACTGCTGGAGCTCTCAGGGCAGACCTAGAGCCAGGGTCAGGTTCGAGCTGAGACCCCAACTCAACCTCAAAGTCCTCCCCTGAGTCCTCAGACAGGCTGGGCATGACAAGTATATATGGTATGTTTCTTGTATACCTTATAGCCCAAGGGTAATTTTATACACAATGTTTTAAATAATTTTGTGTATGAAACAAAACAAAGTTATGGCTATCACGTCACCCTTTAACCTTCTCTTCTCCAGACTAAACATGCCCACCTCCCTAAGCCACTCCTCATAGGGCATGATTTGTAGACCTTTCAACATTTTGGTACTCCTCTAGACAGTACTTTCAAGTCACTTTTTACTTATTGCTATTCTATCAAAGGGCTTTCTTGGGAATATTTATTCAGAGCAGGTTTTCCTTTGTCTTCATCTGAGGCTGAGAAAGCTTGACTTGCCTACCTTCACCCACTGAGTTTCCATGTCCAAGAAGGCATTTAAACCCTAATTGCCTGGAGTCTTACCCCAACACTCAAACATTCTGAGATATTCATGAGGTAGGAAAAAATAGTAATGACATTTCACTACTACTTTTATCTACTTCAGGAACACCGCTATTCTTTTATGACTAGTCATAACTCATGTTTTTTCCTAGTCTGAGATGTGATTAAATAAGAAAGACATTAGCAGACAGAGCAGTCATTAAAGGATCAATAATTCTATAGATCAGATTTTATTCCAGTTTTCACTATGAAGCAAGCCCATCACACTAATTTGAACTGGGCTAAAGCCCAAGTTAATTCTGATGTGAAAACCAAAACCAACAGAAAGTCTACAGACAAATTAAATGTTCTTTTGATGATTAAGTGCAATGAATTACTAGTTTCATATATGTATCTTTAGTTCCAGTTCAAATTATGCCGCTTTCATTGTGTTTTTCTCTGTAAACAAAGAGGCAAGTCATCTAGAAATTTTAATTCTAGGGACAGAAGTTTGAAGAAAACTTGAAAAAACATGCAGTACTTATTCTTTACAGATCAAAAGTCAGTTTGTTATTTCAGACATAAAATATATTACTCATAACCTCAGGTTTGAAGGAGGGAGTTATGTAGGCCATCCCATGTGTCCTGCCCCCCTTAAACTAGTTTGGTTCCTTTAGGCAAAATGGAAGGGGCCTGTCCTCCAGCACAAAGAATTATGTGAACATTCTAGTCAGCTTCTGATATGGAAGTGTATACCATCTTATACTCTGCTTCAACCAGCAAAATGCCTACATTTGGCCCTGGAAATCAAGCACTGCTTAGTTTTTGATAGTAAATACAAAGCAAACAAATATTTGAAGCTGAAAAAAAGAAACCAGGCACATTACTGTACAAGCAGCCACAAAAAGTTAACTGTTTTCATAAGGTGGGAGGTTGAGAAAATTGGAGGGAGGACCAAAGATTCCTTGAATAATAATTTTCAATAACAATGATCTAATCAGGCATATTTTCTGAGCTATCACTATCAGCACCATTAATTCCTACTTTTTTGTTCCTCTATTTTTTTATCATCTGTATTGACTTCTAAAAACTAAGGTCTATATGGACTGAGACAAGCTTCTCTGTCTTTCTACATGTCAATTTACTTTTTCATTTAATGCCTTTCCAAAGTGAGACTGGTTTCTTCAACATACTGCAGAATGAACAGAAGTCAGAGACTGTGTACAGAGACCTTGCCATCACACTGAAGGAATGATATAGTTTAATTTTTGGACTAAATACCTGATGACACTCGTATTCTGCAATATCTGAAAGTTTCTTTTCAGCATCAATTCCTATGAGTGCTTAAAAATCATGGGGGCGGGGGGAGTAAATATTGTTATTGTGTGCCTTCAAGTTGTTTTCAACTTATTGTGACCCTAAGAAAAACCTATCATGGGGTTTTCTTGGCAAGATTTGCTTGGAAGAGGTTTGCTACTGCTTCCCCTGAGGCTGAGAGCATGTGGTATGCCTAAGGTCACCCAGTGGGTTTAATGGCCAAGCTGGGGATTGAACTCTTGGAGGAATAAATACCAGACAGCAATACAAATAGCTCTTTGGCAGGATCCAATATGGTACTTCTGCTGGCAAGACTACTTCTGCCAGCAGAATCAGGAAGATACTCCTTCCTTCCTGCTGACTCCTTCACAAGCCCACTATTGACGGATTGGAGATTGTGAATATACAATGTGCCCATCATACTGATGGGTGTGGTGCAAGAGGACTCACACATGTCACCACACACTGAATAATATGAGGCGTGAACATCCATGTTTTTTCCCACCTGCAAAAGGGGCAGAATCCACTGTATTCCAATTTTGCTATTTCTCTTTCCTTTGTAAAATTTTTGTTCAAGAACCACTGTTCTGAGGTCCAAGAATGTTCATGAAGACTGTAGTGTTCTGATTTATGTATAAATCAGACATTAGGAATGGGAGTCCACTAAAACCTCTACCAGAACACTTCAGTCCTTGAACAAATAAAAAAAACTACAAAGAAAGATTGTAAACTGAAACAGCTGGATTGGAATATATCCACAAATTCCAGTCCATCAACAGTGGGTTGAACAGAGACAATGGTTTCCTGCCACACTACACTTATTATGACACTCATTAACAACCCAGCCTCATAGGGTTCTCTTTGCCAGTTCATCACATCTCCTTTCTAGTTTCCAGCCAGTATCATACTACATTGCGGTACTCCTGTAACCAGTTACATGGCTATCTACCCACCTTGGCTTTAGGCAATATCCTTCCTACTGCCTTTGTCCCCCAATGACCATCATTAAAACTGCACTTGCAATCTCATCACCACAGCCAAATGTTTTGCATTTATACTGCTATTCTCTCACACACCCTGCTTATATAGGTCTGTTTCTAGAGCCTCCACTCCATGCATCTGAGGAAGTAGACTATAATGACAGCTCATGGCAGTGGGTTCTTTTTTTCAGTTAGTCTCAAAAATACTACACGGTCCCTTTGCATGCTGAACAGGGAGAGACGTAAGGTATTACACATAGGCAGAAAAAAATGAAATGCACAGATATAGGATGGAGGATACCTGGCTTGACAACAGTACATGTGAAAGACAGCAAGGAGTCTTGGTAGACCACAAGTTGAACATGAGTCAACAGTGGAACACAGCAGCTTAAAAAGCCAATTAAATTATAGGTTTCATCAATAGGAGTATAGTGACAACATCAAGAGACTTAATAATACCACTCTATTTTGGTTTGGTCAGACTTACCAGGAATACTGTTTTGGTCAGACCTTACCAGGAATACTGTGACCAGTTCTGAACACTTCAAGAAGGACACTGATAAGCTGGAGCATGTCCAAAAGATGGCAAACAAAATAGTGAAAGGTCTGGAAACCATGCCTATGAGCAGTGACTTAGGGAGCTGGGTATGTTTAGCCTGGGGAAGAGAAGGTTAAGAGGTGACATGATAGCCCTGTTTAAATATTTGAAGGGATGTCATATTGAGGATGGAGCAAGCTTGTTTTCTGCTGCTCCAGAGAACAGGACCAGAACAATGGATGCAAGCTACAGGACAAGAGATTCCACCTCAACATTAGGAACAACTTCCTGGTGGTAAGAGCTATTTAACAGTGGAATACACTTCCTCGTGGTGTGGTGGCTTTGCCTTCTTTAGAGGTTTTTAAACAGAGGCTGGATGGCCATCTGTTAGGAGTGCTTTGATTGTGTCTTCCTGCATGGGAAGAGGTTGGATGGATGGCCCTTGTTGTCTCTTCCAATTCTATGGTTCTATAATATAGCTGTACCCACAGAGCATGTGAACTGTCCTGCTGCTTAGTGAGTTGTACTTCCCACATATTTGGTTTTCAAAGGATACATACCAGTATATAGCTTCCAGATTAAATGCTATATTTACCTCCTATACCCTTATTTCAGGTAGACTATCTGTGTTATTTTTCCTTTTCAAATATCTTACATGTCTGTATGCTGGAGTATTTGTTCAGCAGGGTTTTATTTTGTGTTTTAAATCTGTTCTCAGGTTTTTGCACTTTTGAAGAATGGTACTAGGCAAGCAACCACTGAAACAGCAATTGTACTTCAAGAACAGGAGGCATTTTTAAGGTGAATTATACACAATGGGGTGAGCAAGGACTTACCATGAAGATACAAGGTATCTTCATGGCAAAAATTTAATTAAAGTGTCTCCGTTGTGCACAGCCACAGACATGTTTGCTACCACTTGAAAAGCTCACAGAACAGCAACAGCAGCTTCATGTTATTTTATCAAATGCCCAAATAGTAATGAGGGTACATCATGACCTGTCTGCACTGGCCCATCCCCCAATATATATTTATTTAATTTAAATCCCACTTTTCTACCATCATGGGACCCATATAATGAATCTGAAAAAAACTACATGACCACCAGTATGACATGCAGAACACACAGTACAATCTCTGCATCTGTGGGGGATCTATTCCCATGGTTACCACAGATAAGTGAAACCTTAGTTCACAACAAAAGCTATATTTCCAGCACAAACTGACCACAAAGTCATGCTGGAGGATCTCCAGATGTCTAGAGACCCCTTCTTTTCACAGATGCAGGTAAATGAAACCACGCTTCGTGGTCCTTCAGGTATGTGGGCACCACAATTCAAAAAGGATGATGCTAAGCTGGAGCATGTCCAGAGGAGGGCCACTAAAATGGTGAAGGGTCTGGAAACCATGCCCTACAAGGAGTGACTAAGGGGGGTTGCAGACTGCCAGAAATAGTGAAAATTGAGTCCACTTTTAGGGTTAGGGTTAGGGTTAAGGAATCATGGGAACTGTATTTTATTGTGGCACCAGAGGTCTCTGACAGAGAAGGCTCAATGTCTCAGAAAAAAAACAATCCCCATGATTCCCTAGCACTAACCCTAACCCTAAAAGTGGACTCAATTTGCACTATTTCTGGCAGTCTGCAACCCCCCTAAGGGAGCTGGGTGTGTTTAGCATGGAAAAGAGATGATTAAGTGATGATATGATAGCCTTGTTTAAGTATCTGAAGGGGTGTCATATTGAGGATGGAGCAAACTTGTTTTCTGCTGCTCCAGAGAATAGACCTGGAACAATAGATGCAAGCTACAGGAAACAAGATTCCATCTAAACATTAGGAGGGACTTCCTGACAGTAAGCTGCTTGATAGTGGAATGAACTCCCTCAGAGTGTGGTGGAGTCTCCTTCTTTGGAGATTTTTAAAGAGAGGCTGGATAGCCTTCTGTCAGGGGTGCTTTGATTGTGAGTTAATGCATGGCAGGAGGGGTGGACTGGATGGTCCTTGTGGTCTCCTCCAGCTCTATGAGTCTATGATTCTATGAGGGATATATTGTACATGATTTCAGATTTACTTACCTTTTAGGTCTATCCTACTGACTGTATCAAAGCATTCAAGACACATCCAAAGGCTTCACATGTGCTTTAACATGCCAGAATGATGGGTCTTCAATTAAATTCTTTGGTAAAGTTAAACATATGGACTTTATATTGGAAGCCCAGATACTCTTACCTAAATTTGGTAATGTTTGCTTCTAAGTAGATATATTGATATTAAGTTAGATCTCACTCTGGGAGAATGGCAAGGGATAAATTCAATCACTCAATCAATGTATAGGATTACACTTTAAGACAGGGGTAGGCAACCTTTCCCCTTTAAGGGCCGAGGGACTTCAGCTCCCAGAATCCCAGGAGCTATTGGCCAATATGGGATTATTGGCCAACATGGCTGAGGCTTCTGGGAGCTGAAGTCCCTCGGCCCTTAAAGGGGAAAGGTTGCCTACCCCTGCTTTAAGAGGATTCCTTAAAGGTCCAGACACAACTATATATTTGGCTATGTATATCTTAAGATAGCACCACTGAAAAAAGGGCAAAAGTTTCCTCTTTCAGTAGCCGTCGATCAAAAACTGTGTTGCCAGGATCAATCAAAAGTACACAGGTGAGGTGTGCATATTACAAACCTGATCTTCAAATTTATTTCTCACCCACCCACTCCAATAAAGAAAAAGGCTCAGCAAGATTACTGTTTAAGAATTTTTTAGAAAGGCTGAAAATGGCATGTTTGTCTCTAGAGTGTCATCTATGAGGAGAATCTATCCAATTACAACCTTTACCTCATCCTGGGCTTGCAGTCAAGCAAGAAATAGATTCTACATTAAAAATTTCAGAATGTAAAAATCTGCTAGCTATCTCAGATACACTTACTTAAATTTAAATGAAAGAAATCTATCTTGACTCAACCCCACACATCCATCCTACTTCACCATCCTTATATTTGATAGGGTTGCCATAAACCATAAATGATTTGAAGGTGCACAATAGATAGATAGATAGAACACCACAGTATGTGGCACACTGGTATCCCATAAAAAATGGCAGGCCTTTGCCACTCCTTGAGATAGTGGCAAAGCAATTTCCTATATTATAGACACTAAAGAGAAGCACACAAAATCGCTACAAGCTTCATTAGAAGAACCCAAATTGTAATCTTTATGGCTAAGCTATAATCAGCCTAGAGGCAGTGAAGTGTCTTCAGCTGATGACATGCTCTAAATGATATTCATCTCCAGGACTGTCTGCCTCCAGATTCTGGAAGTTTCAGGCAGGTTTTGAGCTCCAGGAGATCTAAAAAATTATAATGCCAAAGGATCATCCCATGCTAGTGATAAAAGGTGAACAGGACAAGCCATTTAAAATGCATATGTAATGTTTATTCCTTGGTGACAGGGCTTTTTTTTTTTTAATGGATAACACAAAGTGCTTTTCAAGAGGAATTAGCCTTGGTGTAATTACTTAAAACCTATTATCTCTATCAGGCTGAAATAACACCTATTGCATCTTAAGCAAAGCATCAGAAATGTGATTGGAAGCTAATACTACTAGATTGCTCTAATCCAGTGCAACTTCAATCATGTAAAAGCAGATTAACAAATCTCACCTACCCAGCCATCGTCCACCATCAAATATTTTGGTTATTCAGATATATCTGGAGCTATGCAAACAGGCAAGTTTAAGCTATCATTGATTCAATCAGGGACTCACCTACAGTCACGGGTGTTATTGGGTATTGTTCTCTCTCATTGCAATATGGAGATAACACTGGGCTACCTTATAGGACTGCTTCATAGCTTACATGAAGTACTGTGGCAAACAGCAGATGAGGTGACATTGAAATTTGGCTTCATGGTATTCCCTTCTTCCACTCTTTCTTCTATTGCATCTGGCGCAGCTGGGGAGGCAAAAGATGCTGCTTCTGTATAGAGGAGTTGTTTCCTCAAGCAATTTTTTGCTGGCTTTAGAAAAAGAGTCAAGTAATTAACCAGTTTTCTATCAGGTTGTAAGTAAGTTGCTTCCAACTGGCTCCATTGACCTCTGGATTCTGAAAGCAAATGTGCCAGCCTTGGTAAGAAAGAATAGCGGGAGAAGAGAACACAGTGGAGCAGAGCTTCTTCTCCATCAAATCAGCTTTACATGATGAGTTCTACAAATCAAAGAACAAGCTAAATAAAGTTACAAAACCTATTGTTCCTGGTACTTTACCACTTTCCTAATAAGGAGAAATGTACTTATGTTGGACTAGTTTTCTTCTCTTGCTGGTGCCAGAGAAACTAAACTAATTAGAAATTTGCTGCCTTTAGCAAGGAGAAATTGCAATACAGAACAATGATTGTAAAATTATTAGAAAAAGAAAAAGTCAGTCTACCACAAACCTCTTCATATTTTGTTTTTATATTATCAAACCAGAAAGCGAAGGAGCTTGCCAAGTATAAATTTTGATCAGAACCTTCGAACATTTTTTCATGCACAGTTTTGAACTAATGTTTGCACAAGTCAGGTATTCTTTCAAGAGTGTTGCCCATATGGGCAAGTAATAGACAGGAGCAAATTTAAGCTTAAAATTAAAATTATTTAAAAATTTAAAGCAGTCTAAATTACATATTCTCCAGAAAATTCCAATCTTTTCATTTTCAGTATAATATTAAAACAGAAAGATTTATCAAAATAAAAGCAAAACATAATTTCAATATGCTTCTGAACAGAAATTACTTTTCTTCTTAGTCCTCAAGCACCTGATCTCTGTGAATCTACAAAAAAAATTTTTTTTTCAGAGAACAGATGGTCAGCCCTTTGCAAATAGGGCCCCTTTATGTGGTTTTTCCCCCAAGGTGAATCCTGACACTGTCTGCAAAGAGAATCTTAGTATATTTACATGTCTAATTGTAACATTTTCCCCATCTCTTCCCAAAGAGTGCTGTAGCGCTACTTAAACTGTGTCAAATGCAAGAAACAGAAGCAAAACAGCGAATCAGAAGAACAGAGTACAAACATTACAAAGCTAACAGAAGTCAACAGGATTACATACACAGAGAATGCATGTTTCATTCCCCCTTTTGTTGCTAGTTTTGACCCAAACAGCCATCTCAAAACAAACAGTAATGCTTTAAATTAAAAGCAGACAGCATTGTGTTGGTGAGACCCATTGTGGTATAGTGGTTTGAACATTGGACTACAACTAGAGACCAGGGTTCAAATCCTTACTTGGCCGTGGAAATCCACTGGGTGAACTTGGGCAAGTCGCACTCTCAGAGGAAGGCAAGGGTAACCCCCCCTTTAAACAAATCTTGCCAAGAAACCCCTGTGACAAGTTTGCCATAAGTAAAAAATGACTTGAGGGCACAACAGCAACACAATATTATGTCCTGTAGGTCAAATCTAATACACTGACACTTCTTTCTTGGCCAAGACAACCTTGTGTTTCAGCTACATTTACCAGGTGTGCTGTATCCCCACTGAGCAGTTAACAGGATGCTCTGAAGCACTGTTACAAGGAAAGCCTGGAAAATCCCCTTGAGGAATAAGCTGTTATGTTATAAATGCAACCTTCATCCAGCTGAGACATTGGCATGGAAGCTGAAAAGGCTCTAATTAAGCATAACAACATAGAGCAAGTTCCCCGGTTTCTTTCTTCCCCAGTTCTTGAGGTACAAAAGGACAGAGTCCTGCTTCCTTTTAAAATATATTTCTGATTGATCTGAGAATACAGGAGACTTTAATACTTCCAATTCCCACAATTAGGCTCTAAAACCCCAACCATTTAAAAAATGCAAAGCTGCAAATTTTCAAGTGGTCTAGGAAGACTAAATATACAACGAGGTCCCAATAGTAGCTTTTTTCTTTTTCTTTTTTCTAAAGCAGTGGGAGAGGGCTGCGCAGAGACACACATTGTTTTCCATTCAGGAAAAGTATAAAGACTCCCACTTTTTAGCACTAAGAGGCCAACTAAACATTAAATGTAAATGACAATGTCCTGATGCTGGGCTTTTAAAAAGAAAAACAGCTTTTGAGTGGAAATAGAGGTGGTGTTTAAATCTTAATGCATCATGTGTCTGCTCAAAGTCCAATACCCACCGCTACAGTTTTATCCCCTTAGAGCTCAAAACCTGAATTTTGAATTTCATGGGGTTCAAGTTGCATATGGGGAATAATCTAATTTGGAGTAGGCACACTACAGATGGGATGCAGTGGCTCAAGTGGTTAAGATGCTGACTCTGTTGATTGCAAGACTGGCAGGTTGGCAGTTTGAGGCCCAGGTGCTGCATGATGGGGTGAGCTCCTGTCACTAGTCCCAGCTTCTGCCAACCTAGCAGTCTGAAAGCATGGAAATGCAAGGAGATAAATAGGTACCACTTCGGTGGGAAAGTAAACAGCATTCTGTGCAATCATTCTGGCCACATGATCACAGAGTAGTCTCTGACAACGCTGGCTCTTCAGCTTAGTAATGGAGATAAACACCGCCCCCTACGGTCGGACACGACTTGACAACCTTGTCAATGGGGAATACCTTTACCTTTTTACACTACAGACAGGGAAATGATTGTGCCACCTCTCTTCAAGATCTTCACCCACAAAGCTGTAACAATTTCCATGTTAGTTTTTCACACTGAAACAGCAAATAGTCATGGCATCTTAAAGATTAGTAACTTTATTATTGCATAGGCACCTGCAGACTATATCCCAGTTCATCAGATGCATTATCCAAAATTTCAGGTGTATTATCCAAAATTCCAGGTATGTATGTGCTATGCATTATTGACAATGGGACAGGAGACTGATGTATCAGGGGTAAATTAAATGTAGGAAGCACTCACAGTGACAGTTTCATTAATACACTTCAACCTTCCAGGACTCTACCTTAAAAATAATTGGTGTGGAGCAAAGAAATTTCAGAGGCATAGCACACAGACAGATTACTGAGTAGCAATTCTTTAGGCACTTCCAGTCTATTCCCAGGTGTTTGAATCAGGATAGCAAACCCATCACATGAAGGTCAGCATCCTATTAGTAACATATGCAAATATAAGCCCAATGTATGCCTGAATATTTTTTCTTATTTGTTGTTGCTGTTGTTGCAGAGCCTGGTAGTCTCTCCTTCCCTCTGAAATGTCCAAACTCTCCCCAAGAATCACCATTTCACCCCCACCCCATCCCAGCATTGGCTATTTAGCCTCTTGTCTAGTTCTTTCATAGCTGCCCTTCCCATTCCTAGTCTTCTAATTTCCTGGATACAGTCTTCATTCTGGTCAATGGTTAATCCAAGGCAGGAAAATCTTTAATTTATTTCAGCACCTTTGCAGACTGCTAGAAATAGTACAAATTGAGTCCACTTTAACTGCCCTGGCTCAGTGCTAGGGAATCATGGGAATTGTAGTTTTTTCTGGAACATTGTCAGAGAGCTCTGGTGCCACAATAAACTACAGTTCCCATGATTCCCTAGCACTGAGTCAGGACAGTTAAAGTGGACTCAATTTGCACTATTTCTGGCAGTCTGCAAAGGCTTTCAATTTCCCCATCATTTAGGTTGAATTTATGTAAGTCTTCCATGGCCATTATTTTTGTTTTCTTAATGTTCAGCATTAAGCCTGCCTTAGCAATTTCTTCTTTGACTTTGATTGGGGACAGCACCTATGAAAAAACTAGACAAGATCCTAAAGTGCAAAGACATAAATCTTAACACTAAGGTCAGGATTGCCCAAGCCATTGTATTCCCTATCATCATGTATGGATGTGAGAGCTGGTCAGCAAAGAAAGCAGACAGACAGAAAATCAACTCATTTGAGATGTGGTGCTGGAGGAGAGTGTTGAGGATACTGTGGATGTCAAAAAAAGAAGAAGAAGGGGGTCATTGTACAGATAAAGCCTGAACTCTTCCTGGAAGCCAAGATGACTAAACTGAGGCTGTCATACTGAGGCCACATTATGAGAATACAGGACTCACTAGAAAAGACAATAATGCTAGGAAAGGGGAGGTTGGTAGAAAGAGAGAAAGACTGCACACTAGATGGGTAGACTTAAGGATGGGAAGACTAGACTCAAGGATGGGAAGACCACTAGATAGGAAGACTCAAGGGTAAACTCACAGTCCTGAGCCTGCAGGACTTGAGCAGAGTGGTTGAAGACAGGGAGGCTTGGAAATGTCTCATACGCAGGGTCTCCATTGGTCAAAGTCAACTCGAATGCAACTAACAACAATGGCTATATAGTGTCTGGTGAAGAGTAGAGGGAAGGGATACATTTCTGACTATAGCTCCTCAGCCAGCTGCAGAATGACTACATAATCCAACAAGACCTCCAGAGAATCATCAGTCCACACCTAACTATGAAAACATAGAGCCAGTAAAGACCAGCACTAAAAGCCACATTTGGGTTGGCTACAGGTGGCTTGGTGGTGTGGCATGCAGATGTCACACACCAGAGTGGCCGCATGTTGGCCAGCTTCCGGGCATCTTGGTGGTGTGGTGGATACATGCTGCAAGCCCCCAACATGCTGTGAAACTACCACAGGGCCACAGAAGTGACGCTAATGGAGGCTTTTCCACAGCCAAAAAAGGAGCAGTTGAAAACTGCTCCTTTTTTGCCCAGTGCCACAGCGGATTGGGGCTGTGGCATGCAACTGTTATGGCCCCTAATCCATCTTCGGGTGGGGCGACTTCACGTCCACCCATCCAGGCCATCTGTTTTAGTCCCTAGCAAGCACTTCTCCAGTTCCCCACCCTCCATCAGCCATTGAATGCTTGTGGAAGTTGGCTATCAAACTAAAACAGTGAGTCCCGGGTGGGGCAAGAGGGAAGCAGTAATGTAGTTATTTCTACCTGTGGAACTTTCATGTTATGATCAGTGATGTAGGAGGTTATTGCACTGCACTCTTACAGTGCTGCTATCCCACTTTTACTGCTCTAGTTGACTCCTGTTGCGTTCTGGAGTTTGTAGTTCAGTGAGGCCTAAGAGATCTGTGGCTGAGAATTCTAAATGCCCCTCCCTAAACTGCAAATCCCAGAATGCAACAGGAGGCAGCCAGAACAGTAAAAGTGGAATAGCAGCACTACAAGAGTGTAGTGCAGTAATCTCCATAGAATCACAGCCAACGTGTATTTAGCTAACCTGGTGCCTGGAGGTTTGTGTTATTGGTTAACATTTTTAGTAAATGGCCAGCATTAATAATGTCATTGTCACCATCAATACATTCTGCATTTCCCTCTAACCACATTGTCTACAATGCCACATGCACACCCTACCCCAAATACTATGTACATA
Organism: Phrynosoma blainvillii; assembly: GCA_026167975.1. Lineage (NCBI taxonomy): Eukaryota > Metazoa > Chordata > Lepidosauria > Squamata > Phrynosomatidae > Phrynosoma > Phrynosoma blainvillii. The sequence continues at coordinate 289,967,058 of JANUYF010000003.1, forward strand.
CCTGATGTCCTGGTTCACACTCCATGCATTTGATGAAGTGGACTATAGTCCACAAAAACATATGGCATAATAAATATGTCATTCTTTCAAAATAATAACAATAATAATAATAAAATTTATTTATATCCCGCCCCTTTGAGATCAATCGGGGCGGCTAACAACAATAAAATACACATGCAACAATAAAATCTAATTCCCACCCCACCCCCTTGAAAAGTTATTAAATCAAATTATAAATTAAAACATAATATAAAAACATAAGAAAGGAACAAAACACAACCAAAACCCTCTAGGTATTCCTAATCCTTTGAATTCTCAGTGCATTATGAATTCTCAATGGCAAAGTTGGATTCACAGCTTAATGCATGTATCACACTTCCACTGTCTCTCCCAATTGTGACTCCCAAGAACACCTCCCCAGTACAAAATTCAGAATAAACCGATAAAAGCCAGTTGTTTAACACTTCTGCCAGCAATATCTAGGGAGGCGCTCCATTTAGTAAAAGCACACTGAGGTCATCTTCAAGTTCAGAACATATCCAAAAAGTATAGTTTATTGTAAGCTCCACCTTTAAGGCATGAAAGGATGCTTTACTTCTCAAGCGTAAAATGTGATTATCTTTCAAAGTGTACCATATACAGGCACAAAAGAGTTGTATGTCTGTGACACATTCTTTATTTATACAACCATATTTTAACTTATTAGCATCATATAGTTCTGAAAAACAAGAGTTCTCTGCTGTTACATAACATTAAGACAGCTACATAAAATGAGGAAAACATAAAATCCACATGCAGCATAAGACAGCAACTGAGAATAAAACCAATATAACATAATTAACAGCACCAGTGAGAAAAATCCCTATAGAAATATCACAAGATCTATAAATGCAGAAACATATTAATATTCAAATGCCTAGGAAAAATTTAAAAGCTGTCTTCATCAGGCACCAGGAAAGCCTCTCTGAGGCTGGAGTAGCATCACTTAGAAGGCGCTCTGTGTCGTAGCTTCCTACATTTTACTTGGCAGGAACACCCAGAGAAATGCCTCCACAGATTTTACATTTCAACTCAATTGATATATAGTAGTAGCAATAGCATTTCTATACCGCTTAACAATGAACTAGCACTCCCTAAGCAGTTTACAATGTGTAAGCCAACTGACCCCAAGAAGCTGGTTACTCATTTTACTGACCTACAAAAAGATGGGAGGCTGAATGGTTCTTGGAGTCCTCCTCTAGGATCGAACTTACAACGTTGTGGCTACAGTACCAGAATTTAACCACTGCGCCACCAGGGCTCCTTTGTCCCTGTGTCTCATTTCAAGACATATAATTGGTTATGCCTTTTCAAAGTTGATCTGGAATATGTACACTCATCCCTCCCAATTTGCAGATTTGGAGTCCATGGTCTCAGTCCTTCCTGGATGGCAAGCGGGGAGGGACAAAATGGCATGCGCACCGCCACTGAAATCAATGGGGCTTGGATATTTGTGATTTTCCCGATGGAGGAGTGCAGAACAGATCCCCCACAAAGCGGGAGGGATGACTGTATATATAAAGAAATATATAAATAAATGCTGTAGATTCTGATCTCTTTAATCTCCATGATCCTGTATTTTGGAGAGTGTTTACAACTCCACCCTTCTTTGGAAGGGTATGTATAATTTTGATATGAATAATATCGGCATTTTTATGTTATAGTTCATTGAGTATCACCCTGTCTTTTTAATATTTATAATATATGTATATTAGTATTTGTTTCCAGCTCATGAAGAAGGCCTTTTCTCACTGTGGCCAAAACACATTGAGCTTTTAAACACTGAATAAACAGTTGACCATTCTAGAGCATGTGGAGCTTGTCTCCTCACTGTTTTGTACTTTTCTATGTGCTTTTCAGTACTATTTTCATTTATGTTAGTCACAAGCCTGCGTTTTGTCAAGATATAGCTGTTCTTAGTTCAGTTCAGATGATAAGATGCTCCTCTTGAGATCCAAGTTGCCTTTGCTCTTGTAGCCACATCAGGGGAATCCTAAAGAGAGGGCCAATGGTCTAGGAGTTTATAATTTGAGGTTTCTACCTCCAACAAAAACATTTTTCTAATTAGGACTTCATTTGGCATGTTTTACCAGTGGCTCAAGTGGTTAAGACACTGACTCTGTTGATTGCAAGATCAGCAGGTTGGCAGTTCGAGGCCTGGGTGCTGCATGATGGGGTGAGCTCCTGTCACTAGTCCTAGCAGTTTGAAAGCATGCAAATGCAAGTAGATCAATAGGTACCACTTTGGTGGGAGGGTAAATAGCATTCTGTGCAATCATGCTGGCCACATGATCACAGAGTAGTCTCTCACAATGCTGGCTCTTCGGCTTAGTAGTGGAGATGATCACCGCCCCTTACGGTCAGACACAGCTTTACAACCTTGTCAATACCTTTACCTTTACCTTACCAAAATGGCATCTAAAAATATTTCCTAATGCAAAAACATGGAGGGCCTCTTTAGAAATTCAGTGCTCTGTTTAACAAAGGAGCTTGCTGCTTCACAAAGGAGGCAACTTGGATCATAAGAGAAACATCTCTTTTTGTCTTATTAATAGAACTTACCATACATTTTATTTCTTGAAGGTACCTACATGGTCTGCATGAATATCCCTCTATACTACCTGAACTGAGAACAGCTACATCTTGGCAAAATGCAGCCTTGTGACTAATATCGTCATTTTCCCTCTCCCCTCTATGATTTTTAACACCTTTGCCTGATGAAGAAGCCAATGGTGCTTTGGATGCTTACAATGTGCATTTTGTGCATTTTGGTTGGCCCAATAAAGGTATCACTGTTCTGTGGATTTTGGATGTTATAATTTGCTACATGCCCAATGTGGCTACTCCTGGATATGTTATATGGAAGCATGTGATACTTTTAGGTATTCTCCCCAGTTTGGTACCTTGTTATGTCTGATGCACTGGCCTGTTACTTCCACTGTTCTCATTTATGCTAATTAAGAATAGTGGGCATCATAATCCAATATCTGGAAGACATCACACTGAGGAATGTTGTTTTGGGTGATCTTGCCCCAAACCATTTAGAGGTAACAAAGCTGGCGAGGAGCTAATCAACTGTTGCATAATAGATAAGCCCAAGGTCTTGGCAACAGTGAACAACTGTGGGATGTACTGTACTTACACTGGCATATATTCACACTCTATTAAAAATATATGAGCAATTGGCCAGTATCAGCTTCATTAATTTCTTCCTCAAAATGTTCTGGTGGCAGCACATATTTATTTAGTAAATATGTCCATTCTTTAAAAGAACTATTTTCAAGTGAAGTTGAATCACTCAAATGATTAGCCCTTTCATGAAGTCACTCTTTTCCTTATACAGATATGTTGATTAATGACTGTCTTGCCATTTGTTTCTGTGGGGTGAACTTTAAAAGTCTTTAATGCTTAACAGCTCAGTCCTGTGCACGTTCACCCAGAATTTACTCCAGCAGGGTTTTATGGAAGTTACTTTTAAAGAGTAACTAAATAAATGTACACAAGATTTCAGGCAGGTTTCTTTCCAAGCCCTATCTGGAGCTTCCTAGTAATCCTTGATAACATCCCGTTCAAGTACTAAGAAAGCCTGACTCCATTTAAATTCTGAATTAGATGATATATAAAAGAAGGGTTGGCAGTATTCAGGGTGGTTTGGTATTCTGCATTTAATTTCAGTTGACAATATTCATACAACCCACAACCATGCCCAGGAATACATCCAGAAAATTCACTGCCTTTCTAGATTTGATTAAAAAGAACAAGAGGGCAATTTAATTTGCATTAAAAAAAATTAAACTAGTAAAACTGCTTCATCAGCCAATTGAGACAAAGGTTGGAGATATGGCTATATGTTTACTTCAGTAACGGACAAGATTTTTTTATCATGACTTTGGCACCACCCAATACCACAGAACAAACTTCTAAAACTGATAGTAATTCTAAAAACAGTTTGTAATTGGAATTAAAATGTACTATTGAAAACCAAAATAAGCCACCAGACTAGTCTAAAACTCATGTCTGAGCCTAAACAGTGCATTGGGCCCATGTTGTACTCATTACAGTTGGCATGCAAGGACCTACAATGGCTATCAATTAGCACAGCCAAAACTAACAATGAATACCTCTAGCATGGTTTATACTGCTGAAGTCACAAGTGTTCATTTCTCCAAAACACACAGCAAGGAGAGGGAGAATGTCAGATAAAACATGACCTCCCAGTGCGGTATTTTTTTAAAAAGGCTGAGGATTTCTGCTGCCCAGGAAAGAGGGATCTGTACAGGGCTGTCTATTTCCTCCTATTCCCCACTCTTCTGGGGGTGGGGGCAGTTTTATGTGTTTAGTGTATAAATATGATCATCAAAAGAGATGTTGCGTTTTGCATTCAATTCATATTGGCTTTGTGGCCAATGAAGAACATTATGTGACAGGTTTAGGCCCTTCTTATCTCTGTAAATATTCTAATAGTATTGGGAAAAGTTTGGGGAGACACAGGAAGACGCAAAGAAGAAAATCTTCTCTCATAAAAGAGGGAAAGGAAGTCACAGATTTTCCTTATGTCTTTCACCAAAAATTATTTAGAACCATGTACCATAAGAACAATGTCTTGGACACATGTGGAATTATAGCATCAGTAGTGCAGCCACTAATGCTCTTTCTTCTGTACACATTTCTATAAGCCTTCAGAACCCTATCAGTAGTTGCTCTGCCAGCTAAAATCTCACTGAGGTTAGTGGGATTTATGCCAGTCAAATGCTTTAGCATTTGCCAGTGGATAATAAATCCTTGAAGTATCCAAAATAGAAGATGTCTACACTTGCCCCACAGGAGTATGCATGATGTCTCTGCCATTGCAGAGGTCTGCCAAGTAAGATATCATGTGCAAAAGTAAAGTGAGAGCACAGAATACTTGTCAACACTTGTTGCAATCCACAATTAAAGCAGATTTCTGGAATACCAACCTCCTTTTCTGTTAAACAGATGCAAAGCATGACACTTCCTTTAAAGCCACACTTTGAGAAATTTTCTAGCATTAGAAATGGGATGAAGTTTACATTGAAATTCAAACATGTCAGATTTTAAAATTTGAAACTGGAAGTTCAAAATTATTCTAAAATCTGAGCATTCTTGATTTTTGTTTTTACATCTTTTAAATTTTTGTCTTTGTGTTTCCTTACTCCCTTCTTCAGGTTTTTATTGTGACCTATTCATTATTCTCTGGATGATTTCCAGCAGATCTCCAAGGGTTTCTGACTCCCAAAATCTCAACAAAAGCAAGTAAAATGAATTCTGAAAATTGCAGGTCAATTTAATGTTTAGTCAACATCATCTTCTTTATTCAACTAATCTTCACAAAATAGAGGATGTATAGAAGCTGGTTTATATAACAGAGTTTGGTTATGTTCTTAAAAGAATACTAAGATCAAGGGTGAGAATGTTTTATTTTTAATTTATCTATATTTGTGTCTATATTGTAAACTTATCCATATGCTATTGTTTCAAAATTGACTTTTTAGTTCTTGTATGGCCTGAAGATCTGCTGGCTGCAATAAAGGCTTTTATGGTGGTGGTGGTGGTGGTGATGATGATGATGATGATGATGACAACAAAATAGATCCTAGAACTGTGCTGCAATGAGATTTAATTGAAAGGAGAAAACTCCAGCCAACAATATCTTCAAACTTGGCAATGCCCACAATTTTTTTCTTAGTTATGATTTCATTTTTGCACACTCAAAAAATTATGCACACACACAAACTGGGCAGCTGTTTTTTAAGATCATGTACCTGTCAATAATATTAGCCTATGCTATTATTATCAGTAGTCCAAACAATTTACATTCAAAATGAATACTAGAAGACCTTGCATGCAAGAATTACTCTTTACCTTTTGAAGACACACATACCATTTCTAACTACTGAAAAAAGGCTTCTAACAGCTAATTTTATATACCTCTGTTCTAAAGCATAAGCACAGATATGCAAATATTTATTTTGCTTCCCGCTAACAGCATTTCTCAAAAGTACTGGGAACAGGGTGAAAGGAAATACTCTTTTGGATACAGATTTCAAAAGAACTTCACCTTAAACAAAAAAGGGGGTATTATTTTATTGGGGGGGGGGGAACTGCCCTGCCTTTCTACATCACATTCACTCCAGGTAGCTATGCAGAGAGAGACTGGCATACCTATAAATAGAGTATAGAGCCAATTTTTCAATATGAATGTGGGAGTCCTATTTGATGGTAATTCAGATGGAACTTCAGCTCCTTTGGGGTCAATTCATGAGACAGCTTTGTTCTATGTGAGCAGTGTTAACTGTCCTCAACAAGCATACATGTAAGGAGTGTTAAAGTGTGTGTACCCACAGATATAGCTAATAGCAAGTCCATCTACTGAGATAATAAGAAATGCTGCATCTGACCTGTCAGTTCTCATATTACATTTATCCTACATGGAGATGGTCAGAAGTAGGGACTGCTCAAATATAGAAGAAAAGGGTTTAATTAAACTGGCCCTCAGGAATATGGTTCTCAGAGCATGTACTGCACTTTTCTACAGGTGCCTGCAAAGTCGCTTGGAGAGGCTCATATAGAATTACAGAAAACAGGATATAACACAATATAGGAAGGCTCAGGAGTCAAGAAAAGGAATACAGGAAAACTAAATCCTCCCTAATGGCACAGAATTGTCACTTCTAGTTATGAGACTACCTCAGTGTTAAGATCTACCTGAAAGCTCATCAGGTCTGACAGGCAGACAAAGGACAGGAAATCCCAGCCAATCCATCCATGCCACTTCTCTATTTCTTCTACTTTCTCAGGCACAGCATGAATGTGAGGACAGCCTGCTCTCCGAAAACTATTTATGCTGGTGTTCCTCTACACCAAGTGCTTTCCCCCATCATACTGAAATGAAATGCTACACAACTGAGACACCATTTCTGGGAGGTGACTGTAGATACAGAAGAAAGTTTCATTATAGCTCAACAGGAGGTTAAGGTTTCCGTCTTTGCAACGTAATAACAGAAAGACAATTTTCTTCTTCCTAGACAAGAGTGAGGGGAACACATTCTAAGGTACCAAAGCAGCAGTACAATTTAATATTTATTCCTGATAAATAATAAAGTTCTAAAATATGGTTTAGCTTTATCTTAGGGTTGTGCAAAAGAGGATCACTGTGAGGTTTTCCAATTCCCCCCCCCCCCAACACACTGCCATCAACTGTGCTCAGGAATAACCCCACTGTAGCCAAATGTGGGTTTCATACACTTTAACCCACCAAATGTGAAGACTTTCACAGTGCGCACTGAAATCACTAAGAGTGAGGGCTGCTCTTGATCTTCACTTCTGTCACCAGTGCAAGGATGTCCTGTCCTCCTTGTGTGAGGTACCAACTGTGGGCACCGTCTTGCTTCTTATGAGGACTGGCATAATGTTTCTACCAAAGGACATAATAATAATAATAATAATAATAATAATAATATCCCGCCCCTCTGCAGATGCAATCGGGGCAGCTTACAATGATAAACCCCTCTAGAGTCAATACTGCCACCACAGACACGTCTGAATCCAGCCTTTCATATAGATAGTGTTGTGTGCCTTCAAATCATTTCTGACAAGGTGACCCTAAGGCAAACCTATTGTGGGGTTTTCTTGCCAAGATTTGTTCAGAGGAGGTTTGCACTTGCCTTCCTTTGAGGCTGAGACCATGTTCCCATAGACCAAAAGTGAATAAAAACAAATACATTTTTTTATTTACAGGCATTAAACATGGAAAAGTAGAATATTTATTTAATAAATTTAAAACACCACACACACAATCTCACACTCCTCTCTAGCTAACTCAGACCTTTAAATACCATCATTTATTCTTAAATCTGACTCTGAAGCTGCATCTAAATTACAGAAATAACTGTTTTGACACCATTTTAACTGCCATGGCTCAATGCTGTGGAATTCTGGGTTTTGTAGTTTTGTGAGATATTTAGCCTTCTCTGTCAGAGAGCTCTGGTGCCAGAACAAACTACAATTCCCAGAATTCCACAGCATTGAGCCATGGCAGTTAAAGTGGTGTCAAGCAGATTATTTTTGCAGTGTGGATGCAGCCTTAATCACAAATAAACCCTTCCACACAAACCAATCATATTAACATACAAAACTCAACTACTCTCTTTTACCAGCCTTATGCAAATCTCAAAACATTCCACCAATCAGCAATCATTCCAAAATTCCATTCTGATCCCTACAGCTCCTTCCCTTAGACCAGGGGTAGGCAACCTTTCCCCTTTAAGGACCGAGGGACTTCAGCTCCCAGAAGCCTCAGCCATGTTGGCCAAGAGTCCTATGTTGGCCAATAGCTCCTGGGATTCTGGGAGCTGAAGTCCCTCGGCCCTTAAAGGGGAAAGGTTGCCTACCCCTGCCTTAGACGCTATTATACCAACGAGAAATTAAACAGCATTTATCGTCCATGGCATCACAATCACCACTGAACGAATTGCAAACCCCAACCCACCCTGCTTCAGCATCATCAGCCCGTCTTGCTCATTTGTTGCACTTCAGCACATACTCACACCTCCCTGATAGCATTCCCTGCTCAAACAAGCAGCTCTCAATTATTTCCTCATTCTCAAATACAAAGAACTAACACAATCTTTTTAGACTCCCTTTCTCAGTAGCCTTTTCATTTGATTTAAAGAGAGAGAGAGAGAGTCTGTCCTACAATGATTTGCAGACTTTGCTTAAAATGAAGTACAATCTAGACCCCCCCCCCCCCATATATCAGGGGGAAGGGTGAAGTGCAGCCCACGCTGTGCATGCAGCCCTGCTAGGGTCATGTTTGTGGGTCCCAAAGCCCCCTGGGGTCAATTATATTCAAAAACAAATTGTGATCTCAAATTCCTTTTGGGCACATGGAGGGCATTTCTGCCAGGTGTTGAGGGCAAGCTGAGCCATTTTAGACACAAGGAGAGGCCTTTCTTTGAAAGAGGAAGTGCCTTGCTTTTGAAAAAGAACAGGAAGTGAAAAAGGCTTTTCCCAAGTCTAAAAATGGCCCACAGGCCCCCAAAACTTGGCAAAAAATTCCTTCATGCTCCCAGAGATTATTTTATTTTGTGAGGTTGCAGCCCTCCAATGTGTTCTGTGGAGCCAATACAACCCCCACCCTCAGCCATCCAACAGTTACCAATCCCTATATACCCTATATGGTGTCAAAACATCTACATTTATGCAAGTTGAGCACTATGTTGTATCGTAAGCCCATGTGAGACTTTCTGATCTTCTCTTCAAGCCATTTATGGAACATGGGAAAATGTACTTCTTGCCCTCTCAACTTTAGTTATATACAGTTGGTCCTCCATATTTGCGGCTTTGACTTTTGCAGATTTGATTATTTGCGGTTTTGATTAATATGTTCTCTCTAGGAAACGCTAGGTCCTCCAGTGCAACTCTGCCAGAAGTTGACCACAGAGTTGTGCTGTGTCTACACAAAACACTTTTCTAGATATTTATAGGTCCTCCAGCATGGTTCTATGATCAACTTCTGGCAGATTTTGACCACAGAGTTGCATTGGAGGACCTGGAAGTTCCTAGAGAGGTGTTCTCTTAGGTAAAAAGAACAGTGTTTATTTTTTAATTGCGTTTTCCCCACATTCACAGGGGTCCTTCACCCCTAACCCCAGCGAATGTGGAGGGACCACTGTAGTCCCCTTACATATGAAATTTTAAAATGGTAGCATCTCAAGAAACCAGGATGGATACAGAAGGAATTTTTGGAAGCACTGATTGGAACATACAACAGAAAGAGACACATGTAACGAAAGAGGAAGATCACCAAAGAAGGACACAAACAAAAGGCAAATCTCTGTAGGCAGAGCGCCAATAGGGCTGAAGTTCAGAATGAACTCAGGCTTGCCAGAGAGATACAAAAACAAAACAAAAGAGGTGTGTGTGTGGCGACATTCAAAGAAAGAGGAAGAACAAGAAGATAGTATGTGTACCTCTTTACTGCTGTCTTCTTTTAAAGGGGCAACAGTAGTCAACCTGCTAAAAATAAAAGAAATGCTACAGTGTGGAGGCTGCAAGATAGGTGGTACAGAAACATTTAGGCACTTTACATGAATTCAAGTCTCCAGGGCTACATGCACTAAATCCAAAGATACTTAATGAAGTTGCAGGTGTAATGTCTGTATATAGTTTTTCCGACTTCTTAGGAAACAGATTAAAACCCTGCAGACTGGAGGCAGACAGATGCTATCACTATATTGAAAAAGGGATGGGACCCAGACAACTACCTACTGGTTAGTTTGATGTTCATACCAGGCAAGGTTCAGAAACAGATCATTAAACAGTCAGTCTGTAAGAACTTGGTAAACAGTACAACTGTCACTAAAAGTGTGCATTTCTCAAAAGGATAGATAACACCTGCTTGACAGCAGTATATGTGAAAAGGTTCTGCAGTCTTAGTAGGCCACAAGTTAAACATGACCCAACAGTATGAATACTGGGGGCAAAAAAGCCAATGCAATTCTAGGTTGCATCAATAGTATACAGGTGCCCCTCCCAATTTGCGGGGGTCTGTTTCAGACCCCACCACCCCCCACCCCCGCGAAAATGGAAAACCACAAATATTCGAGCCCCATTGAAAATAATGGTAGTGCACTCCCGAACCACCATTTTGTCCCTCACAGCTTCCCATCCATGGAAATTCAAAACCACAAATGGGAAGTCAGCAAATCTGGAGGGATGACTGTAGTGTCCAGATTAAGGGAGGCACTAGTGCCATTCTGTTTGGGTTTTATAAGACCTCATCTGGAGTATTACAACCTGTTCTAGGAACCACAGTTTAAGGAAGATATTGACACCTGTAAACTTATCCATGGGGGGAAGTCAAGGTAGGAAAGTCTTGAAACCAAGTCCTATGAGGAACAGTTGAGCAAGCTGAGTATGTTTAACCTACGGAAAAGACAGCCATCCCTTAACTATCTGAAGAGCTGCCATATGAAAACAGAGGAAGCTTTTTTCTAATGTTCCAGATCATAGGTCTTGAGACAACTGATACAAATTACAAGAAGATTCCATGTAAGCATTGGGAATAAATCACTGGAGGTAAGAGCTGATCAACACTTTGGAAAGTGGTGGACTTTATTTTGTTGGTATGTTTTTTTAAAACAAGGACAGACAGCCACCTCTGTAATCTAAAAGGTGTGGGGCTTGTAGGGCTTCCACTGACAATTGCAATCTATCTTTAATTAATTTGGGGAGTGTTTAGCTTGACTTTGGAGGTAACATCTGCAGGAACTGAGCACCAACTATACTGGTAATAACTGATAAAGACTCCAAGAATGGGGAACTATATGAACTTTTATTGGGAGAAATACAGAAGAACACACATACTAGAGTAACTCACTCTCTCACACAGCATACAGATATAACCAAATACAGAAAAGTGAAAAGGGACAGAGTTTGAGAGTTGGATATGGGGATATATCTACTGATCCTGAAGAGATGGTCCACGGAAAGCAGGAGTGGCTTAAGCCATAAGTTTTGAGTATGCAGGTTTGGGGAAAGAGACAGGAACAGACAAAGGAATAGCAACTCAGACTGACACCTGAGGGCAAGAATCACCAGACAAGTGGAGGGGAGATGACTGCAGCAAAAAGGCTACGTTTTGGGGTGCTATTTATAACTTTAAAGCCAACCCCAATCCATCGAGGTTGTGTAGGAAACAAAAAAGCTTAATTGTTCCTCAAAAGAACATGAGAAGATTTGCAAAGTGAAGAGTTTGTTTGGATATACAGATGAGAGGGATTGATTTTGATCAATGATGCTTTATAACACCTAGACAAGATCTGGAGTCCCCAGAAATGAGAGGGCAGGAAGGGTTGTTTTAGAATATACAAGAGATGAAAGGGGGATTCCAGACTCATTTGATCTGGCAGAGCTCATATTTTGGTTTGCAGTTTCCATCAGAAAATGCAGATTAAGGGGGGGGGGGGGAACTGGTGGACTCTTTTAGCAAACTCCTTCATTCCCATGCCTTTCCACATGGCTGAGTCTATATGTAATTCACACTATAGTCAGTGATCTGCATCAGTGGGCTTGCCATCCACAGTGGCCTCACCCCATTCTCCTCAATGGTGGCACGTACACATGGCCATGAAATGCGGTCATGTGCACATTGCAGAGCAGTTGAGTATAATGGGACTTGAGGTCCTGCGGTTTGTTTGTTTTTTTATATAGTAATTTTTTTATTTAACAATAAACAAATTAACACAAACAAAACATACAAAATAACATAAAATACAACAACAACATATATGTATATATACAAAAAGAAATAAACATGTAATATGAAACACACTTACTTCCTAAGCTGGAATTAAGAAGAACTAAACCTATATCTTTGTACTGTATAACTCGACTACTACTATAAAGTTATCAATCCAGAAACTGTAATCCATGTTAACGTAATTATATATATATATATATATATATATATATATATATATATCACATATATTAAACCTACACAAAACAATACTAATTGTTAACAAACTACCTGTCTATCACTGCCAATCAATCAATACTATATAATGACACTGTTAGTTATTCTCATTTACCTTTTACTTACAATTTCAATTATTTATTTATTTAATTTTTATAATATTATACACTTTAAAGGCATCTTAAATTAACCTATATTTATATATTAATTTTCCTGTACATAAGAAAACCATGATTTCCAGTCTTTATGAAAACTAGACATTATCTTATTTTTAGTTAAAAAAGATAATTTATCCATCTCACAAATATCAAAAATGTTACATTTCCATTCCGCTAATGTCGGAATTTCTTTCTGTTTCCAATATTTAGCGTACACCATTCTGGCAGCTAGAATATACAAAGAATATCAATCTCCCTTCTTCAAATTCTAATTTATTATCTTCAACTATGTTCAACTTCCGGAGGTCCTGCGGTTTTTGACATCTGCGGGGGAGGGGTCCAGAACGAAACCCCCACAGATACAAAGAGCCAACATACCTATTCCAGTGCTATGCATACCATTGCAGCTGCATCCACTCATGCTGATGCCTAATGTTATATCAAATTATAGCTGGATATATAGTTGGAACATATTAGGGGGTGTTCAAATGCTTACACCTGTCAGAGGTTCAACAGCCAGCTGTGGATTCCTACATTGACAGGTGTTGGACTAGATCTGTGATGGTAAACCTATGGCACGTGTGCCAGGGATGGCACACAAAGCCATTTTCCCCAGCACGTGGAAGGATGGGGAGGATGAGGAAGAGGCACATGCCTGTTCCTCCTTCCTGGCTGTCCCAGGCCTTCAGCTGCCTCTCTGGAGGCAACTGAAGGCCCTGGATGGCTCAGGGGGAGGAGGAGGAAGAGGCGTGTGCTGTTCTTCCTCCTTCCCAACCTGCAGGGGACGGCACAGGGGGAGGAGGAGGAACAGGCATACACCTGTTCCTCTTCTTCCCTCCTCACCCCCGCAGGCCTTCAGCTGTCTCTGGCAAGGCAGCTGAAGACACGGGAGGGAAGACACAGGAGTGAAAGTCCTGCCCCGGAAATCCTGCCTCTGGAAAGTGGAAGTCCCACCCTCAGAGGGCAGAAATCCTACCCCCAGCACTTGGCAACGCCCAGTGCCAGGCGGCCTTTTAGTTTGGGCACTCAGCCCCCAAAAGGTTTGCCATCACTGGACTAAATCATTAGTGTTCCTTTCAAGTTTATGAATCTGTGATTGTGTGATAGAAAGATTCCATAAATGCTCTCAAGAGATCCTCAGATCTCAAAGTATCTGCTGGAAAAGGCCTGCCAGCTAAATTCAACTTCAACTTAACAAAAATACAGATAGGATCATTGGTTATAATCAGTGAATTATAATCATATATAACCACATTATCTGTCAAACATTCTCCCATTTAATTTATTTCATCATTAGAGCTTTGCAGTCTATAGCCACTATACATTTTGAATCAGTCCTTCACTGGGCAGATTGCTTAGTGAAAATGTTCCAGTGTCTTTACAAGTTCTGAAATTATTATTTTATAGATCTTCAGAAACTAAATATATCATTAATGTATACACATGCTAGTATTTTTGATATTTTCTTCCAAATGTAGAAATAGTACTTTCTTTACATTTTCACAAAGAAATCTGTATCGGTATTTATTGTTCTGCCTTTACTCTTTTTCCATCTTCAATGTGTTGTTTAATAAATAGTCCCATCCCACTGCACAGGGCTATAAAAAAGGCCTTGCTTCCCAAGGGGTAATAACATGTAGTTGTGTTTTTATTTTATTTTATTTAAATAAATAAGATACCAAACCAATAAGGGGCACAGTTCAGATAAGGTTCATAACGACAAAGTTAGCAAAACAGAAAAAAGACACACATCTTAAAATATACTGCTAAAACAAGAGTTTTACCACCTGCATCCTAGCATAAGTACCGTATTTAGGCATTTTCTATAAGAACTCTCTCAGTGAACAGTTGAAAATATTCCTTTAGTCCAGAATTATATCTACAACACAGGAGAATCATGTACCTCTGGAAACTTACAAATAGGGAACAAATGCTTCATTCAATTTAATTTCCTTTAAAAAGCCATACAACATAGTAGTCACCACAAAACCATGTGGTAGTAAATTCCTTACACTAATTACTTCTAGCGTGAAGAAAAATTTCTTTTGGCAGCTATCTCAGGTCTGATTTTTGCTTTCTATGGTAGGCTAAAGTTGCAGTTCTGCAGAACAGAAAAATAATTCTTCATCTGCTCTCTTCTCTTTCATCATTCATAATTTTATAATCTTCTTTCTGCCCTACCACTACCAGTTCTAACTCATCTCCCCCACTAACAAAAACAAAGACACAAATTTTGCTTATAGACAAGGTACTCCACTCTTTTCATAATTTTAAGTTTTCTTACTTTTCTAGCACTGGAAATGGATCTTGTACTACCTTTGAAACTCACTCTGTGAAAGAAGTTGTAGTACAAACTTTCGTAGTCTGCTTCCTTTGTCTACAGAAACTTATGCTACAATTTCTTTTGCATAGTTAATTTCAAAGGTGTAGCAAGATCCCTTTGCATATTGATATTTCAAACTAACATAGCTATGTTAGCTCTTCTTGGAATAGTTGTTGTTAACTGCCCTCATGTCATCTTCTACTCATGGCAACCCTGTGGATAAGCCATCTCTAAGTACCCTATCCTCCACAGCTCTGCTTAGGTCTTGTAGATTCCTATCTGTGACTTCCCTAATTGAGCTAGCCATCTGGCATGCAGTCTTTCTCTCTTAGATCAATTAGAAAAGTACAAAGCATTTCAAATAGGGCAGTACAGACATTTGCATCTGCCACCTATCTATATGCACTTAGAACTCAAAAGATATCTGATGGACCATATACTTCAGAAGATGTGTGATCTTGAAAATGGGGTAGAGCCAGAGTTTATAAAAGCTTGGTAACTGCAACTACCAGAATCTGCCAGTGGTCATGCTGGCTGGTGGTCCTGGGAGATGTAATAAAAAAGTACGGTAACTTTTTCAAGCCTACAAAGGGCATACAAGAAGCAGCACTTTCTAAGTGTGTTGGGTGTTCAAGTTTCTGGCACCTTCTCAACTTTTCAGAAACTATATTGAAGAATGTTCAATCTTTATAATTTTGTTTAACCTGAAGAAGCTCTTTGTTGCTGTTAACTACCATCAAGTCAACTTCAATGTATGATGAGCCTCTCACCCTGTCATCAACAGCCTGCTCAGGTCTTCCAGATCCAGGGCAATGGCTTCCTTGGCTGAGTCTATGCACTTGTAATGTGGTCTCACTCTGTATCTACTGCCTTTTACCTTACCATGCATTTTGTCTTTTGTAATGGAGCTTGTCTTCTCATAATATGGCCAAAGTACAACTCAGTTTAGTCATCTTGCTTCTAGGGACAGTTCAGACCTGATTTGGTCTAGTGTAAGCAGACATGCCAGTAATATAGCAACATGGACTAATCAATGCTGGTAAAATGAATGCCCTACTGTTCATTGTTAAAACTATGTGGATACTTTCATCTACTGAAATATGGGAACCTCTCAACTGTACATGTGAGCACACAGCCTCTTGTATCGTTACTATGCAAGTTTATAAATCTTTGATCTGTGCTAATAAAGTTGCTCTTGTTTGCTCTTTTAGGGTTGTTCTGCTCTGGAGGGCAGAGAAACTCTTTGATCAAGGAAAGTTAGCTTTCTACAGATTCAGGATTTTTTTTTTAATTTGGTCATATAATATGTTCCCCTGCCAGTTGTAGAGCATCCGCACTCTTGATTTAAATTTCCCTTTGACTTCTCAAATCTTGTGGATGAGGTCTCTTGTTATTCCTTTTTTGTTATCATCACAGATGATAACTTGTCCGATATGGGAGACCCTACTAGCAACATTCCTGTCATCAGTATATCCTCCTGCCTCACAGGAGCATGAAGTCCTGTCACTGCAGAAAGGCAGTGTCATAGTGAGGAAGAGGCTCTTAGTTACCATATTTTATCCCTAGTAAGATGTTTGAGACATGAGTCCTCTCCTGGAAGTAGTTGTTTTGATATCTGTATTTTGTAAAATTCTCAAATCATTATTGAACCAACATTGTGAGTAATTTGCCTTTGTTCTCAATTATCAGCATTTAAATTATTTATTTGTAAACTATCTCAGGCAGAAAAAAAAAAGCACTACTGACATAAAAATACTAAGTAGCAGTATTTCCAAACACTAAGCTGGCAGCTTGCTCATATTTAGCATGAATAAACATAACATAAAAAGGGTCAAATGACACAAAATATTTAGATTTTGCTGTTTTAGTTCTCCAAAACAGTTGTAGGAAACTGGAAGTAAAATTTAAAATTCACATGAAACAGGAAAAGCAAGCAATTTTAATTAGCAAACCTGCTCCCTCTGAGCTCCTGCTCACCCCATGGAAAAATGGGTTATAAAAACTGTTTGGGGAAAATGTTCATGTTCACAGAGCATTGCATGTAGTTTATGCTTAAGAAATGAAATTTGCTGGGGTTGGGGCATATCTGGGTTCCTGCATTTTCCACCACTAGTGGGAATGATACATCACACGGACATGGAAGAGAGCCTTCACTGCTATGGCACACCACTTAGAGAATGTCCTCCCCTTGGAGGCCTGGCTGGTGACAACCCTGGACTCTTTTAGGTGCCAACCTAAAAATATGGCTTGTATAAAGGGCTTTAGGGCCTAAGTTTGTTACTTTTGATAATGTACAGCTAGATTGTTTTAACTATTTTAGCCTTTTCTACTGTTTTGACCTGGTAAATTATTTAATATACTTTTATCTTGTTTAAATTATTCTGCTGTTTGGAATTTGGAGTTGTTTTAAATATACATATTGTTTCAATTGTATGCTACCCTGAGATCTCACAGTAGAGGGCAAAATATAAATAAATAAATAATCCCATTTACAACATCACACAGTGAGTACATAATATATAATTGGTTAAGACAAATTGTTGTTGTTGTGTCCCTTCAAGTTATTTCTGACTTGTGACCCTAAAATGAGCCTGTCGCAGGGTTTTCTGGGGATATGAATGTGTGACTTTCGTAATCCAATGCTCAAATCTAAGACAAACAGGGAGGGACAAATAATACAGCTTTTGTTCAAGCCTATATGTGTTACCGGTATATTGTTTTACTATCTTTCTTTGTTCCACTCCTTCCTCCAATAAATTTTTAAACTAATGTTTTCACTAAGAAAGACCTTGTTTTACTAATTTATGGTGACTGGGATGCACAGAATGACTTTAGGGGCATCCAAAGACCCAACCACATTCCATGGATATACTGTTGGCTCTCCATATCCACTGATTCTTTGTCCACATATTCAACCCTCCACAGCTTGAAAATATTCCAAAAAGATATAAATTACAAAAAGCGAACCTTGATTTTGGTATTTTATAAGGGACACCATTCTACTACCCCACTGTATATAATGGGACTTAGTATCCAGGGAATTTGGTATCCACGGGCGGTCCTGAAACCAAACCCCATCAGATACTAAGGGCCCACTGTAAATACTTTTTTTCCATCAATATCAGCCCTCCAACAATACTTGTTTTTCAATACCTGGTCAGTTTCAAAAGCAGTTTGCTACAAGGAATGGGCAAGCAGAGGAACCAAAGAAAAAAGAGAGTGCACAAACATAAGTTGTATCATTATTTGGATTCTTTCCAAGGGCTACAAGTTCCTACACTTAACATATCAGACATTTTCTAGGATGTTGGCTGCACATTACGTACATCAGGTATAGGTAACCTTTGGAAATGGAAATTCCATTCCAGAAATTCTAGCCATTATGACCAAAGACAGGGATGACAGGAGTTGTAATTCAAACCATCTTATTTTATCCACTTATTTTATGTTATCCCCCACTGTTTGGGGGATGTATTAACAGAGATGTGGAAAGTTTTCTGATGCCGTGGTTTTTACATAGAACATTTTCTGAAACATGCACACACACACACACATTATCAACTGCTATCTGAGATGTTGTACGGTAATATAGGAAAGGAGCATCTAGTTATTCTTCAAAGGATAACCACTAGGAACAGACTAACAAATGAACATGTTGCTAAACTTGTTTCTATTTCACAAAAATCTCCTGCTTCTCAATTACTCAGAAGTACAAGTTGTCAAGAGAAAGTGTGACAAGTTGTCTGTGCTCAGAGACTCACATACATCCTTCAATAAATTAAAATGTTCCATTAGTTGAACAGTACAGTACCAAGGCTTTATTTCTCAGCTTGAAATGGGATTGATAGGGTCCAAATATAGTTATAAATCAGCAAAAGAAAGTTAAATTGTTGATATATCAGGTATGACACTCTTTAGGTATGTGACATTACAATAACAGTGGTCTTTCAGATGCAGGCATTTTTATCACATAGGAGGGGAGTATATGGTTTTCTCTTTATATTATTACCAATATCCCAGTAAAATTATTTCCACATAAAACTTTGAATGTATATGAATATAATACTTAAAGTAAGTATGCTAAATCAGATAACATTATTTCGAGCACTGGAAAATCTTCCAATTCTACTTTTTCTAGAAAACTCACAGCACTATGTATAGGTTCTCACTATTTCTACAATGCAGCCCAAGAGATTGTTTTTAAATCTCTAAAGTGCACTCATATGCAGAGTTTTCTGAATCCAACTGTAGTGTGAAGGAACGATTTCTATCACAAGTTTTTATTGCAATTGCCCACGATATCAAAAAATCAGTGAGGAGAGTACATGTGCTACCTGCCTGCATGTAGTCAGGAGCCTTTAAAATCCTTCTGAAAATGAGGAACAAACAAATGAATAAAAAGAGCAGGCAAAGATTAGTTAGCGTAGAAAAAGCAACCTTTGTACTGAGTTGGACAAACTTCACCTTTTAACGTGTCTACTGACAAAGTAGAGAGTATTTTTCTTTATATATTACAGAAGCATGAAGGGAAAAAAGAACCTCCATTGTTGGTAATTGGAAAAGAACAGGTAACACAGTACTTGTTTATTCCATTACATCAGTAACTAGGATTGCCCTCATATTCTTGCTCTGTAGATCCATTTCTATTATTGATCTGGCAAATAGCATATCTAATGGGCAAAGTCCTTTATGTTCTCTTTTGTTTAGTCTTTACTATAATTGTGTTGTAAAGAACACTGTTTCATGAGGTTCATGATTATGAGCAGACAAGCAACTAATTACTGGAAGCCTTTAACTGCAGGGTTTGAATTAAACCTTGATTTAAATTACTAACTGTTTGCAGCATCAAAGAAATCAAACAGCTGGAAATGCAAGCCATGGCAAACAACAATGGACATGAAATGAAGCACTCTGAAAGATTCCTAATGCTAGCCAGAAGCTGGAGATTAGACAGAAAAAAGCAATGGAAGGATCTCTGAAGCAATGAAGACAAATATTCATTACCTGGGGATTTTGCAGGTTGGTTGGGAATGTTCTTACAGAGTTTTGTTTTATTTGTATTTATTTATTTATTTCTAGGATTTATATTCCACCTTTCTCCATAGTGCAATTCAAAGCGAGTTATAACATGAGTCACCTGCTTCCCTCAAGCTTTTTCTTATTGGAAGATAGAAGTAGATTTAAAAAAATTAAATTGAACTACCGGTACTAATGTTAATTAAGACAGGAAGAACTGACATTAGCTTGGGCTACAGACTAAATGCACGCAACTTTAACAACCACAAGAACTTGCAAGATGGCTTTCCATGCAAATTTACAAACCTTAGCCTTACTGTTCATATCTGGCTGTTCACATGCCATTCGTAAAAACTAGTGGAGAGACATGCTTACTATTAAACACTCATGTTGTAAGTCTCAGTTTAATACCACACACTCAACCAAAAAGCCTGGAAAAGTTTTCTTTGGGGCTGTAACTTCCAGAATCTCCCAGTCAGTATGGTTACTGCATGTAGAAACTGAAGTATTAGGGAAGAGGTTGTAGGCATACAATTTTTTCACCTTTCTGGCTTCCTTGCCTCTTTGAGCTGTGTGATTATATACTTCTTGAGAAGCAAAATCTTCTTGCAAAATCAGTTCTTAAGAAATTTGACACTACCTTCCTTATACGTATGTGGGCATGCTGGGGATTCTGGGAGTCGTTGTCCAAAAACAACTTTTCCCAGCCTTTCCCAACAACGGGTTAACCCCCTCTCCCTGCATGTTTGCCTCAGCTGCTTCCCTATGAATTAAGTTATAACATATGCTCTTCTGAAACTGAAACAGCCACAGACTTCCTCATATACCTGATTGGGTAAATCTATAACTAAGAAATTGCTTTCTATATAGCATGCATGACCTTTGATCCCATGTCACATGACAAAGTGCTCTTAAACCTCTCTGCATGGTATAAATCAGCAACACCTTTCCTGAAAGTCAAGGAGTGTTTTTCCTCCCACTAGGGACAAGTCCTATCCATCTATTCTGAACTTTTTTTTTTTTTACACATTCAAAGCTGTAACACACACATAAGGGAGTAAGACTCACTTAATGCTTCATATGAAGACTTTGCTTCTGAGTACAAATGGTTGGGTCACACTGTGCAGAGATGCAAGAATAAGAGAAAACTGTTTGTCTACTGTCTCTTTCCTGATCTTTTTTTCCCCCTAAGACAGGGAAACTTTGACATGAGGGAAATTTTAAACAAGGGATTCCCCTGCAGGATACATAGAATCCTAGAGTTGGAAGAGACCCCAAGGGCCATCCAGTCCAATGCAGGAACTCACAATCAAAGCACCCCCAACAGATGGCCATCCAGCCTCTGTTTAAAAACTCCAAAGAAGGAGACTCCATTACACTCCAATGTGGCATCTTCCACTGTCAATCATCTCTTATATTTCTCCTCTTGTTTAGATGGAATATCCAAGGGAGTGTGTTCCACTGTCGAAAAGCTCTTACTGTCTGGAAATTCCTCCTAATGTTTAACTAGAATCTCTTTTCCTGTAGCTTGCATCCATTGCTACGGGTCCAATTCTCTGGAGCTGCAGAAAACAAACTTGCTCCATCCTCAATATGACACCCCTTCAAATACCTAAACAGGACTATCATATCACCTCTTAACCTTCTCTTCTTCAGGCTAAACATTCTGGGAGTTGTTTAGCTCCCTAAGCTGCTCATCAGGCATGGTTTCCAGACTTTTTACTGTCTGATTGCTTCTCCTCTAGACACACAAAGGCCTCATTCCCACTACATAATAAACCAGTTTTCAAACTGATCTGAAACTCGTTCGCAATTGCGCCGAATTTCTGGTGCAGTTTGCTGGGGGGGTGCAGCGCTAAACCCATTTAAACCGGTTCTTCCGGATCTGCGGCATTCCCTGGTTTTTTTGAAATGAATCAATTCAGTGCAAGTGTGAACGCACTGTCAATTTGATTCGGTTCCCTGTGGCACAGTCACCCCTGTGATGCAACTCCATGTTGAATCGATCCATTGATGAATCTGAATGCAAAGTGGAGGGCCTTTGCAGACTGCCAGAAATAGTACACATTAAATTGAGGCACTGCCCTGGCTCAGTGCTAGGGAATCATGGGAACTGTAATTTATTGTGGCACCAGAGCTCTCTGACAGAGAAGGCTCAATGTCCCAGAAAAAAATACAGTTCCCATGATTCCCTAGCACTGAGCCAGGGCAGTGCCTCAATTTAATGTGCACTATTTCTGGCAGTCTGCAAAGGCCCTTAGGTAGCTTCGATCGCAGCTCAAATAGTGTGCACGTCTATTCAGCGCTAAATCGCTTCATCGAGTAGACTCAAAAACCAGTTTATTATGTAGTGGGAGTAAGACCAAACACTTGTTTTTGTTTATACTAAGATTTGTCCAAATTGGGAAGAGTTCAAGGGGGTATAATTTTTCATAAATGAGGGCATTCAGGTGAAAAAGACTGAACCCTTTGGAGCCTGCTAGCTACATAACTCCTCATCACGGCCCCACTCGATTATTTTCATAACCCCACTCACTTCCAAAATTCATAGCCATCTAAGTGATATGGGGAAGCAGGTTGCAGGAAAGTAGATTTAGCATGTGTGCACAAACTCATCCATATGAGTTCTTTGGTTTAAAGATTAAAGGCCCACACTCCCAATCCACTCATTATTGGGGTACAGGTCAGTCACTACAACATGAACCGCACGCCATGTTTACTGGAGCTGTCAAATGAATACTGAGATATGGCTTCATTGATATATAAGGAATTATTTAAATTACTTAAAAATATGGGCTAGCCAGATAACATTAAGCCCATTTGATACCTTGTGTATAAAAATATGTAGTACTTCTGAACTGATGATCAACTGCAACTGATTTTAGATCATTGTGAAAATACTTAGGAGAGACTATCTTTCCATTATATGCCCCAAGTCATGAATTCCCATTACCTTCTGCTTAAGACAAGAGCACTATTCTACATCCTGTAGTGTTAGAAAATGAAATCTCTTCAAAGATTTAACTATATGTTATAATTGATACCGTACAGCTTATTTACAAGAGCTCCAAAATACCCTCTTCATATGCTATGAAGCACTACAGGCTAAGTATCTCTTAGCCAGAATTCCAAAATCCAAAATATTCCAGAAACCAAAACTGACCACATGGGGGACTGAGATAGTAAAACTTTTGTTTTCTGCTGGTTCAGTATATACAAACTTTGTTTCATTCACAAAATTATTCAAAATATAATGTATAAGATTACTTTCAGGCTATGTGTATAAGGTGTATATGAAACATAAATGAATTTTATGTTTAGACTTGGGTCCCATCTCCAAGATACCACATTATGTACATGCAAATATTTAAACATCTGGGGGGAAAATACCAAAACCCAAACACTTCTGGTGCTAAACATTTCAGATAAGGGAGACTCAACCTGTAGCAGTGACTTTTCAAAATCCCTTCTTGCATATTATATTTCCCAGGTTTCCACTCTCTTACACATGCATCTTATTTTAAGCAGTGTTGTTACAAAAGTTCTCCAAGTGCCACAGGGAAGAATGCAAGTATGGAACACACCTCTTCTTGTCTAGCACCAGAATCCACACCAGGACAGCTGTTCCAACAGAGTCAATACATTTTAGCAATTACAAAAGTGCCATCTATTAATCAGTAAGATATATTGTGAAAGCAAATTAACAAAGCTAAAATTAGTGCTCTGAATGCCGGATCATCTCTGCCTGCCACAATTGCCACCAAGACATGCACAAAGCTAAATTCAGCGGTTTTTACAAGACCTTTAAAAAAATGCTACATTGGCAGATTCTAGAAGATGCTTATGTTTCCATTAATCTAGACATCACAGAAAGAGCTATGAAGTGAAAACAATTGCTGGAGATACCGACAGAGCACCTTCCACAAAAGCAAAGGATAAAATAAAATGCACTGGCAGAAACTGGGGGAGGCTTTAATCAAAGCGCGGAGCATGAACAATGAAAGACGACAATGTTTTCAAAGCACTGAAGCACTAGCACTTTAGACTGGAAAGTTCACAATGATTAAAATACATTCACACATACATTCACACATCCTGCACTCCAAAATACAAGAACTCAATGTAAGCATTCCTTATTCATGGCTGGCAAGGAAAGGCTGAGCCTTTGAGACTCCATGGCTACATCCACACTGTGGAAATCATCTAGTGGCACCACTTTAACTGCCACGGCTGAATGTTACGGAATTCTGGGAATTATAGTTCCCAGAATTCCATAGCATTTCTGCAGTGTATTGGATGCAGCCCAAAACTGAAGGAACTCAACAGCAGCTTAACTACCTCTTCAACTGCAAGGAGATAAAAAGAGGAGTAAAACCAAGATCTCTCTCTCTCTTTCCTTTGCATCCTAAGTGGAGATCCAAATCTGTATTAAAGATTTTGAAGCATGGGATAAGAAGATTGCAAGGCCACTTCAACACCAGGCAAAAAGGTCTCAGTTATCTCCTTTTAGAGACCTAGAAGGATACAGATACCTGAGACTAAAGGTGTGTGTGAGGGGGGGGGGCTTTTCCTTGAAGCACAAGAACCCCTGATGGAGTCTGTGCAAAAAGAAAGAAAGAAAAGAGAGAAAGAGAGAAAGAAAAAAAAAGACAAGACCACGGTTTCTAAAGGGATCTTGTCTCACCTTTGAGACTAAGTGAAAGAAAGCAGCTGCCTTCCCCAGCCCCAAATCACAACAATTTAAGTTGGCCCAGTTAGGATTCACCAAACCAGGCTTTCCAGGAAGAGCAACATGGCTCTTGCCTTGACATCCCCCCCCCTCCATCAAACCCTTGCCCTCTTTTGAGCATCACAACCACAACCACAACCTTGGCAGCCCTCCTCCAAGACCAGGATGACCAGGGTGTCCTAACCCCCCTCCAAAAAAAAGGAGGACCAGGCGCCACAAAAGAGAGGACTTTCCGGGGGGGGGGGGGAATGGAGGACCTGACCGAACAAAAGCTCCACACGCTCCACTCCTCGAAAGGTAAAAGCTCCCAATGTTGGAATCCCTCCTGGAGGACAGAAGGCTCCAAAGGAGGGCACGTCCGGGAAAAGGAGGACGGCAGGCCCCTCTGCCCAAGGCCTTAAATGGCGTAAAAAAACCAGCAACCCCAAACACCTCAAGACTAAGGTGTCCTAACCCCCCAAAGGAGGACCGGGCACCGCAAAGCGGAGGACCTTCAAGGGAAAAACAAGCAAAAGGGAGGACATTCCCAAACAAAAGCTCCTCGAAAGGTAAAATAAAAGCAACAACAACAACAACAAACCCACGCTCCAAACGGGGAGGACGATTCGGAATCCAGAAGGCTCAAAAGGAAGGAGGACACGTCCGGGAAAAGGAGTTAGTGGGGGGGTGGGGGGCTTCCCCCAAAGGAGGACCAAGTCCCGGCAAAAGGCAGGACTTTCTTTCCATGGAGGAAACGAAATGGAGAACGTGAGCGGACAAAAACTCCAAAATATTCTTCCTCGAAAGGTAAAAAGGTGGGGAAAAAAATCCATGCTCCAAGCGGGGAGGACGTTTTGGAGTCCCTCCTGGGGAGAAGGTCTTGGGAGTAGAAATGGAGGGCGGGTCCGGGGAAAGGAGGACACCTGGGGTCTCTCTCTCTCTCTCTCTCCCCCCCCCTGCCCCCCTGCCCTCCCCTCCCCACAGTCCCTCGCAGTCCGAGGCAGGACTCACCGAAGAGTAAGAGGAAGAAAAGGAGGCGCAGGGGAGGCTTCTCCCCTCGGAGCCCCATGCCTTTGCCTTCGCCTCCAGAATGGGGCTCTGGGGGCCCAACGGAGCCAGCCCTGGGGGGGGGGCAAGGAGGGGCTCAAGGCAAGGCAAGGCAAGGCGAGCCTCAGAGTCCTGGCTTGGCTGGCCCAGAGAGCCGGCTGGAGGGACAGGAGGAGCCTCCTCCTCCTCCTCCTCCTCCTCCTCCTCCTCCTCTTCCTCAGCCCAGCCAACCACAGAGACCCACTTTCCCTCGCCCCCTCCCACAGGGCCAACCCCCTCCTCCCCCCCCCCAAAAAAAAGAAAAGCCTTGCGAGGGAAGAAGAGGAGGAGGACTCCGAAACAGGGAGCCCCTGGGCCAGGCAGCCTGAGCCCTCCTCCGCTCGGCACACGGGGGCAGCCCTAGGGATTGGGGCATCTCCAAGAAGACAGACCCCCTGTCCTCCACTGCTCTGCTCAGTCCCTGCAAGCCCTTCATACCCGTGACCTCCTGAATGTAGAGTCCATCCCTCTGGCATGTGGCCTTCCTTTCTTCCTACTTCCCTCCACCTTCCCCAGCATTATTTTTTTTTTTCCCCCCAAAGTGTCCTCTCTTCTCATGATGTGTCCAAAGCAGGACAGTCTTAGGGCCTTTGCAGACTGCCAGAAATAGTGCAAATTGAGTCCACTTTAAGGGTTAGGGTTAGTGCTAGGGAATCGTGGGAATTGTTTTTTTTTTTTTTTTCTGAGACATTGAGCCTTCTCTGTCAGAGAGCTCTGGAGCCACAATAAAATACAGTTCCCATGATTCCCTAATCCTAACCCTAACCCTAAAAGTGGACTCAATTTGCACTATTTCTGGCAGTCTGCAACCCCCCTTTGTCTTGTCATCTTGGCTTCCAGGGAGGTTTCCAGCTTGATCTGCTCCAGGACCCATTTGTTGGTCTTTTGGGCTGTCCATGGGATTCTGGGCGCACTTCTCCAGCCCCACATTTTCTCAAATGAATAGAGTTTCTTGCTATCTTCTTTCTTAACTGTCCAGCTCTCACATCCATGCATGGTAATAGATAATATAATGGCTTATATGATTCTAACTTTTGTGCAGAGTTCTATATCTTTGCATTTTAGAATCTTTTCTAGTTCTTTCATAGCCACCCTCCCCATTCTTAGGGCCTTTGCAGACTGCCAGAAATAGTGCAAATTGAGTCCACTTTTAGGGTTAGGGTTAGTGCTAGGAAATCATGGGATTTTTTTTTTTCTGAGACATTGAGCCTTCTCTGTCAGAGAGCTCTGGTGCCACAATAAAATACACTTCCCATGATACCCTAACCCTAACCCTAACACTTAAAGTGGACTCAATTTGCACTATTTCTAGCAGTCTGCAAAGGCCCTTAGTCTTCTTCTGATTTCCTGACTGCAGTCCCCATTTCTATCAATGTTTGATCCCAAGTATGGGAATTCTTTTACTGTTTCTTCATTGTCTAGGTTGAACTTGTGAAGGTCCTCATTGTTTATTATTTTTGTTTTCTTTATGTTCAACAGTAAACCCGCCTTTGCACTTTCTTCTTTGATCTTCCTTAGTAGGTGTTCCAGGTCTGGGAGGTTTTCTGCTAGTATTATGGTGTCATCTTTAGAGGAAGAACCAAAGACCAAACCAGGCTTCCTTCCAAGGAAGAGTAACACGATGCTGATGGCTCTTGCCTTCCACTAACATCCGAACTCCACCAAGACAAGGATGCATCTTTATGGGGCCAACCAAAATGCACAATCTAGACGTCTTGCAAGCTTCCCAAGTTCCACTGGCTTCTTCATCAGGCAAGGTGTTTAAAAAAAAAAAAAAAAAAACACATACAGGAGGATGTGGGGAAATCGAAGATGTGAATCCTAGGCCTGCATTTTGCTGTTTCTGTTCCCAGTTCAGATGATGGTGGTGGTGGTGTTAACTACCCTCCACTCGATCTCGACTCATGGCTGCCCTGAGGATGAGACATCTCCAAGACTCTCTGTCCTCCATCACTGTCCTCAGTTCCTGCAATGTATATTCATGCCCAGGGTTTCCCTGATAAGAGTCCTGGCATGTGGTCTTCCTCTCTCTCTTTCCCTTCACTTATTCTAGCATTATGGTCTTTTCTAATGAGTCATGTCTTTTCTTGATGTGGCCAAAGTATAATAGCTTCAGTTTACTCATCTTGGCTTCCAGGGAACTCTCAGGCCTGATCTGTTCTAAAGGTAAAGGTATTCCCCATTGACAAGGTTGTCATGTCCGACCATAGGGAGTGGTGCTCATCTCCGTTTCTAAGCCGAAAAGCCAGCATTGTCAGAGACTACTCTGTGATCATGTGGCCAGAATGATTGCACAGAACTCTATTTACCTTCCCACCTATTTATCTACTTGCATTTGCATGCTTTCGAACTGCTAGCCAGCCACGGTATCCTCAGAACCCTTCTCCAGCATCATCTCTCACAATTTTTTTTTAATCCTTTTTCTTAATTGTCCAGCTCTCGCATTCATACATGGCAATGGGGAACACAATTGCTTGTAGGACTTTTGTGCTTAGTTGTGTGTCTTTGCTGTTTAGGACCTTTCCTAGTTCTTTCATAGATTAACCAAACCAGGCTTCCAAGGAAGAGCAACATGATGGCTCTTGCCTTCCAGTAACATCCAAAATCCACCAAAATAATGATACCTTTATTGGACCAACCAGAATGCACAATAGACATGCTGCAAGCTTTTGAAATTCCACTAGCTTCTTCATTAGGCAAAGGTGCTTTTTAAAAAACATACAAGAGGGGGAGAAAATTGAAGATGTTAGTCCTAGGCCTGCATTTTGCTGTTTTTGTTCTCAGTTCAGATGGCATGGAGGGTTATTTCTTGCAGACTGTAGGCACATCCTCCTTCTGGCCATGTGGCTACTGGGAGATTGGGAAATTTAACATAATTTGCACTCAAAAAGATACTTCCTTTGTAATTCAATATGTCAAAAATCCACCAAACAGTGATACCTTTATCGGATCCAGAAGGAGGAGGTGCCAGCCTGCAAAGAGAGATACCCCTCCATACCATCTGAACTGAGAACAAAAACAGCAAAATGCAGGCCTAGGACTAACATCTTCAATTTTTTCTCCTCCTATATGGTTTTTAACACCTTTGCCCGATGAAGAAGCCAGTGGAGCTTCAAAAGCTTGCCACGTGTATATTGTGCATTTTTGTTGGTCCAATAAAGGTATCACTGTTTGGTGGATGCTTTTTTGATGTTACTAGATTTGCTCTATGGCCAATAGGGCTCCCCCTGAATGTCATTAATACGGCTCCATCCTTTGTGAGACCACAGGTGACAATGACACTTGCCTTGACACCACCACCACCCTGTAAAACCTTCACTTTTTTTTAGCATCACACAGACTCCCACCACCACAATAGCTACACATACAACCCAATGCCAAGGGGTAGACCCATGGGGTCAAGACCTTCCAAGACCTTAAATGGTACCCCCTCCACCCTCCATTCCTTCTCCTCCCATGTCTCTGCTTCCCCTCCACTGCTTCCCCTCCCATGAGGTTGTCTCTGGAGGGGCACCTAGTTCTGTTATTGTCACCAAAGCCTTCCTACCTAGCTAGTCTTGCCTCACACAGGGGGATCAGAGCTCCCTGCCGCAGAGGAGAACCATTTTAATGAAGGACATAAATGAAGGACATTTTAAAACTGATGTTTTAAAACAAACAAAACCATACAGACACTGACATGTAGACCTTCGAACATGTAGCAGTGTACCTGTGTATATTTGTGCATCAATATATGTTTTGTTTGTTTTTAATTTTCAATAAAAACTTTTTTAATAAAAATGTAGGACATTCCAGAAACAGGGAGGACATTCCAAAACAAAAAGCTCAAAAACACCCAGAAATGTACATTCCTGATGCTCAGCCATGCTCCAAAGGGAGGAGGATATTTTGGAATTCCTCCTGAGCAGGAGGCTGAAATGGAGGATACCTCCTGGAAAAGGAGGGCAACTGGGCACCCTGCTCTCACACCCTGCACCCGGGGTGCAGTGCTAGAGCCACCACCATGCAACCAAATCAGTCCTTGCCTTCCTTCCTTTCATCCTTCCTTCTTTCCGCATGGGGATCCCACAGCTCCCATCACCTTCAATGGCTTGCTTGCTTGCTTTGTTTAACTGCTATCACCTCCATCAACTGAGGGAAGAAAAGGGAATACTCCATTACTTATATGATGATATATGAGGGAAAACCATCATTGCTGAAGAAGAACAAAGTGCTTCCAACTCGACAACACAAAAACCATGCTTGGGTCGACAGAAGACCCTTATTCTCTCCACAGCTACTCACTTATCATTAGTAGTCCATCCATATTTATACAAATGGCCAGCTCTATAGAGGAATTTTTAAAACATACAAAAACAGAAATGATAATTTGTGAGATTATCCACATTCTGCCTGCTCTAAAGAACATTTAAAATAATACTGTTGAGTAATCGGAGTTACTCCTTGTGAGGTGTACTTATGCTTAACAATACTTGGTGTGATTGCACTAACTGATAATCAAATCAAGAAACCTTGAACTGCAGAGTGATTTTAAATAATAACAGGAAAGATTAATTGGAAACAAACAGGAGGAAAACACTGACAACATTCAGCTGAGGTAGAAGCTATAGCCATGTGTCCCTGAAAATAATTCAGTTCTCCCAGAATAAATAGTCACCAGTGTATTAAAACATGGGGTGGGAATAGGTAAGAAAAGGGCCTAAATACCCTAAAGGTAATCGTTCCCATCTGATCTTGGAACCTATGCAGGGTCAGCCTTGGCAAGTACTTGGATGGAAGACCGCTAAGGAATGCCAAGTGCTATAGGCTGTATTTCAGAGGAACTGGCAAAACCACCTCTGAGTATTCCTTACCTAAGAAACCCTTATTAAATTAATAGGGTTGCAATAAATCAAGAGGCAACCTGAAGGCACATAGACACACAGGTAAGAAAGTGCATCGAAGGAGCTCACTCCTTCCAAACAGCTTACTGTGTAGCTCAATTTTTATGGTTCACAGTTCAAACTTTGCAAAAGAAAGCTTACTCATCCTTGGAAAGGGGTCACAACAGAGAGAAGATACAGGGATGGCAGAAGGGGAAAGGGTGGCTCACCACTGCTATGTTCCCTTCCAGTATTAGCTTTGACTCTGCTCAACATAGGCAGACCATCCCAGCGATGCAGGCTATGAAATATTTCCCCTGAGTGAATGCAACACTTGCCTAACAATAACAGCAACATAAATCCCTGCCTCACACTATTAACTCTGCATGGATATTGTAATTATATACTTTAATCACTAGATAGCATTGGATTTAGTTATGCCTGGACAAAATAAAGCACTTATTACAGTTCTGTTCTTATTTGAGAACAATATATTTCCAGTATATAGTCAACCTTCTGTATCCACAGATTCTTTCTCCATGGATTCAACCATCCATGGCTTGAAAATATTCTCTCAAACCATACACACACACACTCCAAAATGCAAACCTTGATTATTCCAATTTATGTAAAGAACACCATTTTATTACACCATTGGATTTAACAGGACTTGAGCATCCACAGATTTTGGTATCCATCAGGGGGCTCTGAACCAATTCCCAGTGGATACCAAGGGCCCACTGTAGTTTCCTAATGGGTGTTCCCTAGATCTTACATGATATAATGTATGTGGATTTTTAAAAATTAAGCTGGACAATATTTCAAGCATTATCAATGTAAGAGGTGACCTTCTCACTGCTTAGAAATGTCAATCTTATTAGCCATATATCTCAGGAGAAACCTTGCAACATTCTTCTATCTGATCCATAAATATTAACAGCCATTGTGAATGGTCATCCATAATTAGTTTTAAATTTAATAATGAGAGTCATTCCTTCTGCTTGAGGAAGTAGTACATGAACACTCCTGAGTAATTTGTGAAAAGAGATCAAAGGCCAAAAGGAGTTAAGAATACACTCTCTGTTATGTGATAATTTCTGGATCTCCATATGTTCTCTAATAAAATAGAATAAGGGCTCATGCAGGGCTCTTTAGCTGTCCTGATATTGATCTCTTCCTCTTACCAGTACAATACTTTAGTGTTGTCACTTTTGGCCTAGTGCCACAAACATTCCACGATTCTAGGTGAGGCTATTTGCTCTGCAGATCAGGAAATGGGTTTTGTTGATTTAATTAATGGGGTGGAGATGGGGTTGTTTGGATTTCATTTTTAATTCTAGAATTTGGTGAAGGAAAATATTTTATGTCAATTTAGCGTATCTCAAATCATTAGTAAAATAGTTCTCATTGCTTTCCTGTTAACTTTTTTTCATGCACTGCTGCACAGACTCAGGCCATACTCCCAACAGTTAGGTGTACTCATTTCCAGCATTACAGTGTGCTGAACTTGTTTTTGACTTGCTGCTAGTGCATGTGACTCGACCTTGGGTGATTCACACTCTCTCAGCCTCAGAGGATGACAATGGCAAACCTCCTCTGAACAAATCTTGCCAAGAAAACCCCATGATAAGTTCGCTTTGGGTTTGCCATAAGCTCAAAATGACTTGAAGGCACACATCAACAAAGTACATGTGTATGATATGAGCTAGCTTGTAGAAAAAAATCTGAACTAATTTTTGGAGGAGGAGGAAGAAAGCTGTGTGTCAAGACATACATATCAATGAGTGCATTTGTGTGTGTGAGAGAGAGAGAGAGATCAGTGTTGCCATACAATGTCTGTCTTAATTGTATTATGCATTTTAGTACCCTCCAGATGTACTGCCATCATTCCCATTCCACACAATCTGGGAACGCATCTAGAGAGCCCTGTATTTAGAAATACATCTAGAGAGCCCTGTATTTAGAAATCCTGTTCTATGCAGCTGCCTTGTGAGTAGGACTTTTGATATTTTTAAATGATCTGGCATTTTGACCCTAAATCCCTCATGGTGAAATGAATCTCAGTTCAAATGTCTGGGATTTACTTCCAAATAAGAATGTGCAACCCCCTACCCCCAAGAAAAGCCATGAATCCTATTTAAACCATTGTGGTTTTACTGTTTTGCCTCAAAAGTCTTCTCTATTTTTGTTTCAAATATTACTTTGGGGAAATTAAGAATAACCATTGATCCATCATCTCATGCCCAGGGGCCCCAGAAGTCTTTTAAATGTGAGGTGCCCAATATTAGGTTTAACAATGAGAGATCCTGGCTTTGTTGAAAATACAGTTTCTGAATACTATAGAACAGAGGTCCCAAAACTTTTGGGGGCTACTGCCTTGTTTCCTCTTAGATGACAACCATAGTGCCCCCAAACATGTATTTATTGATATTAGGTCTACTCTTCTAATGCACATTCAGAACAACCAATCTCAGTCACTTCTTTTTTTGCCATCCTTGGAACAGCAACTGAGTAGATTGAAGATGAATCCAGACAAGACGGAGGTGCTCACGGTAGGGGCCCCGAAACCAGGAATTGGGTTGCAACCTCCAGTCCTGGATGGGGTCACGCTCCCCTCCAGTGACTGTGTTCGCAGCTTGGGGGTGCTCCTTGATTCGTCGCTCCTGATGACAAATCAGGTTAATGCGACGGTCAGGAGCGCCTGTTATCAGCTTCGGCTGATACGCCAGCTGCGCCCTTTTCTGGAAGTAGGGGACCTTGAGACTGTTGTGCACGCGTTGGTAACCTCACGCCTTGACTTCTGTAATGCACTCTACATGGGGCTACCCTTGTTCCTGGTTCGGAAACTACAGCTGGTACAGAATATGGCAGCCAGACTTGTTTCGGGAACATCTCGGAGGGACCACATCACACCGGTTCTAAGGTCCCTCCACTGGCTACCTATCAGCTTCCGGGCCAGGTACAAGGTGTTGGTTATTACCTTTAAAGCCCTAAATGGCTTGGGTCCAAGCTATCTCAGGGACCGCCTTCTCCCATACAATCCTCCCCGTGCTCTCCGGTCCTCCGGGAGGAATTTGCTGCAACCCCAAAAATCGAGGTTTGCGGCTACCTCCCGGGGGGCTTTTTCAGTTGTTGCCCCTAGACTCTGGAACAGCCTGCCGGATGAGATCCGTCAATTAACATCACTCGACAGCTTCAAAAAAGCTGTCAAGACGGATCTCTTCCGGCAGGCCTTTCCAGACCAACTATCTAGCCTCGGGTAGAAATAGAAATATAAATAAAATATCCCTCCTCAGTGATCCTCACGTGGCCCCATCATTGATGGTTGGATCATTCTGGCTGGGCATATATTCGGGGTCTCTATTCTATTTTATTTTAAATTTATTTTAAATTAACTGTGCATTATGCTGTTTTAACATTCATCTGATTTAATACTGTCTTAAGGGGGGGTGGGGGGTTATTGTATTTATTTGTTTTATGGATGTATACACTTTTAACTGTAAGCCGCCCAGATTGATATTTCAAAGGGCGGGGTATAAATAAATTTTATTATTATTATTATTATTATTATTATAGCTGGCCGAACAGTGACTGAAATGCTTCTCCCCTGTGCCAATCTTGCCCCAGAGGTGTCACTAGGGCACATTCAGGGTGTGGACTGCACCAGGGATGACACCACAACCCTCACCCTAGCAATGCCACTGTTGTTCCCCAAATGTCTGCCTTTTGGAAGAAATGGGGCATAGCATTAATGGACCTTGTAAGACACAAGGAACTCAGCAGAAGGGAATGTGTGGCCAGAAAGTGGTGCAAATGAGGCTTCTCTTTTCTCTGACCATTGAGCTTCAAACATTCTCCTAGAGAAGAAGAGGAGATAGGGCAGAACTTTCTGAGTTCCTCCATCCTCCTGTTATGACCTGCCACCATCCATGAGAGGGGGGGAAGCAGGCAGGAGAATCAGGGGAATCTGCTTTAGGAGTGGGAAATACAAAGAATCCTTTTTTCCTCCTGCACCCCACTCCTGAAGCTGAGGACTATTGTCTCCCATTCTATCAACAGCCTTATGCTTCAGGAGTTAAGAGGAGGAAGAATCTCTGGATTTCTCCTGCATCCCATTCATGACTGGGGAGTCTTTTGTGTGAATAAGAGATAGCAGCCTCCAGCTTTAGGAGTTAGGAGGATGAAGGAGTTGTTTATGTCACAACTACAGTCAGCCCTCCATTTTCGCAGGGGATCGGTTCCAGACAGATATACCCTGTGAAAATGGAGATTCGGCATAGGCTTGAATGGGGTGCGCCCCCACGGGCATGCACAGGGGCATGCCCACGGGGGCACACCCCATTGATTTTGATGGAGGTCACCCCATATTCACTCCACCGTGAATATGCAAATCTGTGGATTTTAAGTCCGTGAGAAAGGAGGGGCAACTGTATTGCCATTACATTCAGTGATGATATGGAACTATTAAGCTGTAACATTATTACAAAAAACAGCATTAAGGATTC
Source organism: Phrynosoma blainvillii (assembly GCA_026167975.1). Lineage (NCBI taxonomy): Eukaryota > Metazoa > Chordata > Lepidosauria > Squamata > Phrynosomatidae > Phrynosoma > Phrynosoma blainvillii. The sequence goes on from JANUYF010000003.1 coordinate 290,002,254, forward strand.
TGTATGGTCTCGTAGGGGAGGAGGTTAATGAGGGATGTGTGACACCATGGTTATCGCACCAGGTAGTATCCATCTTGGTGATGCCACTGTCTAGCAGCAAAGGCCAGAGTGGGCGGGAGGCCTCTTGGTCACTGCTCAGCCAACTGCTCATTTGCAGCTCCCAAGGTGACCAGGTGCAAAGGGAGAAGTTTCTCTCTAGTGAGGAAGGATGTTAGGGTGGACACAGCCAGTGTGTCCATAGGCACAACCAATATCTCCATAGCAGGTTTACAGAGACCACATGCTCTGGACTGGAGAGGGAGGGCCATGGATGGGAAAGGGAGATATTTTAAGTATTGGAGCCTCTCCAAGGCAAAGGACTCTTTCCAAGAATTGACAACAGCCACCAGATATGTGCCTTCCAGATATGTGCCTTCCCCACACAGCTTCAATTGTTCAGCAACTCCACATACATTGTTTCATCTGCCATCTCTTCTCTCTTCCTGTCCAACGAAAGCAGAGCGCAACTTCAATCTGCCAGCCAAGTCCTGGCAAAGCACACAAAGCTTAAGCAGAGTCCCAAATCCGAATGCTCCTTTTTCCACCACTTTTTTCTGGGAATCATGTGTTCTAATACCTCATTCTAGTCTGTCTTAAAATGGCATCATTCCAAGCCACAGAAGCAATGCCCTGAACCCAAGCCTCACATGAATTTCCCAGTCACCACTTGCAAAAAAGTGAACTAAGAGAGTAAGCTCATCTGGGGAGATGAAGAGCAAGAGACACCACCTCACAAAGAAATCAGCAAGGCTGTATGGTGGTTTTAAAGGACCCTAAAGTTTCATGTAATCCTTATTGCTACCATGGTCCTAAAGGCCACTGGTTCCCCATCTCTTTCTTGCACAATACTTTGACTTAAAGCCTCCCCCACTGCTGTCGCCTTTTCCCCTCACCACCCCCTTGCTGCCCCTTTTCCCCCTCACTGCCCTCCTGGATCTTTCCACCAGCCCCAGGGAGACATACTGCCCACCTTGGAAATCACTGTTATAGAACAGCAGAAAACCCAGAAGGACACTATTCTGGCCTATTAAAGCATTGTGAAAAAAAGAAAAAAAATGGATCAGAAAAAAGGAAGGTGAAAGAGGTGGGGGGAGTGATCTGATTAAGATCTGAAAAATTGTTAAATGTTAGATTATAACTACTATATTTGAAATATAAATAAAATGTAAAATAAACAGTAACAGTACAGCATGCATGGTGACTGTGTATGCAAGGTACTAATGGTGGATGGGAAATGTCAAGACCCCTTTACTTTTTTCTTTACTGCCAAGTTCCAACCTTTTCTCAACATATTAGCTCTCAAGTCAGCTCCTTTCTCCAAAGCAAAGCAAGGCACAGCAAGCAAGACCAGCTGCTGAGTTCTGTCAATTATAAACTCTTTATCAATTATCTTTAACTACAACAGGGTTTTTTTGGGGGGGGGGGTTGTTTTTGGTTTGATTTGCCTATTCATCTTTTGTGGGGAGAGAGGTTGCTTAGCTTCCTCTGACCTGTTTTGGGAGTAACTCTTCCCTCTCTCCCCTTCCTCTTCCATGTTCCCTTTTCACCTCCTTGATAATATTAATATTTTAAACAGAATTCTTTTTGTTCTTCCCTCCTAGCCATGTATCCAGTTTTAAAGGCAGTGTTCTCTGCATTGTCCAAATATAATTTAAAGAATCATAAGAGTAGGGATGAGAGGTCTTGACATTTCCCATCCACCATTAGTACCTTGCATGTACAGTCACCATTCAGTTGAGCTGAAACTGTTTGACTGTCTTTATTTTATATTTTATGTATATTTCAGTTATATTAATTACAATCTAATATTTAACAGTTTCTTAATCAGATCTTTCCCCCTGCTTTAATCTTCCTTTTTTGTGATCCTTTTTTAAATATTTGCACAGTGCTTTAAGAGGCCAATGTACCTCCCCACCTGCAAATTCTGACATACTTCCCCAAAAGACAACCCATTTCTGCTTCAAATTTTATTTTAGTAGAAAGTTCAGTACTAAATACATTCCAAAGAATGTGTTGGATTGGATGGTGCACTTCCACATGTGGATGGGCCAGTGGCTTGTGGAAAAGCTGTGTTTCAGAGAAAAATAAAACTCTGGAGGTCTGAAACAATTTTGTTGATTTTTAGGTCAGAAATCAAATAAAAATGAGTTAGCATTCCTGAGAAACTTAAGATATGGAGTACTAATATAGTTAGGCTTGGGAAGTGGAAAAGGCAATTTTAGTTTTTGTTAAATGTATTAATTTGAGTTTATGTTGATTATATGTTGTTTATAGAATCAGAGTTGGAAGAGACCACAAGAGCCATGCAGCCCAATCCCTTGCCATGCAGGAAATCACAATCAAAGCATTCCCAACAGATGGCCATCCAGCCTCTGTTTATAATTTTATGGGGAATTGAATTGGAGATATGGAGGGGTGCGGCTAGTTTAGATTTATTTTGTTAGCTAGTATAGGGTTATGATTTTATGTACATTTCAGTGTTTTTATATTTTTATGTGTACTTGAATGTTTGTATAATTTATGTTTTAAAATTTAATTCAAAAGATTAAAAGAAGAAAAGTCAGACTCTGAGTCAAGCAACATATTACAGGTATACCTCTTTAATAAAGCCTCTGACAAAGTCTCCTTTTTACAAAGTCTTTTTACACCTGCCCATTCTCCCTTTCCTGCTGATCCTCTGCATAGTTGGAAACCTTTTAGAAGCATCTGCACTTTGTTAACATCCCTACACCCCTCTTGCTGATTATGCACTTTCATATTCTCATATTTAATATCCAGCATCAGACATGTTTTATAAGAGGTCACAATGACCTTTGGAACACTAGGATGTTTCACATGGGAAAAGCAGGCATGCTGACCCAAGGACATGTGGAAGACCTAGATAATACTACAATAAATGCACAATGGGTTCACTGATTACTCTATCCTCGTCCAGGCTTTCTGCATATCCTCTTACAGTGGAGACTAACAGTCCTATCACAAAGCAGTTAAAGATCATACCTCCACCTCACCCTAGGCTGTATCCCTATTTATCCTTCCTATCCAACTATCCAAATACTACTATGTTTTGTTACTCTGGAATTAAAACCATCAGTCAATTCAGCACCTTTAGTCAATTCCCATGGGAAACCCATCCGGTCTTTATTACACTGCAGAATAACACCAAGTACTCATTGAGGCTATGAAATCAGATATCAACCCCAACTCTAGCATTGTGTGTGAACAGAGGGTCTCACTCACTCACTGTGTAGCCCTCAGAATCTGTCTGAACTACTCTTCATCTTCCATGGACCCCTCTCTTCAGAACTGGTAATTATCACCCCTTCCAATTCCCAGTTTCTTGCTATACAAACTTTCATACCTTTCTTTTTATGACCTTGTATAGGTCTTACGGTTGCATTGGTTTTGAATGTTTGCATACAGCTTTGCACAACTCTAAATAAAACTCTCTTATTCGTTAAAACTGGAGTATCTCTGCAGTTAGTACTAGTATACATAGGTGGAAAGATCCCTTTAAGTTACCCTCATCTCACAGACCTCCTTTTGAGCTAATAATTCCCCTAAAATGCCAAAGAGTTGCTGACAATGTTAGTGGGGATCTCAAGTTTCCCCTACCTTTTAGGGCAACAACTGGGGAAATTGTGAAGAACTCAAGAGAAGCAGGCTTTCAGTGTCAGATTGCAGCAGCAATTCTGTACCAAACAATCCAATAAAGTTTGAGCTGGAAAAGAATGAGATATCACTCTAGATTCAACAGCATCTGCATCCAGAATCTTTTACTGAGCATGTATATATAGCAAAATGAAGTGAAAAGGAGAGAGAAGATGAGTCTCCGTTATCAGTTGCACTCGACATTACAAGTTTGGCCACCAAAATGAATCTCATAAGGAAATTGGAACCTGATGAAAGAAAGACCGTCATTCCTGGATGCATTTTGGAAGAAGTTTTCATGTGGTCTCTAGAAAGTTCAGAAAGTTTCTGTTTACTTATGCAAAGGTTACTTGATCTTTCATATATCCTATTGTTAGTTCTGAATAAAATAGTTGCTGAAATCTGTTGAATTGCTCTTTTTTGTGGCTCTAGAACCTATCCCTATTCTTTCTATGTTATTTCTCCCTCTGATACAAGTTTCAAAGAAGGGGCTTTGTTGAGTCGCATTTGCAAGTCAATAGGGGGTGGGCTAGGCAGTTAGCTCTATACAACTGGTCCCAGAGGCCAGTTTCAGGTCAGTTTCGGCCAGGACAGTTTCTGAAAGAAAGGAGAAAGAGAAGGAGGCTTTCCAGGCAGTTTTTGCCAGGAAAGGAGAAAAAGGAGGCGGCTTTCCAGGCCAGTTCCTGCTAGGAAAGAGGAAGAAAGCAGTTTCCAGGCAGCCATTTTGAGTGGGTAAGTTTTTAAATTCTTTTTAAAAACACTTGGGGAGAGTGTGACTGTTACTCAGCAGGTGGGGCTTTGTTGAGTTGCATTTGCGAGTCAATAGGGGGTGGGCTAGCCAGTTAGCTCTATACAACTGCTCCCAGAGGCCAGTTTCAGGTCAGTTTCGGCCAGGACAGGGGAAGGAGGAGGAGGCTCTCCAGGCCAGTTTCTGAAAGAAAGGAGAAAGAGAAGGAGGCTTTCCAGGCCAGTTCCTGCTAGGAAAGAGGAAGAAAGCAGTTTCCAGGCAGCCATTTTGAGTGGGTAAGTTTTTAAATTCTTTTTAAAAACACTTGGGGAGAGTGTGACTGTTACTCAGTGGGTGGGGCTTTGTTGAGTCACATTTGTGAGTCAATAGGGGGTGGGCTAGCCAGTTAGCTCTATACAACTGCTCCCAGATAATTTTATAACCACTACTAATTGTAGAAAAGTTCCGGTCATCAGCAGACTTTAACACTGGTGTTAGCGAGGGATTTTCTTTGAGGAGGAAAGCCGTAGTCCTCTTTCAGGTACTAATTAAGACTTAGTATGGACACTGAAGGAACTGCTGCCGTCACCTGCAATACCTGTGGGATGTTTGTCTTCTTACCTACAGATGTGGGGAACTACACATGCTCCAAGTGCAAGTTGGTAGCCCTCTTGGAGGAGAAAGTGCAGCAGCTGGAGGCGCGGGTAGCTACACTTCAGCATATTAGGGAGCAAAAGGCTTTCCTAGACAGAACGGAACAAACAGTCTTGGATGGGGACCACACAGAGGAAGTTGCTGGGGAAGAGAAGGTCACATCACATACACAGGAGGTAGACAGCTAGAGGAATGTCACATGCAGAAGTAGGGAGAACAGGGATCATTCTGGGAGCTTGCAGCTACAGAATCGATTTCAAGCTCTTTCTCTTATCAAGGAGGATGAGGAAGAACAGCATGGACAGACTTCAGGGACAGAGCAGGGGACCCTGGGAGTTCCACCACAGGGAACAGTTGCTGCTAAGCCTCGGAAGAGGTGTGTGGTCGTGGTGGGGGATTCCTTGCTGAGGGGGACAGAAGCAGTGATTTGTGGGCCTGACAAGATGTCTCGGGAGGTGTGTTGTCTCCCTGGGGCAAAGATCCGAGATGTGACAGAGAGGCTGACATGACTGGTCAGGCCTACTGACCAATACCCCTTTCTTTTGGTCCATGTGGGAATGAATGACACAGCAAGACACAGCCTTCAGAACATCAAAAGGGATTACGAGGCTCTAGGTAAGAAGCTGAAAGAAATGGAGGCACAGATTGTCATCTCATCTCTTCTGCCAGTTGAAGGGCATGGTCCAGGAAGAGAGAGGAAAATAGCAGATGTCAACAATTGGCGCTGCAGATGGTGTCATCGAGAATGATTTGGATTCTTAGATCATAGGCTGCGGTTCCATGAGGGCGGATGGGCTGCATCTCAAGCCAGTTGGAAGAAACGTTTTTGCCAACAGTCTCAAGAATTTGATCAGGAGGGCTTTAAACTGAACTATGTGGGGAAGGGAGACAGCGTCCAGGAAGACAAAAGGACTGGAAAAAATAGTCAAGCTGTCATAGAGGAAACAAGGCAAACAGTACAGGGACCCAACAGTGGGAGGCAAAAAAACGTGCACAGGCAGCAAGTAAGGGGGACATATGGTCTTAGATGTCTGTACACTAATGCACAGAGCATGGGAAATAAGCAAGATGAACTTGAACTCCTAGCACAACAAAGCAAATATGATATAATAGGCATCACTGAAACCTGGTGGGATGAGTCTCATGACTGGAATGTAGAAATACAGGGGTATAACCTTTTCAAGAGAAACAGGCCAAACAGGAAAGGAGGAGGAATACATTATATGTCAGGGATATTTACACCAGTGAAGAAATCCAGGACATCAATCCTGGAAGCCAGGTGGAGAGCATCTGGATAAAAATTAAAGGGGAGGGAAACAACAGGGATGTTAGTGTGGGAGTTTACTACAGACCCCCAACTCAAGCAGAAAAATTGGATGTTGCCTTTCTAGAACAGATGACCACACACTCAGAAAGGAGAAATATAGTAGTGATGGGTGACTTCAACTATCCGGATATTTGCTGGAAGTCAAACTCCTTCTTTGTAGTGGAGTCTCCTTCTTTGGAGGTCTTTAAGCAGAAGCTGGATGGCCATCTGTCGGGGATGCTTTGATTGGGAGTTCCTGCATGGCAGGGGGTTGGACTGGATGGCCCTTGTGATCTCTTCCAACTCTATGATTGTATGATTCTAAATAATGTCCAGGAACACATCTGCTGTGCTAACTGAAGCATACCTGTATTTACATTCTTTAGTCTTAAAAAAATTGTGTGAAGTGCTTGTACCAGATAGAAATTGCAGTGCAAGAAAGAAAAGATTTTATTCAAGAAAGCTCCTGCTTTTGGAAATGGAAGGGCAGCTCTCGGTTATTGTTGTTAATTATCCTCGAGTCGATCTCATCTGATGGAGACCCTGTGGATGAGACATCTCCAAGACTCCTGTCCTCCACTGCTCTTATTTCCTGCAAAGTCATACCCACAACCTCCTTAATATAGTCCATCCATCTAGCATGCGACCTTCCTCTCTTTCTACTTCCTTCCAGCTTTCCTAACATTGTTTTTTCTAATGAGTTTTGCTTTTTCATGATGTGTCCGAAGTATGACAGCCTCAGTTTTGTCATCTTGGCTGATTAATAAAATCACCTTTTCCTTGACTTTACATCCAAATAACTGTTTTGTCTACCAATCCAGTAGCTTGTGTAAATCTTGTATAGGAGTGAACAAGGTCAAATGTGCTGCTTTTAGGGTCACATTCCAGCTCTCTGGGCTTCCCAAGATGGCTATGCCTTCTTCCTCTTAACATCATTTGTTTGTCCTGGTTTCCCAGATTTTGTTTTGGTTTTTACCACATACTAAAATTTGAAATGCTTCTCTTCAGGCTTAGTCACTGATATGTCCCTGTCCCTCACAGAAAAAACTTCTCTTGCTATAGATCTTGTCAGAGCACTGTATGAACTTGCACAAACTCTTGTGCAAAATGTCTGTAGTACAGGGTTAACAGTTGTAGTTCCATTCTTCAGTGGAACTAATTCCAAGTTTTTAAAATCAAAATAGCTCTATATTTCATGCTGCACTTCAGGTGTGTATAACCATTCAGTTTCATTAACCAGAAAAAGTGGCAAACACACAATCTTTCCACAAGGCACCTATCCCTGTCCATCTGCAAAGGGACTATTCCTATCTCTTTATCAAGGAAGGATTTCTATATACCACTGCTGACTACTATACTAGTTTGAATAATCTGAGAAATATCCCAAAAAGGAAATCCTAACTACTACTAGACATTTACATAGTTCATAGATTTTTGCTATAAAATAGATTTATCACAATAGCTCTATGCTAGGTTAATGAGTTTTCCAGGCACCAAGCAGTGAAAAATCAAGTTTACTCCCTCCCCTCCCCACAACTCCTTTATTTAAACAAAAGCAAGCACGCAAGACAGAGGCTGTTTCACAGATCATGCAGATATCTTTAGTGAAGATGTTGATTTTCTTTGCAGTTTTCTTTCTTTTTTGCATGCTTCAAGTCCTCATTTGCATGTTGCTTATTCTTACCTTATCTTTGATGGACGGATACACAGATTGATTTAGGCCATTCACCCCCACAATTTCCATTTTGTAGCTATTTAAGCTTTCATCCAAGGTGTCAGATTGAGTCAAAGGCTTTTTAAAAGACCATAAAGCAGTCAAGTACTTTCTTTTCTTTTAATAATATATATATACATATTTATTTATGAGGTGCACAGTAAATAGTGATCAATGCTTTGTTTTAGTGGGAAGAATTCCATTTGACTTTCATGTATGATGTTTAGATATTATTTTATTGTTTTGTTGCTGCTGCTGCAGATTTATTTATGTGCATTTCCTCTGACATGGGTGCCTCTGTAATTGCTGGCCCAAAGAAATTTCTCATTTTCTACACTGGGATAATTAGCCACTTCAAGTGTATCTCTTAGGAGAGTGTCCAGACTCCAACATTAGTGGAATGAATGAATGCAGTTTCTAATACAACCCTGAAGCTTTAGATCAAAGATGAGAATCATGCAGCCCTTGAATGTGGACCTTGCCCACTGAACTCTTAGGGTCTCTTTTGTACTGCATAGTGCTACATTTTGATACCACTTTATTAGCCATGGCTCCATCATAAGGATATCACTCATGTCGTTACATGAGGTATTTAGAATTCTAGAGAAAGAGCTTTAGTAGTTTGTCTCACCAGACTACAAACCACAGGATTCCATGGGATGCAGTCATGGCAATTAAAGGTGGAGGCCTTGCTGTCCTCACGGCCTGCTCTGAAGGTGGGCCAAACACCCACAGGCATTAAGCTGCACACTTGGTTGTTGTTGCTTTTGCCATCACCCTCCCCCCATGCACATGCACCATCACACAAACAAATCACCAGAGACTGGAATTACCTCCCTTTTCCCATCTGCCATCCCATTGGATGCCACACAGTTGCACAAGCAATACACTGGCTGTACAGTGCATCGGTGCACCCAGTGACACATTGGCAAAGTACGATCATGGAGGCCCCCATACAAGTCCCCTTTCCCCCCACTTCATCCCATGCCCTTCCATTGGATTGTCTGGTTTGTGTATGTTTTAATTACATCCATTGTATTAAAGGAAGCAGTGGTGAGACTGCTCCTGAAGAAGCCTTTCCTGGACCCCGTGGACTTGAAAAATTATAGACCGGTTTCACATCTCCCATTTTTGAGCAAGGTGATCGAGCGGGCCATCACCTTCCAATTCCAAGTGATCTTGGATGAAACCAATTTTCTAGATCCATTCCAAACTGGCTTCAGACTGGGATTTGGGGTGGAGACTGCTATGGTTGCTCTGGTAGATGACCTTCGCCTAAGCATCAACAGGGGAAGCATGACCCAGTTGGTGCTTATAGATCTCCTAGTGGCTTTCGATACGATAGATCATGGCATCCTCTTGGAATGCCTGGGAGAGTTAGGGATTGGAGGCACTGTACTTCAGTGGTTCCATTCCTTCCTCTCAGGCAGATTCCAGAAGGTGATGCTTGGGGACAGTTTCTCTTCAAAAACAAAGTTTAATTGTGGCATCCCTCAGGGTGCCATCCTGTTCCTGATGCTCTTCAATATCTATATGAAGCCGCTGGGGAAAATCATCCATAGACATGGGGTGGGGTGTTATCAATATGCTGATGACACCCAAATATATTTCTCCATGTCTCAATCAGCAGCCATGACGACAGATGGCATTTCTCCCCTCAATCAATGTCTTGAAGCAGTAATGGACTGGATGAGGAAAAACCGACTTAAACTGAATCCAGATAAAACAGAGGTGCTCACAATGGGGGCCCCCAAACCAGGTATTGGGTTACAATCTCCATGATGGGCTGTGTTCACAATTTGGGGGTGCTCCTAGACCCATCGCTTCACAGGATTGATCAGGTGAATGCAACAGTCAGGAGCGCCTGTTATTAGCTTTGGCAGATACCCCAACTGTGCCCTTACATGGAAATAAGAGACCTAGAAACTGTAGTACACACACTAGTAACATCACAACTCGATTTCTGTAATGCACTCTACATGAGGCTACCCTTATGCCTAGTTTGGAAATACAATTGGTAAAAAATATGGCAGCCAGTATTACACCGATCCTGAAATCCCTTCACTGGCTGCCTATTGGTTTCCAAGCACAGTATAAGGTGTTGGTGCTGACCTTTAAAACCCTACATGGCCTAGGTCCAACCTATCTAAGGGATTGCCTCCTTCCATATAAACCGCCCTGCACCCTCAGATCCTCTGGAAGGAACCTGCTGCAACTGAGGAAAACAAGACTAGCAGCTACCTCCCAGAGGTCTTTCTCTATCATTGCTCCCAGATTAAGGATTGCCTTGCCAGAGGAGATCCGTCAAATAACCAGCTTGGACAATTTTTAAACAGCCATCAAGACAGATCTCTTTCGGCAGGCCTTCCCCGAATAGACCTCTTCTAATCTATGTCTCTCCCTCTTTTATACATTTTATATTTTTTATTTATCTTCTTATATCTATTGGTGTCAGAACACCAGTCATTTTAACTTTCTAGTACTGTATTTAATTTTTTTTTTTTGGGGGGGGGTAATTTGTCTATTATGTTATTATTGTGAAATGTAGGGTTTGTTTTACCCATATCAACTATGTGAGCCACCTTGATTATCTAGGCCAGGGGTAGGCAACCTTTCCCCTTTAAGGGCCGAGGGACTTCAGCTCTCAGAAGCCTCAGCCATGTTGGCCAATAGTCCCATGTTGGCCAATAGCTCCTGGGATTCTGGGAGCTGAAGTCCCTCAGCCCTTAAAGGGGAAAGGTTGCCTACCCCTGGTCTAGGCAATAGGTGGGGTATAAAAATAAAGTTATTAATATTATTATAGTTATTATTGCATTATTAGCAATCTGCCATGTTTGTCATACTTTTGCATCAAGAGGTATGTGTCAATCGATAGTGTGATGGGTCAGTGGTGCAGCTGGACACTCGTGCCTGTATGCTCAAATGGAAAACCTTATGGTGAGCAGTGGCAATGGTGGCTGCATGTTGGGCTAAGACTCTAGGCAACTAGGATTTAAATGCCTGCTTGGCCATGGAAACTCAGTGGGTGAAAGTACGCAAGTCAAACTCTCTCAGCCTCAGATGAAGACAAAGGAAAACCTGCTCTGAATAAATATTCCTAAGAAAGCCTTTGGATAGGCTAGCAAATAAGTAAAAAGTGATTTGAAAGTACTGTCTAGAGGAGGTCGACCAAAATGATGAAAGGTCTGCAAACCATGCCTTATGAGGAACCACTTAGGGAGCTAGGTATGTTTAGCCTGGAGAAGAGAAGGTTAAGATATGGTTAAGGTTTAAATATTTGAAAGGATGTCATACTGAGAATGGAGCAAGTTTGTTTTCTGCAGCTGCAGAGAAGAGGACCCAGAGCAATGGATTCAAACTACAGGAAAATAGATTCCACCTCAACATTAGGAATAACTTCCTGACAGCTGTTCGACAGTAGAACACACTCCCTCGGACTGTGGTGGTGTCTCCTTTGGAGGTCTTTAAACAGAGGCTGGATTGTGTATTCCTGCATGGCAGGTGGTTGGACTGGATGGCCCTTGAGGTCTCTTCCAACTCTATGATTCTATGAATTATCTAAACAGGTATCACCTCATCATATGAAGATTATCACATGAAGTTTCCCTCCTGATCCTGCTCCAACTTTTTAAACATCCGAAATAGCAACAATTCTTTTCACATTACCATGCAATTGTGAATTGGTAACAGGTTGCCGATGCATCTTATTGCATGACTGTTCCGTTTACTCATTAGCTTTCTGAGATTAAGTAAGTAAAGTGGAACTCCTTTAAATCCCTTTTTTCCTGCCCCGTATGAAAGGGTTATCTCTCAGCTCTAAGAAGTCTTGCCTTCATTGAGAATGCGAGGGGGGGGCACGTGCAGTCAAACCCCTTTAAATCCCCTTCTCTCTGAATTACCTCTAAATGACCTATGACACATACTTGAATAATGGGCTAAATGTGGGATTGACAGCTATTGACAGGATTTTCCCATTTATTAGAAGCAGAAGCACAGATTGACTACAGGATATCTACTGCTTAGCCATCATGCGGTGCGATAAGATCCCATAATTACAATTTTAATCCTGCTTCTATACTACTATACAAGAACCATGTGATAATCTCCTATGTTGACTTGTCTTACATTGATTCACATGCTCATAGAACTAATTTTTATACTAGCTCTTTTCAACCTATATTTACAAGAATTAATTCATAGAATCATAGTGTTGAAAGGGACCACGAGGGCCATCTAGTCCAATTCTTTACCATTAAGGAATACACAGATAAAATATTCCTAAAAGATACCCATACAGCCTCTGTTTAAAGACCTCCAAAGATGTAGAGTCTACTGGTCTATGTTCAAGGTGATCTATTCCACTGTCAAACAGCTCTTATAGTAAAACAGTTCTTTCTAGTGTTTGAGTGGAATCTCTTCTATTATAATTTGAATCCACTGGTTCATGTTTTAGGCTTGCTCCATCTTCTATATGACATCCCTTCAGACATTTAAAGATGGCTATCATGTCGCCTTTCAGTCTTCCCATATCTGAGCTAAACACACCCAGCTCCCCCAGTCATTCCTCATAAGGCTTGGTTTCCAGACCTTTAACTCTGGACATGTTCCAGCTTGTCAATATCCTTTTTGAACTATGGTGCCCAGAACTGGGCACAGTAATCTATGTTAGGCCTGTCCAAAATAGAATAAATGACACTACTACTTCCTCAATCTGGACCTATACTCCTGGTGATACAACCCAGAATTGCAGTAACTTTTTTTTTTTAGTTGCTGCATCACACTGTTGACTCATGCTTAGATTGTGGTCTACTAAGACTCGTAGATCCTTTTCATATGCGCTGCCTTCAAGCCAGACGTGTTGTGGAAGTAAGAGGTATCAGGTGTCGAACAGTCCAGGGTCAAAAAAAGCCATAAATCAAAGACAGTTTTCCAGGGAGTAACAGTAGCCAAGTCCTTAAACAATCCAGTGACCATAAATCCAATATACACACTTTCACAAGCTGGCAAGAGGAAGACTGAAGTTGTACTCAGCAAGTTAGCTGCTGTCTGAAACTTCCTTAGGTAGGCAGCATGTTCAGCCAAAGCCCAGATTCCAGGCAGTATTTAGCTGTGCTCCTCCTGATGCCTTGACTACACCCTCTCACTTTGTGGGGAATGGTCTGAGCCAGACACCTAAGCCTTTCTCTAGGGACGTTATCACACGTGGGCCAGAAAGCGAAAATAAAAGTGGAAATGAGGCATTACGAAAATAAACTGAAAATAAACTTGTTTCCGCAAACGTCATTACCTTAATTGCAAATTTACAGCAAGTGCAAAGAACGTCCACACACATGCGAAAATATCCCATAAATGTAGTAGAAATGAGCCTCTTGCACATGCGCAGATAGAGGAATGCTCGTGGGAACCATGGGTAATGATGGGGAAATGCTCCCCAATACGTATTTGGCGATCACATTTGCGGTAAATGCGGAATCACCCTCATCGCGCAATTGCATTTCCTGAAGAAACCGAAATTCAAAAGATCTCGGATCTTTCCACTTTCTGTCGGGGTTCTGTGCGACGTCGTGTGAAAACACGGGCCAATAATCCAGTATCGTTCAGGATTTCGTGTGGATTTTGTTTGGATTGGGCTCCGGGTGATAACGTCCTAGGATTGGGTAGAGGGGGTCCCCCCCAGCTTTTCTTCCTGCTCTGGACCTGATCTGCTGAATAGAAACATTTGGTTGTCTATGACTCCTCTAAAGGTAAGTCTGGAGCGTGTTCAGAGGAGGGCGACTAAAATGGTGAAGGGTCTGGAAACCATGCCCTATGAGGAACGACTTAGGGAACTGGGTTAAGAGGGGATATGATAGCCCCCTTTAAATATTTGAAGGGATGTCATATTGAGGAGGGCACTAGCTTGTTTTCTGCTGCTCCAGAGAACAGGACCTGGAATAATGGATGCAAGCTACAGGAAAAAAGATTCCACCTCAACATTAGGAGGAACTTCCTGACAGTGAGAGCTGTTTGAGAGTGGAACACACTCCCTCGGAGTGTGGTGGAGTCTCCTTCTTTGGAGGTCTTTAAACAGAGGCTAGATGGATGATTTTCAGTTCCTGCATGGCAGGAGGTTAGCCTGGATGGCCCTTGTGGTCTCTTCCAACTCTATGATTATATGAAGTCTTAAAAGTCAACATCTGGTTCAATTTGAAATCCATTTTTGCTTTTACCCTGGGGACCACATAAATGCCCCTATGGGCTGCATGTGGCCCAGGAGGATCATGCTCCCACTCCTGTGTTAATTCATGAAGAAAGCAAACAATGGGCTACTTCTAGACGTGTCTTATATTTCCCTTTGTAGTTTCATTGAAATTATTATATAAGTGAGGTAACTATACTTTATAATACCCAGGAAGTAAAGCAATTTTGGCTTCTTGACTACAAGTTGCTGAGCAACAGAATTCCAATGGAAATTGAGACGCCATCTTAGCAACTCCTTAATTCCTTGGGGGGCGGGGGGAAGATGCCTAGGTCAGAAGGGAAGGCTGGATGGAAATAGAAAATTAGATCCACTTGGCGATCTCACAACTCTACTTCACTAGACTTATTGAGCATGTGCCACTACTGCTGTGAACATCACTCTCATCTCCTCTGAGACACTTGTGAGCAAGGGAAGGAATAAAGCATCCATACTAGAAAGGGATCCATTGGGTGTGTCTTCTATCAACATGAAACTCAAACTTGTGGCCTTCAACAAACAGGCACTTGGAGGAGGCAAATGTCTTCTGAAGACCTGGAAAGAGTGAAATGAGGAAGGACAGGTTACCTGGAAGGAAGAAGCTGGAAAAAGGAGTGAGTAGGAAGGAATATCAGTTAGTGGTGCCTTAGGACCAATGCTGACCGGCACAAAGGGCCAGTCTGGGGGTGGCGTTGGGGCCCAACTCCATCCCGATGCTGTCCTGACGCCGCACGCCTGTCTGCACAGAGCGCAGCTGTCAGGATGCCCTTTTGGCGCAGTGTGCACACACGCTGCGCCAAAAGGGCACAAAAGAGCCACCGTCACAGCTCTAAGGTTGGCCTTTTGCTGCCTCCCAAAGGAGTGGCATTTTGCTGCTCTTTTGTGGGCAGCAGAAAGGAGGATCGGGGCCATGGCATGCAGTTGCCATGGCCCTGACTCGCTGCTCCCAGGGGCAGCTCTGTGCCACCTCTTTCAGGCTGTCTGCATTGGCCCTTACTTTCTGGAGCATCAGAGAGGAAAAGCTTGCTCCATCTTCTACATCCCATCAGATATTTAATGTCACCTCTCATTTTCCTTTTCTTCAGGCTCCCTAAGCTGCTCTGCATGGGGCTTGGTTTCCAGACATTTTATCATCTTGGTTGCCCTCCTCTGAATTAGCACTATGCACATTCACACAGGATTGTTACACAAAACAGGATGAAAACCTGCCCTCTTTTATCCCAGAGGGCCAGTATACATTTAACAGTTGGAGTTACAGAATGGAAGATTTCAGTGGAATCTTAGGATAAACTTGTTAGTAAAAACAACTTGATATTAGAGCCAAGTACAAGCAGGCAAGAGACACTCCTTGCTGGGGTTTTGAAAAAGACAGGATTTCTGATCCATTTTTGAAGGTCTGCAAGTCTCTTGCCTATTTTGGAAGGGTTTCAAGATGGCCAACCGCATCTTGTTGGTTTGGATTTCTCTCTCTCTCTCTCTTTTTGCATCAAGCTGAGATGTGTTTTTGTTTGTTTGTTTGTTTGTGGGTGCCTTCAAGTCATTTCCAACTTATAGCAACCCTAACCCCTATCATGGGGTTGCATGGTGAGGAAGAGGAGGAAATTATTATACTTCATTCTCTTTATACTACATGTTCTGTAAATAACAAGATGGTTTATCAGGCCTACCTTCCTTTGCTATTCTGATCTAAACAGAACAGAAACAGGCAGAGCAGATGGTTTACATGAAACATACTCTTTATCATGATAACTCAATTTGTCTTCACTATGTACCTTGTGTATTCAAATATATTTCTATTGAGCTATCCAAGATAAGACTGTCCTGGCATTTGATGAGAACATTGAAGGATTCTTGTGATTTTTCTTGTCTACAACTGGCCAGTTAGTGGATGAGTAGGATCATTTGGTAGATTTGCTAATAAATGATGTCAAATAATGGTATTACTGAGACACTTAGAAAAGTGGCCAGATCATGGAATAAAAATATATTTATATGAAAATATCCATTGAAAATGTATGAGTATGTCATAATATAAAGTGGTCAACATTCACTAAAACACCTTTCTACTCACAATATGTGTACATGTTGTACAAATATAATATTACATACATATATAAAATGAAACGGCAACCCCCCCCCCCCCCCGAACAAATCTTGCTAAGAAAATGCTTTGGTAAGTCGGAAACAAGTTGAGGGCACAAAACACACACAGAGAGAGAATATGCATGTGTGAGCAATGAAAAAACTCACATAGAGAGGGAAATGAACACCAAACTTAAAGGGACTATTAACTTGAACAGCATGGTGCCAAGCCTCAGAATAAATCTGAAATATACTTGAACTAGAACATGTACACTAACTGGAGTCTTCTGTATTTCAGCTATCATATTACAGGCATCCCTCCCAATTCGCAAGGGATCCGTTCTGGATCCCCCCCCCCCCCCCCGCCTGCAAATCTGGAAAAATGCAAATATTCATGGCCATGCACAGGTGCACAGACATTTTATCTGTCCCCACTTGCCATCCACGAAAGACTACAACCACAGATTCCAAGTCTGCAAACAGGGAGGGACAAGTGTACATTGGTTTTTATATAGGTTTTTCTTTTATACAATGGCTGTCATAGTGAAGTTTTTAAATTGTTTTCAGTTAACATTTTAATGTGATTGTTCATTTAACATTTGTATTATCATTCTATAAACAGTATTTTGTTTTAACTTTCATTGTATGCCACCTTGGGACCTATACTGAGAAAAAGGTGGGGTATCAAATGAATAAATAAGTGAGTAAGTAAGTAAGTAAATAAGTATATATCACAGTGATACAAATTACTTTCCCCCTTTTAAAGTTCTGATGTTTTCCATGGCTGGTGATAAGTAGGTAGACAGACAGATACTTAGGAGTTTATTGCACCCCCAAAAAGCAACTTACCCCTTCAGGATAGAGTCGCTTACAAGATGCAACCAGGAATTAAACTAATGCTGCTGGCCAACTGAATCCCAGCTAAATCATGAGTTTGAAAATCAGCTGGCTGAGTGCAGCTCGGAGCTGGGATTTAGCCGAGATGCAGTCGCCCGGCAGCATCGGCAGCATTTTTAATGCTATAATTCCCAGTTGAGCCTGTAAGTGACTATCCTGGCAGGGGTAAATCATATGATAAACTTCATAGATAGGCCTCCCCCGGTCACTTTCCCAAAAATTCTCCTACATATAGAAAAATGCTGATAACTGTGAGTGCCGTGGAGCTTTTTAATAGTTAAAAAGCTGGGAAGAGCCAATCACTTCTTAAGTTTAAATAAGCTAGTTGGCAACATTTCTTTCCCCCAGCTGAAAAAGATTTCTTCACTGTGCTATACTATTTCATGTGCCACCCACCTAACTAGTGAAGTTTTTTTTAACTGATTGAATTTTTTTGCTGTAACATAGACAGACACACAGAGACAAAGACTAATAGGTATAGATATAATTACACTCCTTTTTTCTAATCAACATGCTTCTTTTGTAGATGGCAACCTTTTAATACAAATAATTCATACTGATCATGAAAGCTTTCATTCTGTAAACAAGTTGTTTTGTCTTAGATGGAAGTGTATTGTGCTAATTTAACTGATTCTTTTTCTTCTTCTTGAATTATCTGAGTAAGTTAACAGACTTAGGACCAGGGGTAGGCAACCTAAGGCCTGGGGGCTGGATGCGGCCCCCCGAGGCCTTTGGACCGGCCACAGGCTGTTCCTGCCTCCCCCCGCCATGATGATATTGATTATTGTTGTTATTACTTCTTCTTGGGGTTTTCTTGGCAAAATCTCCACAGGGGTTTTGCCATGGCTTTTCTGGGGCTGAGAGAGTGTGCATGCATATTTTAAATTTTTTTAAAAAAAATATTTTTATTTATTTATTTATTTATTTATTTATTTATGGTGCTTCTGACCCCCAATTGTCTGAGGGACAGCAACCTGGCCCCTGGCTCAAAAAGGTTGCCTACCCCTGCTTAGGACTATAAAAGTTAAAATTAATCAAAGCAGCACTTTCTTTTCAGGTTCATGGAACAAATGAAGCCATATGAAGCATAATACATTTATATGACACAGAGACCACCTATTTTTGCACACACAGGAAGAATTAGCAGTAACAATGAGTCTGAACTTTGCAATGAGGAGGGAAATTCAAACATCAGATTCTGCACATTTGTCACCCTCTGTAGCCATGTTGAACCAAACCCTCCACAGAATTTGAAGATTACATGGCCCTGATTTAGTCTGAGCCAAAAGCATTTCCCCAAACTTACCTGGAAGGTTACTCTTGTTGCCATATGCTCCATATGTTCACCATCTGTTGCAAAGTGGATAGACATATGATATGGCATTGTTCTCAGGGAGCAAGCAAGCTGAACAAATGAACTGCACTGTGAAGAGAACATTACGTGGACATTTGGCCCTCTCTTATATGTTGTATTGCTTACTTTCCTGGCAACAGCAGCAGATAAGAATATGAGAGAGGGGAGAGAAATGTCAGATGATCTTCCACCTCGAAAGCCTTACCTGCTTGTATGGAGTTTATCACATGGGAGGGAAGTGCCCAAATCCCATGGATAAATGGGTTTTAAATCTGGGAACATCCCACAAAAGCAGGGTTGCTTTCAGACGACGTTGGGCTAATTCAGCATTATCCCGGCATTAACCCATGACTATTGCACCACTATTTATTTTTGGGAAAATCCCAAAAGTAAAAAGTGGCATGTTTTTGCTGCTTTATTCATGATTAATGTTGGGATAATGCTGAATTAGCCCAATGTGTCTGAAAACAATCCCATTTTGTGGGATATTAATGGGATTTGGGTGCTTTGCCTCCCTTGTGATAAACTCCAATGTCTCAGAACATGAGTTAAAGGAAAACAGAATTTTCTTTATCAGCAGGATTTTTATGCATTTATTTCTCTTGCATCAATTGGAAGCCTTTATTGTGTAGGAGTCCCCCTGCCAATAACCAAGTATTCCATACTGTCCTCTCCCAAGTATCCATTGTAAGGTCCCTTGACTTAGAACTACCAAAGGTTATTGTAAATGAGAATGAGCAATCTGATTAGTATCAGCCCGAGTCTCATTGATGTAACACTTGTCTTTTAAAATAAAAATCTACAAAAAAATAAAAAATGCATTGATTCTCTGAGGGGACAGCAATTACACTTGTTTGAGTCTGGTCTTTGGATCCAATGCCTCCTTTATCCCTCTTTACTCTCATGACCCATTTTACAGCCTACCATTAATAGACACCACCAGTGGCAGCAAAAATACAGCATCGGCACCCATATGGCACTCACTAGGATTTCAACAACTTACACCTTACCATCAGCCTGAAACCTAAGCCTAAGGGCCTTTGCAGACTACCAGAAATAATGCAAATTGAGTCCACTTTAAGGGTTAGGGTTAGTGCTGGGGAATCATGGGAATTTTTTTTTCTGAGACATTGAGTCTTCTCTGTCAGAGAGCTCTGGTGCCACAATAAAATACAGTTCCCATGATTCCCTAACCCTAACCCTTAAAGTGGACTCAATTTTCACTATTTCTAGCAGTCTGCAAAGGCCCTGAAACAATCCACAAAACACATTCACTTTTTTGAAACTACTGTGCAAACTGCACAATTAACCTCTAAGCACCACACTCTATTGAAAACTTACTGATTGCTACACATACTTTATTATTTATACCCCACCCTTCAGCCACAAAGGCTCTCAGAGCAGCTTACAGATAGTTAGACATTTCCCTGCCCTCAGGCTTACAATCTAAAAAGACATGACACAAATGTATCCAGTTTCTACCCCGAACACTCTACCTCATAGTGGGGAGGATATCTCTACATCCTCTACATCTACCTCTACATCCACCCAAATATTCCTGATGCAAACACATGGAGACTTCTTGAGGAATCTATTGCTCTCTGCCACAAAGAGGCCTGTGGCCTCACTGGAATGGAGACATATTGGATTGCAAAAGAGAGTTTGAAGTAGCAACAGGTTGAGATGCAAATGGATTTTAAATCTCCCTATAGCCACTGGGCCAGAAGGAGGAGGAGCCTGCCTACAAAAGATATCCTCCCCATCATATACCCTCTTCATTAAAGATTGAAACAACATGTAGGCATCTGACTAACACCTCCAATTGTTTTTCTCCTGTTTGGTTTGTAACATCTTGCCTGATGAAGAAGCCCATGGAGCTTAGAAAGCTCGCAACAAGTACATTGTGCATTTTAGTTGGCCAATAAAGGTATCACTGTTGGATTTTTGTTTGCTAAATGGCCAACACAGCTACCCCTGAATGTTTTGTGTTTTTAGATGTATGTGGTTTTTTGTGTGTGGGGGTATGTTGAGCAATGTGGGATGTGGTGGCTTAGTCATTAAAATGCCAATTCTGACTATTGGAATATCAGAAGGTTGGCAGTTCAAGGCATGATGGGGTCAGCTCTCATCACTAGTCTCAGCTTCTGCCAACCTAGCAGTTCAAAAGCATGGAAATGCAAGTAGATAAATAAGTACCACTTTGGTGGGAAGATAACAGTGTTTGGTGAAGTCATGCTGGCCACATGACCACTGGATTCATCTTCGGACAACACTGGTAAGAGAGATGAGCAGCACCCCCTACAGTCGGTTACGACTAGACATTCATGTCAAGGAACTACCTTTATCATTACCTATGTTCAGCAGTATAGAAATCTGTGTAATAAAATGAATACAGTCACCCCTTTATTTTCATGGACTTGGAGTTCACATCCCTCACCTGTTTGCGGGCAGCAAACAGAGGGGGACAAAATGGGGTGGATGCCCACAGTCTCGCACCACCATGCAAGCCAATGGGGCTTGAATATTGGCGATTTTCCATTTTCGCATGAAAACAGAGGGTGACTGTATACAGAAATGAAAATGTTGTATTCTGGAATGAATAATATGCCACTGGGAGTTTTCTCATTGCATGACAGTACACTCACTCAGGGAGAAAGTCACATTTTGTGTTGCCACTGAGAAACCAGCTCTCACCACAGAATAATGGGAATCTCAAGCCAAGAAAGATGGCCTTCACATTTTTTTCTCTTTCTTTTTGCCTTCATGCTGGTTGACACTTTACATAGTTAGCCAGAAGAAAAATGGGTCGGGAGGAGTTAACAGATGTCTCCATGTACTTTGCTGAAGGGTGCTCTCTTACAAGGATAACAAGCTGTTGTAGACTGGCTTGCTGATCTACTGGATGTCCTGTAACCTTTGGGTATCTGCATAAGAGTTTATGCCAGAAAGTGTCACTACAATCCCAGCAGCTGGCTCCATGGTGTACCAGTATTATATAAGTACTTCCCAAGCTGTTTTTACTGACTGTCCTAAGGAATTTTAAGGAGGACAGTCTGAGAGATAATTTCTGACTTAAGCCATCAAAGTGACTGATTCATAGCTCCAGCCTAGCTTTCAGCCAAAGGAGTCTTCTAGCCTATCTGATTCTGCCCAGTACATCTGGGCTTTTGTAAATCATTAATTCTTGGCAATTATCATTTCAACAAGAAGTTTCTAATGACCTTCAAAGAAGCCAGCTGGCAAGGCCTGAAGTGTACTTGATGACAATTTTCATTTTCAAAGAGTTCAGAAGACCTTTCCAGTTTCCCAACCCAGCTGTGGAGAAGTAAAAGTGAATGCAACTAGCAAAGATATCCTTTTCCTTGCTCAGTTTCTCCTTGTCACACTCATGCATGCTGACATATATAAACACATCTGGGTATCACATGCATGCAAGTGTTAGCTTAAGAGAGAAATAGAATCAGCTGCTCTGCAGGAAAAGGCAACTGCCTAAAAAATGTTGTTAATCCAGCTAGAGCTGACCCTCTAAATGAATGCAGCCTACAGGAAACACTTATGTAAGCACCCTAATTCCATGGGTCTACTCAAGGTCAGAACCACAATTGGATTTAACTCAATATCTTAAAAGTATAATTTCTTCTTTAAAACATGTTTGTAAGAAAGCTGTTTTATCTTTGATTATTTCCTTTTAAAGAAATGTAAATATATTTTGTATGTCACAAAAGAACTAGATGCACTGAGTGGTTTAAGTTAATATTAAATGTGGAAGTGTTTTCACTGTTCTTTGGATTATTGAAATCATTCAAGTTAAAGTTTCAAATGATTGTTTAGACATATCTGTTTAGATAGACATACAATTAGCCCTGCACGTATATGTATGCACACAGGGATGTTATTACTCAATTTCAGGTTTTTATTTCTCCAGAAGGTGTTTCACTTGGAAAACATCAGGCTTTTCTGCATTGTAATGCAGCTGTTTTGACACCTTCATTAATCTGAGTTGCTATTTAGCTAATGATTGTATGAAGCCAAAGATTTTATTTCCCAGGAACTTTCACTTTATAGGAAGAATGGGCTTCTGTATGAGTTAGTTGACTTTAGACATTTCAATCATTGACATTTGAATTTAAAATGAAAAGTTTTTTTAAAAACAACAACAAACCAATTTTTGTTGATTAATTTCAATTTTCATTCAACATTTTCAACAAGAGAAGCTGGAGCTGTAGTTCAAAAAACTGTAGAATCTAATTTTGATTTATACCTCATCAGATTAAAAACAATCTTCCTCCTCTTTTAACATTTGCCCAAGCTCATGCTGTCCAGATTTGCTGGACTACAGCTCCTACAGCCAGCTGGCTGCAAATGGCTGCTATCAGGACAGCAATCTAAATCATGTCATAAGAGGATGTCTGGTTAAGAAATGGACCTTCTATTAATCTTGTATAGGTGAAGGTAACTAGCATAGGAAGAAAAAGCTGGGAAGAAAAAGATAACCATGAGTGAGGAGGAGGTGGATGTGAGTTTGTGGCATAACATGAAATCAAAATGGGAGGGGAGATATTGAAAAGCTGTGGTGAGGGTGCGCACTAGGCAACATGTTATTTTCTTAATTTAAACGTAGACATTTTAACAGAGAATTATGAAGTGTGCATAATTACTGACAAGGCAATTTTTAAGAAAAGCAATGGGATAAGCTATAAATCTAAATGCATCCACTGTGTTTGTAAAGTAAAACTAATGATAAAGAAGATTCTATAGATTTGAGAGGGAAAAATCTAATTTTGGTTGCACACATGATGTGAGATTTCTAACTACATCTTTTTAATTGATACAGTTGTATAAAAGAAGTACTACTGTACAGGAAAGCAGCCAGCAGCTGATAAATAAGGTATTTGCCAAATAAACAAAAGAACACCACACAATTTGTGGAGTTAAGGCTAGACTTGAATGGCAGACTTACAAGCAACTGGCAGAGTCTGAAAACAAGGTCCATAGTTAGTCCGGGTGCAAACCAAAGGGTCAAACAAAGAGCATAGTCTAGCAGTCCCAGAAGGTCAAGGGATCCAATAAAGCAGAAAGGTCAGTCCAAAATTTAAAGATCTAAGCCAAAAAGTTAAACAGAGGATCAAGGAACAAGGTGCTTTTCCCAGGGAAATCAAGTAACTTCCGACAAAGGCTCTGGAAACCTTCCCAGGTTTTTATCATCAGCTCTCACGAGTGCAGCTGATCCTTAATGGTTTGGTGTTTTGTATAATGCCTCTGAGGCCATCATAGGCACACCCTTTTAGATCTCCTCTGTCTGTAAGTAAGTATGCTGGTCTCCTCACCCTCCTCCTCAATACCCACAGTTCCAGGGGGCTCTTCTGCCTGAAGGCTGGATTCCTGATTATCCTCCAAGGCCTGGTGCTCTCAAGGCAGAATTAGGGCCAGACTCAGGGTCAGGTCAAGCTCAGGGTCAGAGTCCTCTCCTGAGTCCTCAGCCATGCATGACAGCTACATAATATGTATGACACAAATAGAGTGAGCCAAAGAGAACCTTGTGCTCAATCTTTTCTTAAAGTTCTGCTTTATTTTTAGAAGAGTTTACATATAAAAAGGAGGGTGCATTTTAAAAGATCTTAGATGACAAAAGTGGATTCCTTATCCAATCTGTCTTGGATGAAACCGATTATCTAGCCCTATTTCAAACCGGCTTCAGGACAGGCTTTGGGGTTGAGACGGCCATGGTTGCCTTGACCGACGATCTGTGTCTGAGCATCGACAGGGGTAGTGTGACCCTGTTGGTGCTCCTAGACCTCTCAGTGGCTTTTGATATGATAGAGCATGGCATCCTCTTGGACCGCCTGAGGGGGTTAGGTGTCGGAGGCACTGCATTGCAGCGGCTCCAGTCCTTCCTCTTGGGAAGGTCCCAGAGGGTGCTGCTCGGGGACAGTAGCTCCAGTAAGAGGGAGCTTACTTGTGGGGTCCCTCAGGGAGCTATTTTGTCCCCGATGTTGTTTAACATCTATATGAAGCCACGGGTGAGATCATACGGAGTTATGGTGCTGGGTGTTATCAGTACGCTGATGACACCCAAATCTATTTCTCCGTGTCTCATTCATTGGCCTTGAATTCCAGTGGCATCTCCTCTCTCAATGAATATCTTTGGGCGGTAATGGGCTGGATGAGGAAAAACAGATTGAAACTGAATCCGAACAAGACGGAAGTGCTCACGGTAGCGGCCCTGAAACTAAGAATTGGGTTGCAATCTCCAGTCCTGGATGGGGTCACACTCTCCTCCAGTGACCATGTTCACAGTCTGGGGGTGCTCCTTGACTCGTCACTCCTGATGACAAATCAGGTAAATGCGACAGTCAAGAGCGCCTGCTATCAGCTTTGGCTGATACGCCAGCTGCACCCTTTTCTGGAAGTAAAGGATCTCGAGGTTGTTGTGCACACACTGGTAACCTCACACCTAGACTTCTGTAATGCACAATACATGGGGCTACACTTGTGCCTGGTTCAGAAACTACAGTTGGTTCAAAACATAGCAGCTAGGCTTGTGTCGGGAACATCCAGGAGGGACCACATCACTCCGGTTTTGAGGTCCCTCCACTGGCTGCTGATTGGTTTCTGGGCCCAGTACAAGGTGTTGGTTATTACCTTTAAAGCCCTAAATGGCTTGGGTCCAAGTTATCTCAGAGACCGCCTCCTCCCATACAATCCTCCCCGCGCTCTCTGGTCCTCTGGGAGGAACTTGCTGCAGCCTCAAAAATCTAGGCTTGCAGCAACCTCCCAGAGGACTTTTTCTGTTGTCGCCCCCAGACTCTGGAACGGCCTGCCGGATGAGATCCGTCAACTAACATCTTTGGACAGCTTCAAAAAGGCTGTCAAGACGGATCTCTTCCAGCAGACCTTCCCTGATTAAAATATCCTGGCCTCGGGATCTCCCTCCCTCCTCCTCAGCAGCGTCTCCATAGCTCCCCTTTTTAGAACTGTAGTTACAGGGGGTTTAAATTGGTTGGTATTATTTTCTGTTTTTAATTTGTTATTGTGATTTTAATTGATATACAGTTTAATAACTTTTTAAGGGGGAAGGGAAATATATTGTTTTATGTTGTATGCTTTTAATGCTGTAAACCACCCGGATTGGTTCACCAAAGGGTGGTATAAAAATAAATTATTATTATTATTATTATTATTATTATTATTATTATATTTTTCTTTCCTATATAAAGAATCATAAATATTGGAACAACAGTATTGTATATTACTCTAGCCCAGGGGTAGGTAATCTTTTTGAGCCAGGGGCCAGGTTGCTGTCCCTTAGACAATTAGGGAGCCAAAGCACCATAAATAAATAAATAAATAAATAAATAAATAAATATGCATGCACACTTTCTCAGCCCCAGAAAAGCCATGGCAAAACCCTGTGGAGATTTTGCCAAGAAACCCCCAAGAACAAGTAATAACAACAATAATCAATATCATGATGGCATGCGGCGGCGGTGGCAGGACCAACCTGGGGCCGGTCCAAAGGCCTCGGGGGCACGCATCTGGCCCCCAGGCCTTAGGTTGCCTACCCCGCTCTAGCCTCTTTCCAGTGAAGAGCAAGTAAGATACAGTAATCCCTTCATATCTGGGGGGAATCTTTTCTGACCCCCCCCCCCGATAATAAAAAACATGAGACCTTGGCCCTTTGTTTCCTATGGCAGCACACACCTCCATTAAAAACAATAGGTCTTGCCATCCACAGAAGCTCAAATGCATGGATGGCAAGCCTACAGGTAAGAAGAGGCCACTGTAATATGAAATTCAGAGCTGTAACTTGGTGTTCTCCAAATGTGCTGGACCAGGCCAAGCCAGCTGGAGATGATTAGCTTTATAGTCCAATATATCTGGAGGGTAGATCACTGAGGAAGGCTGGGTTTAAATATCAGACCAGGAGCAATAAGGTTTGGATATCCACTCATTCATGAGACTCAACAGGTGCCCTATGTCACTGGGTTGTAGTGAGGATAAAATAGAAGTTAAGAGAATCATGTGCAGCCCCTTGAGCTCTTGGAAGAGGGGAAGGTAAGGCACAAGCAAGTAGGAAAGTTATAAAACAATCATACAGGCTGTAAGCCAATTAGTATTCCATGCTGGAAGGCCAAATTTTAGATTGATGAGTATGAGAAGCCCACCATTTTCAATATTATACCTGGAAACCAAAGCAAAATAATCAGACCCTGAGTGATGGTGCCTTCACTGTTCTTCATCTTTGGAAATCAATCATGTTGCTGCATGCAAAAATGGCATGAAGAGAGGAAGTTGGATAGAGTCTTCTCAGTCTCTATGAAGAAAATGAGGAAATGATTGCTCATTATTTCTCCCAGCAACATAATCTGAGACCAAGATCCTCTGCCCAGCTTTCCTCAGGGCTGTCCTGAACATGACTAGAGAAGTCCCTATGATCAAGTGTGCTAATCTCAGGCTACAAGTAGTGGTAAGGTGTTGGGATGACATTGCTGTTTGTGCTGTCCACCTTGTCTTACCTCTCTTAAGCAAGCAAGCCTTCTCTACCCTCAAGTATAGTGGAAGATACTGTTTCATTTGTAATATTGCACCAAGATTCATCAGCTAGTCTGGCTGTCTTTTTTGTTTTTCAAAAATAGCTAAAAGAATCATTTTTTAAGTTATTTTAAAAAACACCTGACTGCTACAAGTTACAGGCCTGAGGTACAAAATATACTCTCTATCTATCTTGTCATTGTCATGCTTGGTAGCACGAAACTTGAAGAACCAGGAAAACATTTATAAAGTGTAAATTAACTATAGCTTTATTCTGGAATCAAGACACTTTGCCACAGCAATCCTTTTAGAAACAACTCTGAGCATTTCCCACTAAATCAGTACTTTAAAACCCTCTGACCAATCCCCTTTCTCCCCTCTGGTTGTCCATATCAAAGGATCTTTGAAGTTTAGTTCTTCCAGGTCCATCTCCTTTCATCTCCTGGGATTGGAAGGCAAACTCTCATACCAGTCATAAACCTGCCTCAATGCCCCATCTACTATTTACAATGCCCATCTGCCATTCCCTTTGATTTCCCCCTCACTACATGCATTACCCCTTGGTGGTCAGATTTCTATGATGAGAAGCACAGAATCCTGACAGTCATCTCCTTAACTCCTTCAATAGAGCACAAGGCAGCCAGCAACATGAGATGCAGAATGAGCCAGCATGTCAACCATTGGATATTTATTCTTCCTTCATCTGTTAGTGAGACTACACCCCTGTACCAAGGAAGTAACTAAAAAAACACATTACACCACAAATGCCATCCCTTATTAAGTTACATTTGTAATGTAGTGCCTTACATTAATCATGTAATGCAGTTATACCTTTTACTAGGTGGAAATGACCTAAATGTGAGGAACTGGTTATTTGTAGCTAGTTGCTTTCAAATTCTTATTTATTAGACAGGTCTCTCTGGAGAAAGAACCTTGATTCAGGATAAATGTGGATGGGGTAAAAATGAATCCAAAGATAACTGGGTTGCTGTGTAGCCAAATATCTACAGGGAAAGATTAGGCATTTCATACAGAATACTTGTTTCTGGAATTGTTGTTGTTGTGTGCCTTCGAGTCATTTCCAGCTTATGGAAACTCTAAGGCAAACCTATCACTGTTTTTTGTTGGCAAGATTTATTGGGGGGGGGGTTGCCATTGCCTTCTGAAGCTGTGAGAGTGTGACTTACTCATGGTCACCCAGTGGGTTTCCACAGCCAAGCAGGGATTTGAACTGTGTTCTCTCAGAATCCTAGTCCAACACCCAAATCGCTATATCATACTAGCTCTCTGAATAAGTACCATAAAATCGACTGGATGTTGGGAGCTCCATATCTCTCTTGAAAGGACACCAGTCCACTATTTACTCATAGGAAAATTCTGATAGCTCTTGTCAGTGGTGTCACTAGGGGAGTACGTATGCACCAGCTGAAACTCTAAGAGGGAGTGACACCACTACTTCTCAAACATCTGCCTTTGAGCAGAAACAGGCTGTGGCATTCATCTGTGTCCCATTAAAATGCTGAAGAGATGGTGTGAGTGGGGCAAAGCTCAGTGGGAGGAGAAAGGAGATTCCCCAGGTTTTTTTATTTTAAAAAAATTAAATTTAATAAAAAAAATATATTTTTTAAAAAAATTAAAAATTAGTTTTTAAAAACATCACATTTTATCAAATTTTCACTTTAAGCACATGAAATTATGTATATGCAAATACATTTAGGCTATGCGTATGGTACTGTAATTTAAAAGTATAACTTTAATTGGGATTGTTGTTTATGTCACAACTACTACCATTACATCCAGTGATATATGGGAATTAAGATTTATGAGTAACATTAGCACTAAAAACATTACTAAGGATTCTGTATGGTATGGTGTAGGAGGAGGTCAATGGGGGTGACACCAACCCTAGAGAGACCACTGGCCCAGGTGCCAAAGGTTAAGCCACAGTTCAATAGGCGGAAGTGACTGAAGGTCTCATCTTTTACTCCACAGCAAAAAGGATCTTCCTTTGCTTGTTGAAATATTTGTGATGATAAAACTTGGAAGGTTTACTGCTCTGAGGCATATTCACTGAATTATCTTTTCCATACTACAAAGCTGAAAAGAGCATCTGCAATTACACATATGAATGTGTAAGGAAATACAGATCATCTCTGTTTCCATGGCAATAATTCTCTTACTTAAACCAGTTGGATTGACAGTTAGAAGAATAGGTCCTAATACTTAGAACAAAGGTCTTGTAATGACATCAGATGAGCAATAAAGAAGTAGGAGAGCATGCTGCCTTCCAAATGTTCTAGGACTGCAGCTCACAGCATTCCCTGCTGTTGGCTATGTTGGCTCAGACCGATGGGAGTTACAGTTCAACAACTTCTGGAGAGCCACACTTTGCCTGCTCTTGCCTTCCCTCTTTTCTGGTTTCATTGGTTTGGTGGACAAGTCATAACTCCCAAACCCATCTGGCTGGCTACGGAGGCACAGCTTAGGGGCAAAACAGACCAACATTAAGATCCAGTTTCCCAGAGGCCTGGGGGCATGGTGTTCAGACAAAAATATGCCCCCAGGCTGCTGGGAAGCTGCAGGGCTGACCACATGTGCAGTGGCTTCACGGCATTTCTGCAGCACATAGTTGACACATGTTATGCTGCAGAAATGGTGAAAAGCCACCATCATGGTGGCAAAGGTGCATTTTTCCTGGTGCAAAAAAGGACCGGCTTTCTGCCACTTCTTTTTACGCCAGGAAAATGGCAGGTTGGGGCCATGGCATGCAGTTCCCACAGCCCCGATCTGGCACTTAAAGGGCCAGTGGCAAGCCTCTCCTTCTGTGCTGTCTGTTTTGCCCCTTATTTTATCCCCCGGAAACAAATTCCTTTTTGGTTGCTCTGGATTTTGTCTCCTTGACAAGTACAGAATGTTACAAGAGATAAGGGTGACCTAACCACAGGAATGTGATAAGGTGCATAACTAATAGATAGTTTGAATTACAGTATAATGACTGAGAAGCTTATTAATACATTAAAAATCACACCCACAGGTGGAGACTTAATATACTAAACAGCAAACCTTCCCCAACTTATGGGATGTGTAAAACTAACAGTGCTTATACTCCTGTACCAGATATCTGATCCATAGGGAGTGATGTAATGATGACAGTTAATACTCCCTTACCTCTCTCTTCCTCATCTCTTGTATGTAAAGGCCACAGTATACTAATGTTAAGTGTGCTCATTTTCAAAACTTATTCCCTTGCACCTTTTACTGCACAGTGGAATAAAATTTTGTTGGATCTCCACCCTGGCATGTATTTTTTGACTGTGGTCTGCAGAGGCCATATCAAAGCAAAGGATTCTTTTGTGCCATTATGACACCCCCCCCCCCCCCGCTTTATGGGCAATGACTTCTTGCTGCTCCTTTATTCTCCAGATCTTGAACTGGCAGCATGAGGAAATTCCTCTTCAACTGCATCTACCATTTCTGTCTGAGGTAAATTTTGCCAAAATGATCTTCTCCCCATAAGTAGCTTTCCCTCTCTCCTGCCTTCTAGATGTGATAAATTACAATTTCTGTAATCCCTGCCAGTCCTGCCATTAGTCCTGATGACTGGGAGTTATAGGGGTTCCCCACATTTGGAGAGCCACAGATTGGGAATGGCTGATCATTTACTTCTCTTTCTTATGACACCTGCTTGTGGCACAAGGCCTCATCCTTCACGTGCTTTCCTATATTCATGTCATCTTATTTCCAGATGACTCCTTTGCTCAAATGTCAATCTCAAACAGTTCTATGGCTGGGGGAAGGGGCTTTACAATGATTTTGGATGTATGTGCCAATATTTCCACTCCAAAAAGAGATTGCTAAAGACCATATTCAATTCCTTCTTCACTACTGCAACTCCTTTGGGTGTACTGGAGTCTATGCCACTATATACTTAAAGAGCCCTGGTGGCGCAGTGGTTAAATGCCTGTACTGCAGCCACTCACTCATAGACCACAAGGTTGCGAGTTTAATACTAGCCAGGGCTCAGGCTAGATTCAGGCCTGCATCCTTCAGAGGTCGCTAAAATGAGTACCCAACTGTTGGGGGGCAATGAGCTTACAGTTGTAAATCACTTAGACATCCCATAGCACAATATGAAGCGGTATATAAATGAAGCTGCTTTGCTTTGCTTAACCCACTGGATTGAACATCTGAGATCACCTCTCTCATAGTAGATTCTCAACCTTTAATTGCTGCCCTCTGAATTTTGGCCCTATGAGAAAGACCAGAAATGCAGCACTCTGAAGTCTTTTCTCAAATATGTTCCTGTCCCACTTCCACTCTCATAAAACAGCACAAGGGGGGCCAAATATAGTTAGGTCACCTGAAGTTCTGTTCCATTGCTGCTTGGGTGCATGTCAGCTCTCCCTATCTGTTCATCATACTTGGCTCCAGCTGTGTAACAGATTTGTCATCAGACCTTTTGGCTTGACCCATAGAGCAACTCTGATCAAGTCTCCTCGTTGGCAGTTATACTCAGTTCCAGCATCTGATTTTCTGACTTGACCTTGAGACCATTCTAATATTTCCAGCTCCTTACCTATTTCTGCACAGACAACAGATGATCTTCAACCATTGCCAGGTCTTGAATGGAAACCCCAAAGTAAGCACCTCTCTTTAAAATAAGTATTTGACTTAGGGTTAGTGTGAACATCATATTCCAATCCTTGAAACAATTACTTAAAATATCAGATATATGTTGCAAGATCATACATTCCTTCTATGTTTTTTGTGTTCTGGTTTGGCTACCTTGAATCATAGTTTAACATGGTGGAAAACAGTTTGAACCATGGGCCCCCAAATGGGGCACTCACCCCATTCTAAGATATTTTATAAACCAGGTTCTCCATGCACAACCCACTTATTGCACAATCCACTCCACAATCCACCCCACTTATTGCACAATCCACTCCATGCACAATCCACTAGACTGAATGGTTCATCCCATCACTAAAATTAATCATTACAATTAAGGTAGAAGTAATTACATGAATCAAAATTATGTAGGGCCAGCCTTAGGTTTATTGCTGCCTTAAGCAAACAGAGCACCTTGGTGCACCTAAATCCACACAGAACCAGTCTGTTGCTACAGAAAACCATGCACCCAGATGTATTTTAGAAGATCTACTGCAATGCAACATTCTTTCTATGATACAATCTAGGGGAGAAGGAAGACAGATGTTTTCCACAAGGCAGTAGCTTTGTTTTTCAGCAGAATACACAGCTTGACACACAGCATTCAACATTCAGATGAAGGCAGCCAGTCCTCTGTATCCACTGATTCTTTATCCATGGATTCAACCATCTGTGGCTTGAAAATGTTTTTTAAAATATAAATTCAAAAAAGCAAACCTTGATTTTGCCAATTTTTTTACAAGGGTCATCATTTTACAATGCCATTGTATTTAATGGGACTTGAGTATCCATGGATTCCAGAGGATACCAAGGGCCCAATGTATAAGTAATCTGAGAGAAGAGAGCCAGGATTCACTGCTAATGATAGCAACCTTAGCATCTGTGAAAGGAGTTGACTGGCATCACATACAACTGAGTAATGTCAAACTGCAGTTTTCCCTGACTTCCTCAAAGAGTTTACTGTTGTTGTGTGCCTTCAGGTCATTGCTGACTTATGGCAACCCTAAGGTGAAGCTATCACAAGTTTTTATTGGCATGATTTGGTCGGGGGGGGGGGGTTGTTAGCAAATATCATTTTAATAAAATTTTGGGACACATAGAATTCCCTCTATGACCTCGAACTGACCTCTGTGGGATGTCAGCCATAAACCTCTAGATGGCAAGTCAGGTAGGCACAGGGAGGGCCTGTCCAAACAACTGGAAAATTCCCTAACAGACAGGCTTGGGTGTTGCTAAAGGGGAAAGACCATTATCCCTAAAGGTCAACATAATAGTGCTTGTTTGTCCTCTTACTCTGATGGGGCAGTGATTAGATTTAACTGCGCCCTATTCTCTCTAGCCTCCCTCCTTGGTTGTGTCAAGACCCAAGTACATTGGTTAGGCCAGGGGTAGGCAACCTTTCCCCTTTAAGGGCCAAGGGACTTCAGCTCCCAGAATCCCAGGAGCTACTGGCCAACATGGGACTATTGGCCAACATGGCTGAGGCTTCTGGGAGCTGAAGTCCTCGGCCCTTAAAGGGGAAAGGTTGCCTACCCCTGGGTTAGGCCATCCTCACACCTCGGCTTAACAAAGCCCAGGCAATCAGCAGCTTTGTCCAGGCTTCAGCCAAGCCATCAAGTCTATAGCCAGAAGCTAGATATGTCCTATATAAACCCCTAGATTTCTAGACTCCACATGCTATCTTTAGAGGGCATCTGGACTCCACGTCAGTCTGTGCTCTGATCACAGCTCCCTCAGCCATCCCTTCCCCCATTTTGGCGGCCGTGTATCATCATCACCATCATCTACATCCACAGCGGATCCCGGAGAAGCCTCCGGAAGTGAGTATCTCCCATTGTTTGGCCCATCTCAATCTATTCCTGCTTTCACTCCTTTACTTCTAAATGTGTAGTATGTGTGTGTGCACCATATTTGTATGTGTGCAGTTTTCCCCTTTTAGTAAATATTTAGACCTTAATTGAGGAAGCCTGTCTCAGCTTCATCCATTGTTGGATCTCTTAGTCCTGTGGTATACACAACATTACTCCGGTCTCACGGGGTATTGTTAGTGTGCCACTCTTGCATATTTTGAGCTAATTATATATTCCCCTAATTAGATCCTTCCTAACAGGTTGCCTTTACCTTCCTCTGAGGTTGAGAGAGTGTGACTTGCTCAAGGTCCCTCAATGGGTTTCCATGGCTGAGTGGGAATTCAAACCCTGGTCTCCAAAGTCATAGTCCAACATTCAAACCACTATACCATGCTATCTGAAAGAATATAAATACTTATATGGTCTCCCAACTCTTACTGCTTTTATAAATATTGTTTTTTGTGTAGGCAATAAGTTTGTTGTGGGAGCAATTCACAGCTAGTTTTCCATGGAATCACTTGAAATTCACCCTTAATACCAGAAGTTCTTAGTACTTTGAAAGTTTATAATCTTTTATTATGCTGCAACATGTCCCCACTTCCACCTCTCTACAATATATTATAAGAAATCAACTGTTCCGCACACCTTATTTTTTTTTTATCAGGTATGTAGTGTTTGAGCATTGGACTTTGTAGACCAGGTTTCAATTATCTGCTTAGCCATAGAAACCCACTGGGTGACCTGGGAGAGTCACACACTCTCAGCTCCAGAAGACTCCAAGATAGGGTCATCTGAGGGTTGCCATAAGTCAGGAACAACTTACAAAAGCTGTCAGATTGCTGCACTTAATCACCTGCTGCAAGTGACTAAGCCGAAAACACTTAAGGTGTCGTCTTTGCTGCTTGTTAATCCTATAAAATAATGGATAAGAACACTTTGAATTTTCAATATTCTGACTGAAATCCTGGTTCACAGATACAGTTAGAAATAGTCTCTGAAACAATGACTATAGCTATTCTGAATTTATGCAGTACATTAAACTGAAATACATGTAAACACAAATGTATGGGAAGGGAAATTCCTCATCAGGTGAAATGTAAAAGACAAGATGCTCCATATATTACAATTATTGCTTATCATTCTAATGTACTACAAGTACTATGTGCCTTATAAGTATGGGAAATGTTCCTTCTAAGAAGGTAATGTGCCTAGCCAATGCAATCTGATGTCTATAAAAGCTAATACCTATAGTGAAATCAGACAGAGACCTCTGCAATCTGGTATGAACAGTTTAATTGATCCTGATCAACTGTACTGACACATGGCCAATTTAATTGACAATTTGAATCATACAGGTCTCTTACTTTTAAAGATTGAAAAGGAGGTGGGGGAAATACAAAATAGTTGTATTATTGCATGGTTAATCACTTGTGCCTGACCTTTGGATCTGGGTGCAAGGAATAGTTAACTTTAGTAATTAACCAGAGGAAGGGACAGATTATGTCTATCTGGCAGGTAGAGGATTCTTCAGCTTAATCCGTTAGGCAAACGGCTCCAACATGTTTGCATGGGGGCACGAGAATGCCTTTAGTTAATTAGGAAGAATCTCTCCTACAAATACCTTGATTATAAATGTCTATCTGGTATGATGAACCTGCACAAAGAGTGTATAACTGATAAGGTAGTTGTTTTCATAATAAACACAAAGTATTATAAAGCCATATATTTATTCTCATATAATATAAAGTTCATGAAAGCACAAACTCAAACATACTGTTATTGGCAACCTTAGGAGCCCAGATGACCAAATTGGTGAACTGTAAGGAACTCTAGCAAGATTGACAATCGTTATGCAAATATGTAAATAACCTTCAGTCCCTCTTTTTGGAGATAGAGTTGATAGAAACACATCTATTTCACCAGCCCTTTCCTGCCCTATTTCACCTTGGTTATAAAATCTGATTTCCAAGTTGTCCATACCATGATTAATATGAATCCATCCATATTTCACAGTTGGAGCAATTTGACTGCCATGGCTCCATCTTATGGGATCCTGGGAGAGCAGTAGTTTGTGCTCTTGAATTACACCATTACAGCTCTCTAGTAGAGAATTCTGGGTCTCTCACCAAACTGTAAATCCATGGCAGCCATGGCAGATAAAGTGGCATCAAACTGCTTTAACTGGAAAGTGTAAATATATCTTATATCTCCTAACTTTGGCTCTGATCTAGTATTTGACCACACCTGCGGCATCTGACCTACATGTCATCTAACCCATATCTGATTCAGACTTCATGGCAACCTGTTGCAAGCTAAGCCCCAGGCGCAACATTCTCTAGTTGCACATCAAGAAAGGTAAAGATGAAGTCCACCGCTGCCTTCCAGGCAAGTTGACTATCTTCTTATGGGCGGGCAGGCATCTTCAAGATATTAAAGTGTTTTCAGCTACAGCTGTTTTGTTTTTGTTTTTTAGATTAATTTTTATTACTTTTTTAGCATGAACAATTTAATTTACAATTGTTTGGGGCCAGAAAGGCACTGCCTATTTTAAAGAGGCTGGTTTTACCCAGTGTGTTTCTGAAAAGAAACCAGAGATATATCATGTTTAAATTATTTCCTAAGCAGCTGAAGATTCTTCCACAATAATAACTGAAGAGACTCTAAGAGAAAGAACTGCAGCTGTTGCCAATGCAATCTGGGCTTTTTATGAGATACTGATCTCTTTCTACCATTCCTTAACCCTTGTTTGTTTATTTGTTTCCTTGCTTTGTTTAATGAGTGCATTTCCAAGAACAAGCTACTCAGTAAATAGCTATGTATCAAACCATGATGCATGTTCTTCTTTTAACTACAGAGGAAGTTATTTACAAGTACATTAAGCGGATGTCTGAAAGAACAAGGACCATTTCCCAAAGTATCCTGAAACAATTTTCCAGCAGCCAAATGTTTTTAGTGATTCAGGGTCTCTTTTATATACCAGATGATATTAATTTCCTCAAGCACTAAATAGGGAATCCTTTTTGTTGTGTGTCACAGAATGATTCTTTTAAAATCTCTTGAATTAGACAAGATGACTGCTAAATTCTTACTGAAAACTGATTTGGGATGTGATTTCTCACAGCTTAGAAAATTTACATTTTGGAAGGACAGTGAAGATATTTTTGGTAGAAAAGCTATGTATAAATTTTTAATGAGGTATTCAAAGTTATATCTTGGGATACCAACCTTTTCTATGGTGTTGGAGGTAGCTGATCTATAGTAGATAAAGGAGTTTAGTGGAACAAAGTAACTACCTATGTTTAACTTGCATAGTAACCACTTCACCTTTCCTGTTTCTATGACTAGGCTCACAAATGCCTTTTACTCATTTCTGTCCTGTGCTTTATATACTTAAATGCATCTTCATCATGAAAACACTGTGCCTTTGTCAATCCAGATACAGCAGGTAGGGTTGACAGTAAAGTGCCATGGGGAGGGTCTTTTTTGGCCTCAGCATATGTTGCGTTTGCTTATATGCCTATCCAGGCAGTCAACTCATATCAACAATTTTGAGATCAACAAAATCTACTTTATTTCAGAACTAGCAAGAACTAACAAGGGAGATAAATATGGTATAATTAAAAAGATGAATGGGAGGATGAATGGTATAAGAAACAGTACATATGAAAGAGAATGAAAAGGGTAATACTTGAGTGTGTCTCACCTCTTTTTATTTGGTGTGTGAATACATTGGAACATTTTTTTAAAAACATGTTGTAACAAATCTACATGTGTTTTGTTATTGTTCTAAGAAGAAATTAATATTATGGAGTACAAATAAAAGTTTGGACCACAGAAAATAAAAGTGAGAAAAAGTGGAGGAAGCAGTAAAGGGGTCATCTATTTTAGATGTGATCCTAACCAACAGAGATTAACTGGTCAAAGGGATAGAAATACTGGGATCCTTGAGTGACAGTGACCACGTCCTCTTGGGATTTGTTACACAGAGAAAAGGAGAACCCAAACTGAGAGCCGAAACAGATTAACTTGAAGGGGTGGCTTGATGCCACCCCTTTGAACACTGGGTTCGGGCTGCGGCTGTGGCAACCACACACTGCAGCCCCAACCCTCCTTTTTTGCACCAGCAAAACACCAGCTTTTTGCCACTGCTGTGGCTTTTCAGCAGTCTTATGGCATGCAGTGCCTAAATGCCACACCGCCAGAACACTGAAAAGCTGGCCCTGTGTGGGTAGGCAGGCGGCTTCCCAGAGGCTTCCCAGCAGTTCAGGGGCATGTGTCATCTAAACAACACCCCCCAAGCCATAGTAGTCAGACACACACTATGGACTTCAAGTCTTTCTCTAACTAATTAAAAACTCATTAAAAACCTGCCTTTCTCCCAAATCTGGGATGATGAAGCTACACAATGCATGGTCCAATCCATCCCAGATTGAGGCATACCCCCTTATTGTGCACTTTTAAACTTCTCTGAGCTTTCTCCATAATAATTTGAGTTCTGATTGTCCCTGACAGCTTCCCCCAGACTCCCAAATACTTTATTTATTGGCACTCTTTTATTTCACCACTTATGAAGGGGGGAGGGAGGAACCAAGGCCACTGCCTGCTCACATGAGCCAAGGGGGCAGAGAGTGATGGAGGCCTTAGAGATGTAGACATGCAGGGATGAGAGGGATGGCAACATTCCCTACATTCCCATGGCAAACTGTTTAATTCTAATACAATGCACATAATAAATTTCCTTCCTCCATCCCCTCTCCAACTTTGCTATTATATTATTATTTTCCTTCTAACTTTTAAATAGAACACAAGTAGAGAGGAGAAAAACCAGAAGCGGACATCTGGCCACTTTGGATAGGTTGTTTTGTTCTGGGGCGCTTTTGGCAGCCTGTGCAGAATGTCAGAGGGGCATGGGAATTTTCCTTAATCCTACTTTAGTTGCCCATGCCAGTGGCATTGCCTCCATGACCCTAGTCTCACAGGATGGTTGGGAAGCTAATGTCATGATTAATAATAATAATAATAATAATAATATTTGTATCCCACTTAATGGCAACAATCCAAGCGGCTTACAGTAAAAATCCCCACAACATTTTATCCAAACCAACCCTACACCCCTAAAACAGCATTAAATGACATATAATTAAAATTACAATAAACATAGGATAAAAGCATAACAATATAAAGTTAAACCTGCTTGGGCAGGTATGGTACCCTGATCTGTCTCTACTGCATTTCCCAACCATCAACATGATAGGGCCACGATGGGGATGCAGGAGTCAGGAGGTCCTAAAGTCCCAGCCAGGATAATTAGTCTGGAAAGGCCTGCTGGAAGAGATCCATATTGACAACTCTCTTGAAGCTGTCTAAAGATGTCAACTGACGGATCTCGTTTGGCAGGTCATTCCAGAGTTTGGGGGCAACAGCAGAAAAAGCCCTCTGAGAAGTCGCCGCAAGCCTAGATTTTAGGGGCTGCAGCAAGTTCCTCCCAGAGGATCGGAGAGCGCGGGGAGGATTATATGGAAAGAGGTGGTCCCTGAGATTGCTTGGACCCAAGCCATTTAGGGCTTTAAAGGTAAAACCAACACCTTGTACTGGGCCTGGAAACTGATAGGCAACCAGTGGAGGGACCTCAAAACCGTGGTAATGTGGTCCCTCCTAGATGTTCCAGAAATAAGCCTGGCCGCCATATTTTGAACCAACTGAAGCTTCCGAACCAAGCACAGGGGTAGCCCCATGTAGAGCGCATTGCAGAAGTCAAGGCGCGAGGTTACCAGTGCGTGCACAACGGTCTCAAGATCCCTTACTTCCAGAAAAGGGTGCAGCTGGCATATCAGCTGAAGCTGATAACAGGCGCTCCTGACCGTCGCATTCACCTGATTTGTCATCAGGAATGACGAGTCAAGGAGCACCCCCAGACTGTGAACACAGTCACTGGAGGAGAGTGTGACCCCATCCAGGACTGGAGGTTGCAGCCCAATTCTTAGTTTTGGGGCCGCAACCGTGAGCAACTCCGTCTTGTCTGGATTCAGTTTCAATCTGTTTTTCCTCATCCAGCACATTACTGCTCGAAGGCAGTCATTGAGAGAAGGGATGCCATTGGAATTTGAGGCTGACGAATGAGACACGGAGAAATAGATTTGGGTGTCATCAGCGTACTGATAACACCCAGCACCATAACTCCGTATAATCTCACCCAGCGGCTTCATATAGATGTTAAACAACATCGGGGACAAAATAGCCCCCTGAGGGACCCCACAAGTGATGTCCCTCTTACTGGAGCTACAGTCCCTGAGCAGCACCCTCTGGGACCTACCCGAGAGGAAGGACCGGAACCACTGCAAAGCAGTGCCCCCGATACCTAACCCCTTCAGGCCGTCCAAGAGGATGCCATGATCTATTGTATCAAAAGCTGCTGAGAGGTCTAAAAGCACCAACAGGGTCACGCTACCCCTGTCGATGCTCAGACGCAGATCGTTGGTGAATGCAACCATGGCAGTCTCAACCCCAAAGCTTGTCCTGAAGCCGGTTTGAAATGGGTCTAGATAATCGGCTTCATCCAAGACAGCTTGGAGCTGAAGAGCAACTGCCCTCTTGATCACCTTGCTCAAAAATGGCAGCAATGACACCGGCCTATAGTTCCTCATATCCTGGGGGTCAAGGGAAGGTTTTTTCAGAAGCAGCCTAACAGCCGCTTCCTTCAAACAAGATGGAACATATCCTTCCCTAAAGGATGCATTGATGATATCCGTAAGGAATCTCATCAATGCATCCCCCTCCCCCCGGACGGCCAGCCATTATGGGCAAGAGTAGAGAGGGCAGGTCGTTTTCCTCACCCTACCAAGCAGCTTGTCCACATCCTCGGTACTCACAGATTGGAACTGACCATTATAACTACATTGGCGGAGTCACTGGACACCTCGCCTATAGACTCTGTTACAACAGTGGCATCTAAGTCGGCTCTTATCTGAGAGATTTTATCTGAAAAGAAGTCGTTAAATGCATCACAGCAGGCTGTCACAGGGTTAAGTAAGGGGTTTGGCGCAGGGGACACCTGCGTCATCTCCCTCACCACCCTAAACAGTTCTGCTGGATGGGATTCTGCAGACGCAATACGTGCAGAGGAGAAAGCTCTCTTCGCTGCACGTATTGCCTCCCAATAGGAACGAAGAAAATTCCTATGGCGAGTTCTGTCAGTTGAGTCGAGTCTTCCGCCACCTGCGCTCTAGCCGTTGTCCAACCCGCTTCATTCTCCTAAGCTCAGTCGTATACCAAGGCCTACAGTTAGAAGCGAGTTGACAAGGGCGCTTGGGAGCGATTGTGTCAATAGCTCTGGTAAGAGCGATGTTCCAAGTATTAACCAGAGCTTTGACAGGATCACCGGCGTTCCCAACCATGAAACCCTCTAAGGCTTTCTGGAATCCAAGAGGATCCATTAGCCTTTGAGGGCAGACCATCCGAATGGGTCCACCACCCCTGGTGGGGCAGATATTGGCTTTAAGTTCCATCCTGACCAGGAAATGATTCGTCCATGACAATGTGGAGGTATTTGTCACCTCCGCCCATGGATATTCCTGTTCCGTACTGAAGACCGCATCGAGTGTATGACCTGCACAATGTGTGGGCCCATTGACCAATTGGGATAGGCCCATGTTTGTCATGGTCTCCATGAACTCCCGAGCTGTACCTGTTAGGCTGGTCTCGAGCGGGATGTTGAAGTCCCCCAAGACTAAAAGCCTGGGGGACTCCAGCAGCAGCTCAGAGATCAGCTGTGTCAGCTCGGTCAGGGAGTCTGCTAGACAACGGGGTGGTCGGTAGACTAACAGCATCCCCAAACTATCCCTGGTCTTCAGGCTGAGGTACATACACTCGAAACGAACTGTGTTCCGGACAGGTATCCAGGTCAGGGTAAGGTTAGTTTTATGAACCAAAGCCACTACCCCCCCCCCGCCCACTTCCCCTCACCTGCTCACTGACAGATTACCCAGCTGGGAGGGCCTGCGCCCATGTGACTGTGTTATCCTCTCCCAGCCAGGTCTCTGTTAAACAAGCCAGGTCGGCATCCTCATCCAAGAGTAAATCATGGATGATGTGAGTCTTATTTTTAACCGACCTGGTGTTGCAGAGGAGCAGAGTGAGGTTCTGTGGAATGGAAGGTCTGCTCTCCAAACCATTCTGGGAAACAGAGGGAACTGATGACGGGATAGCTTTCAAACAGTGATCCCATCTCCTTTTGTAACATACGTTCCCTCTGCTCCACCCATACCTCCCGTTCCCCAGCACAACTTCGATAGCTGCCCCCCCCATCTTTCCTGGCCTCAGGTAATATAGTGTCCCCTTCCAATTTGATATTTTTGACAACTCAGAATAATCCAGGTCACCAATGGAGAGGGTCCGACTAGATGAACTGGTGGGGTACCGTTCCTATAGCACTAGCGTCTTTATTAAGCCCATGGAAGGAAAGCTGTTGAGCGGGACCTCACGGCCTCTACCTATCTTCCTGGGCTGCTGCGCCGCTGCTTTCCTCCAGGGGAGATGGAAAAACTGGGCGGTTTTATAAGGTGCCGCCCGACACTCCAAGGAGGCTTGCCGCACCATGGCAGGTGTTGCTGGGCCCGCAGGAAGAAAGTTGTTGGGCGGGACCTCATGGCCTCCGCCTGTCTTCCTGGGCTGCTGCGCTGCTGCTTTCCTCCTGGAGAGGTGGAAGAACTGGGCGGTTTTATAAGGTGCTGCCCGACGCTCCAAGGAGGCTTGCTGCACCGCGGCAGGTGTTGCTGGGTCCGCAGGAAGAAAGTTGTTGGGCGGGACCTCATGGCCTCCGCCTGTCTTCCTGGGCTGCTGCGCCACTGCTTTCCTCCTGGCCTTCCCATTCTGATGTTTAATGGAGACAGCAAACCAGCAGCGATCTTGACCCCTGAACATATCACTGAGTTGCCCCAGCTTTCTCCTAAGATCCCAGCAACAAGGGATACTTTCCTTAAAGGGCAGAGCCTTTTGTGTGGGTAGTCACAGAAACAGGCTTTCTGACAGTGGTAGAGCAAGAAGAAGAGGTAAAGAAATATTAAGATACTTTGATTCTGAGTTCCGGCATGGCAGGGGGTTGGACTGGATGGCCCTTGTGGTCTCTTCCAACTCTATGATTCTAAGTTCTCTCCCCTAAATCATTCACTGTCCTGTTCTGATATTTCTCTTAATTTTGTAAGTCATTTAGGTTTAACACAGGTTTGACTTAAGTTTATAAGTGGCTTAGGTTTAACTCAGGGCAAGAAAAATTGAAAATAAGTGTGTGGTTGGTAGGAAGATATGGAGGGAGGCAATCATGCATCTTGTCTCAAGCCCAGTGTCCGTTTTCAGCAGCCCTGAGTTGCCAGCCAGGTCACTTTGTTTCATTTCCAGTTAGGATAAGCAGCCCAGCTTGATTCTGAGTAATGTCATCTTAATAAGAGACCTAAAGAAATACTGTATTGTGTCATTTGGGAATATTAAGGTTTGTGCTTTGCCTTTTTCATAATGCAGCACAGTGCAAAACAGGAAGGCAATGGGAAACTGTTAGAGCAGATGTAATGCAATTGCCTTTACAGGAGTACCATTTATATACTCTTTCTACACACACAGAAAGAGAAAGAGAGAGAGAGTCCTTAACTTTAGTTAATGGGGGCAGGGACATCTTAATCTATCATTGCACCAAAATGGCTAAAAGTGTGATGGGACTTGCATTTTGTAAAATTGCCTATCTATTTGATGACTCAGAAAGACGGGTTAGTGAAATCTCTTTGGCGCAAAAACATATGCCGGATGAATTTTTTACATGTTCTGATGCTTGCAAAGTGACATTCTTTTTCAGTCACTTGGAAATGCATTACCTTATACTATAGATGCCTCTAGAGAGGTTAACATTTTAATAAATCCCTGTG
Source organism: Phrynosoma blainvillii (assembly GCA_026167975.1). Taxonomy (NCBI): domain Eukaryota; kingdom Metazoa; phylum Chordata; class Lepidosauria; order Squamata; family Phrynosomatidae; genus Phrynosoma; species Phrynosoma blainvillii. The sequence continues at coordinate 290,045,859 of JANUYF010000003.1, forward strand.
TTAGTAGCAAGACACAAGACGTGATCAAGGAAAAGAAAATGAATTCCCTTTTGCTTCCTGCTCTAAGAGCAGCTAAATGGCAGAGCAACTACAAACATCTTGTATAGATGCCCTTAGTTCAGAGCCATCCAACCTAATAGCATTTATTTAGAGGTTTTCCCAAGTGAAATATGTCAGTTTGTCATAGGACATACAATGCTGTATGGTTCAGTGATGCATCTTGCATTTCCTGTGCTTTATTTTAACCATAGGATCCTGCAATCCTACATCTGTTATTAAAGACCTAAAACATAACGATCTAGCTACCATCCCTCTTTTCTTTTTCATTAATTTGATACTCTGTTTTATACCTGGGTCCATATTGCTGTAAGGACGTTATCACACGGGGAGCTCCGAACAGAAGCCGGCTTTAAAGTGAAAGTGCTACTGCAAAAGTGGAAGCAATTAATTAGCTGGCTTTCCCTGTGTGAAAACCTCCTGTGCATTTAAAAGGAAAAGGAAAGTATTTAAAAGGAAAAGGAAAACCCGGGCCTTAGGTTGCCTACCCCTGGTCTAGCTAATGTGTTTTGCACTAGCTGCAGCTTCCAAACATTCTAGTCTAATCACCCAGCAATTAAGATATAAACCTCTGTGGCCAGAACTGCCCCCCTCCAGCTGGCACACAGGCTGACCACCACAGGAACAGCCATGGATCCAAGAGTTTCCCTAAGCTACCTGTCTAATCTTTCAGAGGGAGTGCAATGCCATCCAAAACAGGCTGTGACCCCAACCTCAGGTTAGCTTTTTTGCTAGCTGACAGTATTTCTGTCTTGTTTAGATTGAGACACAGTTTGTTCACCTTCATCCAGTCCTTTACTGTGTCCAGACAACAGTTCAGGACTTCCACAGCCTCCTTGGATTCTGTTGTAAAAGGGAGACTGTCAGAGCTAGGGATCATCAGCGTACTAATACCCAACTCCCAAACTCTGGATGCCCTCCTCTTGTGGCTTCATGTCAATGTTAAAAAGCAAAAGAAATGTTACTGCACTGGTGGGACTGTGCTTCATTCCATTCCATTCCATTCCACCACCACCACCCCCGCCCCAACTGTATCTTGAATTTTAGTTTGAAGGCTCTCTGGGGCAGTGCTCTGGAGCTTTGTAAAGTGTTATGCATACTGATGACATGAATGCTCAAGGCTTTACTCTTAAGAGGGAGTGGTATCAAGATGGATAAACTGTATACTTCAGCTGAGGAAGAAGAAAAAAGCCTGTCTGAAACAAGGTGCAGTGAAAAGTAAGGGAGGGCCTGAAATGAACCTTGAGCCCCCAGATAGTCTTATGACAGGCCCAGTTTCAGTGGAAAACCTAATTCATCTAAACACAGTGGGGTCTTGTTATCCACGGGCTTGCTATCCATGGATTTGAACCCCTGTTGCTTTTAATGGAGGCACATGTAAGCTGCTGCACCAGTGGGTGCATGCATATCATGCTGCCATAGTAAACAGTAGGATTTGAGGTCCCATATTTTTTGTTATCCATTGTAAAGCAAACAAAGCAAAGCACCTTCATTTACATACTGCTTCATACCACGCTATGGGGTGTCTAAGCAGTTTACAGCTATAAGCTTGTTATAAGCTATAAGCTTATAACATTGTGGGGTCCAGAATGGATCCCTTGCAGATACAAAGGAAAGACTGGTTCTTGGATATCAAAAATATGGAC